>CM048826.1:10098775-10791842 GCA_026586065.1 Dioscorea zingiberensis | reverse complement strand
TGCCTCATCAAGATTTGTGTCACTTCACCATTTTGTATTTCATTGACCGCCACAAGATGCGGAGTATCGCCTCAAAATGCGTGTCATTTTGAAATTTAAATTTCATCACATCGAGATGCTCGCCACTTTGAGATTTGTATTTTATGA
Source organism: Dioscorea zingiberensis (assembly GCA_026586065.1). Classification (NCBI taxonomy): domain Eukaryota; kingdom Viridiplantae; phylum Streptophyta; class Magnoliopsida; order Dioscoreales; family Dioscoreaceae; genus Dioscorea; species Dioscorea zingiberensis. Next base: position 10,791,695 of record CM048826.1, on the reverse strand, counting down.
GTTGCCTCAAGATGCTTTGGGATTTGAAATTTATTTATTTATTTATTTATTATTATTTTTTAGCCATCTCGTGCATTCATATTTCTCCTTTTGATTGCATTTCTGGTATAAGATGCCTATAATAATGATTTTTTATTATATATAATTAAGTCAGCCTTTTTTTTTTATTTAATTTTTTTTACATCGCCATTCCGGAAGCCCAGCTTTCTCTATTGTTCATTATATTTTCTTTATCACTAATTTTTTTTAAATGGGCCCCGATCTCTATATTTTTTTTTTAAAAAAAATGAGCCCAAGTCTTTTCATTATTTTTATCAACAAGGTCAAGTACATCAATTTTCTGTGCTAGACTATTATATCAAAATAACCATCCTTATAATATCTGTGTTCATATTTGTCATATATGAAGACGTAATGCCATTTATACCATTCCTATAATTGCGCCATCTTTCCACAAAGAAATATAACCTTTGAGAACTCATGCTAGGTAAAGCATGGGTCAGCCCTCTGTGTATTATTAGTTGTTCCATCTCTTGCTTGCCCATCTCTTCATGAATCATATTCATATATAAATATGGGTAGTTAGAGGAAAAATTACAACCCAAGTATTGACCGGCATCCATATTTTAATATTAATCAAGGACTTATGCTTTCTTGTATCAATTACGAAGTCATACAATTCTCATTAATTTGCAAACTTTAAGTCTTTAAATCATTCATTCACATCTATACCATGACAAAGCAAATAAACCTTTGCTAGCTTTTTTTTATTATTATTTTTACCATTGGAGAAATGTAAAAATAATTCTTATATCCATCCTCAAAAATTCGTGTTGGTGAAACTCTACACTTTGTCAACATGGGATTTCACAGCAAGATGCTCCCATTAATATTCTTATGACATATGTCCACATAACCCAACAATGGATTCTTTCTAGCATTTTATCAAACAACTTGAGAGCATTTCATAGGAACCAAGGATTTAGCAGCGACATTAGAACTCACACTCTTACAAAATTTACAATATAAAGGCTATGACACTCAACATCATTTATTTATAACATAGAGCATACATCATCAATTCCATATTTTCTTCTTCCTTTTGTTTATTGCAGTAGAACTTTTCTCTCTCAAAATCAAGCGGTCCTGTTCTAACTTTTCTAAGACTTTCTTTGGGATATTTCCATCAAATGAGAGCACATGTAGAATGAGATATGAAATGCTCAAACAATCCACAGACATTAGTAGCTCTTACTTCAAGCTCCCTAAGTGTTTTCTAAATTCCTCAAGAATCTGTAAAGGAAAATTGAGCAAACAGAAGAGATGTGGAGATGACATCTCCCACTGGGTCCGGAACACCTTCTTCTAAGGGCGTGGGACAATTTGAACAAAAGTCTTCATGATCACCAATTTCTTCTTTGGTGATACAAAGGATACAGAAGGAGGCTATCATATAGCCTTCGTTTCTTCTCTGCGATGGAGTAAGGGATGGAACTATCATATAGTCCCCTTTTTTGCTTTTCTTCTCTGGATACAGGTGGTAGCTGTGGAGACCATTGTATGAGCCCGCCCACTTCTTCAATGACACAAGTGGCATCGACGCTTAAGGCATAGAGAGACGACTTGGCTTTATTGATGGAACACGGGAGATGAGGAGGCTTCATCTTCGCGCGGTCGACATCGACGGACCCATCGAGCCTCGCATCCTTCGGCAAAGCCATCGAGAGACAAGTCTGTGATCCTCACTTGTTCGATCGTAACCACCGCATCTACTACTCTTGCTTCAATGGTAAGAGGAGAACACTGAGGGATTCTTCTCCTACCCTTTTCTTTCTTGTAGTCCCTCCTCATTTATTTATAGAACCTCCCTACATGATACAAATCATTAACTTAAATTTGATTTGATTTATTCTTTAAATTTAGATTAATCAAAACTTTAAGTTTTGATTTGATTTGATTGGATTTTTTGGAATTTTGTTTTGATTGGATTTTTTTTTTTCATTTACTTATTCATTCAAATTTGATTTTGATTTAATTGATGGTTTCCTTTCATGATTTAATCAAGATTTAAATTTTGGTTTGGATTTCAATTTAATTGGATCCTTTTCCTTTCTTGGATTTAATCAAGATTTAAATTTTTTTTGATTTTGATTTGATTGATGATTGATTTTTTTGATTTTTTTGGAGAGAATTATGCGCTTTTTGGATTTGGCTTCTCTGGATTTGTTCTTTTGGATTTGCCTTGGGATTTGTTCACTTGGATTTGGTCGGAATCTTTAAATTCGCATCTGCGGATGATCTTAGGATTTGCATTTTTTAGATTGGCTCTCAGATTTGTGTATTATTGGGCATCTTGGGATTTGTGCTCTTTTTAGTATTTAGGATTACCTCGACGGATTTGTGTTCTGTGCTACCTTGAGATTTGTATTTCTTGGAAGATTGCCTCGAGATATGTATTCCTCGGGTCATCTTGGAATTTGAGGATTGCCTTGAGATTTGCCTCTTCGGGCTATCTTGGGATTCGGAGGACGCCTCGAGATTTGTTCTCATATAATCTCTGATTTGCGATTGCCTCGAGATATATGTAGTTCTCTAAGCTATTCTATTTTGTAATATATATATATATATATATATATATATATATATATATATATATATATATATATATATATTTCATCATAAATATTTAGTAATGAAATATTTCATAATATTTGACCCTTGAGACATTCGTCAGATTTTCAAGGCTCTATATATATAATTTATATATCTCCCCATTTATTTATTTATTTTATTTATTTATTTATTTATTTATTTATTTATAGTGTAAACTAATTATTATTAGGTTTTCTTATTTTTATTGTTAGAAATTGAAATTCAAATCCACTACTTATCTTTGTTTAGACTAGATAATAGATGGATAGCTTTGTACTAGTGCTCTCTTGGTCCTTTTGGCTCGACATCCCAATTTTCATGAATAACTTTATTACTTGATCAAGACCTGCACTTGCGGATCTCCATCCTTCTATCTACCAACCGACCGGGATCACTTATGTTTATCCCTACGGCTTTAGTAAGTGCGCTCTACGGCCCAAATCGTAATGATAACCATAACTTAAATGTGCTATTATCATAATCAAAGTGGTTCATTATTATCATTTAGTGTAAAATGCAAAATCTCTTGGAATCTCCCTCTCAGACAATCATAACAATGAATCTGCTTCATAACTTCTAATCCGGGAACCCGATCTGGTTGATCTAAGATCTGCGTAGAAAGATCTTTCCCTCATCTTCTAACGATATATTACATGTCTCGGGATCGAGGGAAGTACAAAGTGACTCCAACTAGTCCCTTAAAATGGATAGCAAGACCGCAGCTACCAATAAACTCTCCAAACAGACATGATTAACCTCTAATTGGGTTCCTGGATGAATCCAAACTTCTCTTAGCATTACTATTTTAACTTTGACCTAAAACCAAGTTGGGCTCAAAAATAAATTAACACTCAACTTACTTGAATAAAGCACTCACTTAATACACCCAAAGAATTATTCTCTCTCAGAACTTCAAATCCAATCCAATTTTCTCTAATCAACTCCTCAAGCCAACAACTTCATTAACCAAGACCCACCTAGCCTTGTAATTCATTGTTGATAATTTCTTCGCACCAAACCCACCGGTGTAACTTAGGGGTGTAAGCTTGCAGAGTCGCCTGTCAGGAGCTACTTGAGATCTACTTCGGATAATATTCAAATTAATTCGAATTTCGACGGGAATTTAGCCTCGAAAGTTCGAAGCTCGAAAGCTACCTCGGGAGTAGTTTACGAAATGAGCCGAGCTCGGAAAGCAACAAAAGTGTCAAATCAAATCACTGATAAAGCTCATGAGCCTAATCGAAGCTTTTATATATATATATATATATATATATATATATATATATATATATATATATATATATATATATATATATAGCCATATAATTATATTACTGTTGTGAGTTGAGCTTCCACGAGTCTCGAAAGCAATTACCTGGAAGCCTTCACAAGCTTGATTTATTGGTGCAATCTGAAGCCAATGAAGTCGAGCTCGAAAGTAGCTCTGGATTAATAAAGCGAAAGCCCGGAAGTTTGAGCTAACAAAATTGTATGGCTCGAACAAGCCTTGTTCGAGCTTTGAGGCCGAGTCGGACATCTTTTTCACCACCAGCTTGAGCAAGCATTATTCGGTCTCGCCTCGCCTGCTCAAGTACACCCCCTACCCAGAAACCAAAGCTAAAACCAAGTAAGCTCATCAACCCAAAAGCATACAGAACCAAATCTGCTAAACTCTACCAATGCTAAGCCAAAACAATCCACAACTCCAAACCTCCATTTTCAGCACCCTCCTCGCACACTCAAGCAATACATCTCTCTCCCTATACCCCTCATTCTCATCACTTAGGAGGCCCTCATGCATGTTTGCAACTCTCTCTCGTGTCTACTCATAACAACTAAGAGTTAGTAAAACTATCTTCTTCATAGCTACCACCCCTTGTATTATTAAAGTTAAATGAGTTGCCACTACTACTATACCTATTTCTTTAAGAAGAACTCTCAACATTAGAGTCAACTCCCTTCACCGTAAAACATACAAAGTGAAGGTCTTGTTAATGACTCTGTAAAGCACTCCCATTATTCTCACAATAACCATTTATCCTACTATCAAAGACAAATAAGTCTTAATAACAATCATTAAGGGACTAATCAAAGGAAGGGCTTCCACTCTACTAATAACCATGCTATGATCAAATACTCTCTATGGCCCCAAGGCGAACTAAGTTTACACAACACCTACATTAGCATCATCATTACCCTCCTCTAAGCAAGCATGTATTCATGGTTCACAATGCACACACACACACACCTAATCAAATACTCACATACTTGATGAAGACTCCATGGCTATGACTTGATAGAAGTTCCAAAAACGTCCCAAACTAAAGAAGATAACCTCCATAATCTATAATAACCTCATCCAACCATCACTCTTGCTAATCTTTATATTCAAAACATCATCAAAGGTATGTAATCATTCAGACATTTATCCGATTCTATCCTCCTGACCTCCACCTCATCTATAAACCAATTGGAATGAAAGTTTAATATCAAAGCCCACAGCTCTATGGATGACCCCCAGGCATGCACACTCAACTACCTCTCTTCACACTTCTAACCACAAAGATCACGAGATTTCATAGTCACTTATCCAATGCAAATGCTTGTTATCAACCAACCATGTTTTCTAATTAAATTCATCTAATCAATAACAAAGAAGACTAACCCTATTAATCCTTTTCACTACCAAGTTCACAGGCCCACACACGCATATCCACAGAGTTTACTAACTAAGGTTCAAGATTCCATGCAACGTAATTTTAGAAGTTCAGAGGCGTACAAGGTATTTTTGGTTCTCAGTGCTTCCGGAGAGAGGTCTTGGCAGCCTTGCACCATCGTCCTGATGGGTGCTCCCCGTTCCTAGCAACTCGTGTCTGCACGGCGTGGTCTGGAGGTTCCAAATAGAACCTCCTTCGCTCTGCCCTCTCTTTCTCACGAACGCATAGTTGTCAGCCCGGATCGATTAGTCTTAGGGTTCGTAAATTCAACATGTATTTATAGTGGTTTGCGAGGATTCAAATAAGGCTTATCCAAGAGATTCAAACGATTTACGGTGCTGGCCACGTGAGATAAATGGGAAAAATAAAGCTAGAGTTCTTTCTCTCTCTACATGTCTTTATATTTATGTTTTTATCTATTTATAAATTTAAGCATATAAGCAAGACATTTCCATGCATCCATTATGTACATGGATTATACCCCTTTGACCTATTATATATTTATAATAATATAATATATATTATTAATAATATAACCCGAAAGTATCTATTATTATGCATGGTCTCATTTCTTTTCTTCTCTACACGTGGATTTGAATTCAAAATATCTTATCTTAATCGTGATTTTAAATCTATCTCTAACCATCATTAAGATATTTATATATATAATTAAGAGATTAATAAATTTAATCCCTCATATCCAAATAAAATCTAGTCAAATCCTTTTTTAGATATAATCATTCAATCTGATCCAACCTTGGGGACTTTCTTTTATTTACCAAAGATTTTATGAAATTAATTAATTAAATAATAATAATAATAACCTAAAATCTCCGGATTTTACAGATGGCCTGAGGAGTAAATGGGGAAGTATGCAGGACCGTATCGACCCGCATGCCTCTCGAGATCTCGAATTGTCCCAAGCGCTAGCTTCATACGGGGCCATACGGTCCCATATGTTTGGCCATACCTACCGCCACGAGGCTATACCGAGGTCATGTGGTCGTATTGTCACCTCAGATAATCCCCAACCATCTCAGTGAGCTCGAGAAATTCCGATTCATACAGCTTCCTTTTAGTTATTCCATATGGGCCCATAGGGTAGCACTGCAGACTAAACATTCTCAAGTATAATGCACCTGCATGGAGTTATGCATTTACAAATAGAGAGGGGTTCCCACCACCTTCCCATCTCCTCCTTACCGCCTTCCTACTCCTCCACCTTGCTCTCCCATATTAGGCACTCCCTAGCCTATTTCATTACCCTCAATGCACTAGCAACTCCTCAATTCTATCATTTGGCAAGCACACAACCTAGGTATGCTCTCAATTTTCTCGATTTGACAAATGGTTTTCTATATACACATCCCTAAACCTAGGATTTTGCACTAGAAACTAATTGTAGGGTTGGTGTAGAGGATTTTATGCGCCCATTTGAATCATATAGGGCTAGAATAATGAGCCATGTCTAGGTAGGAAAGTGTGAAGAAAGCATTGTTCCACCTCAATGACGCCAGATGGAGCCTCCTCTGTAAATAATCCCATATCTTTATCGAGATAGATAAGTCACACCAGCCCTGGGCCGAGGGTATCCCGTGCCTAAGGTCAGAAATTTAAAACCCCGATATCAAATGAAGTACTCTAAATAAAATCTATATGACATAAACATAACCGGTTACACATCGGGAGTCATATTCAAACCAAAGTCATAATGGAGTACAATATATAAAGTCTGGGCTACTACAGCCCCAAATACAGCGTAAGAATAACAAATAAATATATTGTCAAGTACAACACAACAAGACTAGACATAAGATAGATGCCAGAGCCAGCCTAGACTTCATGCCCCGCCGAGACACGAAGCTACTACCTGCATCCATATCTAGATCCCTAGAATATAAAAACAATAATTTGAAATTAACTAATATACAAGCTTAGTGAGTAAAGACAACTCCGCTGTATTATATACTTGTCTAATTGGAAACTGCATTGACTAAAATACTAGTGCATGTACATAATCAAATATAAATCATGAGGGTCAGCATAATTATCTTAAATAAGGATAAGCATGCTAACACGATAAAAAATCCGAACAAAACACCAATGCAATCTTACATCATATCAAGCATATAATAAACAAGTATATGCAATGGCCTCGTATCATATAAGCATGCACCCCTAGTTCAAATGTCTACAAAAGGACTCCAACTCCCATCAAGGAACAATCTGTATACATCTACATGATCCTCGAATGACTGGAAACAACGTATAAATCTACATATAAGTCCGTACTTGACGCACTGCTGGTATACATCTACATGTGTAATGCTCAAGTATCAATCTTGTATCCGATACAGGCTCTCACAAGAGACAAAAAGGGGGGTTTTATAAAAATAACAACTTTCGCAAACATTTTTGGTTCTAGGAAAAACGATTGAAAACAAAGCCCCTTCCTTAAGCCGGTCTCGTCTACTTTAATATCTAGGCTCTATCTTGAGCCCTGCTGGATCTCTCATACATAACTAACTAAGGTGCAATCTATGATACATAAAATAATCTTTATCTACTCCTTAGGGTTTCACTTTACCATTTCTCATGCTCTTTAAAAATTAATCAATTAAACAAGCATGAAATCACTATGCAACTATAGCGATAAAATCCATCGGCATTTACAAACCGATATAAAACTCATAAGAATACGAGAAAGCCAAAATCACGTTAAATACATGAATTAAATATATATTTACGGTGAAGTCCCTCACCTTAAGTCCTTCGCACGTTCCTAGGTTTGGCTCCGTCTTGCTGAAGCTCCCGCCGGACCTTTACCCCTTTCCTAGAATCAATATATTAGTTACTAAGTAAATACGAAGTTTGTATTTTCCATAACTTAGATCTATTGCTTTAAATATGGAGATTTAAGAATACGGAAATCGTATTCTTAACTTAGACTCTTATTTAGATTCTAAGGAGCATATTAAAGACATTAAGCTCACTAAAACATGCTTTCCTACTTAACATGCATTTCATGTCTTTAAGATCCTTAGAATGCCCATAAGCACGCTTAATTAGCCAAGATTAATTAATCTAAAGCATGAAACCATTAAGCCTGTTAATCATGGAAACTAATCACACTTAAGCATGTTAACATGAACACTAATGGGGCATTTATATTTAGAATTTTCATGAAAAATTCGGCGGCACCTGCCCTATTTATAGGGCCCCGAAAATTGTACAATCAATCACCATAATTAATGACAATCCATCCATACGTACATGCAATTTAAATCTCATGGCCAAAATACATTTTATCGCCTCTAGTTTCAAATCTAATTTCCTCAAATCAGCCCTAATTTCATCAATCTTTGGGTTCTTAATTAAGTTCATGCAATTCCAATTGATTGTATAGGGTTTTCCTCCAATTAGGGCTCACCGAAAGGAGAATAGAAAAGGCCTAGCCGGGACAACCACTTGTAAGGTCAGTGGCTCTCAGATCGGCCAAGGAAATGGGGGCTCACGACAACCGGTCGTCACGCCACCACGGAGGAAGGAAAGGGCTGGGAGAAAGGGGACCATTTGGCCGAAGGCAAGTGAGAGGTGAGGGGTCAGGCCGCAGTCATGAAAGGACAGCGTCGGGTACTACAGGTGACGGAGAGAGAGGGTCGCGATCGCGGTCGGGTAGAGGGTGGCCGGCGGTAGGGCTGGATCACACCATGGCTGGTAGAGTAGATTGCCAAATCATGAGAGAGAGAGAGGAAGAGAAGACACGATAAAGTCCTCTAATCAATTGATTCAAATATATATATATATATATATATATATATATATATATATATATATATATATATATTCATATTTATTATTAATAACTATTTAATGGATTTCTTTCTCATTATCTAAATCAATAGATAACTTAATTATTAAGACTCTAATAATTTAACTTATCCTCAAGATTATTTCCACTAAAACTAAATAATTTATTGAATGTCATCTTTCTACTTTATGTCACATCGACTTAAATTAATATTATCTTTTTAATAAATTCATCACCAAGATCCGTAAATCTCGGGTCAATGATTTGAGTCATCATGGGCAATAATCAGAATATCACTTGGTCTATCTCTCGTCGCACTCAAATCCACTTAATATCAGTTTTGACTCGCTTCAATCTACTTTATCTAACTCAAACATTTTTCTAATTCTCCTACTTAATTAATCTTGATTAATTAATACTTATGAAATCTCTTAATTAATTAACCCAGGTTATCTTTACCGTCCACCTCCAACTATTTCAAGTGTAAGTGGCCGTGCCCAATAAGGCCTTCCCTAGGTCCATTAGTTGCGAGACTGGATTTAAATTTATTAATCCTCAATTTTCCTTTAATTGAGCTTTAAAATTATTAATCCATTTTCCATGTTAATTAATCTCATTAATTATCAAGAATTTTCTGGTTTATTTTCCTTAGAAAATTCAGAGCGTTACAATTCTCCCACCCTTAAGAAATTTTATCCCCTAAATTCCATACATATGCAACTAAAACAGATGAGGGTACTGTTCCCTCATCTGATCTTCCCTTTCTCAAGTGGCCTCCTCCACTTGGTGATGACTCCATATTACCTTTACCAAAGGTTGTTTCACAGGGCTTTTTCTTTCCTGTCAAGAATACGTATCGGTCCATCAATATACGTCAAATCCTGAGCCAACTCTACGGTCGGTGCGGTCAGAATTTGATGTTGATCTTCGAGGCATTTCTGTAGAACCAATATGTAGAACACATTATATATCCTTGACGGTTCCTCTGGTAGCTAGAGTCGGTAGGCTATAGGGCCTACTCTGTCCACGATCCTATAAGGCCCGATATACCGTGGGCTCAGCTTCCCACGTTTGCGGAACCTAAATACTCCTTTCCATGGAGATATCTTCAAGAATACTTTATTACCTACTTCAAACTCAAGGTCTCGACGGCGGTTATTTGCATTACCCTGTTGCCTGTCTTGGGCCTTCCTTAGCCGCTCTCTGATAAGCTTCACCTTTTTTGCAGTTTGCTGCACCAGTTCTGGTCCTAGTATCTTTCGTTTGCCTTCTTCATCCCAACACAGTGGAGTCCTGCATCTTCGACCATATAGTGCTTCATACGGTGGCATACCAATACTACTCTGGTAGCTGTTGTTGTAGGCAAACTCCAGAAGTCCCAAGTTTTCATCCCAGCTCCCGGGAAGTTCCATGATACTAGCCCGAAGCAGGTCTTCGAGTATCTGGATCGTCCTTTCGGATTATCCATCGGTCTCTGGATGGAATGCCGAGCTAAGGTCCAGTCTTATCCTCAGAGCTTTATGCAGACTCTTCCAGAAATGAGAAGTGAATCTCGAGTCCCTATCAGATATGATTGACACGGGTACTCCATGTAGCCTCACTATCCGTCCACATACGTACCGCATAATCGGTCCCGGTAGAATAAGTCATCTTAATTGAATGAAGTGAGCCGACTTGGTCACTATCAATGATCACCTAGATAGTATCTTTGCCTTGATTGTTCGTGGTAAACCGTCACAAAGTCCAAGTCTATCCTTTCGCGACTTCCATTCCTGAATCTACAAGGGTACCAAGCAACCCCTCATAGACTTCTTGTGTTCAACTTTGATTTGCTGACAGATCTGACACCTAGCTACGTACTCAACAATATCCTTCTTCATTCTCCTCCAGACGTAGTTTTCTTTGATATTCCGGTACATCTTGGTGCTCTCTGGATGCATAGTATAAGCTGAGCTATGAGCTTCTGCTATGATCTGTAGCTTGAGGGTCGTCTCGCTATGGGCACATAAATTCAAGGGCCTACCATTACTGTTCCATCTGGAGATAGAGAATAATTACATTTGCTACGCCTTCGCCCCCAAAGTCTTCTATTCTGTAGCTCACCATCTAGCTTCATTAACTTTGGGTCCCGTTGTTGAGCCTCCTTAATCTGTGATATCAATGTCGGGTGTAGATGAAAACTGGCCAGGCACCCTCAGCTCATCCACCGAAAGCTACGCTCTAGTGGATCTCAAATTGTGGTGTTGGGCAAGGCTGGTGGTCCCCAATCGCGCATCGTCTTCTGACTCAGAGCATCGGTCACCACATTCGCCTTTCCAGGGTGATACTCAAAGGTGCAGTTGTAATCTTTTAGCAATTCCATCCACCTCCTCTGACGCATGTTGAGCTCCTTCTGGGTCATCAAGTACTTCAGGCTCTTATGGTCGGTGAAGATTTTACAGGCTTCACCGTAGAGATAGTGTCGCCATATCTTCAGTGCAAAGACCATAGCCGCTAACTCCAAATCATGTACATGATAGTTTACTTCATGAGTTTTGAGTTGTCTAGAAGTATAGTCAATAACTCTGCCATGTTGCATTAAGACACACCCTAAAACTTGATATGAAGTATCACTATATATATCAAAACCTACTTCAGCTGCAGGTAAAGTGAGAATAGGAGCAAACACTAATCGGTTCTTCAGCTCCTGAAAGCTCTGCTCGCAATCCTCGGTCCATTCGAACCTTGTGTTCTTCCTGAGTACCTTCGTCATTGGTAGAGCAATCGTAGAAAAGCTCTCAACAAATCGCCTATAGTAACGGGCTAACCCCAGGAAACTTCTGATCACCATGACAATGGTTGGGGCTTGCCAATTCACTATCGCTTCTATCTTCTGGGGGTCCACATAAATTCCTGCCGCTGAGACGACATACCCCAAGAAGTTGACTTGCTCCAGCCAAAACTCGCATTTCTGAGTTTGGCGTATAGCTACTGCTCCCGTAGAGTTTGTAGCACTATTCTAAGATGGTTGATGTGCTCCTCCACGCTCCGAGAGTACACCAGTATGTCGTCGATGAAGACTATAACAAACTGGTCTAAATAGGGTGCGAACACCTTATTCATCATCTCCATGAACGCCGCTGGTCCATTCGTCAACCCGAAAGGCATTACTAAAAACTCGTAATGCCCATATCGGGTTCGGAACGCCGTCTTCGACACATCCTCTTCCCTTACCCGTAGTTTATGGTAGCCCGACTTCAAATCAATCTTGGAGAACACACAGGCTCTCTGTAGCTAGTCGAACATATCATCAATACGTGGTAACGAGTACTGGTTCCAGATAGTAACCTCGTTCAGTTGTCTATAATCTACGCACTTCCATTTGGAGCCGTCCTTCTTCTTCACGGACAACACATGTGCACCCTAAGGGGAGATACTAGGTCTAATAAACTCCTTCTTCAGTAGCTCTTCTAGATGGGCCTTCAATTCTTTCAACTCCACTGGAGCCATCCTGTAGGGTGCCTTGGAAATCAGAGTTGTTCCTGGAACCAACTCGATAGAAAACTTTACGCCTCTATGTTGTGGTAATCCGGGAAAATCCTGAAATACGTCTAGACATTCACACGCCACGGCTATATCCTGGACCTCTGTCTTCGGGGCTTCTACTTCCACCACATTTGCCAAACAGGCTTCTTCCATCTCGGGTCGTCTCCCGTAGAAGAGGATCTTCGCCTCTCCCGGATGATGGAAACGCACCATCTTTCAATAGCAGTCAACTTGGGCATGGTGGAAATATAACCAATCCATCAATAGGATCGCATCAAAGTCTAGGATCCTCATCGGAATTAGATTAGCTATGAGCTCCTGGTCACATATTTTTACATCACATCCCTCATAGACTATTTTAACAATCATAGAACTACCTATGGGGGATGCCACACACATTGGTTCTGCTAGTCTAGTTGCATATACATTCTCAGGTACAGAAAAAGATGTAGCGATGTAGGAATATGTAAAACTATGATCAATCAATACGCAGGCATCGGTATTAAAAATTTACACCGTACCTGCAATAACGTCAGGGGTGTTCACAGCTTGTTGCTGCGTCATCGAAAATGTCTCGGCCTGCAGCTGAGATGGGGCCCCACGGCCTCCTCCTCGAGACCTTCCACCGCTGACCTCCTCCTACGCCTTCCAAAGCACCACCCATGATTACGTAAAATCCATGCGCCTCATGCCCAAAGGTGGTCTCTAGCAGAGCATGTAGAGCAACTCCGCCTCCCTCGGCCAAGAGAGTGTGTACTCCTTCTTGTAATGCCCCCGGCCGCTAAGTGCGAGAAGCACACATCAACACCACAAGTCTCAGAATGGAACTTATCGCATTGTGACACCGCGGTTTCCTCTCTTGTTCCTACTGAATGCAGGAAGCACCACCGCCGGCATCGTTGCTCTTTCCGTGGGCCTTGTTTCTCCCCCTCCTTGGGAGCTTTGGCTACTTCTCTTGTTTCACCTCTCAAGTCTCTGTTTTTCTTGTTCGCACTTTCAACTCGTGAGTGCATCAACCACTCCTCAAAAATCCTTAAATCTAGTAGTAGCCATGATCGAGATCTTGATTTCATCCCGTAGTCTATCCTCGAACTTCCTATATCGGTTATAGGGATCTTCTACCATCTCATGTGCTTAGCGTACCAGTATGTTGAACTTGGCCTCGATACTCGCCCACGGGAATTCCCTTGAGTCGAGATAGATGAACTCGCTATCTTTGGATCATCAGGTAATCGGGGAGTACTCCTCCTCAAGTCCCTATTAAACTCCAACAGTCCAAACACCCGACCAGGAAGGCACATCCGAGCCGACTCCCACCACAACAATGCGCCTTGTCCCAACAACAAATTACCGTGATCAGAATGACCTTCTCATCCTCTGGGATCCTCATCGTCTAGAACACCACCTCTAATTGTCGGATCCAAGCTTTAGCGTCAGTTGGATCCTGTATTCCGAGGAAGTTATTAAGCCCCATTTGCAGCGCTCGAGTCACATAATCCTGATCCCTACCCTTGGGTTGTTGTTGTTGTTGTTGTTGGTAGTATTGTTGTTCTTGTTATTGAAAGTTTTGGAAAGCAGCAAATCACTACGCCATCTGCTCAAAAAATTGCTGCATCCCCGAAAACTGTTGCATACCCGGGTTGTATCCAGGGACAGGATGCGCATGCGAGGCATCGCCATATTGTTCTGGCTCAGGGGCATCCACGTGCGGCTCCTCCTTGGGTTCCTCACGTGGTACCCTAAGTGGTTTCCCACGTCCTCTTCTTGGCGGCATTCTTCAACATCCAACAAGTGTCAGTTAAATGACATAATTCTATTTAGCAGTCTAAACAGCTAATTCCTTATGTCAACTGACTTCGACTCCCACCCTAAGGCTTTGACTACCTTTAGAACTCTAAGGTCAAGGAGCGACTCTCTCTGATACCACTAAATGTAACACCCACCTCTTTACTGAGACAGATGTCACACCAGCTAGGTCAGGAGGGTATCTTGTGCCTAAGGCTGTAAATTTAAAACCTGATATCAATGAAGTACTCTAAATAAAATCCATATGACATAAACATAACCAGTTACACACCGTGAGTCATATTCAAACCAAAGTCATAATGGAGTACAACATATAAAGTCTGGGCTACTACGGCCCCAATTACAGCGGAAGACAAACAAATAAATATATCGTCAAGTACAACACAACAAGACTAGACATAAGATCGGTACGCCAGAGCCAGCTAGACTTTGATCCCTGCTCGAGACATGAGCTACTACCCAGATCGATATCCAGATCCTGCAATAGAAAAACAATAATCGAAAGGGATTGAGCCATACAAGCTCAGTGAGTAAAGACATCTCCGTCATGTATTATACATACCCGTCCCACGACAGAAACTGGACTAAAATACTAGTACATGTACATAATCAAATATAAATTATGAGTGTCAGCATAATTATCTTAAATCAGGATAAGCATGCTAACACGATCAAAAATACAAACAAAACACAAATGCAATCTCACATCATATCAAGTATATAATAAACAAGTATATGCAATGGCCTCGTATCATATAAGCATGCACCCCTAGTTCAAATGTCTCCGAAAGGACTCCAACTCCCATCAAGGAATAGAGGTATACATCTACATGATCCTGATGACCGGAAACAACTGTATACATCTATATGAGTCCGGTACTTGACGACTAGTGGTATACATCTACATGTGTACATCAAGTATCAATCTTGTATCCGATATGGGCTCTCACAAGAGATAGAAAGGGGGTTTTTATAAAAAGAATGACTTTCACAAACATTTTTGGTTTTAGGAAAAACGATTAAAAACAAAGCCCCTTCCTTAACCCGGTCTCGTCAACTTTAATATCTGGGCTCTATCTTGAGCCCTGTTGGATCCCTCATACATAACTAACTATGGTGCAACCTATGATACATGAAATAATCATTATCTACCCCTTAGGGTTTCACTTTACTATTTCTCATGCACTTTAAAAATTAATCAATTAAACAAACATGAAATCACTATGCAACTATAGCAATAAAATCCATTGGCATTCACAAACTGATATAAAACTCATAAGAATACATGAAAGCCGAAATCACGATAAATACATAATTAAATCTATATTTAGGGCGAAGTCCCCTCACCTTAAGTCCGTTGCACGTTCCTTGGTCTGGCTCCGTCTTGCTGAAGCTCCCGCAGGACTTTTACCTTTTCCTAGAATCAATAATAGTAACTAAGTAAATACGAAGTTCGTATTTTCCATAACTTAGTTCTATTGGTTTAGAATATGGAGATTTAAGAATACGGAAATCGTATTCTTAGCTTAGACTCTTATTTAGACTCTAAAGAGCATATTAAAGACATCAAGCTCACTAAAACATGCTTTCCTACTTAACATGCATTTCATGTCTTTAAGATCCTTAGAATGCCCTTAAGCATGCTTAATTAGCCAAGATTAATTAATCTAAAGCATGAAACCATTAAGCATGTTAATCATGGAAACTAATCACACTTAAGTATGTTAACATGAACACTAATGGGGCATTTATACTTAGAATTTTTATGAAAAATTCGGCAGAACCTCCCCTATTTATTGGGCGCTGAAAATTATTCAATCAATCACCATAATTAATGATAATCCATCCATACATACATGCAATTTAAATCTCATACCTCAAATATATTTTACTGCTCTAGTTTCAACCAATTCCCCCAAATCAGCCTTAATTTCATCAATCTTTGGGTTCTTAATTAAATTCATTCAATTCCAATTGAATGTGTAGGGTTTTCCTCCAATTAGGGCTCACCGAAAGGAGAATAGAAAAGGAGCTGGCCGGACAGCTCACTTGTGAGGCTAGGGTGCTATTGGTCGCAGCGTTGCTGCATGGTGGCTCCGTCGGCGGCTGCGAGCTGGGGGATCACCGGACAGTCGGTCGCGCCAGTCGCTCGGAGGAAAGAAGGGGTGGGGAGAAAGGGGGACGCCGGCGGTTGAAAGGGGCGGAGGTGAGGGCTGACGGGGCTGCAGCACAGAAAGGACGGCGCTGGGAGCTGCTGGCGCCGGAGGGAGAGGATCGCGATCGCGGCTGGGTAGAGGGCGCCCGGCTGTAGGGCTGGATCAGCTACAGTCGCAAGTAGGGCTGAGGGCTCTTAGTCGCGAGAGAGAGAGAGAGGAAGAGAAGACACGATGAAGTCCTCCAATCAATTGATTCAATTGATTTATAAAACCTAAGTTCTGACCCCTCTTCATATATATATATATATATATATATATATATATTCATATTTATTATTAATAATTATTTAATGGATTTCTTTCTCATTATCTAAATCAATAGATAACTTAATCATTAAGACTCTAATAATTTAACTTATCATCAAGATTTTTTCCCCCACTAAAACCAAATAATTTATTTAATGTCATATTTCTACTTTATATCACGTTGACTTATATTAATATTATCTTTTTAATAAATTCATCGACTCAGATCCGGAAATCTCGGGTCAATGGTTCCTGTCATCACGGGCACATTGTAACATCACGGGGTCTATCTCTCGTCAGACCAAATCCGCGAATATCAGCTTTTGACTCGCTCGATCTACTTTATCGGAACTCGAACATTTGTCTTATTCTCCTACTTAATTAATCTTGATTAATTAACACTTACAAAATATCCCAATTAATTAGCTGAGGTTATCTTTACCGTCTACCTCCAACTATTTCAAGTGTAAGTGGCCTGACCCAATAAGGCCTTCCCTATGCTCATTAGTTCCGAGGCTTGATTTAAATTTATTAATCCTCGATTTTTCTTAATTGAGCTTTAAAATAATTAATCCATTTTCTGTTTTAATTAATCTCATTAAATTTTTTGAATTTTCTGATTATTTACTTAGAAAATTCGGGGTGTTACACTCTGCGTGCCATATGGACCCATTCATAAGGTCCGTATAGGCTCCCGTATAGAGTCAATAGTGGAGTAAACAGAGTTTCATACAGCACGTATATGGGACCCTATGGCTCTAACTGGGGGTTGAAGGTGCAATTATAAGGCCCGTACGGGCTCATATGGCATCCAAAGTGGTATACCACATTCTAATTCTTTGAATTACACTCACTTTCCTTCCAATTCTTTTGCAGACATACCGCAAACCCAATCGAGGTAAGGAATCCTCCTCAGGGGGAAAACAGTTCAATGAGGATCGCTTCTGAGAGCGATACACATGCCTTGTGACACGGATGTTCGGTCGCACACGCATTATAGACTGGGACATCCTCCGACAACTCAACATCAATGACCGAGTGTAAGAGCTTATTTCAGTCGGTGGCTAGGAGCAAATCTTCTCAATCAACTATCCGGTGTTTAAAGAGCCCACCTTGGAGGTGCTGAGCACGTTCGAGGGGGACTGCAGCCCATTCGCCAACCAACAGCCTTGCACTACCACATTCTAGCTTTATGGGAAGATGAGGTGGATAAGCTACACATAGTTCGCCCTATACATGGGCTTTTACGATGCCGAGTTTGTCAACATCGCCTGGTACAAAGAGCTCCTCACCGCCTTCCCAGAGCACGTCATCCCATCCTACTAATTCTAAGATCCCGCTCAGCAGGCGACATGACTCCCTAAAGGCATCATTCATGATCGATCCGGTCCATCGCTATAGCCACGTACTCTTTAGTCAGACAATGGCGAGGACAGAGGACAGCATGGGCATCGTCACTCGTACCGACCGGTTCTTCCTCTACAACATTCTTGAGTATGCACCTATCTACCTACAATACATAATCACCGATTACTTGGTACATCAGGGGCAACACCTCCGCCTTCACGCCATTAACGCTGACCTTTATCACCGTAATGTTCCCGGGATGGGAGTGGAGCTCGACGAGGATGTGCATAGGTTGATCACCGCCACACACCTCGGATGAGCACGCTTAGTTTGATGGGGCTGGTTTGTTGCTCGATACCATTAGACTCTCATTCAAAGACATGTGTAGCCACTTAGATCGCACAACAATGATTCATAAAGTCCTGACATAGCAAGGTCAGGATCAGAGGAATCTTCATCTTCAGTCGCCACAACCCCACTGCCCTCATCATCGCGGAGCCGACGCTCGTGATTCAAGGAGTAGATCACCGAGATACGGGCTATGCAGGACACTGTATTGGAGGAGCAACGCCAGATTCGAGATAAGCTTCGGGAGTTACTCACACACCTTTGCAGCAATCACTATCTACACCTGTACTACCGTCGCAGCCTATGGCACCATCACTATCTCCTTCATCACTTATACCAGCTGCCACACCACCCGTTGCACTGGTAGATGAGCAGCCACATGGACATAGCATCTTGTTATTTTGTTTTGTTGTGTTTCCAGTGTTTAGTATTTTGCATATCAGTTGGCAAGGACTTTGTCCTTGCTAAACTATCTTTCTTTTTCTTTCTATAGCTTCTAGTAATTTGTCATGTTTTGGAGCTATGATGATCTTTCTTGTCTCACAAATTTGAGAGATGGATATGCACAACTTGAAATTTAAGCGGCTTATCATCTAACCGTGGAAGTTTCAGTTTACCTTTCTCCATGATTACTATTACTATCTTATCTCTATTATACTTTATTGAGTACATTGAGGACAATGTACAACTTTAAGTGTGGAGATGGGTAGCTACCTAGATAATTTTGGATTCATTGAAAATTTCTAAGTGTGGAGATGGGTAGCTAGAGATTCATTTTAAATTCATTGAAAAAATCTTTATGTGAAAAGGCATGTCTAGTACACACTAAGGACGGCTTTGTTGGCGTATATTTCAATTTTACTTTCTTCCTAGTGCATCATCTTAGCACACAATTTTTTTCAAATTCTCTTATGAAGTATCATAGGCACTTAGAGAGCATCTTTGTGGTACTCATAGTCTCTAGTGACAATAGATAACCCATTACAACCTTATTTTGACTTTAATTGCTAAGCATTACTTTCAATGGCTCCAAGAGGCTTCGTGAACCTAGTTCAAGCTTCTAACCCCTATAATTTAACTTAGTGGACAAGTAAGAGAATAATAAAGTAGTAGTGTACATAGTAGTTATGAAAGCAATAAAGACAGTGTTCCGCTGCTTATTGTGATAAAGTAGTTTGGTGTTCTGGCTCCTAATAAGAGTGTCCCTTAATTTGAAAAGTCACTGCTTGGTATGAACACATCTAGGTAGAGTTGTATTCCTCTGAGTAGCTGGGTGTTTTGGTACTTAATACGCATTATATCCCATAGAAACGAGGATCTACACTCTACCTTGGTCTTTATTACGGGAAAGTCGTATCCATTAGGGTTGCACTACCGAATAAAAAAATGAAAAAAAGTGTTGCATTAAGCATGTTTGTTATGGAATCTCTCAAACTTGTCCACTATTTTTTTTTTCGATGAAGGGTTAGTTGTCTTGTTCTTAGGGCCCCAAGGACCCTCTAGAGTCCTTTGAGGGTATGCTTGTCTTGCTAAGACTTTAGAACATTGCATGTGGAGTGAAGATTTTCATCTAGAGTTGCAATGGAATATGCTACAAGTTCAATCTTGGCCCTGGTGTGAAAATAGAAGAATGCACACTTTGATGGTGAAAGTTAGAGGAAAGTAGCATCAATTATTCTTTGGCTGGAGGTTAAACACTTATCAACTTTTTGTTAACTTCTTTTCTTTGCTTGAGGGCAAGCAAATCTTTAAGTGTGGAGATGTTTTGATAAGTGTTTAATTGAGCATAATTCCTTATCATATTTATGTATATTTCACATACTAATTTAGTGAAAATATAGCCCGTTGTTACTTAAAAAGTGTTATTTTTGGTAATAGGACATAGTGATGATATCCCGTGAGTAGGGAAGCTTTTGAAGATCATTTGGGGCCAATACAAAGTAATTTCGAAGCTCAAACAACCTCATACGGGTCCTCTTATGGCCCGTGTGAATAGAGGCAGCTGAACGGTCCCTGCTTTGACCCTCCTGGGAGCTATACAGGGTCTCATACAGGAGCTTATGCGGGCCCGTATGAATCGAGGAATGCGAGGATTGATTCTCCATACGGTCATACGGGCGCTCACACGGCCCATATGGATCGCCCTTATGGCATGCTGACAACCTGATTTCTCATTACACAATGGGCCAAGTAGGCGTAGCAAAGGAGGTGGGACCCCTTCCCTCCGGGTTTGTGATATAAATAAAACTTAGGAGGGTTTTGGGGGGATGTACTTGAATATTTTAGGATTAGGGATTCGATTGGGAGCCTCTTGGCTAATATTCCATCAACTATTTGGAAGACGAGGCTTGCCAATGAGATAAGGAAGTTGTGTTGAAGATCCAATCTCCAGAAGCCACCAACGTCGAAGGGAATATCATATTTCATTATGCCTTTTTGCTTCATTAATCCCTTTGTATCGGATAGGTGTTCTTCTTTAATGTGGAACTAATTTTGTAGATACTTGGGTGTGATGAACCCTTGGATTATGGATTAATATTGATGTTGATTTCTATGCTTGTTTGATTGATTTAGTTTTGTACATCTATTGGATGTTTAGTATTGCATTAATCTCTCTACGTTGCGGCAGCCCGGAGAGACTACCATAGTCTAGTGAACGCCTCCCTGTGGTAGACTGTAACACCTATCTCTTTACCGAAACAAATGCCACACCAGCTGGGCCGGGAGTGCACCCAACCGATAAGCTATTTAGTTAAATACCCTGATATTAATAATAATAACTCTAGTGGATAAGTGAAACCCACAACCTATTCATAAGCAAATAGTCTAAACAAGTCTAGAATAAGTATCGAATACAAATCATAAGTGTCTGGGCAACACCGCCTCAGATACAACCATATAAATACATAATATCTCTCACATAATCATACATGACTCAAACAAGTAACACCTATAACGGGGACGCCAGAGCCAACTATAGGTACTCAAACTCGTACACCTGCACATTTCACTTGAGTGAGAATCACTATACAAAGAATATACATATATAATATCAGATATATGAATACCGAAATAATGCTAAATATATGCATTATCTTCAAATTACTTTAACATGCCAAGAATTTCAACAAAATCCGGATAAATCCAATAACACATGAAATCATGGTGTCTCAACACCTATGTAATACTGGTATAATAGCGACTTCGCATGCACCCCTATCTCAATACCTCGGAATGATACCAGATAAATCCCGGGCGGAACGTATCACTGTCTCCAGCGACTTTCTAGTATAAACTGGCTTATCTTGAATAAGGTGCACGTTTGTCAATATTTTATATTTCATCTATACTCTCAATGTCATATCATCTATACTCAATGTCATATCATAAACATCAAAAAGGTCTCATATCGACCTCGCATGCACACCTAACTAAATGTCCTTGTCTATACCAGATAAATCCTTGGTAGAACGTATCCTTGCCCAACGATCTTCTGATATAACTGGCCTGTCTTGCGTAGGGTGCATCTTTGTCGATATTTCTAATATCTCTGTTATCTTATTCCTGTTCATTATTTCCTTTCACATATGAATTTGTACCCACGGTGCAAGAATAAAACAATCAAGCCACTAGTAATATGATCATAATACCAAACTAGCGATATTGCACAAACTTCGATATAAAACTCATATAAAATCGTATAAACAAATCTGACTATCAAATCAGATCATGAAAATCATTCCAAGTATAGTGTAATCACTCACCTGATGTCCCGGCTATAGCTCTCCTACCAAGTCACGAACACCTTTACAGTGTCCTAAACATATTAAATATCCATCATATAGCAATTCATAGCAACTGGAATGCATTACTTGAATTTAATTACTCTAATAATAATTTTACCGAAATGTCTGCTTTTTTAATATATAACCGATGACCCCGGACTTTTATACACCTGCCAGTACTATTTTTCCTAGTTTAAGCATATCCCCAAAGTATCGGGATGATTGGAATCGAGGTCCGAGCCATTTGAAAATGCCAAAATTACTATTCCTGTAACTGTAGAATTCTGATCATTTTGCGCAGTCAGAAAGAACTGTTTATATCTTTTAATCCGAAAGTCTGATTTTGTTGATCTAGGATTCGTTAGAAAGATATTTTCATAAAATTTCTAATTGTATATTATACACTCCGATCAGAGGAGTATAAAGGACCAAACGTCCCCTCAAAAGGGACAGCCTGGAAACCACAAATTAAGTTAACTTGTTCCTACTCTTAATAACATTGTACCCTTATGTTTCCATATATCTATACTCATGTTAATGGATTCAAAAGTTCATAACATGACAGGGCATGTGATCAGATACATCTTGTTTATACATTTAATTTATCAACTATGCACAAAACATGTAACTATATGTAATTCATTCACTGAACTAATTTCTTTATGCATAAGTATAACTCAAGTTTAACACATTAGCTTGGAGGAAAAAGAATTATTCATTAGCCTTAGAAAATAAAGGAGGCATGGATCAATGTACTAAGTTTGGCTACATTAGAATGTAACATCTAGTATCTATGCATATTGAATCTCACTTATAAATTTCACAACCCCCATCATCCAAGCCATAGCTACTCTTCTAATTTCCTCAATTAGGCTTGCATGGATCATGGTATAATGGGTTATTAACAAAGACATTACAAGGCCTTTACACATAAGATGCATTAACTAATGCATTAGTAAGTCATCAAGGATGCATTTAGTATAGTTGGTCTTCTAAGGCATTTCCACAAACACCTAACGTGCAAGCTCGAATGTATAATCGATACATAGTAGAATTTCCACTTAAATGCTTATTATACAAATCCAATACTAAGGAGGGGATTTCAAGCATATATTAAGTCCATCAAGACCTCTAATTGCATGGGCAACCCTTTGGAGCATTTCAACAAACATCTAACAAGCACAGTTAATTTCTTCACTTCTATATAGAAAAACCTTTCTAAATTGTCTCTATTATATAATCAAACACTTGAAGAGTAAACCTACTAACTCTTCATCAAGACAAACTCATTTATTCCCATGAATGCTACATAGGGCATTTTCTTAAACACCTAACATGCATACTTAAAAGCATCACCAATGCATGAAAGAACATCCATGTAATTCCTTATTATACAAGTCATATACTAAGGAGAAGATTGCAAGCATAATTCATGAGGTGTAATTACATTCCTAATTAACCAAACTGGACAACCAATTTCAAGGCCCAAGCATAGCAACCCTTATTTCATCTCACATTGTATTTCATAAATCATCACATAAAGAATATACATATGTGGATCATTGATACTAACCTAAGCTTAAATCCCACAGCTAGGAAGAGGTTCTAAAGCCTTCTTGATTTCTGATCATGTTCGTCCACGCTTGAAGATGTAGTTGGAGGGGATTCCGGGATCGCCAGAGCTCCGTTAGGTTACCACATCATCAGAGAGAGGGGAATGCTGGAGAAGAGGGTTGCCGCCAGTGCGACGCCGAAATCTCGCCGGGCAGAGTGAGGGGTTCGGTCGGGCATGGAAGATCGAGCGAGAGAGAGAGATAGAGAGAGAGAGAGAGAGAGAGAGAGTGTCACGCCTCGACCAGGATTCCAAGGCCTCGGGCACGTACACAGACAGGCCGTACCAAAGTAGAGTCGTGCCCCACTCGGATACAAGGCCTAAGTAATCAAGAACAGATAACAAAATTCATTAATGTCAATATTAATTCAGAGTCTTACAGCGTAATTTAAAACATAATTTGACACTCTACAAGGTAATAGCTCTACAAGGGTCCTATTAAATAAACTCACACACAAGAAATTCTGAGGTCCTCGAACCTCTATAAGGATATCTCGATCACTCGTGCAGCTTCTGATCTCGAGTCACCTACTCCTCAAAACCTAAAACAAAAGAGTGAAGCAAGTGGAATGAGCTTTCGAATGGAAAGCTCAGTAAGTACCCTCCCAAGAGAATACAATGAAGTCAAGAGGAACAATCATGAAACAATGATCCGACAAAACACCAAGACGAAACAATAAGCCCAATCTCAAACTCATAAGGATCACTATTCAATAAGCACAAGCACACAATAAGGAGTTCAATCAACTACTCAAGTCATCTCTCTAGTAGTCATTGACCTCAGCCGATCTTCAACCTTAATCACATCCAGACCCTTGAGACTGGTAGCGCTCCTACGTGCATGTACACGGTCAGCGTATCATCCCACTAACGGGTGGACATCCAGAGTTTCCTCCCCCTGGTAGGACTACAGGATGTCCAGAGTGTCCTCCCCCCTAGATGCCTGCATCACAATCTACACTGAATGAGAGAATCCACAACACAAGAAGAGCTTGAATACCTACCCGGACGGAGCACCAGCTCACGTGTTTCCACGGCCATGTGCCGATCAACGGGAAGGCATATTCAACAACAAGAACAGCCGACACACACATACCCGGACGGAGCACAAGCTCACGTGTTACCATGGCCACGTGCCGATCAACAGGAAGACATGTTTAGCGATCTCAAACATAGTCAACAAAAGCTAGCACATCAACAAGCATACGCTAACATGGGAATTCAACAAAGAAGGTTAACAAATTCGTGTATGCGAATCCAAACAATAATATTCAAAGCATGGTAACATCAAGCCAATATACAAAGAAGCAAAATTAATAATACTCAATAATAACGAGGCCAATCAAAACAATGAAGCAAGATGAAGAATTCAAAGTCAATAAGCCCAAAACTGGGTGGGAACTAGGCAAGCGTACTTACAAGCATGAAACAAGAAAGTAACCAGATAACAAATAAGGCACTTAGCAATAGTACTTACCTCTATTAGAGATCTAGTTGCTCGGTCGGGGTCCCTCCTGACATGTTTCGACACTCCACATCGTAATGTGATAATAGAATCTAGATAAGTAAAGGTAATTATTCATAAACTCTAAATGCGCATGTATAGTCCACTATTGGGCCATATTCTGGACTAATGGGCCATACTTGTACTTCTTGTTAGTTTCTTATAAGATGCTTGAACCCTCACTTCTCTACATAAAAATTGTTATAACTCAGTGGTCAGTGTTTCTCATTGTAGTCATAGGGTCTTTGGTTCGAATCTTCACACTTTCATTTTATTCCTTTCCCTTTTTTGAAACTTGTTTAGACCTTGTCTTGTTGTCTTTACTTGTTTAAATCCCCTTATTCAAACAGAAGTTGTAGAGAACCACACTGGTTAGGGCCCATTAAGAGAGGATGAGGGTCCCTGGTTCTATTCCCCTCTCTTACCTCTTTTGTTCTTTTTTTTTTTTTTAATTTCTCAATATGGTTAAACTAGCTTACTTAGCTAAACCTGGCTCAATCTTTCACAAGTAAAACAAGGCCCTGGTGGTTAAGGCCCATCTTGTTAAATGAGAGGTCTTGGTTTCAAATCCCCTCTCTCACCATTTTTATTTGTTTTTTTTTTTGATTAAATCCATTCCCTGGACCGGTCTAGACCTGAGTTCAATGTTAACTTGGTTGAGCCTAGCCTACTATCTGGTTGGGTTCAACCCAGTCCTTATCCTAACTTGATCAAACCAGATTGGTTTTAAAAACAAACACAACCCAAAGTTAATTGATTCAGCCCAATCAAACTTAATCCAACCTAAATCAATTTTGGTCCAATCAGCTTATTAAGTTAAGCCCCCCTTTCTACTTGATTTGATTAAATAAGTTTGACTTAAGAACAGGCCCAGACCCAATGCGAGATGGCTAGCTAGTTGTCCCAAACCCAACTATCTTCAATTGATTAGACCCAATCAATTAGCCATTTGATTCAACTAACCCATTTTATTTGACTAACCCTAGCCATTTACTGATCTTAACTTTCTTCTTCTTTTGAACAGACCCCGCTGGTGGCTGGTGGTGCTCCAGTCCCTTAGAGATCACCGCCGACGCACTGGTGACCGAAGTTGTCTCTGTCGTGTCATCCTCACCTGCCAAAGGTGGCCAGCTCGCCACAGGCTCCTCCTGAAGTGGTAGCAGCCGCGTTCTCTTCCTTCTCCTCTCTCCAGCGCGTCTCTCCTCGCCGGAACCCACCTGGACGCCGTTTAGTTCCACGATAAGGACTGGCGAAGCTTTCAAAGAGAATCTCCCCCCCCCTCTTTCTCCTTCGACGTCGTATCTACTCTATATGCATGCATGATACTAACAAACGACTGTCAACGAAAAGAGAACTCACCAGAAAGCACTGGCTTCCATCGTCCTTTCCGCAAGGATTAGCTGCTCGTCACCGGTGCCGTTCTCAGTAGATACCTCTGCTCAAAGTGTGATGGAGCTCCTCGCTCCTCCTCTTGGCTCTTCCCTGCTCCTGCGCCGCCTGAGATCGAGATCTTCTCCTACCTCTTAGTGAAGGCGGTGGCTACTAGGGTTTCAGAAGGTGCCTGTCCTTCTTATAAGGAGCTCGCGAGATAACTTTGGACATGATTGTGATCCCAGGGATCATGAGCCAATCAACCACTTTCCATAGATGGCTAGCGTTGATCGAGGTGGTGACGAGCTTCCGCGGCGGAGCTCGATGGCGAAGGAGAAGATGCCCTGCCTCGCGATCAGGAGCTCCACAATCAAACGGTCGGAATGCCTTGCATGGCCTTCAATTGTGGGGATCACGCCATAAATCCTCAAATCTGAAAGTTATTTAGATAAATGGTCTAGATTGGTTGTAGACGGACGGTTCGATCCGTTCACTTCGTCTCAAACTTAAACGAAAAACTTTTGATAAGAGGCTTGGATTGATTCTATCTGATGGAATAGACTGAACGGCTGTGATCAAACATTCTGCCTAGAACTTAAAACATAGGTGTGGATGAGTGGCTTAGATTCGCCCTCACCATACGAACACCCGCACCGTTGCTTCAATGAAAGAAAAGAACGGTTGGATCAGTGCTTCGTGATCAGCACTCTTTCAGATCCTTTAATCTCAACCGTAGGTCGTTTTTATTACCATTCACTGCATGAGTATTTTCGTACCTTTACCAATAGGTCTCCCCTTTTCTAACATTTACATGCAAGTCCTTCCCTTAGAGAGAAAGGCAATTTCCCTCCAAGTCCTCAAATTTTCTAAAATTACCATTAGATCCCTAGCAGTCCCAATGAACTCTAACTAGGGCATTAACCTTTCTTTTAAATCTCCCTTTTCCAATTAAATCTTTACTAATTGCAAAACATTGGGAACTCTAAATGTCAAAATAGGATTAAAGCCATTTTTAGTCCCTGTACTTTGCCCCATTGTTCATTTTCATCCCTGTACTTTAAAAATATTTGATACAGTCCCTGTACTTTGGGGTTTTTGTTCGAATACGTCCCTGGTGCTGACGTGGCAGCACATGTAGCATACGGGTTAAATACGATTAATTTTTTATTCCTGACCATTGCATAGGTGACTAGATTCTCTTATGTGGCTGCTTAGGTGGCGTGCCCAGGATGACGTGGCATGCTGCAATGGAATACATTTTTTTTATTTTCCCATGTTAACATGCTGACG
This sequence comes from Dioscorea zingiberensis, assembly GCA_026586065.1. Taxonomy (NCBI): domain Eukaryota; kingdom Viridiplantae; phylum Streptophyta; class Magnoliopsida; order Dioscoreales; family Dioscoreaceae; genus Dioscorea; species Dioscorea zingiberensis. The sequence continues at coordinate 10,763,465 of CM048826.1, read as the reverse complement.
TGGCATGCCACGTCAGATAATATTTTTTAAAAAAACAACAAAAATCACAGTAAAAAACATGCAAAAATCCTATAAAAATCACAGTAAAAACCTGCAAAAATCACAACAAAAAACCTATAACAAACTTGCAAAAATCACAACAAAAAACCTACAAAAATCACAACAAAAAACCTACAAAAACTGCAAAAATCACAGAAATAACTACAATAAACTGGTAATAACCACAAAAAACTGCAATAACTGAAAAAACCTGCAACAACTACAAAAAAAAAATGCAAAAACCTGAAAAAACTGTAAAAACTGAAATAACTACAAAATCCTGCAAAAATCACAGCAGAAAACCTGCAAAAACAGCAATAATTGCATAACAAAGCAAAAAACTTGCAAAAACTGCATAAACATGTGTACAATACAATGGAGACTTGCTAAAATGCAACAATGGAGACCTGCAAAAATTGCCTTTATAACAAACCAAAATTAACATAAACATGTGTACAATACTTCCAAATTGTAGTGTATGTTATATCCAAATTCAGTGCCCATTACAATACATACAAATTGGGCATTCACTTGAGGATAGAAACACTGAAAATAGCCCTTAAACAATGCTCTCTTGCGTGGCCAGGATTGTGTTGGAAGCACTTGTTTTCTTCCTCCTGGACTTCTTCCCTCCATCCCTCTAAACACAGTTAGTATTAGTTACAGTCTATGTGATGATTAAAATAGGCTATGAAAGCTACAAACCTCATTCAGTGGTTCTCGCTTCATTGAGCTCGTAGATCCTTTCATTGCGGTATTCTCCTGAAAGTTTTAAAAGAACATAATATTAGCTACAAATATTCTCATTGAGGATAAGCAAAAAAGAAATTTATATTCCATTCAATACAAAAAACACAAGACTTTGGTTGTTCAATACTATAAACTAAGTAGAACATAAACAAACAAACATTAAAATGTAGCAACATATTAGAGTGTGCTGACCTTTTCTTAGAGTGTATGGAATAACTTAAATAGATAAAAAAATATTTACAGATTCTGTGGGGTAACATAAATAGAAAAAAAAAAAATTATCTTAGAAGGTTCTGACCTTATCTTAGAGTGTATGGAATAAAATACTTACAGATTCTATGGACACCCAATTGATTGTAGCAACATCTTACTTCGCATGGTTTTGACTCCAATTGTGTGTTCAATGTTGCTTGTAGCAGGTTGTTTTTTATGGGACTTCTTTCTTACCAGGTCAGTGGCAGGTTCTTCAATGCCACTGGAACAACAACCAGTAAATCTTGTTCAGCATGGTCCATCTGAACATCCCTGCTAACTTCAGTATTTCCAGCAACCTGAAAAAGAAGATAGTCAATGAGAAATATAGGCAATGAGGAATACAGGCGGTGTATGAATGTTGACTTAGGTTTAAAAACCTACTTTCTTTGTTTTTCTCCTAATACAACCCCTAGCATTGTGTCCAACCGCAAAGCATTTTTTACAGGTCATCTTCCTCCCCTTCCTTGATAACTTTGATCCACTCTCCGCCTCCCAAGTTTCTTTTTTTCGAAGCTTCTTGGGTCTTCCTGGCAAAGTCCTGAGTGGGGGTGGCTGTACTGGAGCATATCCGGTCTTCGGCCACAATTTCTTCCCATTCACTGGTTGAAGTGCATATGAGTATGACCACTCGAACATTTCCATTTTGTACCATTTTGAAACATAGTCCTCAACATCTTCTTTTCTAAACATTATCACACAAACACCATGTGCACAAGGTATGCCTGTCAAGTTCCACTTCCTACATGTGCATGTATGCTTCGTAATATTTACTATATACCGCTCGCTGCCTTGATACACCTCGTAACCTTGGGCACCATTCCATTCTAGGTACGTATTCGCACTTGCCTCTTTGCTCTCTTCAACTTTTGCCCATATCCTAGGCCCTAACTTACCTTTGAATTTTCCAAGGAACTCCCTCCTTGCCACTGTCTGTCTCATCATTATCACCCTTATATCCTCGAGCGTTGACACGATGGCCTTATGCCTTGCTTCCAATACAAGAGCGTTGAATGTCTCTAACATATTATTCCCCACTACATCACTCTTGCATGTTGTTTTGAAAAATGCTCTTGACCATAACATTGGTGGGATCCTTAACAAGTCTTCCTTTGCTTTATCACTTATTTTTTCCAATTTCTTCTAAAAGGCTGTCAAAATCCTGAGGTGTGTTTGCCTTCACAATTTTCCAGAAACACCTCTGAAGTTCCTTGCCCTTGTGCATTTTCCTCCAATTGGAATAAATGTTGCGTGCACATCTTCTGTGCTCAGCCAAAGGCATGAGCTCTTCCATTGCATGAGTAATTCCCTATGGATGTAAATTACCATGAAGCAATTAAGTGGGAAAATTATAATAGAGCACAAGAAGGTTGGAAAATGTGATACCTTGTGTTGGTCAGACATGAACGTATATGCCAACCCATCTTTTCAATACCCAAGTCATCCATTAGTTGTCGCAGGAACCATCGCCATCTGTCTCTGTTCTCCACTTCAACGATAGCCCACGCTATTGGAAACATTTGGTTGTTCGCATCTCGACCAACAACAGCTAATAGCTCTCCTTTGCAGGGACCTTTCAGAAAGCAACCATCGAGGCCAATAATACGCCGACTGCCCGCTATGAACCCCTTCTTCAAAGCATCAAAACAGATGTATAAACCTTTCAAGACAACGTCTGCAGATTGATCAGGTCTGTCCACTTCAAGCATTATAGAGCTGCCGGGGTTGCTTCTCCTGAGTTCGGCTGCATAATCCCAAAGAATGTGATACTCCTCCTTATAGTCTCCAGTCAGTTCAGCTATAACCCAAATCTTGGCTCTCCTACATTGGCTCATTGTCACGTCAACTTTAAGTTCTCTCTTCGTTGCGTTTCTTATCTCTAATTACTTCATCATAGATGTTGTCTCCTGCCTTGTCTGTAGCAGATGTCTCGCCAAAACCTTGGAAGTAACCCTTTTATTCTTGAATGTCCAGTTGCAGGTGTGGTCATTCACCAAGGTTTTGATCTTATAATTGCAAGAAGCTTGATCAAAACCAGCATATAACAGCCATGGGCAGTTTGGGTCCTTGCATTTTGCTCGCACCCTTTGCTTATCATTTTTAACTATTTCAATTTCCCTCCTCATCGCAATGGCATGCTTCACTATCGCATCCTTCAATATTTTTCTAGACTCAATGATCATACCAAGTTGTAAATGAGGTGTCTGACTGCTTGCATCAAACAACGGTGTCCTAGATTTCACCACCTTCCCATACTCAGCCTCACTGCTTTCTTCAGAAGTTGTCAAAAAACTGCCCATGCTGCTACTGAACTGCTCACCTTCTTCCCCACCCACAAGCTCCTCAGCATTATAATCTCCTTCAACTGTTGCTGTTGATATCCCTTTGCTTTCCCTCCTCGCTTTCACCTCCTCAAAACCCTTCAATTCCTTCAACTGGCTACTGTTTTGTTGAACTTCCATGTACTCTTCATCATCATATGTACACCGATATTCATCTTCTGTGTATGCATCTGAACTGATGTTGTCAGACTCTTCTCCTTCCGCACTATATTCTGTATCAGGTAACATAGTATCCTCATTATCAGTTATACCTTTTTTTGGATCTCCTACAGTGGGAATTCCTAAGGCATTTGCTATGGTTGCCTGCAGGTTTTGTGGGCTCTGTAGGCTACCCAAATTTAGCTCTTCAGGCCTCTCGAGCACATGTTCAGCTACATCTTCAACTATTTCTGACCTAGCAGTTCTTGCATTCCATGAAGGTCCCATCCTTTCAGCCACCTGCTTGCCCCTACTTGTATTTATATGAGCAGCATTGTCTTCCTCCCCTGCTATATTGTGCTCAATATACACGTTAACACTACCAGCCCGCTGCATTTCTTCAAGCAACAAAGAACAGGACTCCTCGTCATATACCAAAACCAGTGACCTCTCCAAATCACTGCCTCTTGTGACCAACCTGTAGTGGATCTTGGTTATTTCTCTCGCGGTCAACTCTTGGATAAATTCTACCAGTTCATCAAAATTAAGGTCCTTTTGGTCCACTTTTACAATGTGTGTAGTCCCTTCTATATACTGTAAACCATGTACTGATCTGCTGAAGTATCCACCGACATAAATTCTGATTCTTCCCATTTTGAAAATACTACATCATTGCAAACAATGAAAATTTTAATAAAAAAGAATGTTTAATACAATATTTAAATATGGAGAGTTCATACTAGGAAAACATGCAAGAACCACCTGAAAACGAGCCATAAAGACAAAAAAAAACCACCTCAAAACATGCAAGAACCACTTGAATAGGTGATTCAAAGAAGGTGCTGAATAAACCCTAAAACGAGCCAAAACGAAAAAAAAAACCTTGTTTTCTCTCGAAATGGGACTTCCACATTTAAATTGGAGGTCCATAATTAAAAATCAAGTCTATAAAACCTCTTCAATGTACTCCAGGTGAGAGAACGACGATGGGGAAGATTGCGAGGCTTGCCGGAAGCGCGGGAACCTCCCTCGTTGGACCAATCGGGCCCGTCGGGGACCACCACGGGAGACGAAGGCCACGAAAGGAGAAGGAAGAGGGGCCACCGCTGTTTGAAAAAACCTAACACTGTGGCCCCCTTTCCTTTAAACAATATGCTTCTTCTAACCCCCCCCCATTTGTTGATGTGGCATTAAAATGCCACATCAGCGGATACATAGCAACCCTACAATTTATTTATTGTTGATGTGACCTTATGTTACCATATCAAATTAACTATAATGTGACAATTTTAAAAAATATTATCTGACGTGGCATGCCACATCAGCATGTAAACATGGGAAAATAAAAAAAATTTATTCCATTGCAGCATGCCACGTAAGCTACCACATAAGAGAATCTAGCCACCTATGCAATGGTCAGGAATAAAAAATTAATTGTATTTAACCTGTATGCCACATGTGCTGCCACGTCAGCACTAGGGACGTATTCGATCAAAAACCCCAAAGTACAGGGACTGTATCGAATGTTTTTAAAGTACATGGATGAAAATGAACAATGTGGCAAAGTACTGGGACTAAAAATGGCTTTAACCGTCAAAATAATAATAAAAAATCTTTTATTAATCAACTAATTGCTTACAGAGTACATAGGAATAAAAGTTCAAACAATTTCAAAATTTGGGGGTTTCCCTTATTCACCAAATGTCCAAAGAAAGCTTTATTCCCTAAAATCCTCGGATCTTACAGAGAGAGAGAGAGGTGCGTTGGGTTATAAAAGAGGAGATGATGGTCTCCTTTGATTAAAATCAAATGGTTGGTTCCTTTATCATATCACTTTTATTTTTATTAAGTCAATGTAATGGTTTTGTCACATTTCTATGAATTTCAGTTATTCTCATCTAATATCACTCATCAAACCATTCATTAATAAGGAATCCTTTTTACTTAATCCTATTAATTCCATTATTTTAGCATGACTAAGATAAAAATATTAATGCTAAACAAGCTTTATTTATGTCATACTTGGTTCCATCTCTAATGGTTGGGTTAGGTCCAATGGGCCGGGAATGTTGGCCCATTTTATTACTTTTCATTCTCATTTGAAATATTTGTAATAAAGAATTAGATTTTAATTCTTTTAACTATTTTAATATTTGTTTATTTGGTTATAACCCCTGATTTATTACTTGAAAATTAACCGGTAATTCCCAATAAATCAGGGCGTTACATAGACCTACTCCAATAGAGGGGATTGTGAGTACGCCGAGAGATCAGGTACTAAGGAGAGCGAGTCCTTAACACGACTGATTACCTCAATCCTTCCAAGATATAGGTTCCCTAGAGTATAATGCAATTGATGAAATTATGTATTAGTTGCCTCAAGAGAGGGAATCAATATATCTTAGGAACCCTTGGCCCAAGCCTTATCATCATCAACATAGAAAGCTCTATCTATACATTATATTAAAATCCAAGGGGATTTATTGCCCAAGTATCCCCTTCTCATGATTGATTGTCATCAAACCCAAATCTCATTCTCCATAGCCTTGATTTTTAGCTTTCCCTAGTTTTAGATTTAACTCTTAACACCCGATTTCTAGATCGACTAATTAATTGAGGCATAGTTAGTACTAGTACTTTCTGGTCTCCATGGGTTCGACATCCGACTTCTAAGTCCACTTTATTACTTGTTGACAACCCGCACACTTGTGGAGAAGTAATCAATTACTTGGGTTAGAGCTTATATTGAGTCCACATTTATGGCTTTCTTAATTAATGGAAGGGTTGAAGATGGATAAAGCCTAGGCTGGATTGGATAAAGGGATCCTCTATCTCCTTATATGTTTAATCTAGTGCCTCAAGTCTTATCCAATTTACTCAACAAAACTAAAAATGAAACTCATTAGTTGGATTAAAATATCAGAAAATATGTGTATAAATCATATGTTATATGTTGATAATCTTTTACTATGCATTAGAGCTAGAAGAAAAGATGCTAGAGTACTATACCTTTGCCTAGATATCTATTGTTCATTGACTAGCCAGTGAATGAACCTGAATAAATTTGAAACTTTTTTTCTATCCTGGATTAATAGAAGACTTAGAAGATCAATCCTAGGTATTCTGAAACTGCATCAAGGACAGTTCTCCTTCAAATACCTTGGTTGATAGATCTCTCCCACTAGAATGCCAGCAAATAAATTCCATCCAATCATACAAATGACAGAGAATATTTTTGCACAATGGAAAACATTGCATCTTTCAATGGCATGTAGACTAACCCTAGTCAACTCAGACATTATGTCTTTGCCAGTGTATGGACTCAATACTCATGCTATTCCAGATTATACTTGAGAACATTTCCAAGCTAGTAAGGAGATTCATCTGGGGAAGCAATGGCAATAGTGCTGGGGCCCATCTCATTGGCTAGAAAGTTGTCACTAGCCATAAAATTGAGGGGTGTCTAGGTGTTAAGGACTTTAAGATCCTGAAACCAACATTACTCTCAAAACATAGATACAATGGAGTTGATCAATACTTTTGAAAAGAGCTATACAAAGTATATGAATTTTAAATACAAGTCTATAGATATTTGGAACATCAAAAAATATTCTAAAGTGTTATGCATATTTAGAACAATGGTCAGCATGATCAAAAGAATCAGAGACTATATAAAACAACTTTCTATTACATCTATTGATAGAATACTTGCTGATCCATGGCTATTTGGTATCCCTTTGTTGATGAAACCTACTTTTATTAAGTTGGAGTTTCATCTTCTTAATTTTACAATTGCCCAGTTAACTATAGACACACAATGGGATGTTGATCTCTTGTATAATATATTTTCAAGTTCCATTGTACAATACATAACCAATCTACAGATTGAATGGGGAGAAGAAAGGAAGCTATGGAGCTATAATGAGGGAGCAAAGGGGAGATCTACTATAACAACAATATATGATTCTTATAGAATAAAGAATGAATTCACTGAGTGATAGGGATGGAAAATGTTATGGAAGGTAGACATTGCTCCACGAACCAAGACCTTCCTATGGAAATTCTTTGATGGATGCTTGTCAACCATAAACAATTATACATGAGAAATATGAGCCCTAATGACATATGCACAATGTGTGATTTCCAAATTGAAACTAATACGAATATTTTACAGGATTGCTGGTGGGCTCAAAGAATGTGGGAAGAAATAAAAGAACAAGGTTATCTAAGAAACTGGAACTCATAGACTGTGAACTTGATTGATGGCATGTGGCTATCAAGTAATGAACTGGGAGCTTACAGAACCTTAATAGAAGAGAAGATGATCATAGCCAATACCCTTTCGCAACTATAGAGGGCCAAATGGAATAAGATTTTTAGAACCTTGAATTGTAGTTCTCATATAATAGCAAGCAAAGCAGTCACAATGGCAAAATAATATCAGCAAAGGATGATTCCCATAGGGGAACTTGGACTGAGAGTGCAAAGAAGCTGGAACAAAGGAGTATACAACCATCTCCTATATACTGACTCCTCATGGAATGTTGAGGTAAGGAGAACAGGTTTAGGTTTTATAATCTTAACAAAATTGGTAGATTTTTGTATCGTAGGAGATAGGATTCGGAGGGCCAACTCACTATTTGAGGGAGAGTTATAAGCCATGATGGAAGGAATTAGAAGGCTTAACAGAGTTGGGCAGCAGGAGAGCTATGCTACACACTGCCAACCAAGGGTTGGTTAGATGCTTACAAGACATGATAGAGATAAACTAGAGTACAAGGAAAAGGATTGATGAATCCAAAGAGATGTTAAGACAAATCCAATATTGGGAGCTGGAATACATCACTAGAGAGGCTAATACATGTGCTGATGCTTTGGCTGTAATGCCAGGAGATTCAGAGACAAAAATAGAATTTAGAGACATACAAAGTCTGTCGAAATCACCGAAGCAATTGTATTTTCAGTTAAAGTCTAATGTAAATGTTTAGCTAGTTAGCTCTTTCAATTACCAAAAAGAAAAAAAAAACATGTTAAAATTTCCAATCCATGAGTCATCCATTCATATACTAATTAAAAATTTATTTCAAATAGGTCATTTTATCTCATCAAAAGGAGCCCAGAGTTCAATGAAGAAGACATACTAGGGCAACTTAGGGACGTCGACGACAAGGCCTTCGAAGATAACCCGCACCGGAAGGAGAATAGGGGAAGGAGGAATGGAGTACGAGTCAACTATGGGAGCATATCACATACAAGTAGGAGGCACACACTTTTTATAATCCTGTTAAACTATTTGTAAGGACATGTAATGAATTCTCATAAATAAAAAGTGTTTTATCCATTTTTAGAAAAATAATAATAACAATAATTTTGTGTTTTAAATGGGATCATGAGTTGATCCACATAATATAATTCTTACATAAACAAGTAAACAATATGTTTTAACTTATTCATGATGACCCAAATCCTTCTAACTGGGATGTTAATTTTATTTCCATTTATTTTTTCTCTCTATTTTCAACATTTACCAATTATCACAATAACACATTACATTAAGAAAATTTATTTTCAAGCGAATGTTTAGACTCCATTAAGCGTAATAATAGGTTATGCACTTTTAGTAAAATGACTATAGTGGCTATGTTATGTATGATAGGATTCTCCTTTTAACAACCATTTGAATCAATCACATTAGAAAAATTCTTGTTATTTTTCTTTCAAATATTTAATAATAGGAAAATATTTTTGTTTCCAAAACCTCTACAGTAGAAGTTTGTCAGAAAAGAGCATTTTTCAAATTTTCTTTTTTTATTGTGGATTTTTATTCATATATTTTCCTGTATCTGACAAACCAAGCTCATAACATTAAACCACTCGCATCTACCTGTGTTGGTAAATATTTTTATAATTTTTAAAAAAGGTTTTATAAAATTTCTTTTATAAACACTTGGTAGTATTAAGAGGGCAAATGACTATTTCTTTCTTTATTTTTTTTCTCAAGTTGAAAACCTGAATCTGATATACTGGCCTCTACCTCAAAGTGATTCGCCACACTTATTTCATAAACTCTTATGTCAATCCCTATAAGAAACCACCAACACGGACATCATTTTACCGGAAGGGCATTACATCACAATTCACTCGAAATGGCCATAAAGGTCAAAGCTGGAAGGGGGGACATGGTAACCTTCTGGAAAGATAAGTGACTTAATGGAATCGATCCCACCAACCTGGTGGAAGGCTAGCTTGAGAGCTACTGTAGTGAGGGGTCGTACCTTTGTGATTGTTGTGGTAGACTCCTAAGATATGTTTTGAGGGGCGTGTCCCCGTTGCTTTGATTTGTCTATCACTTTTATTGATATCGTGATTTTGATCCCCGCAAAGGGTACTTACTGAGCTTTCCATTCGAAAGCTCACACACTTGTTCTTTCTTTTTCAGGAGGAGTAGGAGTTCTGAGCTCGGTAGCCGATCGAGGGTCGGGGTATTTTGCTGAGATCTGAGGATCTCTTTTCATTTCTTTGTGAGAGACTATTTTATTTTGTACGACCCATTTAGGGCCTGGCTTATGTAGGGCATCTGGACCCGCTTATTTGATTTCCGCTGTGACTTTTTAATTAAGTTATTTGGATGTTTATTCTGATTATATGTTATCTGGTGTTATTACTGAGGCCTTGTAGCCGAGTGAGATGCGTCTTACATGGTTACGACCGGTCTGTTCATGTGCTCGGGGTCCCGGAATCCGGGTCGGGGCGTGACAGCTGCCATGTCAGCATCATGGATGGTATTGAACAAAATAGGCAAAGTACAGAGACTGTATTGGACATTTTCAAAGTACAGGGATGGAAATGAATATTGAGGTAAAGTACAAGGACGAATAGTGGATATATCCCATAAAAGCACCTTTGGAGTAAAAAAAACACATGAAAAAAAAAATATCTAGTTTTTTCATATGAAAATATCCTCTTTAAGTGCTTTTGTAGTAATTCTCCCAAATGAAAAAAGAAATGCCACTTTACTCTGTAAAACATTTACAAGAGAAGTATTTAAATAAAAATTTAAAAACACTAAATAAAAGAGTTCATCCACATAGGTCTATAATAAAAAATAATAATAATAAGAAAATAATATGTATATAAGTGTTACCATGCTTCTTTCTTCGGGTGGAAATTTGTTTTTAAATATCTAAAACCCAAGTTCAAGCCCAAGTTACTTGATATATATAAATGAATAATATAATTTCTATTTGGGGTACTTAGAACTAAATTTTTATAGAAAACAAGATGTTCATAATTTTTTAGCTACATTTAATTAAGATGATGGATTTTAAAAATGGATAATGAACAATAGGTCCCTGAAACAGTGCCAATATCCCTATAGGTCCCTGGGGTAGGTGTTGGGGGGTGTAGCAAATAGTGTGTTGGGTAGGGACTTGGTTACTGTTTCAGGGACCTATAAATAATTTGCTCTTTAAAAAATTAAGGTGTTATGGGGAAAATATCATTGTACATGTGGTGCAATCCTAGAGACAGATATTATCGATCCCAACAATTGGATAACGATCAACAGATTATAGAAGATACTAAAGGACTCCGGACAAGCTTCTCCAAAGTGTCAGAAGGCTCTACCCAAGATGGCATTGAGTTGATGCGTTCTTGGTGCCCAAGTAACACAGCTTGCTTGACATCTAAATCATCGTCTTAGTTGTCTCTCTCGCTCCTTGCTCATTCTCCAACTCCTTTATCTAATCCTTTCTTCCAATCCCTTTGAGAGTGAGTTCTAATCTCTCACTTTTTCTCCTCAATCTCGTTTCATTGATTCGATCCTTGTAGGGTCTGGGGATAGACCCCGGACTTCCCTTGTAGATCGTTTTCAACATCGGACATCGCAATCAGAAGGGGTTCTTTTCACTGGAATCATTACTGACGGATGATGTCTTTTTTCTGTTTTCAACTGAAGAAGCTAACATCTCTACCATGTTCATTTAGAGTATAAAAATTTTGAATCAAAATTGAAAATTATAATTTTTTTAATCAAAATTTTTATGTCATTATTTATTTCAAATACAACATACGTAACAAATTAATATTAAAAATAATTAGTTATTTATTAAATTTAACAGTGGTATATATGTAAAATGGCCTCGTGAGAATGAACACGTTGTTCATGTTGATCCATAGAAGCTCCCCGCTAAATGCCCAGAAGCCATCATCTTGTACTCGCGCCACTGCAAATCAATGGCTGCTTCTCCTTTTGTCTCGTTTCCCATGGATTTAAGCTACATGCTTCCTCGACAATGCGTCGTTGCCCTGTCAGGCATGGCCCCAATTGGATATGAAGGACGGAAGCCACTTCTTCTACATGAGGGGGGTGTGTGCGCGCTTTCTCTTTGGATTCTCGCGTTTTTCATTCTTTATTGTTTTCTAGGTTAAGAGTAAAACCTGGGTTTTGATGCTTGTGGTCGTGCCTGCGGAGAAATCTCATCATCACGCCATTCACGTTGTTATAATTTATGCTAATGCTCGCTCTGGGTTGTTCTTTTATGTTTCGGAGGAGTGCTTGGAGGGAGGAACTCAATCGTCTGACGGACCCAAAGGTGTGAGCTTTCACCAAGTTCTCTCTTCTACTTTTCGTAGGATAGGGTTTCAAATCATGTTTGAATTGTTGAAAGTTGGTATTTTTTTTTTCTTGTGAAATTACTGATTAATGGCAAGTCTATTTCAGATTGCCAGACATCAAACAAAATTTATTAGATAATGATAAATTATTTGTTGAGCTAGAAAGTTATATTTTCTGTTTGTATAGTTTGCTTCTGTAGTAAATCTCCATTGTTCTATTTTGCAGGTGTTAGTTTGACATGTTGCAGAAAATTGGATTGAATGATCCGTCTTCAGTTTCATCATGCTTCATCCTCCACCAGCGTTTCCAGCCAAGCCATGTAAGTTACTGATTAATATACATGTCAAATTCAATCTGTTTAACATAATAGGACCCAACTTGCTTACTTTACATGTCTGGCCTGGGCAATCTTCATTTTATTCAGAAGTATTCATCTGTAGGTGTCAACTTTGTAGCAGCAAGATCACTTCCTAAATTTTTACAAATTCTTCATGTTATTGTTCTAGGAAAATTTGCCAAGAGAACAGAAATTTGAAGACAGACAGAAGTTGTATTCATGTGGGCAATAAAAATTTATTATTCAACAACTCTCATTCCCTCTCAAAAAGAGGGGTTGAGGGTTACCACACTTGCATGTGCTTCTAGTGGCTTGCCCACATTTATCCAAAAAAAAAAGGGAAAAAAATTATTTTCCCTCCTAGATGATACAATATGTTAACATGAGGAGGATTCGTTGATGGAGAACTGCTCTTGGTTTCTTTATCTGTCCACAAAGTTGAGTTAAATGGACCATGAGATTCCTAATGCTAGCACCAATCATTTAGCTTCTGATTACACTTCAGTTGATGAGCATGCATTGTTGAATTTCCTTGACATTCTAAATAATCTGTGGATGTTACATTCCATCTCAACCAGTGTTGCTGAACTTAATTGATTTTGTGAATGACTGAAACTCTCATTCTTTTAATATGGATCGTATTTCAGGGATTTTGGAATGTCATTTCTCAAGATGTTAAATTAAGGGGAAACCTCACTAACTCAACATGCAAGCAGTCTTTGGCCACCTCTTTTTACGGTGACCAATTACAACTTATGAAGAAAGAAAGGGACAATTTAAGAAGATGCTCTGTTATTTTTGCCAAGTTGCAAGAAAATGATCAGCCGAAAGAGAACGGTTGGAACGCCTATGGTTACTACAGTATGTTCTATTCAGCTACTTACAACTCTCTGATAAACCTATTTCCAGAAAGTTTATATTTTAAATTCGGTGACTCAGATCATAAAACAGAAGAGGGCCTGTCTCGTCAGTTTTCTTACAACCAAGGTCCTGATAGTTCAGTAAACCTTCAAGACCATCTTCTTGAAAAATTAAAGGCTGTGCATTTGCATCTGTTAGCATCTGAACGCTGGAACACTCCTCAGCTGAAGCTGTGCCATAGGTATCTTGCTTTTCTATCATATGCCCAATCCTTATTCAGAACTATTCAAACACTAATAAAATTTTCTTAATTTGTCGTGACAGAAATTACTTGGTGAGTGCTATCAACTTGACCCATTATTTGGCATTACAATGCCTTGATGTTAGCCACCACCTTCAGGAAGATCTTGCATCTGTTGGCCTTCTGAGTTTGGAATATATAAATTCACACATTCTCGCAAGTATTACTGCTTGCATACAGCTTTTGGATAATCTAGTATCCGAGGATCTTCGCCGCAATGAGAATGCTTACTCTATGCATACTAGTGATCATATTGCTTCTCAGGATACTGAAAATATGGGAGACTTTAGCATAAGTTCTATCAGGAAAAGGATAGCTTCTCATGTGGGGGCATTGTTTGGGCTGGCTCAAGATAAGAGAAATGTCCATATTATGGTAACTGTTGGTAGAGAAGCTGTATCAAACGAAATGATGGTAACTGATCTTTTAAGAGCAGGAGCAAATATTGTAAGGATTAACTGTGCCCATGATGATTCAAGTGTTTGGAGTGAGATCATCAGAATTGTTAGGCACAGCTCCCAGATGCTTGAAAAACCATGCCGCATCCTGATGGATCTGGGTGGATCGAAACTAAGGACGGGCAATTTGAAGTTGGATCCAAACTTGATAAGGATATCACCGAAGAAGAATGCAATGGGTGAACTTTTGCCATCTCAATTTTGGTTGTGTTGTGAGGGAAGTAGTCCTCCTGCTCATTTATCTCCTGATGCAATTCTTTACATAGACCATAAGTTTTTCAATAAACTCAAGGTGGGCAGTGTCTTACAATTTGTTGATGTTCGGGGGAAAAAGAGAACCATAAAACTTATTTTAAAGTCTTCCATTTTTGCTTACTCTGGCTATATGGTGGAGAGTTTGAGGACTGTTTACGTAGGAGTTGGCACTGAATTTTATATGAAGGACAAGAACACAAGGCATTTAATTGGTCGAGTAGTAAAGATGCCTGCTTTGGAGCCATTTATTAGAGTGAATGTGGGAAATTTGTTAACCATATGCAGGGATTCTTGTCTATCAGTAGATAATGTGGGCGCTGCTACATTTTTCTCCACAAGGATAGCATGTTCCTCTGATCATCTTTTTGACTCTGTGAAACCCGGTGAGCCCATTGCCTTTGATGATGGAAAAATCTGGGGAGAAATAAGGAAAACAAATCCCAGCGAGATCACTGTTCTGATTACCCATGCTGATCCAAAGGGTTCTAAACTTGGACCTGGTAAATCTATCAACATACCAAAGAGTGAGGCACAATTCAAAGGTCTGACTTCAAAAGATCTTGTGGATCTCGAATTCGTTGCAGCAAATGCTGACATGGTTGGCATTTCATTCATTCGAGATGTCCATGATATGGTTATCATTCAGCATGAACTCAAGAAGCGGAAGCTTAATAAACTAGGAGTCATACTAAAAATTGAAACTAGGGATGCTTTTGAGAAGCTGCCTCTTCTACTATTACAAGCCATGCAATCCTCGAATCCCTTTGGTGTTATGATTGCCAGAGGGGATCTCATGGTGGAATGTGGATGGGATAAAATGGCTGACATTCAAGAACATATCTTGTCACTGTGTAATGCGGCTCATGTCCCAGTTATATGGGCGACACAAGTTCTAGATTCACTTGTCAAGTTTGGGCTTCCTACTCGAGCGGAAATCACAGATGTGGCTTGTGCTATGAGGTACTTAGAGACACATAATATCTACTTGCTCTCTGTATATGCATTATACCAGTAACATAACCGACCACCATTCTAATATGTCATACATGCTTAGATATGGTGATTATCCTTTTGATGTACTACTATACTGGTATCTGGTAACAAGAACTATTTTAGTAGATTACTCCGGCTCCAGACATGGTTAAAGAACATTGATTGAAATAATACTGTTGTTTGCATGTTTTGCAGGGCAAGCTGCATTATGCTGAACAAAGGGGAACATATTGTAGAAGCTGTTTCTGCATTGGCTTCCATCTTGTCCAGCCATTCTGCAAAAAGCATGAAGACTATGTCTAACCCACTCTTTCAGTCTATGCATCCCAGTGAGTAAATTGCTCATTCTGTAGCATGGTTGCTAAAGTATCCCTGTGTGTATATTGTATTGTTCTTCAAATTATTTCTTGTTTCTTTTGCTTTTATTTTGTTGAGAATCTCCCTGACTACTATTTCGATCCCATAAATTTGTATATAACTGGGAGGAATTTGTTTGTTGCCCAAGTATGGTGAGTATGGTTGTAGTTTGATTAATTAGACAGTGGGAGGTTCAGAGTCAGTTTGATTGGCGTATGGTGTATTTCAGATTGAGCAATCCAATTGGGAAATTTTGGTTTTTCCTTCTGTAAACATTTGAGTTCATGCCTGTGGTCCTATCTGAGTTCTTACTCCAAATGATTCGCCAATTTATGCAGATACCATTAATGAATCTCAGGACACTGATACTCAGTTCAACCATAAGTTTGTGGATTTTATTTTTTGATAGTGGGAACCAGCAACACTGCAAGAAGCTCAGTGTTGTCTTTTATTACAATCATTCTTGAACCAGCAACATGCACAATATTAATTTCATTTTGGGACGCAATATATCTTGTTTTGTAACTTGTGTTGCTTCCATAAGTTGGCACTGCACTGCATTGAATTCAGTTACTAAAAGGAGAATCTCTATTCAATATGGATCTTATCTCCTTGAAACAATCACTGCCTACCCTTGTTTTCTGTTGGGGAACTGACGCCGGGCGGGGTAGTGCTTACCCCATGGGTTAACCGGAATCTACGATTGCAAGGAAGACGAATGAAGAACTAGGTAAACCAAAGAAATATCTCTTTAATTCAAATAAATCTCATTAATCAAAGACCAAAAACCAAAGGTATTCCACAAGCCGGATTAAATAGCTTCAAACCCTAGGCAAAAATCCAAAAATTATTCAAATTTGAAATTTAAAACTAATCAAATAATTGAAATTTGAAATTCAAAATCTAAAATAATCAACAAAAATCCTAGACCAAATCAGCCTAATCCGACAAACGATTTGTTATTTAAAATGGTAAAAACACCTAAAAATGAAAATTTGAGTGGAAAACAACAGAATTTAACACCAAAAAATTGATGCCCATTGAGCAGAGCTGGATGACCATGTGGTGGATGTCGAAATGAGCTTTCAAGATTGGGTTCAAACGCGTGATTTCGACACACGTAGCCAAAATTATGGCCAAATTACTGAACACGTCATATTCTTATTATTTCTGTGTTTAATAAGTTTTAATCTTACAAATTTGTAATATATAATTAAATATTTAAAAAAACAGTAAGCTTGGAACAGTTAAACAGGTTTGGGACAAGTTTGAGAATTTAAACGAGTTTAAGATTTCCCTGGTACCAACGACATGGTCATCTTGTACACGTTTGTGATAAAGGAGCTTATTACTGGGATTTATGGGAAAGGCCTGTGGTTCAACAACTAAAGTTTATGGAGGTTCAAACGAGATTAATTGATCACCCACTTCCACTCTGCCACAAAAATTAAGCAAATAAGCTCAATCAGAAAATGGAATTTATAATTTGATATGATATTTCTGAAACATGCCAATCCTTCTAGAGGATAATTTCAAACAAATGACTCCTTACAAATTAGAATAAATTAAGAACACGTATACTTACATTTTACATAATTCAACCAATCTCCCTAAGTCATTTTTCCTCATTTACACAACAGAGAAGCAAACCTAGAACGATGGAAGTCCCGAAGGAAGAGTCAATGTGGTGCTCAAATCTAATGAGACCTGAAACAAAAGTCACCCCAAGCATTAAGCTGTGTTGCACGCTTCCTTCTTTGAGAGGAATGCAAATAGATGAATTTTGAATGAAGCAATGATTTCAGAACCAGAAATGATTAACCTGCAAAAGTGAACATTAGAATCATGTACTAGCGTTCCTCGGAAGTGAAATCGGGCTCAGCTGGCTTCTGGAGTAACATCACAGGTAACCTTTCCTGCATCCGGGCCTTGCGAGTACCATTTCTTCTAAGAGCCCGAAGTGCATTAACTGCAAATCGAGAAGCATAAATGGTGGCTCCAAGGCTAGGTGAACTAGCACCACCTCTCACAAGTGCAGCCTGCAGCCTATTTTCATGTTCATGCAATGAATCCTCAAGTTTCTTTTTCCCGTATCTTCTCCAAGCAGCCTGTATGAAACATGCAGCCCATGTTCTCCATTGTTGTGAATAGAACCTAAATGTATGCCGGAGCTGCTTGCTATGCAGCCGTCGGAACTGAGTGGCAACAAACTTCAAATCATCTGCCATTAAAGCAAAGGCCTCAACCTCAGACAATGCTTTCACTGTCCTTGTTGAGCTGGGGAGGCTGGAGGATGAGTGGGGATCCAGAGCCCAAGTGAGGAGCTCTTCACCGCAGAAGTCCCCGGCTTTGAGAAAATCTGAATTGAAAAATCCTGTTCTTCCACCATTTGTGGTAACACTCTCCAGTTTTCCTCGCATGATAAAGAGCATCTCATCTACCGGGTCTCCCTCACGAATGATACAGCTTTCCTCAGTATATAGTACTGGTTTCAACCGATCGCACATGGCATCCATGAGTTGATCATCCATCTTCTCGAACATGGGCACCTGGAGAAAGGAAAATAATGCATTAAACTCAAAGCCTTACGAATTATAAGAAAATTTAAATGCAGTGAACAGTATTATAATCAAAGAAACAAAAAATAAGGTATGATGTCTGATTTCATATTCAAGTTTAAAAGGCAACTGTTCAGCATGTTTATGTTCTACACTCTTAGTGTCTAAACTGACTCTAGCATAGTGCATTAGATGTTCAATTTCCATTTGTACGTTACCTGATCTCAATATCTATAAAGCTAAGGGCCGGGTTTTGGTATTGCTTCTGTTTGGATAAAATACATATTTTGCTTAATAGATTAAATTAAAGCTTCGCCAGCCTGAACATTAACTCTACCATAACAAATTAAATCTACAATTTCCATTTGCAACTTATGTAATCTCAACAAAGAAACAGTTGATGACTGGTATATGTAATCTTAAAATCTAGACAGTTAAGGACTAAATTTTATATTAGTCATGTTTATGTATGAGGTGTATTTTGTGTAATAGATCAAATAAAAGCCTTGGAATGTCATGAGATTTTTGTTTTAACATAGATTGATTGTGGACAATAGACCTATGTGATCCAACTCTTCCCTGGATCCCGCGCATAGCGAGAGCTTTGTAGCACTAGGCTGCCTTTATAGTTTGATTGTGGATATTGTTATACACCCCAAGAAAGGATAATCTTGGGATGGTAACAATAAGATTGCAAAGATGCAATTGGAATTTAGCACCCAAACATGTGACATGCCTGTGGGTTTGCCAATTGAAAGCTAACAAAGGAAGGATTCCAACGTACAACCAGAAGCATTCAAGTACCGAGAAAAGGCGAGGAGTAAATAGCAGCAGTTGGAATTGTTCTCTCACTGGAAGTGGAAGCAATTCGTGCTGAAATATTCAGCTCACAAAAACTGATAATAAAAATGATATTAATTGACCTTAGACTATCCTAACTACTGCAGCTACTATACCAATGCCAATGCTTGATGGTTGCTTCCTTCTAAACAGCTTGTGCAATCCAGACCAACATGACTGCCTGTGTGACATTTTTGCAAGTGGCAATCCTGAGTGATTTTACTCATGCAAGCACAATATGTTTCCAAGATGCAAATAGTGCAAGAAGAATATAATTCAACATTTTGCTCTTGTGATTTCCCCCAGGATATTCATCTTCCTTTGTAATTTTCCTGTACTCCAAGCTTTTGGAAGCACTGACAATTAGGTTTGGAAACTACTTTAGTGGTGATCGTCAAGGCATAAACAAATAACCAAAAAATCTAGTGTACAGGTAATTATACAAAAACTGATCGCTAGCAGCTAAACAACTGATGTGTCTGCATTGTATGTGTTTATGTGGGTAGATGTGCAAGGCTCGGAAAATAGACAACAATCTTTCAAGTCTCCAACCAATAGCTTTAACTTTTCATACCATCCCCTCCCCAAAAGGAGAAATAGCTACTTCAGAGTAGCCAAACCAATACAGCAGTTTCAGTGAAAAAGAGTCATAACAGATGGTAGCAAAGGCCACATATTCCAGCTATATGCATAAAGGCCTAACAATAGGCAATGAGCTTTTACTTTTCATGTTCATACTAAAAACAAAATTAGTTGCCAGCTAACTCATTTGTATGAACAAGGAGAAAGAATATTTGGGAATCAATAAAATGTTTATCTTGATCAATACAAAATAAATGTATCTCAACATTACACCATCTTCATTATATTACTTTTAAAAGCAATAACAAACTAGTTTGAAACTGATAGCATTCCTAGGCTAAATGATGCTGCATGATTTCTCATAAAGAATAAATTTTATTAGTAAACAGCAAAATGCAAAGATGGAATCCATTAAAACATGACGTGAAGTAGTAGATGTCAGAAATAGACATACCCTCATGAGCAGAGCCAAACAGAGATGTCGCTTTATATCCCTCCTAAGGTCTTTGGGAAGATTCAGGATCAAGTGCTCCTCATCTACACCTCTTGTTTCCTGCCATCTATAGTGCTCATGTCGGCGAATTCGCTCCCTCAAGTTCTCCGGAAGCAAGCGGTGAGACATCCACTGCTCTGCATCTCTCCTTTTCACTCTCATTTCTTCTATCCTCATTGTGGTGGATTGCAGATATGTCTGTTACATACAATCCAAGCATCTTAGATTAAGTACAAAATAATTCTCTAGCTTTCTAGCTTTCTTCATTAAGTAGGAACTGAACATCAGGCTTGATGTTTTTTAACTTATTTTTTATTTTTTTATTTTTTTATTTTTTGGTTCTAGAGATATTACCAAGTAAAGAGATATTTTAGACTATCATATATCCTCTAATTCATGAAATAAAACTATAAGGTGTTGGGGCCATTTAGTCAAACAGGTTACTCATTAGGATGGTATTGTTGCAAAATTGATTATGAACAAATATTGAATTGTACACCACAATGCATAAGATCAGTGTCTACAGAGCTACTAGTTGACAATCTAATATTAAGTTACCCTCCCACTTATATTTTGTGACATGAATAAAAATAATACTTGTACACGGATTAGGCGATCAAGTTCTAGATTCTATTACAATTAACCTCCTCAATAATTTATCCATTGACATAATAGAAATATTTGATAGGCATACATGAATCCATCTCCATAAGATAAAAACAATATTTCAGGAAAGCAGCCCAAAGAATCCAATAACTGTATCCTAAGGTTTTAAAAGCATTCAGGAGACGTTCATTTCTCTAAAAGTGACGGGGGAAGGAAGACTTCCATATCCAAGCTTAGCTCAAATGTAGCTCGTTTCTTTTTGGATGTGAAGCAGTTTCAAACCAAAATACCCAAGAAGCATTAGCACTCCCTGAAAAGGAGGTGATCCAACCGCATCTTCTAGTACAGCCGCCTTATTACAACTTCACTCCAATCTTATTTGAACTCAAGTATCCGGGAAAAAGGAGAGTATTTGATGAAAGAACGGGAGATATTCTTTTTACCAAACATATGCAGATCAAATCACGATCTTATAACTTCTAATAAGAAGAAGAGATCTTTCTTGATCAATCCCCCTATCCCTCATTCTTCGAGAAACTGAAGTAAGCTGACTTTTTCCCACATCAACACTTCCTGTGGTTGGCTTACGCTCACTTCGGTTTTTTAATCACTGAAACGGACAAAGTGGACGGTACATAAGAACCCACTTCGGCCTACTTCACCATTCATCTAGAAGTTGCACGATTCCTATAACATTCCTCTTTTTTCCCATTCACGTTCCGGCTAGACTATCCAGTAATATGCCACAGGATTGGGCATGGTTTGTATTCCTACCCTTTTCTCTAGATTTTGCAACCTGTATAACCCATCTTTGCCTTGTTTCGGTTGTAGGCCTCCGATGAGAAGATCTGACAAGTTGCCCCTGATCTTTGATGATCGATGGCCTCTATAGCCTATGCCAGCAAACTGCAATTTAGTGAGTCTTCTCTTTTCTCCTGATCCTAATCATTCCGATCTTGTTTTCTGAAGTAAATCCTGTTTATTTCCTCACAATTACCACTATAGGTTTTGATGCGTGGGAAACATGATCAAATTTATGTTTTTTCCACTCTTAGATCTATATAAATTGTATGACTATGGTTTTCTCTTGTGTTTTGGTTTAGGGTTTGTTTAGCTTTTTTTTTTTTTGTTGGTTTGGGTTCTTTCTATAATGCAGACATTTATCATTACTGTCATATATGTATGACTATATGCCACTGTAACCAAGGCCTTCCTATTGTCTAATGCTTGTCATCTCTTGTATAAATAGTTTGCATGACAGATAGGTATGTATTAACTTTAAAGTTATAGTTTGTTGATTATGTTTTATTATTATATTTAAAACCAATAGAGAAAGAAAAGAAGATAAGCACTTGAACATATCCTTCTGCACTTGAATATACATGTGCCTTTTAAAGATTGAATAGATGGAATGGTTTTGTTGAGAACTTGGATATACTAGTTTTCTTGTGTTTACTTGAAAGAAGAATATAACCGCATGTGATACCATGATGCAACTAATTTAGTACTTTAGCATCTTGATTGCATTATGTGGAAAGATACACTAAGGTTGTAATTATGTTAAACAACAGACTTGTGTAGGATCAAGTTACAATAATTAATTAAGAACCGAGTTTTAAACATATTGAATAATTAGACTGTAATTTAACTTAAGGCTGCCATTGAAATATTTTAAATTAAGTAGTCTACTTGTCGTTAAATCAACCGAGGTCTAGTAGTCCCACATCAATTAGAGAATCAAGTTGGAGAGCTGTTTTATTTGTTTGTTACTAAGACAACTCACTCAATTTTCATTGTACTTCATATTTCAACCAAGTCTTCAACAATCAAATTAGTTAGCATGTGTAAGGCTAAATAAAAACTTGCCTTTTGTGCAATAGATGATAAATCTCATATAAGGATGAAGAGTGGTTTTTTCCACCATTGGTTCCAACTTTTGGGCTTTTTCCATATTAGACTTTAATGTACACATTCTTTGGTGGTTTTATAGGAAAGTATCACCAGGAGATGAAAAGAAATTTTGTATCAATACAATAATGCTTACTCTGATTATTATAATGTGGACCGAATTATTTAGGATTTCCCATATACCGACTGTTTGGAAATTAAATTTAAGAACATGTGAACGCATAAATTAGATTGTCATTACAAATAATTCATATTGTTTCTCTCCTATGTAGGTATAAGATAGCTAACGATTACTTAGACAATCTCATATTTGTCGACACACTGGTGTTCATGACCATAGTTTTGGTTTTGTTCCTATTGTTTAATTGATGAACATGATACGCTCTACCTCGAGAGCCATCCGAGGTTAGGAATATCCGGAGCGCACATGATTTGAATCTTAGATAGAGGAGTTTATGACTGTATCAAATATGTACGGATGACCAATGGCACGTTCCTCAAGCTTTGTGCTATATTACGAGAGCGTGGGTATTTAAGAGATACTATCTGCATGTTCGTAGTGGCACAAGTAGCTTTATTCTAGCATATAGTAGGGCACCATGCAACAACCAAACCAATGAAAATTGATTTCATTAGATCAGGTACTATGATCAGCTGATATTTTGATGACATGCTTAAGTTATCTGTGGAATCAAAGATGCATTTATGAAGTAACTAGACACTCCACTACGCGCTGATATAGAATTCCACCCAAGTTACTTTCCCTACTTCAAAGAATCATCCTTTTTACGATTCCATCATCTTAGTAACATTTTTATATGGCATAGTGGACCATCTTAGTAACATTGTTATACACCATAGTTAGTAAAATTCGAGGTCAAAAGGACATCACACAAAATGTGCTTATTGCTTATGACCTAGACTTGAAATTTACAAATGTTCTCGTTGGTTGTGAACGATAGACCAATGATTACCTTGTTCTAAAGGACACGTTGTCATGACCTCCGTCATACGGCCTGTGTATTCCTGCAGGTTTAATACCGTAGCCATCATCTAATATATTTTAGTTGTCATATAATTCACAAACATTATTTAAACCTTCTCCATTTTTTTAGGTTAATACTACCTCATTGATGTTGGTACATAACAATGAAAGGGTTCATATCCTTTATCAGAAAGTTAGGTATCACCTTAGAGAACAAGTAGGTCGTAGACCAATAAATGTAAAAGAACTATTTAATCTCTATCATTCTCAACTTAAAACAAGAATGGAAAGAACTTTTGGGATTCTAAAGAGTCGGTTTAGGATTTTGGACTCAAGACTATTCTTCCCTTTTAGGACAAAGTGGACCGTGTTTACTTGTGCTTTCATAAACAAAGTTGATCCGACAAACATTTTGCACTAGGACGTGCCTATGAAAAAAGGAAGTTTTTGCATATGAAAGGGTAGTTATACTACGAGAACAAAGTAAAAGTTGCAACCGATATGAAGAACACAATGATAAGATATAGAGGAAATGTGGTGAGATTACAATTCACGGGATCCAACCTAGAAGTTCTAATGTCTATTGTGCTTTGTAACTTTGTAAATGTATGAACTATGTTCACAAACATAGCTTGGTTTCTGTTGTCAGTTAAATTATAAGATTTTTTTCTTATAATTTAGTTTTATATTTCTTAAGATTGGATACGATTAGAAATGAACATATCCGACGGAAGATGCACGTTGCACCAATTAAGGATAAAATAAGAGAAGGGCGTTTAAGATGGTTTGGACACATGCGTCGTAGACCCCAGATGCCTCAGTTCGAAAATGTGATAGTTTAGTAATAAAAGGTAGGCCTAGAATTACATGGAGAGAGATAGTGCCTAAGGACCTACGTACATTAGATATTAATCCAGATCTTGCCTTTGACAAAGCAACATGAAGACAGAGAATTCATATAGCTAACCCCATCTAGTATGGGATTAAGGCTTTATTGTTGTTGTCGTTTCTTACGATTTCAAGTCCCAATGGTCCTAACTTCCTTCAGTTTTTTGTGTTTCATGTTCACATGTATGTGTCATATTAAAAGATTTAACTCTAGTAAAAATATTTAAACATAATAGTGTTATATAAGAAAAAAAATTCTTTATTTAGGTAGCCATATAAATTAGTGTGAATGATTGTGTAAATTCCAAGCTTCAAGGAAGCATTTGTATTCTCATGCTGTTTATTTTCAACTAAAATTAGAAAAGGAAATAACAATTCCAGTATGGTATTAAAAGGACTGCAACAATCTTTCTTGAAGCATCTATGCATGGCCTTATCCTTTTGGTGGGTCTAAATTCATCAGTTCACATAGGTTGAGCAGGCTAATAATAATCCCATGGATTTTATTTTGTGATGCTTGGTGCCAAAAAGGAGTTTGCCAACCTTAACCCTTTTTTTTATTCATAGCCAAAAAATGTCATAAAAAATCTCATATGATTACTGTCTTGCTTTATCATACAAGTAGGAAAAATAATCCACGATATATATATATATATAATTAATAGCCTATACTAGTACAAGACACTATAAAATCAGTTATGGCTTAAGGATAGCTTATATATTGCACTTGCTCTCATCGGAAACAGTAAATTTTCATCTATGATTTTTTTTTTTTTGACATATTAATGAAATAAAGTGAAATTCAAAATAAGGATATGTGATATGTGCGCACTGGTCTTTTTCATATGTTATTCATCTTTACAGGATGTTAAAGGTGCTATTGAGCTTATATTGACATATGTATACATTTTATCAGATTCACCTTCATTTCTTATTGAATTCTAATAACTCATTTTAGATTGTATTGGAATAGACTCCAGGACTTATCATCCTTTTTTTAATGTAGTCTATCTTGATCATCTTGAAAAAAAATTTCCTTGGTGTTTTGTAGGTTAACTCTATGATCACGCATTTTCACTTGATTTTTTTCTATATATATTTATGGAACCAATTACAGTGTTTTAAGTGGTTTCTTAATCTTTTTAGCTCTATCATAATTGAAGATTTTTTAGTGCCTTCGATTGGTTAGCATCTTTATTTTCTTTTTATTTTTGGTTGAAGATATATCTTTGGTTGACATTGTTTGATTTGAAATTTTTTGTACAATAATTACCTCAACATCTTTTCCTCGCTAGTTCTAAATCTTTTGCCCAAATTCAATTCCAATCTGGTTATGACATTAAATTTGATCTTCTCCCTAAAGTTCATTCCCTCCAAACCTGGCATTCTTATAATATGTACATGGGCCATTTGTTTACCAATTATTAGATCTAATAGAATAAACTTCTTATGGTCTATATTTAGTGATCTTCTGACAAGAAAGCAAAAGGTGGACTGTGAAAATTTCTCTACTCGATTGATTTTTCTTATTTTGCTCTTGTATCTGTATCTGCACAAGGTGGACTGTGACAAATGTTCAATTTCCCTATTTTTTGATACAAGTCTACAAGAGGTGGACAATGGCTAATCCCAACAATAATTGGCATGTTAACAAATTTCAATTATATACCATCTGTTCATACTTCTATTATATATTAAATTATTGATGGACAATGGAAATTCACACAAGAATGTGGTTTTCTGTCAGAATTTCTATAGTTATACCTGCATATTTTTCGTATTCCTTTATTAGTATGTTATCCTTCAATAATAACTTGGCGCTAATCAGGTTTTTCCATTGGTAATATGTCAACAAGAATGTCGGCTTCCCGTAACAATATCGAAGGGTCACAATCAGGTTCAAGTTCAGCAACACAAAACCGCAAAAGAACACCTAACAAGCAATAGATGACGTGCTAATCCTGTGCCTCAAAGGTCGACAAATCTTTCAAACAGTAAGCATTCGTGGAGGCAGTGAACATTGTCAACAGTAAATTCACCTTTACTTGCATGGATGCGGATAACATGAAAAATCACATGCGTACTATTAAGTAAAAATATCCAGATATCAAGAAGATCATTAATCTTAGTGGTGTCAATTGGAGTGATAGACTGAAGATGTTGGTACTTAGAGATGAGACTTATCACACCTATATTGATTATATGAATTATATTTGTATATTTATTCAACATGTTCTCGTTATGACTTACCTTTGCTTGTGTTTGATAGGGGGATATCTACTTGGGGATATCCCCAACACATTCCCCAATAAAAATTTTTCCCGCCAAAAACTTTAATTTAAGTTTAAGAATATAATAATGATCCACCCACCAATGCATGGAAGCCACATAGTTATCATATCATTAATACCTTTACTTTAAAATTTTCCCTCAAAAAATTCAAAACTTTTCAAAAGTTATTCCTAATCCCAAGTGAGATATTCCCCTATCAAACACAATTTCATTTTTAATACTCCATATCTTCAAGCACAACCAAAAGCAAAATAGTTATTGAAGAAGCCTATTTCCTTCTTTGATGAGCTGTGACTAGTTTGTGGAGACAAATCATGCCAAAGGTGATCAAGCACGAACAATCTTTCCACCAATTTGGCATTGACCATAACATTGAAAACCCCAACATAGTTGTTGCCACTGATGCAATGGATTCTAACCCTTATGAGACCAATAGCCAACAACAGGAAGCGCCCCGTTTCTTTGCAAGCAACCTAACGCCAAGCCTACCCATGCATCGAGGATCAGCGGGAATATCCTCATCATGAATGGCCTTATGGGAAAGTTAAGTGCTTTGGCTATATTAATCAAAAAGTCGAAGACATGGAAAGAGTTTATCGGATACACTGTGGAGCATTGATGTTTACGATAAGAAGAATCTAAACATGGTGTTCGAAGTATTGTGTAATGATAGAAAGTTGGCAGAGGGTTTGTACTTAAGAAAGTCATCTCTTCGCAAGAAATGTCTTGATAACTTCATTTTTGTTAGAAGAGCTACTGGGCAATGATTGAAATTCCATCATGAACAGTCCTTTAACTTTCAACATTCTGTGCCATCAAACATGCTTTCGAACAATTTGTTTTTTCATAGGGTTGTGGTACCCAGACTTTTATCTTTAGTTTGTAATGAACTTGATTTTCATCTCTAACATATGCTACTTTTATAATTTTAGAAATGTAGTTTTCAGTATCTTCAATTAAATTCTTAATAATACTTGGTGTTAGGTCATTATAAAGTGTATGCTTTTATTGGCGAGTTGTCATGACTGTTATGCTTAGGGATTTTAATCACAGGTTTTTGCTTCATTACTCTCACTCTCCCTTGATTTTAATCGCCAAGATGTGTATATATCTTTAGTTAAAGATTTGGAAGATGCATAAATGGTCTAAAGGACTATGGGAATTTTTTTTTGGAATAACCTACTAATTAAGATGGTGAGCAATGGAATACTCATGGAAAGAAACACTGACTAGTATAGGCCGGAGTGACCTCACTTCCCACAAAACGAGCACCGGAAGTTGAAAAGTTATCACTTCGGTGTTCTCTCACTTTAGTGGAAATCAACAACAGACTTCCAACTACTTCGGAGAAGTGAGACTTCCACCCACTTTTCCACTTCCACCCATTTTATGGCAAGTGAAAACCCCCTCACTGCATCCATTGTGGCTAGGATTTTCATAGTGGTTGATGTAAAAGGGTGCCATAGCAGGATATCTTGGGCATAACTATATCTGTATTTGTGCTCGTCTTGTTGCAAATATTCACAATAAATAAATCCTGAATGTTATATGCCTTTTCAGGGATATCTTCAACATGAATTATGTACTGGACATTAATGTTTGGAGTTGTAAAAGCTTTAGAAGAACTGCACCACACCAGTTGTTAATATAATTAAAATAAGAGATTATCAGCATCTTCTCATACTCCAGCTGAAATTTGGAGTTAATGCTTGAAGTTTACTCACATAATATAAAATCCAAACTGGATTGTTAAATGCCCCTTGAGCATGTTAGGAGCTACCAGCTTCTAATCTAATATTAAATTCCCTTCCCATTTATATTCTAAAAGACAACCAAAAGTCCAAAATAATACTTGATATCCAGGAATTGAGCAATCAAGTTCTGGTTTCTATTACAAATTGCAAGAGTCTCTTGATAATTTATCACTAGCAGTAATAGGGCTGTTCATATCATTGGTGTAACAATTCTATCTCTATTGGATAAAATAAAATAAGATGGCAGCAACTAAACACCACAAAAATTAATCACTGTATCTTGCATATCTTAGCTATATACAGTACATAGGTGGGGAAGATCTCAAGGGCAACATACAAACAAAAAGAAAAAGAAAAAAAAAATGCATCTTTTGTTTGATTTCAAGTTGTTTAAGAACAACATCTAGAAAATATCCAGAGGTGTTCAGAAACATATGAGAAGGGTATTGATAGTTCCTAGGAATTTACTTCCTGTTAAAAGAGCTTTATTGAGTTTTGAAAACTAAATTATCTCCTAATCTTAATAAGGTCATAAATTAATGGAATAGCTAGGAAAAGTTGAAGAAATTAAGAGAAGCTATGATGACAATGATAGTGAAACTTACCTGCATATTCCCGATGAGAAGTGAAAATAAAACCAGGCCAGAGATTGAGATGAAAACAGCAAACAAAATCTCCCAAACATAAGTGCTTGTGTTCAGATTCTGGCCCAGAGAACTGCAAAATATAAACTGTTAAAGCTAAACCTACAGGGAAGTCCGGATCAAGCTATACTAGAATCAATCTTCTGAGAGTGATCTCTCTTCAAAAACAACAATCTAATTTTGACTTAACAAGATTCCAAAAGTGAAGCTCATGTAACCCAACAGTTTAAGCACACAGGAAACCCTGACAAGCCTTTGCTGCAATTGTACTTGGAGGTAATTTAATTAATGAATAAAGCATATATAGTATGCATGACACATAGCAAGCTCAAATGTTGTAATCATGCACAAAGAAAAATTACATGAATAAAAAGAATGATACACTTAAAACACATATACTATAACAAACGTGAATAAGCAATCCAAGGTAGAAACAAAATTTAAAAGGTTAATAGCAAAAAACTCAATAAAATTTTCCATATTTATGTAAAACTGCCTCAAATTTCACTACTTATTTGGGACAATAACAATTAAATAGAACTTTATTAAATCTGGTGGGATCTCAATTTGCACAGAGAAGGAAGCTATAATAAGAATGGAGATTTTAGAGAATTTTATGAAAAACTAACAGATTTCAAGGAGGCTGATGTAACTAATCGGATTTTAAATAACAGAAAAGAGTGATCAAAATATTCACATACCTCAAGTTCTGCAATCCCCACCAAAAGCAATAAAACAGCTTTGGGAAGAAGTCTTTTGTCTGAACAACATTTTGAAGAGCTGGAAGGAATATTCCGAAGTCAAAAAGTGTTGTATTAGCTGTGTTAACAGGGCAAGCATTGGCAATAGAATTGTTGCCTAGGCTTGTGAATCCAGAATCATTGCCTTTGTCTCCACTACAATACAAAGAGGAAGTAGAGCAGTTGATTTGCTTACAGGCACCTTTCCAGCATGAAAATTCTCGTTCTATTGAAATCAAGTACCAAAATGCTCCAAGTATCTGCAGGATATCAACCCACAATATCAATATAGCATATATAGAAGTTCCTATGAGACAGTTATAGGCATAACTATTTGGAGCAAAAGAAGTACTCACACAAACACAACATTATAACTGGACTGTATTCAGACAATGTTTCCAAGAGAAGACTGGTGTGGATTATTGATTTCTCTCTAAAAATGTTTAGCAAGAAAACAAATGAGAAGTCAACAAGGGTAATCAGACTTACATGACTTGCAAGCATATACAGCAAGAGGTTAAAAGCTGCCCCAGCCCATGCAGTTTCAGTGATTATTCCGGCTGTCCTTGTAACTTCCAGATACAAAGGAATGATCCTAATAAGTCTAGGCACATATTGGAGCACAACAATAAACATTAAAAGGTTTTTTGCATTTAATGGTGCTGAACCCTTCAGTTCTGGTACTATGCTCAGTATAACCACCTGAATGAAGAAAAATTTGAGTTAGAAAATCATGTTTTATGAATTAAATTACAGCATGTGAATAACTGTTACATAGAGATTTTGGATATCAATCATGTTGCCATGTGACCAAAAATCTTTAAATAAGAAAATATCAATAGAAGAATCAAAATGGTTGCCTTATTGCTTTTGCGCAGGAAAATCCTCTAAATAGTGCTATATTGTATCATATGATCAATTACTTCCAGACCACCATACATCTTTCAGGAAATAATAAATTACTACCATTTTGAAGAATTCATTTCCAAAGTATAACTCCTATAAAAGATGATTCAGAATGGGAGACGAGATTTCTCATGGGGACTGGCAAGCATTTTTTTTCTGAACTTTAGGTGGCTAACATATCACTTCTTATACCTCCATTCTTTCAGATCAGATCCCCTGTTTTGAAGCGTCTGTAGTTTCAATTCTCTAACAGCAAATGTGGTGGATATGATTCAATTTCAAATAACTAAACAGCCTGTCCTTCCCTTCATATTCAGTGGCATGGATGACTAGTCTTGTTTCCTATAAGCAGATAAATGAATGTGCATTTACTGTACTCATCTTGAATTTGCTGCTATCATTTATAAAATGATTTTGTGAAATAATCTAATAAATGATATATGATGACACTGTGATCTGATACTCTGCCCTCAACAATAATAAAAACATATGCAGATAGTCAGTCTAGCACATACATATACGAGAAGACCAAATTTCTATGTATGAGATAATGCTCAATTGAATGAGGTGCACAATATTTCTTGTTATGGATCAACAACATTTGGATGCATAAAACTGTTTACAGACAAATCTGTAACCACGAGTCAATGTCACACCACTCACCTCACATCTTGAATTCACGAGCACAAAACTCCTAAATTGTGTTTTTAAAATCATCTCTACCTCTCAGCTATTTCACCAGCTAAATGGTAGCAATTAATAAATGGAAGGATGTCACTGATGAGAATAAAAAAAATGTTGTACGATCAATCTGTGCCTATACCAGAAAGTACACATGCAATAAACAAAATCAATCCAATGCATGAATTAGTCTTGTACCTGAGGCAAGGGAAGTACAGCAAGAATGTCAATGAGAAAGTACGATGATAGATACCGTCTTGCTATTACTGAAGGATCTTCAACTAAAACACCCCTTCCAAATACTCTAGATGAAGGTGCAATGAAACCAGTCCGAAACTGAAAAATGATATGAAGAAGATAAAACAGGTCTGTGATGCAGCGCAAAACACTAGCGATGATTGCTAGGTTCATATCCAAATCAAGACATGTATCATTGTCACTGACAACTGGGATATAAAAGAAGAAGGGATCCACAGATACCGCAATCACACATGACAAGACAAAGATTTTGTTCCATCTCTGAAGAAATGGACCTTGAGGATCAAGTACTTTCCTCCTAGACTTGAGCTCTCTCTCAGAAGATTCAGATGGAGACTTAAAGTGAAAAACATTTTTTATCACATTGGATCCCCAATCAACGGAAGCTCTAACAATATTTGCAATTGAACCAAATATTCTTCTCTCTCCTCCTGAAAATGTCCTCTCAGAACTGAGGGATCTCTCTGAACGCCAGTCCTGAAACCTACATCACACAAAGATATATAGCGAATGGTCATACTACAGTAAAATAACAGTTCATTGTGACAGAGGCATCACAAACCTCGGTATGGATGTCTAACAACTACGCTATCATCATTTTTTATGTGAAAATGTTCAACCTTGAGAAAACAGAAAAGCATCATATAAAGAACTGCCATCGAATACAATGAATATCACAGTAAAGAAGCAATAAAATTCATATTTTAGTGAGCCTATTTATTCCTCATGATCTAAATAATTTTTTTAAGTAATCACCCCTTATTATCCATTTATGAAGTTTTTTTGGTTTCTTAGATGGAAAGTTCTAATAATTTTCCGAGTGAAACAATCATGAGTGGTGCAAATAATAAAAATGATATTGTTGCATAAAAATAAAATAAGAATGACCTCAGCTAAAAGAGTGGTTGTTGGCAATATTTAAATAAAAGTACACTCCCAGTGAAAAGTTTGAGTGGCAGTATAAAATTTGATTCAAATTACCTATGAAGTGGGGAATAATATTACAAGAAAAGATAGAATCACAAAACTATATAAAATATACTTTGGTGCTTTTGGGGATTAGAAGTTCTCGAGGGAATAAAAAGTTTTCTCCGTTTCTTATTATTATTAATAGTTGTTTATGATTAGGGGCTTTTTACTAATTATGTTTTTGGGCATACAGTAGTTTTAGTTTGAGTTGATTAGTCAGTCGAGAAGTTCGGATAAGGACCAGTAGGTTGTCATTCCTTCCTTGAAAACTTGAAATTGAAAAATGCCAATATAGACCCACATGATGAAGCCAAAGAAGCGGTGAAAATTCTAAAGACAGTTTTTGGAAATTCAGTTCTTTTCAAGTGAGTTATTTTCTTGGATCAGATGAGTATATCTAAAAAACACAATTCCGATTCAAAAACAATTTGGGATTTCCACTCCTAGGCATGTTTGAAAGGCATTTGCTCTCCATGGAAAATACGGGGCTCAAGAAATATCAGCATCAAGGAAAAATAGTCTAAATAGAAAAATTATGAGAGATGGGAGATGTTTTGTTAGAGGACTCTATATCCAGGATGTGTGCCAAGCAATTTGAGAAAAGGGAATATAAAACTGGAACATGTTTAAGATTATTCTTTAACTTACAGTGCACTTAAAAAAATAATTACTTCAGTCACCCAGTGTGTTTATTTTCAAGAATAGAGGTCGTATCAAGTTAACATCAGGATCTTCACCTATCTTTGAACAAATTTGGTAACCAAAATGTATGTCTGTCAACCATTACAAAAGCTAAAACAGCCACTAAAACCAAGCTAGACAAAGAGTAAAAGAAAGCCAATGAAAAATAAAGAAATTGGAAGATGATTTCCTCAAGCATGAGACATCAAAAATGAATAACCAACTTATAACAAAAACGATTGCCTCCGTTTTGTGCATCCCAAAGGCATATTTGCTCCTGGCATTTTGGTATGACTGCTTCAGTAGACTGAAAACAAAAGAATTCCCAAAGGGAAATTTGCCCAGTATGGTAAGTAACTACAGACCTCAAATCATTCCAAACAGGGGAGTATTCCAGGATCGGCACAAAAAAGGCAGGATTATATTTGCAACAAGAAAGGTTTCAGACCCAAAACCATCAACTAGATCCTGATTTGAAGTTCTCATCTTTATAAAGGAGGTATA
This sequence comes from Dioscorea zingiberensis, assembly GCA_026586065.1. Classification (NCBI taxonomy): domain Eukaryota; kingdom Viridiplantae; phylum Streptophyta; class Magnoliopsida; order Dioscoreales; family Dioscoreaceae; genus Dioscorea; species Dioscorea zingiberensis. Next base: position 10,729,476 of record CM048826.1, on the reverse strand, counting down.
AGCCACCATTTGAGACAAATCAGATATAGGGACCGTTCGGATCCGGGTTTTTTTTTTTTTTTCAAAAGCGTTTTTTTATAAATTAAGCGCTTATGGGACAAAAAAAAAATCCGTTTGTATTTGCTTTTTCAGAGAAGCAAAAGCTGTAAAAAAGAAAACTAAAAAACAGCTTTTATGGAGAAGCTGTTTGGAAAGTGTAAATTACCAAAACACCCATTATTATTATATTATTATTATTATTATTATTTATTCTTATTATTAGTATTATTATAAAAGTACTTCTGAATTAATATATCCAAGCACAAAAATAACAAAAGCGCTTAGCTTACTCTGAGAAGCTCTTTTCCAGGCTTTTCTATCAAACTGAGAAAAAAAAAGAAGCCATTTTTTCACAAGCCAATCCAAACGGGGCCATACTTAACATTCTCAAACAAAAGAGTATATGAGAACAAATTTGGAATGACAATGTCCTATCGGAGTGATCAGCTTCAGGTCACAAGATGCGAACTACATGGGTTATTCAATACTGTTTTGGCATATTTGGTAAAAAGTTATGCCATGAATTTGTTTCATCACTTTTTTCTTTCTCCAGGTTACTAAAGATATAAAAGTGCTAGGATGAGAAATTTGACTACAGCTCATTATGAAGATACATGTATCATATTTATACTCAAAATGGAAGATAGAATACACAAATTACAAGAATCTGTATGAGAGCACAAAAGATGTTGAGTTTTTGTATTTAGACACGAAAAGCACATGAAATCACATTCTTTAGTTAGGATGAATTGTTGAAAGGTCCAGTCGCCAAAATCTAGTCATAGTATACATTTTCTAGAGGAATTGTGCCTTTAATGGGTAAGGTAGAACACACATTGCGATAATCTTATTTGTCCAAACTATACAACGATAACGAATTTTCATGCTCAGTGCATTTAAAGAGATTGCATATGGTAGATATGAGTCAATAATTTATCGAACAATAGGTATATGAAGAAAAAGTATGTGTGCCAATTACATAATTGAAAGTTATAACTCAAATGTACCAGAGAAACTTCATAAAACTTGATGTTTCGCAATAGACAGCTTCTCTTTGTTATTGGTTGTTTAAGAAGTAAAGACATTGCTATAGAAAAGGACCAGCACTTTAGGATGATAATAGTAAGGAAGAAATTCATAAACATTATAGAAGAAATAACCAACCTCACAAATTTCTCCTCCCGATGATGCATCACTTCAGGTCTTGCACAAGAGCCACAATATACGCAGACTAAACTCTGAGGCTTTCAAATATGGCAAAACCCAATGATCAAGATGTAATTCAGTTATCAATAGGAGGCCTTAATGTCATCTTCAAGGACTGTTACAATCACTCAAATGTAGAAGCTTCAGATTCACACAGATGAATTCAGAATGGTATCACTGGAGAAGTCATTATGATTGCAAGTTAAAATAAAGATGAGAAGTTGGAAGCCACTAAGAAGTATAAAATGATAATCTGAACAAACTCCAGAGTACAAACCTAATCTAATCCAACCAAATTAGTAATTGAATTGTACATGACAGTTGGAATATATACTAGAAACTTGCTGTCGGAAGAAGATAATCATTTCGTATCAAATAATGGTGACATTGCTGCACTCGCAAGCATGGAAAGACAAAGAACATAGTAAAGGATAAGTCTAAAAATGACAATATTTCAGGTTAATCTCATATTCTCACCACCAATGGCATAGAAACTGTTTGATTTCATTTTCTTTTTTTAATCAGTAGAGATAAAAGTTGCTTATCAATTAAGGGAATTAGAAAATGGTGCACCTAATGTCAAACATGTATTGGCCATCGTTGATCTGAAATTCTAAAATGGTGAAGACAGAATTATACAAGTATAATTCCCATTAATCTTATTATGTGTCCTTACACAGTTTAGACTAATAAACAATGATGCACAAGACCAAGTTTCAGGTAGTAAAGTTATTTAATCATACTTAACACACTCCCTTGGTTTTCATGCCTTAAGTTTATTTATCTATTCCACATGCATATTATGCTTAAATATATCTAGCAAAAGGAAAAAAAAAAAAAATCCTCTACTAACATAACGCAGTGATCTGATTATTTCTAAAGGTTAGTGGAATCATTCATGAAAATCATCAGTAGCCATTTAGCGTACATAACCAAAAGTTTTCATGAAAATTTTAATTTAGTTTTAGAGGCTTTTGAGTATTAAAAAGTAATGCCAAAGAGAAGAAAAAACCACTCCGTATGCATCAAAGCCAGGACTCTTCCAAAATAAAATATATTTAGCAAAATCTTCAAAAAAAAACAACGGTTTTCCTTAATTCTCAAGAGCTCGCCAAAGAAAAATGAGGCAAAATCACGACACAAACTATATAAATATATATATAAAAAGCCATCTTTTACCAAGATCGAAGCATCCATCTCCACCCACAAAACTTTCCAGGAGAAAAGCAATCCCCAAAGCCAAAAAGCCACGATTTCGCTCCTAGAACATCCAATTCACCCTGCCCAACAAGATCAATCACCAAAACAGAAAATAAGCAATAAAAAAAAACAACTAAATCGAATTAAGAACAGATTTGTCGGCAAGAAGCGTAAGAATGATCATACCTGATGATCCAGGAACACTCGCGCTGGCCGAGGAGACAGAGATTTTGCTTCACTGGTCCTCGAAAGATGAGGAGATATGATTGAAGCGGTCACGGAGACAGGGTGAAGCTTCTTGGGTACTTCGCGGGGATTGGACTTGGAGTCTAGAGAGAGAAAATCGGCAAGTCAGCTGTCAGAAAGTGTTTCAAGGAAAATAAGGAAAGTGGGGGAGTCCGTCACTAATCCAAGCCAACGAGACATTCCCACGTGTGAACCGCACATGTGAACTCACATGAAGAGCTCACCAATTACAAAGGACCTCAGGTGGATGGTGTTGTCCCTTTGATCTTAGGGAATGCAAATGATTTGTGAAGAGTTTTCATATAATTTTAATTTTTTGTTTTTTGTTTTTTGTTTTTTTGTTTATTTTTTGGCTTGCTTTTTTATCAAATTATTTATTAAAATAACTCTAGGTTTGCCTATGACTAAGGATTTATTAAATGACCTTTCCTTCTAAAAATTAGTTCTCAGAACAATAAAAAGTCATTTTATTTTAGAGACAGGTTTTTAATTTTTGTAGATGCAAAGACCACTACTCCCAAGAAGAGTTCGAGAAGAGATGGTGCTGAGTTATAAGCAGCAACTTCAGTTGGGAATTCTTAAAATAAATAAAAAGGTAATCCCATGCAACTCATGAGCTAAACAATTTTCAGAGCAAAAAGACCAATAAAGGTCATTTTGCTCCAATGATTAGAGTTCTAACCTCATGGAGTAAAACAGTCTTTCAAACATCTTATTGCTCCAAATATAAGGTTTTGGTATTTGCTAAGCAAAAATGATTAATCATGATATAGTCATATCTGGCACGACACGTGTCATAAATCCCATATAAGAGACCTAAAATCTAAATCTGTCACTTGGCAGAATCTCTAGCATCCACTTGGCAAAATCTGGGCTAGACACCCATCATCATCTCAATCTTCCACATAACCGACCCAAAACCCGACCAAAACCTTCCCCCTGGATAGAAAGACAAGAGCATAGCATAAAACATTAATTACGAGGGAGAGGGAATAAAGTACATCATAGATCTTTGCCGAGCAAAAAATTTGTCTTAGAAGACTTAAACGCCATAATTCACCCTGACACCGAATGGGACTCTAGTTGAAAACCGATCATCCTACTTGCTCTAACAACCTTCCCCCCACTTGCCCTACCAATGGATAAGATATTACCAACTACCTTAAATACCCTGAAGAAAACCTATATAAAGAGAAGAGGTGGAAAACCCAAAGGTAAGAAAAAATCGCACAACAACTATCTCCTCTTCATTTCAAAACACTCCACTAACTTGACCGTCGGAGTTGAATCCGAGCGAAAGGTCCACTCCAATCGTTTTTCCTCTCCTGTGCAGTTTTCCTTTTGCCGCCCAAAAGAGCAAAACCATTCTCCATCATTAGTTGTAAGCGTTTGCACCAAAACAAATATAAATCTTAACTGTTGATCTGAATCAGATTTGATCCCGAAGGAAGACCGATTTTCAGTACTAATAGTTTAGCGCCGTCTTTAGGGACCCTTATAAAAAGCCGAATGACAACAACTAGAAGGTCAATACGCATCCAAGAACAAGGGGGGAGAAACGATGACGCTAACATTCCCAGCGAAATACAAGAGGTGAGAGAAAATCCACCAATATTACCCTAGGGGTAAAACATCCATGGACGATACCAGAGCATGGAACGACGCCTTGAACAACTAGACCAAGCTATTCAAACTTTGCAACACCCGCCCCCTGGGACCCAACCGCCCCAAATTGTTCCGCCCGCTTCTCCGACAGCTTCAACAAGTAGGGGAAGGTCCAGCGCTCGTACACCCAGGGAAAGAAGGCCAAGGGAAGAGAGTAGGGAAAGAACCCTCTTCTCTGACAGCTCGGAACTACCTTCGGTTCGCCGATGTAATCATGCCACTTCAAGGACCCAGCAATACATTGCATCTTACGACGGGCGAATCCCGCGATATACACCACCCTGCTGAAAAGAAGAACTCGAGAGGTATGCACCCCAAGTAATTTCCCCTTTCATTCAAGAAATACTAGAAGAGGATGTTCTGGACAGCTTTAGGCCACCCCCCCATGGTTATGTACGACGGCAAGACTGACCCATCCTGCCACTTGAAGTATTTTCGGTCAGCGATGCTCCTCTCCGGAACGACCATCGCCCGCATGTGCAGGGCTTTCTCGGCCACGCTGGAGGGAGCAGCGCAAGATTGGTTCGTTGACCTTCATACTAACACAGTCCCCTCTTTCCAAGTATTAGCAGATCTCTTCCTTACCCATTTCGCTAGTTACTCCAAACAGAAGAAAACCCCTTCTACACTCATGCGAGTCATGCAGCGTAAAGGAAAGGGCCTTAAGTTATATCTTGACTGATTCACTAATGAGGCATCAAACGTCGCTGACCTCACCCCTTGGATAACTATAACCATTCTGATGGAGGGACTTCTCGATTCTCCGTTCCATTTCTCACTCATGTTAGAAATACCGAAAAGTATGCCTGATCTCCTAACTCATGCCCAGAAATACATCAATTCCGACGAAATTCATGCCTGGGAGGAATAGGCCCGGAAGAAGACTAAAGAAGAACAATCGGAGAAACCCCCTCCCACCCTTGAAAGAACCCAGGGGGAAGTTCGACAGGAAGGGCCGCGGAGGGAAGACAACAGAGGTCGAGAACCACTACCTCGCACTAGGCAGCACGTCCTTCAGCCGCGAAATGCCCCGAAGGTAGGAAAAATAGTAAGGTACGAACACCATACCCCTCTCAACCAAACCTGAAGCCACATCTTGATGCAGATTCAAGACAAGAAGATCTTAACGTGGCCCGAGCCCACAAAGAATCCAGATCTCTAGAAAAACAGCAAGAAGTACTGCAACTTCTATCGAGTCCGAGGCTACGACACAGAAGAATGCACCCACCTAATGAATACCATTGAAGATATTGTCAGAAGAGGTAAACTCAAACAGTACATTCACCAAGACTCGAAAGAAGATGGGTTCTTACCTCCAAAGCACAACGAAGCAGGAAGAGAAATTGTAGGTTACATTAGTGGCGGGCTCGGATGTGGTGGAGAAAGTACATCCTCCCGAAAAAGCTACGCTCAAATAGTCAGGGCTACTGAGGAAAGACAAACCCTAATAAGACTGTGGCCCGTACCACCCATCATCTTCTATGACGAAGAAACCAGAAGAATTCGCCATCCTCACAATGACGCTTTAGTTGTCGCCATCACTATCTCCAATTTCTAAATGAGAAGAGTTCTCATCGATAGTGGAAGTTCATTAGACGTCCTTTTCCGGAGCGCCTTCGAAAGAATGAGGTACGACACAAACAACCTACTTCCTGTCAAATCCTTCCAAGTCGAATTCTCAGGAGGGGTCGTGCAGCCCGAGGGGATAATAACCCTCCCAATCACAGTCGGAAGCCCACCCAAACTATCCACAGTTACAAAAAATTTCCTGGTTGTTCGTTGTGCATCCAGTTACAATATCATCCTTGGAAGGCCAACCCTTAATGCCTTAAGGGCAATAATCTCCATCTACCACCTTCTGTTAAAATTTCAGACTGAAAATGGTTGTGGAGAAATACTCGAAGATTAGCCGCTGGCACGGCAGTATTATGTCTCCACACTCAAAGGTAAGGACCAAGCCAAAGGGAAGGCCTCGGAAACAATGACTGTCAACAGAGTTGAAGAACAAAATAACAATGAAGACCATCGACCAACACCGGTTGAAGAAATGATTACACTCCCCTTGGACAAATCCAAACCAGATCAAACAGTCCAAATTGGAGCAGAACTATCATTTGAAAGACAGAAATAGGTCATGACTCTTTTACAAGGAAATTTCGACCTCTTCGCTTGGTCCTCAGACGACATGCCGGGGTAGATCGAACCACCATCGAACATCACCTCAATGTAAATCCATCCTTTAAACCGGTAAAACAGAAACGAAGAAGTTTTTCCCCAGAAAGGCAAAAAGCAATAGAAGAAGAGGTTGTTGAACTCATAAAAGCAGGATTTATCCGATAAGTGAATTACCCTGAATGGATAGCCAATGTAGTCTTAGTCAAGAAACCCTCCGGTAAATGAAGGATGTGTATTGACTTTACAGATTTAAATAAAGCTTGTCCTTTGCCCTCGATCGACGACCTAGTGGATTCCACAGCAGGGCATGAGATGTTAAGCTTCCTAGATGCATTCTCAGGCTACAACCATATCCAAATGGCTGAAATCGATGAGGAAAAAACTTCATTCATCACCAGTAAAGGGACTTATTGCTACAGAGTAATGCCGTTTGGTCTGAAAAACGCTGGAGCAACCTTCCAAAGACTGGTGAATAAAGTCTTCCAAAAACAGATCGGAAGAAATATCGAAGCTTATGTAGATGATTTCCTAGTGAAAAGTGAAAAAACCGAAGACCACTTAGCTGACCTTAAAGAAGCTTTTCAATCCCTCCGGGCATATGGAATGCGCATCAACCCAAGTAAATGCGCTATTAACGCCCGTTCAGGAAAATTCTTGGGGTTCATGCTAACCTAGCGGGGCATAGAAGCAAATCCAGAGAAAATTAAAGCCATCCTTGAAATGAGGTCACTAAAAACCCTTAAAGAAATTCAGAGGCTTAATGGTCGCCTAGCGGCCCTCGGGCGCTTCATCTCGAAAGCTGAAGAGAAAAACCTCCCTTTCTTTCAAGCATTGCGGAAAGCGGCAAAAATACAGTGGAACGAAAAGTGTGAAAAAGCTTTCGGAAAGCTAAAAGATTACCTCCAATCACCACTACTACTAGCCAAACCCCAGGACGGGGAAGAACTCTACATATATCTATCTTCTACCACCCGTGCGGTCAGTGCAGTTCTCTTAAAAGAATAAGGAGGGATTCAAAAACCCATCTACTACACAAGTAAAGTCCTTAGCGACTCCAAAATGAGATATCTTCCCCTCAAGAAGTTGGCCTTCACCCTCATCACCTCAGCCCGACGACTGAGACCCTATTTCCAGGCCCACAAAATTACAGTTCTAACCGACCAGTCCCTGAAATAAGTTCTTCACCGACCAGACACATCCAGAAGGTTAGCCAAATGGGTCGTAGAGCTGGGAGAATTCGAACTTGAGTACAAACTGCGGACCACGATCAAAGCCCAAGTAGTGGCTAATTTTATTGTTGAATTAACCGCCCATGAAGACGAAGGTCAAACATCCACAGAAGATCCAGGAAAAGAGAATTTCGTATTCCCCCAATGGACCTTATACGTGGACCGATCCGCCACAGAGGAAAAAGCAGGAGCATGCTTAGTCTTACGCTCCCCCTCTGGGTGGCAAATCGCCACAATTCTGAAATTTCAGTTCAAAGCAACCAACAATGAGGCCAAATACGAAGCCCTCATCGCGGGATTACGGTTGGCCCGAGGCCTCGGAATTCAAAACCTACACTCCTATTCCGACTCACAACTTGTCGTCGGACACACTACGCGAGAATTGGAGGCCAAGGAAGAGAACATGATCAGATATAAGGAGATAATCAGAAAGATAATCCCAAGCTTCACGCATTTCCGAATCGCCAAAATCCCCAGGGCTCAGAATGGGGAAGCAGATCTCTTATCTAGAAAAGCCACTTCACTAAATCAAGAATCAAGCCAATTCTTCAACCTCCAATACCTCAACATGAAAATGATCGAAAACCAACCAAGAGAGGAAATACAAGACATTGAAGAAGAAATATGTTGGATCGATCCGATCAAAGACTACCTACAAAGTGGGCTTCTCCTAACCGACAGAAAAGAAGCTCGACGTATCACAAACAAATCTGCCCCTTACGGGATGATAAACAGTTGTCTATATAAGCGGTCGTACACACAACCCTTCCTACAATGCTTACAACCAACAGAGGTCAATTACGTTCTACGGGAAATCCATGAAGGTATCAGCGGAGATCACCTAGGAGGCAAAGCCCAAAGTCACAAAGTCCTTCTACAGGGGTACTACTGGCCGACACTAGCTAGAGAGGTCATGGAATTCGTCCAGAAAATATGATGCGTGCCAACGCCACTCAAGAATCCAATGACGACCACCAACACACCTTACTCCAGTTATAAGCTCGAGGCCTTTCGCCCTATGGGGGGTCGATCTCCTAGGTTCATTCCCCACGTCGACTCGACAAAAGAAATTCTTAATTGTCGCGATCGACTATTTCACCAAGTGGGTAGAAGCGGGACCCATGGCTATAATAACAGAAAAAGCTTGCCAAGGATTCCTATGGCGGACAATCGTTTGTCAATTTGGAATCCCAATGGCCTTTATTACCGATAACAGACGTTAGTTTGACAATCGGGCCTTAAAAACTTTCTGTTCCGAGCTAGGAATTGAGTCCAGACTCACCTCAGTTCCCACCCCCAAGCAAACGACCAAGTAGAAGTAACGAATCGAACCCTACTCCAAACACTCAAGGCTCGAGTTCTTAGAGACGGAACCAGTTGGGTAGAAGAGATCCCGAGCACATTGTAGTCATATCGTTCGACGAGTCGAACCCCGACGGGAGAAAGTCCTTTCGCCCTTGCATTCGGCACCGAAGTTGTCATCCCGGCTGAAATAGGAATACCAACTCTACGAACACAAACTTTCTCCCCAGAAACTAATGAAGAGAGACTCAGGTCAGAGGTTGAAAGAGGTTCGCTTCCAAGTTTGGAGTAAGTTTTTCTTTTTTCTTCAAGAAGGTCGAGTTCTGACCCGAGTCTCTCTTCATTAGTTTCTGGGGAGAAAGTTTGTGTTCGTAGAGTTGGTATTCCTATTTCATGAAAACTTACTCCAAACTTACAGCCGCAACATACCACCAGACGGTGAAGAAATTTTACGATTCTCGGGTGAAAGAGGTTCGCTTCCAAATCGGAGACTTAGTCTTGAGGGAGAATGAGTTCCAAGGCAACAAAAGCCGAACAAAAAAACTTACTCCAAACTTGGAAGGTCCATATGTTGTAATGAAAATAGTCCGAACAGGAACCTATTGGCTCGCTAATGTAGAAGGGAAACTCGTCAAGCGTCCATAATGCTGAACATCTACGACGCTATTACCAATAAAGAAGAAAGATCTGTAGTTATACAAAGAAGATTGAAAACCTCGATAAAAAACCCGCTACAAGGTCGAGGCAAAAATCTCGATCAAAACTTCTTAGTCAAATCGAGACAAAAACCTCGATAAAAGCCCCTCTACAAGGTCGAGGCAAAAATCTCGATCTAAGTTTTCCAGTCAGCTTCGAGACAAAAACCCTCGATTAAGAAAGTCCCGCCACCAGGCCGAGACAAAAAGCCTCGATAAAAGTACCACTATCGGGCAGAGACAAAAAAAACCTCGATTAAAGTCCCGCCATCGGACCGAGACAAAAACCTCGATGAAGGCCCTCCCACGGAACTAAAGAAGAAGGCCTGTTCAAGCGCTACACCAACGGAAACACTTCAACGGGGGTCTTCAAAAGGTAACTATGACCGAAATCCGAAAAATAAATCTTCCCCAAAATTAAGGTTAGAACTTCTCATTTCAATACCCTTGAGTTAAATTACAAGGCAACAACATATAAAAAAGCTAGGAAAACTGAAACAAAAGACTATATACAAACTAGAAGATAAAACACATAGAACCAAATGATAGATACGATACATTCTATAGTGAACCGGGAGCCCCCGTGTTCACCGATTCGGCACCTTCATTCGGAAGAGGATCTTCGTTTCCAATCGGATCACTCAGGGGAGGATCCTCGCCTCTAGCTGGAACGTTCGCACTTTGTAATTTGCCCCTTAATTTTACAAAAAACTACAACACAAAGGGAAGACCCATAGATAAAACATCGATAACAGGATCATGTCGGGCGACAGTCTGAAGGGTTGAATAAATCTTTGTCGTCGCGTCTTTCCTCTCCTCCCTAAGTCATGACACTTTCGACTCGAGCTCAGTCACCTGATTTTCAAAATTCTCTATATCTTGCCGAGCTGATTTCAAAACATCTCTTTCAGAAGCCAAGTCCTTTGCAAGACCATTCCTTTCCCCCTTGACACTTTCAAGCTCCCCCTAAACTAGGGTAAGGGAATTAGTCTTAATTGTCAAGTCTTCAGAGACTTTGCTTTTTTCCTCTTGAAGAGACTTTAGCTCTTTCTCCAATATCATCATGTCTCCCTGAAGATTCTTTTCATTCGCTTCGATGGCTCAGAGCGAATTTTCATAACAAGACGACTTCTTCAACAAATAGTTCCTCTCTTTACGAGCCAATTTTTCTAGAAGCTTAATTTTCTCCCCAGTAACCAAATCGGTCGCCTTAAGAGCCCTCTCTTTTTCCTCCTTCAATTGACCAGACAAAGTTTCCAAGGTAGAAACTCTAGTTTTTAGATGGGCAATCTCTGCCTCATTCTCTTCCAACACCTTCGAACAAGGGTTGACAAAAGCAGCATCCTCCCGAAGAAGGCGATCGACACGATCCGCCCAATGAACAGTCTATGATGATTAAAAATAAGTAATAAGTCGCCGAACAAAAAATGACAAATAAAAGCTTAGTAGAGATTTTGCTCCTACCGTGGCAGCGGAAAGGAGTTGAATACCAACCTCCTCCCTTCTGGCCTCCTGCAGCCGCTTAGTGACATTTTCCGACCGCAAGGCTTCCAACATTTCCGCCACGACCACATGATCCTGAAAAAGGAAATCATTTGAAGAAGACCCCTTTTCGATGGTCGATGATTCCTTCCGAGTCTCCCCAACTTTTTGTAGGGAAAGGTTAATGGCAGATATTTTGTCCAACTTGTCTCGGAATTCAACTTCTGCCACCACTCCCTGCAAAAGGAGAATCCCCAATTGTCTTAAAGTAGAGACATCGACCTTTCTAATAAACCTAGGTACCAAGGCTTTACCTCCCTAGGAACATTAGCAACTATAGAAGTGGTAACGATCGATTCCGGCATAGCTACTGCTGGAACAGAGCTCTCTAGAGGACGAGGAGGCAAACCTTCCATAGGAACCTCCCACATAGCGCGCAACGGTTTCCGCAGAACTTGACTCAAGGCCCCAACATCCTTCGGGGAAGAGGAATCCCCGGAAAGAGAAGGAGCTGGAATTAACTGACCAGAAGGGACCTCCTGGCCTGGTAGATTCACTCAACCCCTCTTGTTTTCCCGACCTAATTCATCGCCGGAACTACCCTTCTTTTTCTCCTTCTTCCTTTTAGAAAGCTCTATAACAGAATCACTCTTATCTCTCGTCCTCTCTTTCTTTCTTTTTTCCTTCTCCTCCTTGGAAGTGCTCTCCCCCTTTTTCTCCATCCCAAACCCACCCTCCTTCTTTTTTCGCCCCCACATCAAAGGAACTTGGACAACACCCTCAAGGTCTGCAAGAAGACCCTTCGCAAGTTCCAAATCTCCCATTGATTCACCTACAAAACAAGAATGCAGATAACTCGTTACGACCAAAACCTAAAGCTCACAAAACATGGATACAAGCGAACCCTACCAGTAGCTAAGAACAAGCGACATTTCTAAAGGTTTTCCGTCGTCAGATAGGCATCCACAGAAACCCCATAAATTCCTTTAAACTTTTCAAATTTAGGTTTCTCGTCAGCCATCATTCCCTCATCACAAACATTATCTGTCCAAGGAACTTCCCACTTGGTCCGAACAACCCACCCGGATTTGCTACTTACAAAAAAGAATTTACTCTTCCACCGTTTGATAAAAAGGGAACCTTACCCAAGAACTTCTTCTTTGAACGTGCCCAGAAGAAATACCAGTCGGTATCAGGCTCGGGATACAAACTAAATAAAAGACCAAACCAACGCACGGTCGGTTTTACGCCATAATTATTGAGAATGATAACAAAGCCACTAAGCAGTCTCCATGAATTCGGAGTCAACTAAGAGGGACATAGTTGATAATAATCTAAGATTTCCTTAAAAATATCAAGGAACGGGAGCCTAAGACTACCTAACAGAGCATCCTGGTAGATGGCTATTTCTCCCTCCCTAGGTAAACTAGTTCGCTCCCGAGAAAAAGGTTCCCTAGCCGAGACGAAAGATAAATCGATCTGATAACGATCCACTAGATAGTCTAGATCATCCTTGTTGAGAATACTTAAAAAAGCTTTAGACCCACCATACTCTACCCTAGAGACGCAGGATAGATTCTCAAGCTTTGGATCGACGGACCCCTAGGTCCACTCTGAACAAGAACAGGAAGGGACGAAGTGGAATTGGAAGGGGGCGGAAACGATGGAGAGGCAGAAGAAACAGGAGAAGAGCCAGAAGAAGCAGGAACCCTAGAATCTAAGGGATTAGTCTCCATTACCTTAACAAAAAGCTTCAAAGAACAAAGAACTCTAACCAGGAGATCACCGGAGAAGTAGAGTGAACTGGAAACGCTAGAGAGGAAATCGTATGAATTCAATAAAACGAAACCCTCAATCCCTACTCAAAAACGTAAAAGATAAGAAGCCCAACTGTCGGATCAATTAAGTAAGCCCAAATCGAACCGCCAAAGCAAACATCCCACTAAATCGAAACGTCAAAGCAAACATCCCACCATATCCAACCGTCAAAACAAAGATCCTAAAAAGTTAGTTTCCTATGAACGGCCCCGATCTCCTCCCCAAGCGGTGTCTCACCAAATATATTTGACACAAAGAAAATAGGTTATCGAGCCCATCATAACATTGACCAGCGCACGCCGCACCACTCCTCGATATAAATGCGGAATAGTATCCAGACAAGACTTACGGACCAATTATTCACCTTGACTTGGATCAAAGCCTCGCCCGGTTTTCAAGGAAGAAAAGTAAAGATAGATAGAAAATAAACGAACGAATTCTGTCACATGCCGATTGAAAAATAAGATGAGAAAATTAAGATTAAGTACATGCACGATTAACACTAGAAATAGTCAACAATAAACGCTTACAAAAGTAACATAAAATAAAAGACATATAAAATTGCCTTCGCCCAAAGATTCGTCCGACCCATCTTCTTCCTCCTTACTACCATCATTACTAAGAACGACCGCCTGATGAAAGGGATGAGCCGAAAAAGCCCATTCCTTCAGACATTTGTTCCTCCCGAAGATAATCACTTTGAAGTGGACGCTTCTAGCATACTCGAAAACCATAAGGTCCCCCCACCTCCATATGATGGTCAACCAAAAAGTCCTGCCACCCATTCCCGAACCACATATCCCCTAGAACCTCATCCCTAACAAAAGACACGGTCCATACGTGCCAGCTAAGGCCCTCCAAAACTACATTCCCAGCAGCCACTTGACTCAGGATTCTGTAAAACACCGATGGAATTTTTAGACAGTCGATAGGGCCCCTCAAACCAAATGATCTATAGAAAGAAGGATGAGCCATAGAATCCTACTTTTTTGCCTAATCAATAGATGAAAATATTCAGCCTTCTCGGGACCCATTTATAAACACAATACCTCTAAACCTCCTATGACTCCTCGGGAGCTATCCATGACGCCTCGGATAAAAGCGCCCCATTCCCCTAAAAATCACTAGTGAAAACGACATCTTGAAAAATCCCTTAATCCCTTGAAAACTATCCACGACTCCTTGAATACAGACAACGATCGCATGTTTCTCAAGAGAAACATTAAAAGCATCTCGATTTAGCAAAAATTAGATAAACAAGCAAATAACAACATCCAACCTTTGATTTTATTTAGGAAACGATTAATAATTGCAGACTATTATATAGCCTAACATAAACACATCCAAAAAAAAAGAAATAAACAAGCAAAAGATGTTAGATATACATAGGGAGTTCACACCTCCCTAAAAACTCTAAACCGACCCCACTGAGGATCCAAAGGTAACACAAGGACTCCCACTACCTGCGTTACCCTCACTATTACTAGGGGCTTCCGCCCAACCACGAGGACAAACGTCAGGGTCCACTTCCTTTCGACAGAAATCCATCCCAAAGATTTCTACTTTGAAGAGTAAAGATCAAAAAATCCCCCAAACTCAAAGAATGGTCAGTATGAAAGTTCCACCATCCCTGGGCAAACCGCATTTCATCTATATCTCCATCCATGTCGAGCAGGACATTCCAAACACAACCATTAGGACCTATAAGATCCACCACCATTATTCCAAGTGTTCCCAAATGTTCGTAGAAAGTGAGAGGAATTCTCAAAAAATGAACGGAGATACTAGGAAGAAACGCCTTAAGGAAAGACAAACTAGGAAGAGAAGCCATCTCGAAAGACAAAAAAAGAGACCAACGAATCATCCTCCATCCCTAAACAACATATATATAGACATCATCTTATCAAAACAAAGGTCATTACATGGACAAAATTTAAAAACACCCAGACCTCGACTGAATACAATTAAAAGACCACACAAGCCTCCAGCTAAAACAAACAAGTGTTAACCCAGTACCACAACACCATGACTAAACTCCTCCCCGAAACTAGTGCCTAAGTTTGTAGACGAGGCAAATAGATGTTGACTTTAGTATAAGGAAGATTTGCAAAAAACTTAATGCTTGTCCTTGAGTCGACTGAAAACCAAGCGTGGATCATCTATCACTCGGACTCAAACACAAGCATACTTTGGGGGGACTAATGATATAGTCATATCTGACACGACACATGTCATAAATCCCATATAAGAGACCTAAAATCTAAATCTGCCACTTGGCGGAATCCCTAGCATCCACCCGGCAAAATTTGAGCTAGACACCTGTCATTATCTCAACCCTCCACATAACCGACCCAAAACCCGACCAAAACCTTCCCTCTGGACAAAAAGACAAGTGCAGAGCATAAAACATTAACGACGAGGGACAAGGGAATAAAGTATATGATAGATCTTTGCCGAGCAAAAAATCTAGCTTAGAAGACTAAACACCATAACTCACCCTGACACCGGATGGGACGCGAGTTGAAAAACGATCATCTCACTTGCTCTAACAACCTCCCCCCCCCCCCTTGCCCTACCAGTGGACAAGATATTACCCACAGCCTTAAAGACCCTGAAGAAACCCTATATAAAGAGGGGAGGTTGAAGACCCCAAGGTAAGAAAAAATTGCACAACAACTATCTCCTCTTCATTTCAAAACACTCCACTAACTTAACTGTCGGAGTTGAATCCGGGCGAAAGGCCCACTCCAATCGTTTTTCTTCTCCTGTGTAGTTTTCCTCCTGCCGCCCAGAAGAGTAAAACTATTCTCCACCATCAGTTGTAAGAGTCTGCACTAAAACAAATATAAATCTCAACCAGTGATCTGAATCGGATCTGATCCTGAAGGAAGACCGATTTTCAGTACTAACATATCATATGTTATTTTGCTCTAGGGAGCATGCCTCCAAAAATAAAATAATTGGAAAATAGCTTTACTACACATAGGACAAAACCCTCATTTTTTTTAGCAAATTTGGTTTTAACAGGACATTTTGTTCTAAGGATCTAGTTTTGTAGAGCAAAATAGTCTTTGAAAGTTTGTTGTGCTCCACAAAGCCTAAAACTCTGATTTCTAGAGCAAAATGACATTTTACATACCTTTTACTCTAAGGATTATGCCTCTAATAGCAAAATAAGGTTTAAAAATACCATTTTGTTCCATAGACAGTTTTTCTCTAAGGACAAGTCTCCAAGAACAAAATTGCTTTTGAAAAACCATTTTGTATGTTAGTTTTGCAGTGAAAAACAACCTTTGAAATATCAAAATGCTTTTTGAAAGACAGTTTTGAAGCCCAATATATTGAGTAGTTTGTGGGACAAAAATACCCGCATAGTATTATGTCGGTTAAGGGGTCATTTGGTTTTTTGCATTTAAAATCACAGTATAAGTGGAATTATATGCAACTAAAATTAGTGTATTTTAACTTACATTAAAGGTCTGTTTGGTTAGCTATAGGTGGTTGTGAAGTAAGTCTACTTACCGATAGGGTTGTAAACGGGTCAAACTTGATCGAACTGGGTTGAAATTTACTAGTTCGAGCTCGAAATTAGCTCGAATAAGTTTGCTCGAGCTCGGCACGATTTTAATTTCGAAGGTTTGAGCTCGGCTCGATAGCTCGAAATTAAGAGCTCAATTATAATTTTGAAATCTTGAGCTCGACTCAATTTAGCTCGAAATTAAAAACTTATTTATAAGTTAATTTTTTATATTATATTCTATATATTAAATATTAAATATTATATTCATATATTAATATTTATTAATATTTATATTAAATATTTATATATTAATATTAAATTTTGAGCTTTCGAGCTAAGCTCAGTCGAGCTCAACTCGCTTTGAAATTGAAGGTCGAGCTCGGCTCGAATGCTTGAAATTCCGAGCTGAGCTCGAGCTTTACCAAGTCGATCTCAAGCTACTCACGAACAACTTGATCGTTTGACACCCCTACTTACCGATAAGTGACATTTTCAACTGTTTGATTTGTTGTAAAAAAGTCATTTACCTGTCACTCAACTTATCTTTAAATTTCTGGACTTAAATAGAAATTCGCCGTCATCTTAGTCAATGGATTAAAGTGCTTTTTATAAATAATTATCATAGGGAAGGACCTAATGCAAATTCCTCAAATATTATTATATTAAGTATCATTAAGTAATTTCAACAATTAGTTTAGTTTAATGAGTATTCAATGGCTGAAATATTAAAATGGCCAATAACCATAGATTAAAGTTGAGAGATGGTTAAATCAAAGAGGAAACTAATTAACGTAACTTAACCTTCATTATGTGAAAGCAAGGGGACAAAAAGCGGACTGTAGCCAGTTCCCTCGTACCCGATATTTTGGATCAGGTTAGTTTAGTAATCACAGTAACGCACGTGACTATGCTCTTGATTAAATCGATTAACCTTTGCGGGCGTTTGGTTGGCATCAATGGGAATGAGTTTCATTCCTTACGCATGGTATTCCCTTGTTTGGATGTCAAGGAATGGGAATGAGAGGGTAATGGCAAGGAATGTCACTCCCTCAAAGGAAGGAGTGGGTTTCCGCCCAATTTGGGCGGAATGTCCATTCCTTGGTTGGGTTTTTACCATTCTGCCCCCATACTTATTAATTATCTTAAATATAATCAATTAATATAATAAATAAAATTAATTATCTTCAATATAATTAATTAATCCATTCATTATATTCAATAATATTATAATAAAATTAAATATTTAATTATAATAATTAATTAATCTTATTAAACTTGAATATTTATTTATAATAATTTATTAATTTCAATAATTTTAAAAAATAATTATTTAAATATTTATTCATAATAATTAATTAATTATAATACGTGAATATTTAAAAAAATAGTTATCATTTAACACACCTATTATTACATACATAATATTATTTATTTGTATAAGAGGCTAAGAGTCATTTTACCCCATATTTCTTCTTTTACTTTTCTCATTCCCAATGAACTACCATTCTAATCCCTTTAAACAAACATAGTTTTCTTTCTCATACCTTTCTATTCCTCCTCATTCCCATTCCCATTCTCATTCTGTGAACCAAATGTTACTAGAAAGCTTGGAGTACGAGAGAGAAACCATTCCTCTCTTCAGAGGCATCAACGCCCTCGAGGCCTCATCACTTTTCTCCTTCCAGCCCGGCGTGATCCCTCTGACTAGCGAGACCGGCAGAGACTCGATCATCCTCGGCTGCTACCAATTTGAGTCACCTCTTCTCATCTCTCCGACGACCACCATGCTCACGACTAGGAAAGAAGGCAACAAACCGCTGATTATCTCCCGGAGGATGACCAGCCTCGGTGAGACGGTGAGCGCGACGGTGGGAGACTTATTGTGATCCTAGTGAGCAACTCCATAGTCCCGATAAGTAAATTGATAGAAATCAACCTTCACTCCGGTGTTGCTTCGATGGTATTCTAGAATTCGTTTATGGATGTGTTTATGCATGAGAGGAATGGAATTGATGAATGTATGACAGCTAAATATATTAAATTTCTAGTCTAAATGCATGATTTGTTAAAAAAAAAGCGGAACCATAAAACAAGGCTGACATGTATGGGTGATATGCTCTAGCTCGCACACCAAGTGTTCGGCGAAATACCACAATGCGGTTGTTAACACTTATGAGTCTAATTGGCAGCCTTAAATGCTAGTAGACACTCCCTTAAGTATAGGAATTATTTAATCTAGGAATGTAGAGTAGCTTAGTAATTTAAAAATGGGGTTTCCAAACATGCTCACAAACTACTCGATGAAATACCCAAATGAATTGTCAGGTTAATTAGCTCTGTTTTCAGTCCCATTTATATACAAATTCTATGCCATATATGCATGCCCAACTGATTGTTGAAATGCCTAAGAGGAGAATGCTAGAGGGTATTATATTCTAAAGTAGCATGATAGGATCCTTTTAAACCCATGCTTTCGATGAATATGACTGCAAATTTCTAATACCTTTTGAAGAGATGGGAGATGGGTTATAAACTAATACCATGGTTGAACATAAATGGGCATATCCCTAAGATATTACGCATATAGAAGCATACATGTATACCAAGGGGTTAAAAGAGTCATTTTTACCCACTTAAGATTGGAATATGAGTTACCTTTGGTTTAAGGTTTAAATATATATATATATATATATATATATATATATATATATATATATATATATATATATATATATCAAACCCTTGGAATGGAGTTTAGAGATTTTTTAGCTTGAGTCATACACGTGATATACCGATGTACACTCATGCATGTATGTAAATAGCCATATTATATTGATACCAACAATATGGAAACAATATCCCGATATGTATTATCTACTACCATTTCAAACAATTAGGGAAAGGAAAGAGTGCGGCGAGAGCTGCAGCGGGACCGAGCCAGCCCTAGAGGTTTCCTAGACTCAAGTGAGTGGACATTACGGGAAATATCGATGACGTTATTGAATTTTATCAGTGTTTTGTTTTAACCAAAATTATATGAGTTTTCTTCTGGTGTTTGTGAAATGGCATGAATTTCTGCATATAATTATATGCTAGTAGTTTTATTCTTATGACGTTGAATGTGGATTTAAAATGCATGTTAATACTGATTAATGAATAGAAATAGAACAATATAAATGAACAGAATATCGATAGACTTGCACCCTATGTAGACATACCCTATTATACTAGAGGTGGCTCGGTGATTGAGCCAGGGAGGTACGGTACCGGGCTAGGGAAGGGGTTCTTCTAAACTCTGATTTTTATTATCCAAACTATATGTTTTCAAATTCTGATTTTTAAAATAAAAAACCTCATTTCCCTACCCATAGGGTGCTTGGTGCATGTATTCAGCCCTACGGTCATGCGATGAGGCCGACCGGAAGGTTGTGGCTTGCGATGAGGCCGCCTAGGCTATGACGTGCACTGAGGCCGCCTAGTCCTCTGTTATTATTCAGGAGTATTTAAGTAGGGATGCACACGAGATTGATATGAGGCCTATGAAAGTTATTATGATTGATACTTCTCATGATTACCCTCCGGTCGTGCGATGAGGCTGACCGGGAGATTTTAGCGTGAGATGAGGCCGCCTGGGTTATGAAATGCGATGAGGCGGTCTAGACATGTGAGGTATCATTTAGTGTATTCATGATCTAATATTGTGTATATTTGCGATTGGTTTTATCCTGGTTTTTATATAGTGCTAGGTAAGCTAAATGTGATTAAAGATAATACATTGATTAACACTTCATCAGTTTCTCTTATACTTATATAATTATTTTAATATTACTGAGCTTTGAAATTATCTGTGTATATTTAATAACTTGCAGTGTTGTCTAAACTCACTGAGCTCGAGTAGTTCATGTTTCCCTCTCTTACATTTTTCCTGCATGTAGTTAGACAGGATCCCAGCTAGTATCTAGAGTAGTGGAGCGGGGACCTGTGTATATGCAGTCGTCTCTAACCTGCCCAGTTGGTGTTTAAGTCTTATGATTTCTATGAGAGACTGTTATTATGAACACTTTGTCACTATGCTCAATTATTTCCTATTTATTATTATTGTTTGCTTATGTTTAAATTTTTCTCAAGTCCCATTGATGTTAAGTTATCATGTTCAACAGCCTTAGGCCCAGGATGCACTCCCGGCCTGACTGGTGTAGCATCTGCTCAAGTTGAGAGATTGGTGTTACAACTTCTTACTGTACCTTTGCAGCATTTCAACTCACAACCAAATTTTCTGTTAGTCAAAATAAAACAAAAGAGAAGGGATGGAGTCACTCCTTCTTTTATTCCCTTCACTCTTCATCATGTTAATCTTCTTTCCCTTCAGTCTTCAGCCCTAAATCTCTCACCTCCGTTGCCAACAATATCGTTGGCAACGACGTCGAAAACCCTAACCAAATCCTACATGCAATCCCCTCAGTACCTCCGATGAGGTATCTCTTCTCCGACCTCTCTCCACTTCTTGATCACTTGTCTCAAACCCCTGCTCCTCAGACGCCACCCGCCAAGTCGTCCTCGACTCCCTTATCTGGTTCCTAGATGTCCACCATGACTGAGACCCAACCATCCTTCGCCATGCCCTCATCCTGCTTGGCTTTCCTGTATCCTTACACTATCCCTCCCTTCCATTCCTTTTCTACTTCTTCCTGACCTCCGATGAGCATATCACCGCTGATGCTCTTGTGGTTCTTGTTTTTGTTGTGAAAAATGGCAGCAGAGGAGGCGTCATCGTTGTTGGGTCGGTTCTAGATGAGAAGCTTGTGTTCTCGCTGGCTTCGGCTAAGTTCGTGTTAGTCCGGGAGCGGTTGCTCTCTTTGTTGCGGTTGGATATGGATGAAACTAGGGTTTATAGCTTATTTCGGCCTCGTGTTGTGGTCCACTTGTTGCTCGGACTGGCGGAGGATCTCTATTTGTCTATTCGGAGAGGTACAATCGATAGGTTGATTGTATTGTGCAAAGATGAGGTCCTGAGTGCTGATGTTACAATATTAAAGTGTTGTTACAATCATGGAGTTGCGCTTCTTGAGGATGAGGATAAGCTTGTAAGGGTGGCATCGATCTAACTAGTGAACAATAGGTTTGTTGTCATTTTTCATTCATTGTTACTCCTAAGCATTCTCTTTGTATTAAATAAATCATTGCCATTGTAGTGACAACTCTTGGTGTTCTTGCTACTCGGTTAACAAGTTTGTGAGTGTCGGTGGATTTTTGCAGCAAACAAAGTTGAAGCAAATGTTAATAAATGAATGGATATGATTTTTGTGCAAGTAGTCTCTTATGATTTCCTCTTTATGTCAATAAGTTGAAGCAAACAAAGTTGAAACAGATGTCAATAAGTTGCAAGCTTTATTGGTGAATTTCTTATATGTTAAATTTATGTGATTTATAATGAACATAATACAACAATGTGGCTTGTTCTATGCTTGTTTGTCTTATAAAACATGACAAATTCTTGTTGAGCTATGGCTTTGGAATAAAGAGTAGTTAACAATTGTTTGGGCACTTAAAATTACAAACTTTCTTGTAAATTTTTATTTTTGAACAGAAGATGTTGAATAGATTTAAATTTTTAGATTGTTTGAGATGGATGTACGGCACAAGAAAACAATTAAATTGCAATGGATATTAGCGAGGGAAAAATTTCATTTCAAATAAACTAGACCTTTGCGACAAATATGTATTTAGCTAGGGAATAGTGAGGGAAAACACTCCATTGCTAAAGTTGAGTGCCAAGGTGTTGTATTTAGCTAGGGAATAGCGAGGGATTAAAGCATATGTTGCTAAATTTGTGAGGAGATGTGGCCGTGCCCCTTGGTGTGGACTTAGCGAGGGATTATTCCATAGCTAGGTTGCGAGAGAGAAATCCCTTGCTAATTTCATTATATAACATTGTGTCTATAATTAAATTAGCGAGGGATAATTCCCTCGCTAATTTCATTATATCTTTCTCCATATAACTTTGTATAACATTCTTTATATAATAAGATTAGCGACGGATACCTCCCTCGCTAATTTCATGTATAACTTTGTGAATACTGTAATGAAATTAGCGATGGAAAAATCCCTCACTAATTTAATTATAAAACATTGTCATATATCCAATAAACTTAGCGAGGAATGATTCCCTCGCTAATGTCTAACTTTGTGTATATAATGAAATATAATGACATTGGTAAGGGAATAATACCTTGCAATCTTATTATTTTACTTTGTGACAACACCAACAACAACAACAACTAAGCATTAATCCCATACCGATGGGGTCGGCTATATGAATTCTCTATCTCCATTGTCAAAGACAAGATCCGTATTAACATCTAATAAACGTAGGTCCTTAGGCACTACCTCTCAATATGTAATCCTCGGTCTGCCTTTACTCCTCTTTTTACCTTCTATTACCAAACTATCACATTTTCGAACCAGGGCACCTAGGGGTCTACGACACACGTATCCAAACCATCGTAAACGCCCTTATCTTATTTTATCTTCAATTACAACATGCATCTTATGTCGGATGTGTTCATTTATAATCTTATCTAATCTTATATGGCCACACATCCATCTTAACATCCTCATTTCTGCCACATTCATCTTTTGGATATGTTGATCTTTAGTTACCCACATTTATCTTAACATAACTCTGTGTATATCATGACATTATAAAACACTTTTTGTATGAGATTAGCGAGGGATTTATCCCTCGCTAGTTTCATTATAGAGCTTTGTGTATATAATGAAATTAGCGAGGGAAAAATCCCTCGTTAATATCACTACATAACATTTTGCATATAATAAAATTAGCGAGGGACAGTTCCCTCGCTAATTTAATTATATAACTTTGGGTTTAAAATGAAATTAGTGAGGGAAAAAGCCCACGCTAATTTCATTATATAACATTTGTGTATATAATATAATTAGCGAGGGACAACTCCCACGCTAATATCATTATATAACTTGGTGTATATAATGAAATTAGCCAGGGACAAATCTCTCGCTAATCTCATTAGATAACATTCTTTATATAATGTGATTAGTGAGGGATTTGTCGCTCGCAAATTTCATTATATAACTTTGTGTATATAATGAAATTAACGAGGGAATCCCCTCGCTAAATTTGGAAATTATAGGCGTCCAAGTGATAGGTAGCAAGGGACTATGCCCTCGCTAAACCCATTAATTTTGCTAGGGAGGGATGAGTTCCGTAGCAAAATTCAACTTATTTCCGTATCTGTTAACTTTTCTCCTCACTGTACCCTAAATCCTAAGCCTTGCCTGTCCCGAGCTTGCTCCCGCTCGAAGAAAGAGATTGCTTCATCCCTGCGCCGGGGGCAATCTCCGGCCGATAAGCACCACCCCCTACCCATTATCACCTCCGGTGGTCTCAATTTCCCCTCTTCCCTTTTCCTCCTTTTTCGGCCATTGTTTCCTGGCAGTTCTCCCATCGTTTCTTGGGATTGCAGCCCATGGCCGACAAGCCCTGTTAGTTCCTCCAAAGCTTTACGCATTGAGGGCAAGAGGACAAAGAGGTGAAGGTAAAAGACAAGAGCCTTTCTCTCTTTCATATTGGATTTTTTCAATTTTCATATTCTTGCATTTCGATGAAAGAGACACCCTTTTCTTGTAAACTATTTGCTTCTTATTGTCAGTTTTAACTTCTGAAACTAGAATGTTAAATGTTTGCCTTAGTTTTCCCATCTTTTAGATACTTTGGCTATATTTTGTGAAATAATTTATTATAGGAGTTCTTTTCTAAATTCTTTGTGTTTTGTTTGTTGATCCTGGAGTAATCAGTTAAATTTGTGAGATGACTGTGGAATTAACCATCCTATCTGTTGTCTTCTTTCAAATAATAAAAAGTTAAGGCATCAACATCTATGCTTTGCTTGTTGTTTTCAGAAATTTATTTTTGTTTTTGATTTGGTTAATGTTTTAAGAAATTTATTTGCTTTTTTGAATCATATTAGCACAATGCTCTTTTCTGCAAAGATTTATGTGATGATATACCTTAATCTCAGTAATAATATACATAAGTTTTTACAATTTTTTGATTTCCTTGTTGCACATCTGGTTCTATGTTGTGACAACTTACTTCTGAGAATGTTTTGGCATTAGATGTTATATGGACACCATGTCATTATATTCTATGTAGTGTTTTTATAATTGAATTTTCTATGTATACTGTAAAGTTGCATATTTTTATAATGCCTTTGAACCAATCTTTTGTTTTTGGGACGCGTATATTGAACCAAATTAGATGGAGTGATTTGTACATTGTTGCAAGATTAAAATGAATATTTTTGAAAACTTTTGTTCTTCGTTAAAGAATAGATTTAATCCAATGTATAATATTGAAGAGTATGTATTTATAACCTTGTATTCATGGAAGATTTTTCTGTGTCTTTTTTTTAATATCCATGAATGGAGAAACAAGTCCATTTTGCCAGAGAGTTCAGATGACCCTTGAGGAGAAGAAAATACCCTACGAATTGAAGTTGATCAATCTTGACAAAAAGCCCGCCTGGTGAATTAGTCTTTCTTTTTCTGAAAAAAAGAGTTTTTGAAATTGTTTGGTTAAGTTTTGCTGAAATTGTGGATTTTGTTTGGAAATGGTGTTATAGGTTTTTGGAGATCAGTCCTGAAGGGAAGGTACCTGTGTTTAAAAGGGATCGAAAATGGATCCCTGATTCTGATGTGATTACTAAGATTATTGAAGAAAAGTATCCAACTCCCCCTCTTGCTACTCTACTAGAGTTTGATTCAGTGTGAGCCTCATTCTTTCTTTTAGTCTTATGTGTTGAATTTGTCAACTTTTGATGCAATGTAGATACATACAAGTTCATGTTTGTTTGATTTTTCCTCTTTTAGAACTCAACCATTTTTTATAGTAGCACTATGGAAACTTTCTAATAATTCACAGTTATATTATTACCCCAAACCATGAGGAAGAATATTAGGTGAGTCTATCCACGAGAAGCTCTTTCTTTAACTGTGCCAAGTAAAGTACAACACATGACTGACGGGGTGGGACGCGCCAAAGCTTACCTTGTAAATATAAGAATGTATCTTGGTCTCTACAAAGTCAAAAATAGTTTGTTAAATAATTTCTGTTGTTGGAGTTTTTTGTGAAATTCTTTGGGCTTTGTTGGTTGATCCTAGAGCCAATATTTTTTACTTGACTGGTATTTTTTTACTTTGTTTCTTCTAGGCTTTGAACAAGTATAAGTTATTTGGGATGAAAAGCTATGATTGTTACGTTTTCATGCAACGCTCCCTTCCTGTTGCATTTTGAGAGTTACTTCAAGCTATGATTGACACTAACCAAGTTAAGCTCTTTTTTTAAAGAACTAACATCGACAATAATCAAGGTAGAGGAGATGGAGAGATCAAAGGTTGGTATCCCTATTATATTGTGCAAACTTGAAAAAATTTTCCCTCAGGGTTTCGTTGACTCAATGGAACATCTTCCGATTCACCTCCCATATGAAGCTAGAATCGCAGGGCCTGTGTAATATAAATGGATGTACCCTTTTGATTGGTAAATTTTACAGTCTTATTTAAAGAATGCACATATTGGCAATGTTAATGTGCATGGTTCAATCTTAATTATGTTTATAAGTGTAATGTAGGTACCTTAGACATCTTAAAAGAATATGAAGAACAAGGCACAAGTTGAAGGATCAATCTCTAATGCTTACTTAGCCAAGGAGACATCTAATTTTTGCAGCCATTATTTTGAGCCACATGTAATGTATCGAAATCGAAATGTTCCTCGAAACGATGATGGAGGGGATGTTGGCACATCCGAGGTGAGTCTTTCGATATTCACACATCATGGTCAATTCTATGGCAAACTGAAGAAGAGGATGTTAGATGACAAGGAATATAGGGTTGCCCATACATACATACTTTTGAACTGTGATGAAGTTTTGCCTTATCTAAGGTAAGTTGCATGTCCAATATCAGTGATATGCAGATATTGTTTAGACAATACCTAATCTTGTATGATTTGATAAATGCAGTATCTTTATGGACCAAGTACGACAAATGACAGCAAATATAAGTAACATGCAAATAGACTAAGAGCTTGATAATCAGTTTGCTAGATAGTTCCAACAATATGTAAGTTAAACTAAAATGAGCATAAAAATAAGTGAAATTATGATGAGGAAAGTTGATGTCTTAATGACAATAAAGTAATGTGTTTTGTGCCTTTTAAATTATAGATGCAAGGTAATCCGATAGAGAACATCATACTACAACAACTTTCACAAGGGCTGTTAAGATCAGTGAAATCATATAATGTGTATTTTGGGAACGACTACAAATTCCACACAGGATCTCATGCTTCTAGACCTCGCTCAATGGATAATGGTGTTTGCATTAAAGGAACAAACTATGGTAATAACAGCGGCAACTTCTATGGTGTTTTGGAAGAAATTTTGCAGTTAGAGTACCCAGGATTACCAATTAAAAGGGTTATGTTATTCAACTGCAAATGGTATGATCCCACTCCGAATATCAGGACTAGGGTACATGCGTAGTACAAGTTGGTTGATGTCAATAGACGCCGAAAATACACCAAGTTCGAGCCACTTGTATATTATGTCCAATATCCAAGCATGAGAAGGGGGAATAATGATTGGTTGGTAGTTTGCAAAGTAAGTCCGAGAGAATCACCTAAAGAGGCTAAAAATTTCAAAGTGGCATTTCACTACCTACTACACTACCAGTTATGATGCAATCCATACCTGAACAACAACCAGAGGTGATGCGTTCCATCAATACCTTCAGTGAATATTGCTTCTACAACGACTGAGAATGCGCCACCTACTGGATAATCTCAACAGAGTGATTCTCAAGCACAAGCAAGTGCAACTGTGGAACAAATCATAATTGGGTCACAGTTGATCGTGGGATGTAAGTATACAAAAATTAAACTATTTCTTTCTTTTTACCATATTGTTTCAACATGTACTTGTTTATACCTATCATTCCTTGGTTTTAGTTTTGTTCTGTGTAGTTGTTGATGTATTTTTTACATTTTTTTTTCAAATTGGTTCCATCTACTGATTGCTCTCACTGTATTCGATCAATTTTTAAGAAGAGATTTGATGATGATGGGGCTAGGTGGCTGTTAGTCTCAAATGAGACCAAGGAGTTTTATTTTGAGGAGTTTAAGGTAAGCCTAAGTTGCTATTATACAGAAATTTTGAGATAAATAGTTATATGTTCTATGTGTGAACTTGGTTGTATCAAAAAAACATTATTTGTTATTATGCAGAAATACTTTTATTGGAATCTGACGATTGACAACTTGATTAAGGAAGCTCGGCTGACAAAGGCTTCCACTCGGTACGACGATATGATTTGTAGATTGAAGAACAAGAGTAACCGACCTAAATATGTTCCAGAATTTGTGTGGACCAAGTGGAAAGAGACATGAAGGGAACCGGATGTTGTGTGTATGTCCTAACAAAATGCAAAGAACCGACGTGGTGAAGTTGAGGATGAGAAGTGTCCCTCTACCCACAATGGAGGTTCTATCTCCCATTTTGAGGATGAGAAGCGATTAGTAAGATTTTTTTATGGATTAAATTTGTACAAATACATCAAAACTTGTAATTGTTGCTAACTACACTTCTTTTTGGTCTATATGTGTAGGAGCAACAATATGACCATCTTCTGACACCCTTCGAGTCTTTAGGCGCACACACACGAAGAAGGGTAATGGTCAAACATTTATAAGTAATAGAGCTCGCACTACAAATGTGAGTTACTATTTATACTTTTCGATATTTATGAATGACATGCTAAATCATATAATGACAATTTTAGTGATGAGAGTTTTACTTAGTTATTGTGAGGACTTTATGAGTAAGATCCACTAGAGCTCTTATGGAAATATAAACATTTTCTGTAAGAACCACTCTGTAATTTAGTCCTTAATGACCTTGCTTAAGTTTAATTATTTTCATTCAAATGGGTTCAAATTATAAGTTAGATAAGGGACCTCTCCATAAATAAATAGAAGGGCAGGGACTAATGAGGAAGAAAGCTCTCACATAGAGAATGTCTTGCATGTAATGTATGGAAAATAAAGGGGTTTTCCGCAAAATTCCATTACAACCCATGCACTCGTTTGAAACAATGGCTAAAAGTTAATTAAAGTACTTGATACGCAAAATCCGTAAGTGTACGGGTTGTATCAAGTAATAAAGTGGACTAAGAAGTCAGATATCGATCCTCAGGGAGAAGGAAGTACTAATACCCACTATTCATCTATTATCTAGTTGATCCAAAGGTGAGTGATTGTAATCTAAACCTAAAATTAAGAAATTGGAAACACAAACAATGGGATCAAATCAACCTTGATGGCACCTAATCATGAAAAATGGATACTTGGGTGATGAATCCCCCTTGGATTTATATTCTAAATATAGATGAAGCTCTCTCTATGTTGATACTTGGTAGAATCTTGGCCAAGGATTCCTAAGGTGCTTTCACTCCCGCTCTCGAAGTGAATTACTAATCCTAGTGCCCTTACCGATGATGTTATAGGGAACCTAATTCTTGGAAAGATTGTGGGAATAAGACATCTTAAAGACCCGCCCTCCTTAGTACCCGAGCTCTCTGTATACTCATAATCCTTTCTATTGGAGATGGTCTACACATGGGGAGGCGCTCGTTTCTTACCCTATGTGGACTACGAAAATCTCTCTCCGAGCTCTCGTAAAGTAGAGGGATTAACATATATTAAAACATCCAATAGACTCAATAGAATCAAACATAGAGAAACAACATCAATTAATCCATAATCCAAGATTTCATCATACCCAAGTATCTACAAAATTAGTTCTCCATGGAAGGAGAACAATAATCCATTCCAAAGATAAAGCAAATCAAAAGATTCATGATAAGAAAAGCTATTAAATACACCGTTGGTGGATCTCTTGATTCCTCCTCTAATCTCTTGCCCTTCTCTTACTCCAATGGTTGGTGATGAAAATCCCCAAATCCCCAATCAAGGTTTTTTCTCTCCCAAGCTAGCTCTCTCCCCTAAAGCCCTAATTAGTCAGATTATATACCCCCTTTAGGGTTTTAGAGTGCCATTTATCATTCTGCCCCTGCTTGGGTCCTCAGATCGCTGGAAATTTATGATCTACGGGGGTTCATATAGGCCGGATACGGGTTCATATAGATTTCAGGTCGACTTGTACAACCATATATCAGACCGTACAACATCCCGTGTAGCTTTATACGGGGTATTGTACGGCCCTGGGAGATTGACTGCAGAGAACTGCAACTCTTTTGGTTCATACAGGCCGTATGAAGGCCTGTATGCCATGGTACTTTCTATAGAAATGCTTCATTTTGGCCTCAATTTCGCTTGAAAAGCTTCCTTTCTCCCGGCTTCTCGATATTTTGCCCTATTTATCAAAATAAACACTTTTTAAGTACTGACGTGCCATAATACCCCAAAATCATATGAAAAACATACATAAATATGGTATAAAATTACGTTCAAATGAACACTTATTACATATCTTCACACTTAGACTGCGTTTGGTTGAGGGAAATCATTCCCTTACAAAGGGGAATGATTCCCCCCGTGATGGATACCCATGTTTGGGTATCCATTGCGGAGAATGAATCCCCTTTGCAAGGGATTAGGATTCCCCTCATGGGGGAAATAGCCATTCCCCCCAATGGTCATTCATCATGGGGAATGGACAAATAACCCATTTACCCCTCAATTAACTATAATAATTAATTATTATAATTAACAATTTAAATATAATAATTGATTATTAAAATTAATTCTTAATTTAATAATTAAATTAAAAAGTTGTTCTTAATTAAATGATTAGATGAATTATTATCGTTTTTTACATAACAAATTGTTCTTAATTATATTAATTAAATAAAAAAGGATTAAATTGAGATATTTATATTTAATTATAATGATTTATTTAATTAAAAAAAATTAATCATAATAATTAAATTGGAGTTTGCTAATCAAAGTATTTTATAAAGAAATGAAGTCATTTTTTATATCAATGGTATAAAAGTAATTGTATCAAAACCCTTTTCTTTACTTTTCTCATTCCCAATAAATTACCTTCCTATTATCTCCCATCCAAACAAGGTAATCATTCCCCTTCCCATTCCTTTCTCCTTTCCATTCCCTTCTCTATTCCTTTCTTTTCCATTCTCCTTATCCAAACGCAGTGTTAAAGGTTTGCTTGTCCTCAAGCAAAGAGAAGATATTGGCAAAAGATGATAAGTGTTCACCCTCGGGCTATAGAATTCATGACTCAACTCTATTTCAAGTTCACCATCAAAGTGTATGTTCTCCTATTTCTACACCAGGGCTTAGATTAATCTCGTGATATTTGTCAATATAGCTCTAGACAAAGCTTGGTCACTCTACATGCCATATTCTAAAACCTTTGTAAGACAAGCATACCCTCAATGAACTTTAGAGAATCCTTGATGCCCTAAGATCAAGGAGACTACCCCTCTATTGGATAAATAGTGGACAAGCTTAACGGACTCTAAGTTAATTTATTATTATTTTTTTATTTGAGTAGGCCATCCCTAATGGATCCGACTTTCCCGCACTAAAGATCAATGTAGAGTGTAGTTCCTCCTTTTTGTAAGGTGCTTATGCTGATTAGGCACGAGAGCACTTAACTACTAAGATGGTTACAACTCTACATAGGTGTGCTTGTACTAAGTAGTAATTTTTCGAATTAAGGAACGATTGTCTCTAGAGATTATGAGTGTCACAAAGATGGTCTCTAGGTGCCCATGGTGTTTCATAGGAGAATTTGATAAAAATTATGTTCTAAGATGGTACCCTATGAATAGAATGTGTGAAAGTTTTTTCCTTAAAGGGCCTTCATCGATGTATGCTAGGCATGAATTATAAAATAAAGATTTGCAATGAATTTCACTAATAGCTACCTATCTCCACACTTTAGAGTTTCCAATAGATGCATAAATGGATGGGTAGCCACCCCATCTCCACACTTAAATACATACATTGTCCTCAATGTACTTAAGAAATCTAAGAGAAAATTAGCATGGAGAAAGGTGAACTAAAACTTCCTTGGTTAGTTTGTTGTGCCGCTTGAATTCCATGAATTGATCGCATGGCAAATACCGGGGAATGTGAGGAGGTTGAATCTTCATCGACACTACTTTACCTTCTTCCAACTTTTTGTGAGGAGGTTGAATCTTCATTTCTTCTTCACTTTCTCTATCTCGGCCCTTGGGTCGATCTTAGGTGAAACAAAATCCTTGGGAATCTCTTCCGGATCCTTCTCCTTGTCCCCCAAACAATGGTGTAGTGGATCTATCATCAACAGGTCTTCTATGCATTTGGAGGTAATTATGTCAACATCATCGATACTATGTGAAGTATCATCTTGAGCCATAGTGTGTCGCATTGCATTGGGTAGCTTGAATACCACCTCTTATCTCCCACTCTCAACGCTAGTCTTCCTTGTGCATGATCTTAAAGTGCTTGAGCAGTGGCTAAGAAAGGACGTCCAAAGAAGATCGGAATATCGATGTCATCATCTACATCTAGAAGTACAAAATCAGCACGAAAGACAAATTGATTTATTTGGATGAGCACATCTTCGACTAGCCCCTTAGGTCGTCTCACAAATCTTTCAATTTCTTGGGCATAGTTTGTTGCAAAACGACCGAGCAATGGGCATTCAGTGTGACAACAACTACATCTTCTAATTTCCTTTTGTTGGATAGGAGCTCCTTCATAAATTTTTCATACTTGGGCATTTGAGATAAGACTTCCACCAATGACAAATTAATGTGCAATTGCTTCAATATGCTAGCAATTTTTATAAATTGAGCATCTTCCTTATCCTTCTTTAGCCTCACAGGATAAGGTACTTGAGGTTGGTAGGAAGGAATGGATGGTGCTTCTACTACTTTTTCTTGTTCCTTCCCTTTCTCCTCGGAGCTAGCAACGGGTTCTGAGTCTTCAACTTTAATGGTGGTCTTATCTTGAGGTTTCACCTTGGGTAAGTCTATCTCTTTACCACTTCTCAATGTGATGGCTTTGAGTTGTTCTTGTGGGTTTTCTTCTATATTACTCGGCAAGCTTCCTTGAGGCCTCTCTGATAGAGTCCTAGCAATTTGCTTAACTTGATTTTCCAAGTTCTGAATTGTAGCTAGCAAATTCCTGATTGTGGTGTCATTGTTTTGCATGTACTTTAATATGAGTTCCTCCATTTTGGGCTTTCTCTCTTGTGGCTTCTGATGGTGTTGGAAACTTGGAGAATATTACCTCGCTTGTGGATTCCCATAAGGTAGTGTCATATGGCTCCATTAGGGGCATAAGCTCTGTATTGACCATCCGATTGTCTTTGTGCATTGCCCATGTATTGCACTTGCTTTACGGGAATCATTTCAGTACTTGCAATGGGGCAATTGGATACCTCATGTCCTCCTCCACATGTATTGCAAAACATAGTTGCAGCCGATCTTGGGCTATTGTTAGATGTAAGTAGTTCAATCTTCTTTGTCAACATATCTAGCTTTTCACCAAGAGGGACATCTGTAATTGTGGGTTCATCCAATGACCCAAATACTTTAACTTGCCTCCCCCTTGTAGACCAATGAGCTTCATTGCCAGCCATGTCCTCAAAAATTTGATCGACATCTTTCGGGTAATTATTTCCCTATGATCCACTAGTGGCGGCATCAACTAGTTGCCTTGTGGTGTTGTCTAGCCCATTATAGAAGGTTCAAATTTTGGCACAAGGGTCTAGACTATCTTAAGGACAACGCCGAATCAAGTCCTTCGAT
This sequence comes from Dioscorea zingiberensis, assembly GCA_026586065.1. Taxonomy (NCBI): domain Eukaryota; kingdom Viridiplantae; phylum Streptophyta; class Magnoliopsida; order Dioscoreales; family Dioscoreaceae; genus Dioscorea; species Dioscorea zingiberensis. The sequence continues at coordinate 10,696,018 of CM048826.1, read as the reverse complement.
CTTTCATAAGCTTCAAAAAATGTTTCAGTAGCACCTTTCTTAAATGCAGAGATATCCAATCTAAGCTTTGCGGCTTTGCTTGGTGGAAAATATCGGCCAAGGAACTTGTTAAGCATCTCGGCCCAACTGCGAATAGATCCGGATGGAAGTGAAGTGAGCCACCTATAAGCTCATTCTCTCAAACTAAATGGGAAAAGTCTCAATCTAATAGCGTCATCAGAAGCCCCATTAATCTTGAACATGCTGCAAATCTGAACAAACTTCGCTATATGAGCATAAGGGTCTTCATCCGGCCTCTCATCAAATTGAGCTGAATTCTATATCATATTCATTGTACTAGCCTTGATCTCAAAATTGTTCATGTTGACATTTAGAAGATGAATACTAAAGTCCTCCCCAGTGTAATGAGATCTCTTATACTCGGATAATGTTTGTCTTCTTCCTACCATGATAGGTACTTCTCTAACCTCAACACTGGCTTCAGTAGGTGTGGAATTTTCTGCTTTTGAAGAGGATCCTAGAATTGATCCTTCTGTTTGTCTCAACCTTCGGTGTATAAAAGTCCTTTCTATCTCACTATCCGCTTTAATGAGGCCTTTAGTGTTTTTACGGGTCATGCACCAACACCTCGCAATGAAGTATAGTGAGAAAGATTAGTATCCAAGAAATCAATTGAATAAAAAGTAAAACAAAGACAGATAATAAAATGACTAAATGAACAAACTCCTAGCTTTCCTAGTAGTCCTAATCTCCCTAGCAACGGCGCTAAAAACTTGACGCGCAAAATCCACAAGTGTACGAGTCGCATCAAGTAATAAAGTGGACTAAGAAGTCGGGTATTAATCCTCAGGGAAAAGGAAGTACTAGTACCCACTATTCATCTATTATTTATCAATCCAAATATGAGTGATTGTAATTTAAACCTAAAATTAAGAAATTGAAAACACAAGTAATGATATCAAATCAACCTTGATAGCAATCAATCATGAAAATGGGATACTTGGGTGATGAATCCCCCTTGGATTTATATTCTAAAGATGGATGAAGCTCTCTCTATGTTGATATGTGGTAGAATCTTGGCCAAGGGTTCCTAAGGTGCTTTCACTCCCTCTCTCGAGGTGAATTACTAATCCTAGTGCCCTTATCGATGATGTTATAGGGAACCTAATTCTTGGAAAGATTGTGCGAATAAGACATCTTAAAGACCCATCCTCCTTAGTACCCGAGCTCTCGGTATACTCACAATCCTCTCTATTGGAGATGGTCTACACATGGGGAGGCGCTCGCTTCTTCCCGCATGTGGACTACGAAAATCTCTATGGGCTCTCGCAACGTAGAGGAATTAACATACATTAAAACATCCAATAGACTCAATAGAATCAACCAGTATTCAAACATAGAGAAACAATATCAATTAATCCATAATCCAAGAGTTCATCATACCAAAGTGTCTATAAAATCAGTTTTTCATGGAAGGAGAACAATAATCCATTGCAAAGATAAAGCAAATCAAAAGATTCATGATAAGAAAAGCTATTAAATACACCGTTGGTGGATCTCTTGATTCCTCCTCTAATCTCTTGCCCTTCTCTTACTCCAATGGTTGGTGATGAAAATCCCCAAATCCCTAAACAAGGTTTTTTCTCTCCCAAGCTAGCTCTCTCCCCTAAAGCCCTAATTAGTCAAATTATATACCCCCTTTAGGGTTTTAGAATGCTATTTACCATTCTGCACCTACTTGGGTCCTCAGATTGCTGGAAACTTACGATCTACGGGGGTTCATACGGGCCAGATACGTGCTCGTATAGATTTCAGGTCGACTTATACGACCATATATCAGACCGTACAACATCTTGTATAGCTTCATACGGGGTATTGTATGGCCCTGAGAGATTGACTATAGAGACCTCCAATTCTCCAGGTTCATACAGGCTGTATGAAGGCCCGTATGCCATGGTGCTTTCTACATAAATGCTCCATTTTGGCTCAATTTCCATTGAAAAGCCTCCTTTCTCCCGGCGTCTTGATATTTTACACTTTTTATCAAAATAAATACTTTTTAAGTGCCGGTGGGCCATAATACCCCAAAATCACATGAAAAAAAATACATGAATATGGTATAAACTTACGCTCAATTGAACACTTATCTGTAGTTCAACGGTTAGGATGAAATACGGGCAGCTCTCTAAATAATGGAATCAATAACTCAGATTTGAGAAGAGATTTAATTAAAACGATTCAACGATTATGATGGTGACGCATGGATCAATGGCTGAAAGAAAATGCATTCTCTTTAGCAAAGGTTGAATCCATTAATGCGAAACGCCACGCGTTTGCAAAGATAAAAATCGTTAGAAGCCAAAAAACGTTTCACCTATTAGTGCAGTTATAAGGAGCTGAGATCCATCGTTTATCTCAAAGAATACCAAATCTGAGGCGAGTCCGCTTTTTTTCTGAGTTGCTCGACGAGCGGATGACGGCGCTACGCAGCAACACAGGATACACCAAAAGTTAACGAATGTCTTCTTCCTCGGATTGCTCACGTGGACTAAGGATCATTGTTCATGAACAACGAGATACGAAAACAAGGTACATTAGCCACCGCCTCACTTCTCTTCGAACCTATAAAAGGAGGAGAAGTCCCATGTAGAAGCCTGCCTGAGTAAGAGTTCTCTCCCTGTTTTTTGTGATCGTCGTAAACTTTTGTTCCGTTGTGTCAAGAGGAAGCTTGTGGTGTTCCGAATTGTGGCTTGCCATAAGACTTCGTCGGAGTTCGGTAAAGCCAAGATTTTATCCTTTCCTTTGCTCTTCTCCGTCTTAACCATGGTTACACTCTGCTCTCAGGGAGATGACGAACTGGGAAGGTTGTAAAGCTCTCGCAGAAGCTCTATAATCAATTAGTAAGTAAATGGGGTAAAGCCATTTTTGGTCCCTGAAAATGGGACCAATGTTCATTTCCATCCCAAAATTCAAAATTTGTTCAATATGGTCCCTATGTATTGCATATTTTGATATTTTGGGTCCCTATATATTCCGTATTTTGGCATTTTTGGTCCCTATTGTTGACGTGGCGGTCACGTGGAATACCAATGAAATGCATATAATCTTTTTATTATTATGTTTAGGCTGTTATTTTGCTGATGTGGAGTGATAAGTGGCAGTATATGCTGATGTGGACCGTATTAAACAAATTTTAAATTTTTGGGATGGAAATGAACATTGGCCCTATTTTCAGGGACCAAAAATGGCTTTAACCCAAGTAAATTACCACCTTTATAATATCATGTTAAGAGCTAACAAGGAACTATGGTAACTTGAATGTACACAACACTAAGAAGAGGAACTTGAGATTTACTAAACATCTTTCAAAGCTAAAAAACAGAAAGGAAGAACTCAATGAAACCTATAACTAAATAATACAAAGAAGAAGAAGAAATAAAGAAGAAAAGAAAGAATAAAGGGGAGGGGGAGGGGGGGGGGGGGGTTCTGATTCTATGTGTGAACACTGTGAAGAAAATCGATGTTTATCTTAAGTGAGGGATATTAATCCTTTGGTATTGTTAATGAATGAGTTGAAGAAAAGTAAAGAAAATAAAGAGTACGAATGCGTGAGTTCAGTGAGAAAACATGAATATAATCGTCTGAGTCTTATGAGAGGGAGAGCAAGGTTTGTTTTGCTGCTACTCCAAAGCCTAGGTTTGATAAACATGAGCCATGGATTTTAATAAAGCAAGAGATTGAAATAAATAAATTATATATATATATATATATATATATATATATATATATATATATATATATATATATATATATATATATGCGTAGCACTGTTATAAAGAGTTTTGTAGATGTGTTTGTTTCAGTTTCTTGGGGTTAATAACAGTAAGATATGCAAAGGAAGAGGTTCAAATATGTTTATAGTTTATATCCAATCACGTTTTGGATTTCGTGAGGTCAATGGCATTAAAATAGGGAAATTGGATAAGGTGGGCTATGACCCATATTACATATCTAATTAGATAACCTTGGGCTCAACCCATGGGCTTCATAATCTCTTATAATAAGTAAGAAAATTGAGAGCAAATTAAAGTGGGCTTGGCTCATTTAAATGTGTAAATAGGTGAAAAGTGGACCTTGGCCAATAAAGTTGAACCCAAACATGAAAACATGGTTTATTATGAATATATTGAAAATAAGTTTTGCCTACCAAACATTGGCGAAGAACGTGAGGTTGCATTCGGAGAAAATCTTGGTTGAAATACTGTACGTATTTATCGCAATATCATCGTAAATATTTTTGAACAATTATACACTGAGCTTTATTCTGAAAAATTATATATATGTGTTGTTATACTATAACGCCCCGGTTTTTCTAGTGATCATTGTTTAAATTTCTAAAAAATAAATCGGGGGTTATTAGTTCATAAACAAGAGTTTAAAAATAAAGTAAATAAAATAGGATGGGATTAGGCCAACAATTTGATTTGGGCCCAACCCAACCATAAGAGGGTGATGAGATCTAACAAATTTAGGCATGTGACAAATAATCCCAAAGTAATGAAATAATCATTACTATATTTTAGCTAATAAAGCCTAAGATGAGGAATAATCAAGTAGATAATCTTGAATAGATAAGCATGTGACAAACTTAGGAATAAGTTAAATAATTAACTTTAATTGGTTATAAGTTTTGGAGAGAGAGAGAAAGAGAGTGTTTTATTATTATTATTATTATTATTATTATTATTATTATTATTATTATTATTATTATTATTAGTTTCTTCATCTCTCCATCTCTCTTTCTCTCTCATGTTCATTTTCCCCCAACTTGAACCCAAGCCCTAATTTGGACGAATCCGATTTCCCTTCACCGGCGAACCCTTGGAGACGGCAACGACCGGTGAGCCTCATCGACTACCCACGCTTGCCGCCCAACTGGCTGCTGCAGCCCCATGCCGTCCGCCCGCGCCCCGCACCTCGCGTTGGCCAACGAACGCCTCTGCCTCTGTTGCACGCGCGCCCCAGCCGCACGCCACTCGGACGTCGCACGACTGCCATCAACGCCGCCTACAGCCTCATACCCTCCGGCGAGCTCCGGCCTGCAGCCCTCCCTCTTCCTCCGGTGAACAACGGTGGACCTACGGTTAGATTAATCTATCAAATTAAGAGGGGGGTAAGTTAGAGTTTTAAATCATGTTTGGATGATTCTTCAATGGAATTCAACTAAGTATGATTCACCGATTTTGTATGAAGAATCGGTGTTAGCTTTGAGTTATCAAATGTTTGTAAAATTCTGAAGTGTAGTACTTGAAGGGATATGATGTTGTTTTGAAAACTTAGCATACCTATCATATGTTTGTAGATATGTCTCTAAGAACTTGTTTGGTTTAAAACTAAGGTTTTAAGGCTTTAATGGCATGGAACATGTGTGTGATTACATCTAGTACATTTGAATGTAATTTCAATGATTTGTATTGTTGGGATAGAGTCGATCTTTGAAATGCTTGTAGATGCACACCAAGTGTTTGGCAAAATGCCTCCATAAAGAAATGAGCATATAAGGGTTGAGTTTTAGAGTTTTACAAGTTATGTGGCATTCAATTAGGATTGTAGAGTATAACCAAGAGTTGTAGAATGATGATCAATAGTTGTAGGTTCTAAACCTCCTCGTTTAAATAGATTAATCCTAACGAGGTTGTATTGAAAGCCGAACAACCACAATCTTGTTTTAGTTCATGTGTTGGTTGTTAAACAAATTATGAATTAGTGAGGGTTAATGAATGTATGGAACATTCTTAACTTGTGATGAGTTCATATTGTATAATTAAAAGCTCAAAGATTCATGGATGCTACGTTGTTGTTTTAGAAATGAACATGCCCATGTGGTATTTGATGAATTGCCAAAATAAATAAGTCTTTAAGGAATGGTTCCATTTAATTATGTTAACTTTGTTCAAGAATAAGCTTTATTTAACAAAGGTCATCACTAGTTAAATGACAATGCAAATATTTGTAGAACTAATAGTGAAGAACCATGTTAAATGAGCGCTATAGAGGATTCTATTTCCGTGGAGTTAATTCCTCATGAAATGAAAAGCAAAATGTTAATTAGAGACATGCTAATTTTGTGTAGAAGCATGTGATTATTATTGTAGATTAAAATGCTATGTTTTGGAGCATGTTTGTATTAATTTCGGGGCCCTCCAAATAGAGGAGGTGCTGCCGAGTTTTCATAAATTTTTTTTAGTATTAATGCTTGATTAAGTCTCCATGATCTTGCTTAGCTCTTAATCACCCTTAAGGAGCATGTTAGGTACTTTTCAATTGAGATTAAGTTGAAGAAAAGCTAAGTCCCTTAATTTGGAAATTCTGTATTTTCATTCTTTGGAAATACGGAGTTCATGTTAAGAGAAATCATACCCTATTTAAGTTAATGAAATTATCGTACTCTAACGAGTCTAATTAGAGTATAAAATAAGAATACGGTTTCCTTATTTTTATGAAATTTTGAAGCATGTATTAGATCTTAATTAAAAATCATGCTTTAATTTAACTTGATGGAACTATCGTATTCTAATGAGTTAAGTAGAATATGAAATAGGGATACGGTTTTCGTATTCCTGAAAGTACGTATTTTTATTTTAAGGACAAGGAAAAGGCAAAGGCAAGGCCGTTGCTGTTGAAGGACCTAGCCAGCCTTAGGAACTACTCAGACTAAGGTGAGGGAACACAACTGAAAATTTATCGTATTCTTCCAGTATTTTTATTGTATCGATTTCTTTGAGAATTCATGTTATGAGTTTATTAGTTTTCATAAATACTGTAAATGTTCAAGCATGAATTTATTGATCATGTTTCGGTATTTGAAAACTCATTTATGAAAAGCATGTGGAAAGCACATAAATATTACAGAAATTGAAATGATAGATTGATAGAAATATTAGTGCACTGCACCGTATAACTCACATACATGCCTGCATCAGAGGTGACTCTACGATAGAGCCAGAGAGTACGATACTAGGTAGGAAAAGGGTGGTTTTTCATAACTCTGTTTTATTAGCCCAACTATCTGTTTTCAAACCCTCCTGATTTCAATAAATAAAACCCCCTTTCCGTACCCATCGGGTGCTTAGTATATGTATATATATTTATAGCTCGACGGTTGTTGAGTTGGTCCGACCGGGGAGCTATCGAGTGTTGAGTTGGTCCGCTTGTTGCCACTCTGGTTCCGCAGTATGGAAGTAGAGGTGTAGTTGACACTAATATGATTGATGATGAGGATTTGATTTCACAGATTGTCAATCTTCCGGTTGTTGAGGTGGTCCAATCGTGATGGCTACTGGCTTTGAGTTGATCAGCCAGGACATATGTGAAAATCATCTCCCGTACTGATGATAAATGATTAAAGAAATACATATGTGCATATCATTTTGTTTTCTTTGGATATTGGCATGAATCATGTCTATGATCAGCATCCTGTCTTTATGTTTAACATCGTTCAGTTTATATCTCACTTTACTTTAACTTTTATTATCTATTGTCGAAGACATACATGTATGTTTATACCTGACAGTGGTGTTAGTACCTCACTGAGCTCCTGTAGCTCACCCTATTGATGTATGATCTTTTGCAGGTAGTAAACAGGGTCATGATCCTGCTTAGAGTGGAAGATAGGGTCTTGTCTACCTTAGTTGGCTCTGACCGTCTGGCCCATATCTTGTATTGTGTTTAGTGTTTATGATTTGAGGAGTATTGTTAACTCCTATGTAGATTTGTGTTGTATTTTAAGACTTTATGGTTTGTATTAATGTCGTATTTGACTCTATGATTTCGTAATATTAGTGTTGATTATGAGTAAATTCTTATTTTATACAACCTTAGGCCGGGGTTCATTCCCTGACCTGGATTGTGTGACACGTGGGTCCTGAAAAGGATAAGGGTGTTACATATACACTCTCTTAATTGGACTATTTTCTGTATGAAAAGTCATGCATGTCGGTTGGAAAATAGTTTTTGTGTTGTTTAGAGGATTCTCCTATACGACATTGTGCTAGTGGAGAGGACACCATTGGTGTTTGTCTGACTATAGTGTACTAGGATACTCTAGTCTCTGCTTGTCTATTATACCCATCAGTAGCGTGGTATGCTGACCATATACGTACACATTTTCTGACTGTAGCGCTACCGGACCTGTGAGTCCCAGTCGACTATGGTCGTTGTTGGCTTAAGCCAAGGAAATTCTAGGGAGATGTTATGTGAATTGCTTTCTTGTTTTCGTGGTTATATTGACGCTATGATATTCTTCTCTGATCTTTTCTGCTGTCATCTCTTATCTTTGTTCTAAGATACTGTCTCCTTTCGAGTTCTGATATTTTGTAGCGGGTGCTTACTGAGTTTTCCCAAAACTCACCCCCTGTTGACCATTTTCAGGTTATGAAGAATAAAGTAACGCGATTTCCGATAGCTACCGTGTGGGGACACTGGGTGTAGGTGAGGTTTGCGGCAAAGTGCCCTCAGCACTTGCCAGGTCGGGAAACCAGCCAAGGGGCATCAGGAGCATCGTCTCGGCCGTCAAAGATCTTCTTGCGTGTCACGATAAATTGCTTGGGACCACAAAGGGAAAGTTGTCGCAACAGACAAACCATCTTCTTTTAACCAGTCATCTGTGCATGGGAGACCAGTTACCTAGGGGCGAGTGTTTGCGTTAACTCAGGCACAGGCTTCTTAGGCAGTTTTTCGGTTCACTCACGGCCGTGTGCGATCGTATGTATGACCGTGTGCAGTCGTGTCTTCGGTGAGAGTAAAGATCCTTATAGTTGCATGCCCTTTGGCACGGCCGTGCCGGATTGAACTAAGGTCGTGCTGAAGCTCTAGACATTTTGTGTTCGCTGCTTTGCGCGGCAAGGCCGTGCCAATGAGATGCACGACCGTGCGCTATATAATTCTATATGAGAGGGTAGAACAGAGAGATGCTCGCCCTTTGGTGCAGCCATGCCAAATTGCACTATGGCCGTGCATGTCTCTGGTTTGGCGTAATGGTCCCTTTCTCCTCCAATTACTTTCGGAACTGTGTTAGTGACTTCCAAAAGCAAATATTTGGTCATTGAAAACATGGAAATCATTAGATAAGTTAGAGCATCATCTGATTGAAAATTTTACCACAGTTGTGTTGCTACTAAGAACTAAGCTGAGACTAGAAACTAACCTAACTTGTGTTACCTCCCAAGAAGCGCTTGTATAACGTCACTAGCTTGACCTACATGTTTAAGCTCAGTGGGGTTCAAAAAGATGGACCTTGTCCGCTTCCCTGGTAGGAAGGTCACACTTTGTCAAATGTATACTTAAAGAAGCAATGAATTCATACTCACAGGGTTTTTCGAGAGTTGTCCTGATTTTGGTGTTGACAGAGGAATAGCGTGATTTCATCTCCTTTTTTTCAATTTCCGCCACCATGCTCTTTTTTTCTCTACTCGAGTCATCAGCTTTGCTTACTCCTTCACCTTCTCTTTCTTGTCGGAGTTGTCCCAGGGTGGTGCGTCTTTGAACAAGTCTTCCAGTTGGTCCTTCAAAAGTTCATCTTTCACAAATTCAGAGACACTATCATCAAGATGGTCAATGAAGTAACAAGTGTCATCGAGTTCCATTGGGTGTCGCATGGCATCTTTGAGTTTGAAGACCACTGCTTCTTTGCCAACCCTCAGTGTCATTTGGCTATCATTGATATCGAATAGTGCTTGAGCGGTCTTCAAGAAAGGTCTTCTAAGAATGAGGGGTACTTCTAACTGGTTGTCCAAGTCCAAAATATAGAAATTCACGGGAAAGATGAACTTGTCGACCTTCACTAGCCCGTCTTCAACTACCCCTTCAGGGTGAGGGATCAATCTATCTGCTATCTGAAGTGTCACCTTTGTTGGTTTTGGTTCTCCAATACCTAGCTTTTGGAGTACTTGTATGGCATGAGATTGATGCTTGCTCAAATATCAGCTAGGGTTCGTGCATGGAATTATGTAACTCTCTGGATCTTTTTCTTTTCTTGGTAGTGCGTTGGTGAGGACAGCTGCGCATTGTTCATTTAATATTGTCAAGTTATCTTTTGTTGTTAAGGAGCTCCTTTAAAAATTTCACATATCTCGGCATCTGTGCAAGTGCTTCTACGAAGGGTACATTAATATGTAGTGCCTTGAAAACATCCAAAAATTTTCGGAACTGTTCATCCTGTTGGTCCTTCTTGAGCTTAGCTGTGTAGGGTATCTTTGGTTTGTACTCGGACACCATATGTGTTTCCTTTTTGCTACATGTAACCATCTTATTGTTGCTTTCTAAACCCTCCTCTTTGGCTAGTGCGGAGGGTGCTTCTTCTATTTCCTTGGCTTGTGGTGTTGCCAGCTCTGTTTCGCTTATGAGGGTGATAACTTTGATAGACTTTCTTGGATTGACCTCTGTGTTGCTTGGGAGGGTGCCAGCCGGCCTTTCTACCAATGTTTTAGCTATCCGGGCTACTTGATGTTCAAGATTTGTTATAGATTCCTGCTGGTTTCTCATCAACTCCTCATGGCTCACCAATCGTGCTTCGTTCATTTGGAAGTACTGTGTGGTCAAACTTTCCAATCTTGCTCCCTTATTCTCTTGTTCTGGTGTTTTATAGCCTGAAGGTAGGTTTGTCCTAGTTTTCCCTGGGGTGACGTAGGTGAGATTGGGGTGATTCTTCCATCTATGGTTATAGGTGAAGCTGTATGGATTGTTTTGTGCTTTTCCCATGAAATCAACTTGCTCTACTTGATCTGCTTTCCCTTCCTCTAGCTTGCTTCCACATCCACTCCACATAAACACCGGCGTTTGCTATTGGATGCCGATGCTATCTATCTTTTTACTGAGGGCTTCTACTACAGTTTCCAGGACTGTTATTGCATCTTCATTTTTGATCCTGGCTACCTTGATTGGTTTGCAAGTTTCGGAGCTCTATTGGTATCTGTTGGTGGCCATCTCATCTATTAGCTCCTTAGCTGCTTTAGGATCCTTGCTACAAAGTGAGCGACCTGCTGTTGCATCCAATATTTGTTTGGTAGCTACATTCTGACCGTTGTAGAAGGTTGGAACTTGCATCCAATCCTCTATCCCATTCTGGGGGCATCTTCGGAGCATGTCCTTGTATCTCTCCCATTTGTCATATAATGTTTCTATCGCTAATTGTCTGAAGGAGGAGATATTGCTCTGCGACTTTGTTATCTTGGCTGGTGGAAATTACTTCATTAGGAACTTCTTACCTAACTGTGCCCATATTGTGATGGAACCATGTGGTAAAGAGGTTAGCCATTGTTTTGCTCTGCCTCGGACTGAAAACAAAAACATTCTGAGTCATATGGTGTCCAATGATACTCTGTTTATTGAGATTGTGTTGCTGATCTCCAAGAAACTTGACAAGTGTGCATACGGATCCTCGTCTTGAAACTCGTTGAACTAGCATGACTGTTTGACCATCTGGATGACATGTGGCTTTAATCAAACTGAAAGTAAAGATTTTTTTTTCTTTTTTTTATATATATATTTAAATTGAAGTAAAAGTAAACTAAACTACCTAACTAGTGTAACAAATCGTAATGTTTCTAGCTTTGCCAATCCCCGACAACGGCGCCAAAAACTTAGGGGCTGTTTGGTTACCCGTATTTCAACTCACAGTGTAAGTGGATTTACATGTAACTTAAATTACTGCATTTTGACTTACTTCGAGGGTTGTTTGGTTGCCCGTAATTTCAAATGCTGCATTTCCTTTTCCATTGTTTGGTTTGATGTAAGTTGGGTGATACAGTCACCCTGTGAAGTAAGTGGTGCGGTTACCCCCATAATCAAATGTTATTTTTATATTTAATAGTATATCATGTTTAATTACTCATAGAATAACTGAAGTTGTATATAATTATATGGTGGTGGCCTGGAGACTATACTTTCCATTAATGGAACTTGCAAGTTATGATGCCTAATTAAGTAAACCTTGTAACCTGCAAGGAATTAAAGAAGAAAAAATATTAATAGAAAATTCATACTAATTAGTTTCATGAATCTCTCAAATTAAGTTCCAATGGCTAATATATGTGATCATTTGGTCTGCTCAAATATATGTAGTTAATTACCATAAAGTAGTTTTCACCCATCTGTAAACCCTGGTAGAGAATTCCATACTCATTGACGGGAACTAGCTCCCCTGAGGAATTCACAAGCATCACATCTTGGCCAAACATGGCTCTCGCATCAATTGGTCCTCTAAGGACCTCTGAAGGTATTCCATTGATGAAAACAGTAATCAGGCCTGCATTCATGCAAACATGGTTTCGAATTGTTGATCTTTAATTAATTAAAACTAATTGTTTGAAGCATCTAACAATGTATCACGACATCATATCCCACCATTTCCCCTCAATTGTCTGAGGAAACCATCCATCCAAAAGCATCGAAGGTCGTGATCTTTGTTTATAAAAGCAGTTGCAAGATTGTGTTGGGCATTCAAATGATCATATGCTAATCCAAGATCAAACTTGTTGTAGTCGCCAATCAAGGTCATAACCTCTTCATACAATTTCTTGCCCAAGTTTACAGCTTTATCCACCTCCAGTGCACTTGCAATCCTATCCAATCCCTTTGAAACATTTTGCATTGCTTCCAACTCCTCGACCCTAATACGTTTTGCTCCCTTGGTAACCTCCTTGGTCTTAGAAGTGGAGCTAGTTGGGGTGTCCACCATAGGAGGTTGTGTTTGTGTGAAGCAGTCAAAATCATCCAAACTCTGGGGTGATCATTGGAACCAGGCGCCGGCTGTGTTGGTGGTATTTCCATGCGGACACCTAGACTTGCAGAGTTTTGACAACCTGTTCTTGCAAAGGACCCTGTTGCTTGGTCATTTCCACATACAATAGCCATCTCCTCGTAGTCTTCAATTGGTTTATTGATATAAATCTCTTCACTATGATGTGACTATACAAACAAAAAAACACAATCCATGAGTAAGGTAAATACAAAAATATCGCTAAAAAAATGTTAATCATAAACTTTAACTTACATGTTTGTATGTGCTGAATTCCTCTATACCCATAATAATTTTCTTCTCCGAATCATCCCATGATACCCCACTTAGACTCTTAATCCTCTTAATTATTAACCAAATCTTCCTCACATGCCGAAGACGATTGATGACATGTGTATCACTCACAGCCAAGTTAAACTTCGTACTAACAGCTCTCGCAACAGCAATGATAGCAGTACTCTTAAAACCTTTGTCAGATTTAAGACCAAGGTTTGCTTGCTCAACTAAACTTTTGAGCATAAATGATGTCATGATCGTTGTCCATGTGAAGTTAGTTGAATTTCTCTTTCCAACACCATCATGGCTCTCTTGTGTCATTTCTACAGACTCCATCTGCAAAATAAAAATCATACTTATTTCTCAAAAGAAACAAATAAATAAATCAAAGTATTATAAATTTTCTTATAACAATAACTAAACAATATTTGGAAAAAAAATATTAAGACAAGAATGGAGATACTTTTTGAAAAATTGAGAATTCTTGTTGTCATGTTCTTTCTTCCTTAGGAGAGTAAAATAAGAAAAGCTAACAATATTAAGACAAGTGACTATCATTCAGTTTAAGATCATTCGGCAATATTAAATCCTATTCTCAGGTTTTTACCTTGTTTAATTATGGTCAACCTTTAATTTCAAGGGTGCAATAAACAAAACCTGTGAACAAGAATGACAGACAACTGACTACCATGCAGCACCACACACCCTCAAATTCATCAATTAAGTATACCAAATATAGGCAGAATGAAGTTGTCATATTGCCAAATGGGACTGTGTATGTACTACTACTACTCATGGATCTGTTTTGATCCCAGGATGAACAGAACATTAAGCCTACCAAATAAAGGTAGAATGAACTCATGAAGCTGTGATATTGCTAAACGAGACTCTGTATGTGCTGCTGATCGGTGAGCACGGTTAATGACATTCAGAGAATCCAAGTTATCAAAAAGGAAAAAAATATCTTCAAAAACTACCAATGGAGATACTTTTTGATAAATTCACAAAACTGGACACAAGTTTCACAAGGATTTGATATATCCTTTAGTATTAACTCAAGGATTTGAAGTTCAATACAAACCATTTTCTTTCCCAAAATTTTAATTTGACACAAGTTCACAACGTTGACACAAGTTTCACAATGAAAAAAAAATACAATAAATTGTTCAAGATACAACTAATCACTCTATCTATTACTCCAAATGTGCTCCACTATCGCATCTCTTATTGCCACCCATTCCCTTGCATAGTCACGTGCTTGGGATTGAGTTCTAACGTCTTGCACATTCGGTTCCCATTCTTCAACTTCGGATATATAAATATCATTACCTCCTCGTAAAATATAGTTGTGCAAGATACAACATGCAACCATAATATCTACTTGGGTTCGTTATGGAAAGAATGACCTAGATGTGAGAATTTTAAAACGATTCTTCAAAGCTCCAAATGCCCGTTCCACCGAAGTACGCAAGGAAGAATGTCTATAATTAAATAACTTCTTGTCAGTTAAGGGGGTACGGGCACTAAACTCCTTGAGATGATATCGAACCCCACGAAATGGTCCTATAAAACCCGGCCGTGTGGAGTATCCCGCGTTAATAAGGTAATACTTACCTACAAGAATATATTTATGAGTTATTCCAATATTATACTAGATTAATGATTTTAATTTTTGTGAAATGATAAAATACCTTCGGGTACTTTGAGTCCATCCTCTCTTTCCAAAGCATTACGGAGGACAAGTGCATCATGTGCCGAACCCTCCCAACCGGCTAACACATATGTAAATCTTAAATCAAAATCAACTGCGGCCAATACATTTTGGGTGGGATAAGATTTTCTTCCACGGAAACGAGCTACAATTTCATTCGGCACGGATGCATGGATATGTGTACCATCAAGCGCTCCTATGCAATCCTATAGAACCCATAAAATTATTAATTAGAAGATGTAATCTTGGGACCACAAACTAAACTAAAATCAATAATTTGTTTACCTTAAAATATGGCATAAATCTTGGATCTCGTGTGATGACTGAACTAGTAGTTGTGCTAGGCGGTAGTAGTAATAAACCTCGCAGCTCTCCTATAGCATGTAATACGTGCTTGAAATATCGGCTAACAGTTTCTCCTGAACGTAGGAAATTTACTCCAATCACTCTGTTTCTCACATTATGACCAAGAATGTGAAGAAACATTGCTACTTGCTCTTCGACACTTATATGAAGGGTGTTGCATAACAGTCCCTTTGCCTTCAATAAATTACATAACCCAAAAAATACAACCCTTTTCATCCTCAACATTGATATACTAGCTTCCTCGGATCCATGTATTATTCTTGAAATATAGTTTGTATGTTGTCGATCCCTATTATAGTAAGGTTCCCATGGCACATTGACTCTTCTTCTTCTTGCATACCACTTTAATGCACAAACACCACCAATAATGTAGAAGGCATCATCAAGGCTTTCTTCCTCAGAATTTTTATACATTTATAATCTGTGTTTATATATCAATAGGAAAATACATAAGCTAGTGCCTTGTGTTCCAACAATTTATACAAATAACCTGTAAAGCAATATGGCTAGCAAAACTCAATGAGATTTATTCTGAACCACAATATTGAAAATTCTTGAAAAGAATTAAAGGGACTTCTGCTGGTGTTAAGAAAAATACCCATAGCAGAAAAATCTGTCATGAATGCACCAAAGGGAGAAAGTGATAATATGCAAGGGTCTTTATACCTTTGCACTTTCGAATACAAATCCTAAGGGCTACCAAACTAGCATAAGTGTACTGTGAGTGATGCTCATTTTTCCAGTGCAATAATGCCCATAGCAGAAAAAAAAGAATCCCTTGAAACATGAAAATCAATAGATAATGAAAACCAAAATATTATTCACAAAAAGGAAAAGAAAGAAACTCAAATCAATTCAATGCCTAAACCGGGATAAAATTCCCAAATTTGTTCAATATATAATTTGTTTACAACCAAACTTGTGTTATACACAACTAAAAAGGAAGATTTTTAGAAATTTAATCAACTAATATTATCCCTAAACCCGTGGACAAAAAAATCACCATACCATTCCTGAAAATGTTAAAAAAAAAGAAGAAAGGATGTGACAATTAAAATCAAGTTAGAAAACCCGCTCCATTTTGTTGATGTTCATGTATCAAAAGACAATTCTTTGATAAGTGAGCTACATTTATCAAAATCAAGGCAAACAATATGCTTCAAACAAAACTAAGATCAATCTAATACTTCAAGCACTAGAAAGGATGAAAAAAATACCAACATCACCATTTCCCTCAATGCATGATCTACTTTAGTTAATCATATGGATGTCATCATGGAACCTTTCCAAGCATAGATTCAACTTAGCTTAACAAACTATACATCAATAGATCATCTCTACAAAGGCAGAATAACGAAAAACCATTGAACAATTAAATGCTCAAAAATCAGACACATCAATGGACTTGGAGAGATACCATTTAACTTAATCACTGGTTAATAAAAAATGATAAATGAGACTGAAAAACTAAGTCTTTTTCCAAATATCCAATCCATTCAATCCTAATCAAAGATCCCTCCTTTCATCATAATACCAAATCAAAAGTAAATAAAAAGCACTAAGAGCTCAAAGAAGCCCTACCTTGATTCAGGCTTCTTGGTTCTGCTCCACGTTCTCAGATCGTCGTCCTCGATGGGGGGCTCGAAGAAGCCCTTGGTCCGACGGGAAATGGTTGGGGGGCTGAGAGAAGAAAGAGATCGGCGGGCGGGGGCTGAGAGGAGATCGGGCTAGAGGAGAGAGAGAGTAGAAGTAGGGTGAGTGTAAACAATATAGTTTTACTGCATTTCAACTCACGGCCAATTTGGCCGTGAGTTGGAATGCAGTAAAACAGGGCAATCAAGTAAAACTTTTCACATGTAAGTGGGTGTTTTGCAGGTATCCAAACACCAAAAAGTAAGTTTCACATGTAAGTAGAATTACATCATGGCTACTTACAGGTAACCAAACAGCCCCTTAATGCATTCGCAGGGTGCGCGACAATTACCCACAAGTGTATGGGGTCACTCAATTAATAAAGTACCCAAAAGGTAGGGTTGTCAAAACCACAGGGACTGGAATGTAATGCTAACTATTCTTTGCTATCTAGTGTGAAACTATGAAAAAAGTTGTATTGGTTGTTGATCCTAACGAAGGCTAAGGCGAACAGTTGGTTGCGAGAAATCAGAGATTAGAGGTTGCCCCTCAGATCCCAATCCCTCTAGGTTTCTTTAATTAGCAATCAAATTGTAATCATTAGTTCTCTATTAATTGGTTCTTGGGAATTCAACAATTGCGCCATCTAGCCATCTAGACGTCACATCCGATCTCTCGGCATGCGGATTGAACTCATTGCCTATGTCATGTTGTACCTAACTAAGACAGACATGAATCTATGCATAGATGAGGAATGTAATCAAAACCCTAAGCATGAACATGCTTTGCTAGAAATAGCAAGGTATGTGACCATGGCTCATGAATGACACAATCATATCAATCAAAACATAGAATTACAAGAACCATCCATGAAAGAAACTAATAAATAATGAATTCAATCACTAAAAGAAATCCTAGGGTTCATGTATCTGAGGCAGCACCAAAGGGGTTTAGTCTCTCATGCTAATGAATACATCAATAACGAAAATAGGAGAAGACATAATTAAGAAACAGGGCTTCCCTTGCTTGATGCCTTCTCTGTCTTTGATCTCTTATACTCCTTTGACCAACGTCTGAATCTCGAGCTCTCGTCTAAAGATGATCCAATCTCCTCTTCTCTTTGGTTTATATAGTTTGGAAATCTTCAACAAAATTTTCATCCTACTTATGGATAACTTTTGGTTTGAATTGGATTGGGTCCAAATAATCTTGGGATAATTCGGAATAATTAAGACTGAAATTCCAGGTTTGCGCAATCTTTATCAAGTGATTGATCGGGTGACTAAATCAATTCGGATCGACCTGAAATTTTTACTAGATGTTCCTAACCCCTTCTTCTTTAATCTTAAAGGTGGAGATTGTATTTAGAGTTTTGGATCTTTTTAAATAATTTCTAGAACGTTGCATCTTATCTGTAGGTTGTCTCTTTGGGGTGTACGGGCGTGCCAAGCATCTACACCCTTGTGCCAAATTCCCCAATGCATCGCTCATCCAGAGAGTTGCACACACCTTGGCACGGGGGTGCCACATTGTACTGTGGCTGTGTACATCCTAATAAAGGCCCTTTTGGCTTGTTTTGCCCTGGTTTGTTCTGTTTCTCATTCCTTTTACTTGGGCACCTATTTTACCTGCTTAAACATAAAACAAACCCAGAGAAGTACCAAAATAGAGGAATTGACACAAAATATCTAGATAATTCCATGCAAATATGGTGGAAGTATATGTACAATTGTGCACTTATCACACCCCCACACTTAAACTTTTGTTTGTCCTCAAGCAAAGCAAAACATATAAAGAAGATAGATAAGTGCAAAATCTCCGATATAAAAATAGTTGGGGAGTCTCTCCAGTGCTCGCGGAAACATAGCATTATGTGCTTGAAGGGTTTTATAAAAAGTAGGTCTTACCTTACACTCAGACTCCCCACATGTGTGTTTGTAACCCTTTCTATGATGCCACTTACTAACTCAAGTATGGCCCAACTAATCCGAACATTATTCACTTAACTGCGTCTCTTTACTCTTTTTGCTGAGGGTTGTGGCTTCATACATCTAATGAGGTAGCCTTTTCTCACCGTAGGTCATCAAGTGAACATTTGTAATGCCCAAGATCCAACTACTCAAGAGCGGCTTTGATGGGATTTTCGCAAGTGCACGGGTCGTGATTAAGTAGTACAGTGAACTATGAGACTCGAGTGTCGAACCTACATGGAATAGATTACTAGTGTAAACTAAACTTCTATTATCTAATCTTGTCAAAGATTTAGTGGTTTTTGAGTCTAAATCGAAGGAATTAAAAGATTGGAGACAAACTTTGGAAATCAAGAATTAATTGAGAGAAAACTATAACATGAGAAGGAGATACTTGAGCATGAGTTCCCTTTGAATTTAAATCTAAGGATACATAAAGAAATCTATGAAGACGATTGGAGAGACTTGTGCCAAAGAGTTCCTAAATTATATCCAACCCCTCTCCCGAGGTGATTGGATAACTAATCTCCTAGGATTGTCTTAAGCTTAAGAGAACCTATATCTTAGAAGGATTGTGGGATTAAATCGTATTAAAGAGTAGCTCTCCTTCTAGCACCCAAGTCCCTTAGCATACTCACAACCCTCTCTTTACCCAAGTAATCTCTCCGGGCATCCCGCAACGTAGAGAGATTACAATTAATACAAAACATCCAATAGACATTCAAGCATACATCCATTCAATCAAACATAGAAATCAAAATGCCATTAATGTAATATCCAAAGGTTTCTCATACCCAAGTATTTATAAGATTAGTTCCCCATTAATAGAGAACTCCAATCTAAATCAACAAGAATACAATAAAAAATTGACATGATAGAGAATACTGTTGGCAGCTTTGCAAGTTTGTTCCCCTTCTCTATCTCTTTACTTCTCTCTCTCTCTCTCTCTCTAAGATTGGGGGAGAAGACCCCTGTAAAATCCATGAATTTTATTTATTTTCTTAGGAAAAATATTTAAAATATTTTCTTAACGCGATTAGTGTAGATGTGGGATTAAATGATTTATTTAAATTAAATGGAAATTAAATTATTATGGGATCTATTGGGACTGAAAAATAATTTATGGAAGGTTGAGGACCTTAGAGAAGTTTCTTCTCTCACCGTTTCAAGGACTTTTCGGTAAATAAAATATGTTGAGGGACTCAGAGAGAAAATGCCCGGCCTCTGGCCAGAGGATGGACTATTTTGTAAATTTAATAAATGGGGGACCTCTCGAGAATTTTCCCCGCAAAGTTTCGTTTAACTACCGAGATCAAGCCATCTATAAGAGTGCCGATCGTGAAGGAAACGAAAGTAAGGCTCTATTGAGCCAATGCGAGGAGAGATGAAATCCATCTCATCGCATACCGATACGCAGGCAAAAGTAGAGGAAGTCAGGTAAAAAGGGCCTTACCGCGAGGGCAACCTCAAGCCGCTCATCACCTATGTTGATGGATAATGGCAAAGATCTGAAATCTTGACCAGCTAATATATTTAAAATCCCGCCGCTTAGCCGGGTGAAAGTGTCGGGATCCGAGTACGAAGATTAAATCTCGGTACCGTTTAAGAGGATCAAGTGATCCTCGCCACCCATCCGGGAGAACAGATCCCCGAGGCACCACCGCCCACTCCTCCGCCAACCGCGAACGCCCTCGCTGAGCCCGCCGTCCCCGACTGCTAGCGAGAACGCGCGCGGCCGCCGCGGACGCTACCTCGAGTCGACGCTTCACGCAACGCCCAGGCCTATAAAGGGGCCTCTACCTCCTCTGCTCCTGATCCCAACACGGTGAACTCGGCTCTCTCCGGTGAGGTGACGGGTGGAAGTGAAGGCGTTGCGGGAAGCTCTCGCCAAGGATCCAGCGCAGTCGGGGATCAAGGCGCGGCTCACGGAGAGAAGAAGCGTGGCCTTGGACGACGCTAAGAGGAGAAGAAACCTTTACCGGCCGAAAGCTCGCCGGAGTAGAGATGGGAAGCGTTCCACGCATGTATACCGACACCCTCGTCGCTTCGACAAACCCCTCGGTAAGCATCTAAAAACTCAGAGTGTTTTAGAGTCATTCTCGCGAAGCATTTGGTCGCATCACGAAAGCTCACCGGGAAGGGGAAATCCCGCCGAGAGTTTGATAGTCTCGATTGGACGATGGAGGTCGATGGCGCCCGAGGAGCCGCCATGGTCATGGAACTCACGGCGTTGAGGACCGAAAGCAGGCAAAGTGCTGGAAGCTCACGCGGCGATGAAGGTCGTTGGTGGTGGCGTTCGGTCGCGCGAAAGAGAGAAGAAGAAGATGTAAAAAAAAATAATAATAATAATAATAGAGATAGTAAAAGGGGTAATGTATAATTAATCGAAATAGTTTTTATTTTTTTAAAAACTATAGGAATGTGACATAATTATAGGTTTAATCAACCTATAAGGGATGACCTAATCATTTAATTAATTAGATTAATTAAGAAGATTATTAAGGGACTTAGTAATGTGACAAATATTTGGTTAATATTTGTATGGTGGTAACAATAAATAAAATATGTTCAAGGAATAATATTTTGTTACCAATGGTGCTTATTTAGTTGATTAACTATGATAATGACAAGTTAATTAGCTAAAATAAACTTCTAATAGAATGGTTGTTAACTTAGGTTATGTGACATAAATAGTAAATTTAATTAATCTATGTGTAATGACATAATCATTTGATTAATTGAAATGGTTATTATGAAATATTATATGTGTAACAAATATTAGACTAACTATTGGATATAGTTCAAATGATTAAAGGACATTGATAGTGTGACAAATATTAATCCTTATGATGGGATTGATTGATCTAGTATAGTTGTAATAACTATATGGACATTTAGGAATTGTGACAAATATTAAAACTAATGTTTTAATTAAATAATGACTGTAGTGGTGTGACACAGGTTAAATCGATTAATCAACAAAAAAAAATGATTTAAAAATCTTGATAAGATTTTAAATCTAGATTATGCAACAAATATAGTTGATTAATGTTTTAATTAAATAATGACTGTAGTGGTGTGACACAGGTTAAATCGATTAATCAACAAAAAAAAAATGATTTAAAAATCTTGATAAGATTTTAAATCTAGATTATGCAACAAATATAGTTGATTAATGTTGGAGTAATTGGAGAGGTTATTAAAGTTATTTCATACTGCTAATAAACCTTATGGTGTGACGATAATTAATCAAAATAAATTGATTAATCAAAACAACGTGGTTGAAAGACTGGAGATTGGGCTCAACCAGATAAGATATAAACTAATAACATGGATCAAGGTTTTGTTGATGGTCTAAAGGTGGGTACCGAAGCCAAAATGACTAAAATACCCTTCAAAGGACTAAGGTCAAGTTAAATGTTACAATGGGCTTGAAATGGAACCAACTCCAACTAGAGTTGACTAAATTAGACCAAGGTGAATCTACAAGTCAACTAAGGGATACCGAACGGGAATAAGGGCTCTTAATCTCGAGAGAAGGTCCCTAGGACCTGCCGTTAGTGGGCCTAAGCCCAACATGGACGTTAGGCATGCATGGACATGGAAATTATTGGAGCAATAATTTAATAAATCATTATATGCCGATACTCTCGGGAGACGTAAGGCATTTTAAAGGAGACCGGGGAAGACATTTAGTCTCTTAAGAGGTAAGTTCACTTGCCTAGTTTCCACCCTAGAATCTGGATTTCTTCGACTTGCTAATGTAATCTTGATATACATGCGCCGGATGCCATACATGCCGCTCTTATCCGCTCTTGAATCAAGTAAGCATGTATGCTTGTTTACCGGACGCTGGTGTCCCTATTTGCTATGTTCTATCGCCGACTCGGTGGAGCTAGGAAGCTCCAATTTTGGGAACGCTCGGGGATAGGACCCCCGACTTTCCCCGACAACCCACCGGAGAAACAACAAATCTCTGGAGGTCTCCACAATTGGGTGGCAGCATGGTACACCACCGTGTTAACACGAAGAAGAGGTAGTTCTACCAATCTTTTGACTGGAGAGTCAAACAACCATCTAGGTCGTAATTATATCCAAAAAGCTGGACATACTGGCCGGGAGTAAACTCCGAAGTTCTCTTAGAACTCACTACTGCAGCCCGAGGGCTTTGTAGCAGCGTGAGTCTTTGACTTGTTTGTGGTAGACTCCTAGGACTTTTGTTGTTGATTCTATGATCCCGCTGATTGTCATTTTATTTTGATTTACACCGTGACCGTAGGGAACTGAAGCTTTCCTTCAAAGCTCACGTGTTTCTCTTTTCCTCCTTTTACAGATTCCGAGGTTTAGAGGGGGAAGAAGCTTGAAGAGAGGGACTCCGGGAGATCAAGGTTTATAGGAGTCTCAGATCTTTATTTTTATAAACTTTGTTATTTGTAGGACCCGTATAGGGACCAGACTTCTATAGGGCCTATGGACCCTAATGACTCTATGTTCTTATGAACTTGAGTTTGTGTTTATTTATGGATTGTTATCTGCTTATCACATTATTAGGCCTTGTATTAGAGTTGAGTTTATCTCTTCTTAATACGCCGGTCTCAGACGTCTTTCGAGGTCCCGATCCGGTCGTATGCTACAACCCCCAATCTCTAATCTCAATGATAAACTCTCTCCAAAGCCATCCTTCCCCTCCTAAACCCTAAAGCCTCCTATTTATACCTCAGCTTAGGGTTTTAGGAGTGACAATGACACTTATAACCCTGTTTGGGTCCGCAATAAAAAGAGAGGGTTACGACATACAGGCTCATATACGGCAGTATACTAGCCCGTATGAAGCTCAATGCCTCATATATGGCCATATAACAGTCCATATACGGTGCAGGGTCTAGTATACAGGCTATTATACGGCCGTATAACACCCCGTATACCTTCATACGGGGTGTATACCATCCAGGGAGGGACAATGTGTAGGCCATTCACTCTGGCCAGTAGCATACGGCCGTACGCACCCCGTATGCCTTCCCGTTTGCTCCAAAATAGTGTTGGTTCGGCCTCTTTTTAACCTCAAAATGCTTCCTTTCTCCCGGAGTGGTTTCTATATGCCCTGTTTAACAAATATGAAGCTTTTTAAGTACTGGAAGGCTATAGTTTATCAAAATGACATGTAAAACATACAAGAAAATGATAGGAAAATATGCTCTATTGAACACTTATCAAATATCTCCACACTTAAGCGTTTGCTTGTCCTTAAGCAAGTAAAACAATTAAAACAAAAGAATTGATAAGTGTTCAACCTCCAGCTATAAAATAATTGGTTCTACCCTATCCCAAGCTCACCATGCAAAGATGCATTCTACTATTTCCATACCGGGACCTAGATTACATCTTGTGTTTCAGTTCCTCATGGCCCTAGATGAACATCTTCACTCCATATACCATGTTCAAAAGTCCTAGCAAGATAAGCATTCCCTCAATGTACTCTAGAAGATTCTTGAGGCCCTAAACTCAAGACAACTAACCCTCTATTGAGTAAATAGTGGACAAGTTCGAGAAACTTCAAGTTATGTACACACAAAACCCTTTTTTTTTTTAACCGGGTAAGGCATCCCTAATGGCTCCGACTTTCTCGTGCTAAAGATCATTATAGAGTGTAGGCCCTTTTTTCTTCAGGATGCACATGTTGTTTAGGCACCAGAGCACCCGGGTACTAAGAGGGTTACAACTCTACCTAGATGTGTTCATACTTAGAAGTGATTTTCAAATTGAGGTACACCCTGATTAGGGGCGGGGACCCCAAACTACTTCATTACAACAAGTAGCGGAACACTGTCTTTATTATTGTAGCAACTCAACTACTATGTACATGCTATTTTATTCTTCTCTTACTTGTCCACTAGGTTAAGTTATGGAGGGTTAAAGGCTCAAATAGTACCACGGATCTTCTTGGAGCCATGGAGAATAATGCTTATTAATTAAGGTCAATAAAACATGGAAATGGGTTATCTATTGTCACTAGGGATTTTGAGTTTCACAAGGATTGTCTCTAGATGTCCATAGCATGTCATAGGAGAATTTAAAAAAAAAAATTTGGGTGCTAAGATGGTGCACTATGAATAGAGTGAATCAATTAAGATGGTGCACTATGAATAGAGTGAATCAATACATTCTCTAACAATGCCATCATAGGTATATGCCAAAAATGCTCTTGTATAAAAAGATTTACAATGAATTCCAAAAGTCTATTAGCTATCTATCTCCACACTTAGAAATTTACAATAATTTTGTAAGTGGATAGGTAGCTACCCATCTCCACACTTAGAATTGTGCATTATCCTCAATGTATGTAATCAAGCTCAAATAAAATACAGAAAAGAGTAAAAAGCATGGAGAATGGTAAACTGAGATTCCCCGATAAGATAATGACACCCTTGGTGGTTGAGGGTTTGATCATGTAGAATTTTACCGGGGCGTCTCTTGTTTTTTCGTAAATCTGCATAGGAAGAGAGATCATCATTGCTCCAAGACAAATCAAGAGAATATAGACTATAGAAAGGAGAAGTAGAGGATGAGACTAGCAGGTAGAGCCCTTGCTAACAGTGCACAAAACATAAGAGTCTGAAAATATAACAAAATAAATACAAGTGCAGATAAAATGTCTCAATCGTCCGTGTGTGGCTGCTCATCGGATGCCGGTGTTGCTGGTAAAGTGGGTAATGGAGAGGGGTCCACGGGTGCCCGTAGTGGTTCCATAACTGCTTTACTAATTGCCATAACGGTGAATGGCAGGTGAGTGTAATAATTTCATCATCCCCTTCGTCATCTTCAATGAGTGGGCGTGGGCCTTCCATTCGTGGTGGTGTTGATGGTGAGGCAACCCAAAAATGTTGATGGGGAAGTAAAAATGGTACCCTCACACCCAGGTTGTTATGGGCCATGGAGTGTTTGTTCTTTTGAATGTTAGCCTTCACCAATGTACTTGCAAAGAGAATACTCAAGAGTATATTAGTGCATTGAGAAGATGAAGAAGATACAGGTGCGCAGTTAAAAGTATACGGGTCCTTGTACGGCCGTATGGTAGGCCGTATACCCTTGGATTTCGCTTACTGTGAATGTAGGGGAGTATATAGCTGTATAAACCCCCGTATGGTGGCACCTTGGTTGTATACAGGCCAGTATATGGCTGTATACATGCTCATATGAACCTGACAATTTAAGCTCATGCAAAGAACCCTCTATACGGGCCAGTATGGCCATATAAAACCTCGTATGGTCCTCAGGGGCGTCTATACGGCCTGTATACGGCCGTATACCCCTCCGTATAAGACCTGGGTTAGCTTGTGAAGCCAACTTTGGGTCATTCTTGATTGTCACGACATAACCTAACAAGAATTATCAATATGGCGCTCATGAAAGTGCAGCTTGTATGATGAGTCTAATGATGGAAATACGGAGAATGAGACACAACATCATGTTATTCCAAACAACTCTAACTTATACAAAAAAGGATTCAAAACAAAACAAGACTTTCCAAGACTTGGGTTGCCTCCCAAGAGGCACTTGTTTAACGTCACTAGCTTGACGTGCCTTGACCTTACTTATGAGGGTTCATATATATGAAAGCGTCCTACAACTTCTCCTGTAAAGCACTTACCAAACAATATCCTGCCCAAGTTGGTATAGATAGAACAAGTTTTTTCTTTTATACCTGGGTCATCCTCATATGGTGATTGAGCTGAAGGATTAGAGGTTACCCCATTTTTCTTCACCTTTCTCAAAGTATATCCACCGGCGATGAGTGTTTGCTCCTTCTAGTGTTCTATTGAGCATATTTTCCCATCACTTTCTTATATGTTTTAATGCCATTTTGGAATAATTTTAGCCCATTGGTACTTAATTAGTGTTAATTATTATCTACAAGGCATTGGAGAGACTCAAGAATAAAAAGGAAGAAATCTACATCATTTGAGGTGAAAAACGAAGCAATTAGAGAAAACTGCAGCAGTCCTAAAAGAGCAGCAAAGATCAAAAATTTATTACATGATCTACAGGACTCTAAATCAAATCTCCACTGTTCAGATTGAAGAGAAACAAGTTAGGAACACCCAGTTAAAATTTCAAGTCAATGCGACAAGAATTGGGCATCCGATCAAGTGCTTGATGAAGACTGCGCGGTGCAGAAATCCAGCTATACGGGTTGTTATACAGCCCGTACACTGGCCCGTATAGAGGGACCTGAAAGCCATACGGGCTGTTATACGGCCTGTATAACCCAACCAGCAACCTATATGGGCTATTATACAGCTCATACACGGGCCCGTATGGACCTATTTCTGAGTCCGATATGCACCTAATTTTCATATGATTTGACCCCACACGAACCCTTAACAGGTGAGATACTTTACAAAAGCCTTACCCCTATAAATACCAACTTTCTAAGGTTAAGGAGGCTATCTCTTTGCCTTTGGCCACCTTCTTGGCCGACTTGGAGATCAACACCACGATGAATATGCTCCAAAATTCAGCTCAATTTGACTGGAGACCGGATGAAGACCCTCATGCACACATAGCAAAGTTTCTTCAGATTTGCAACATATCCAAACCGAATGGGGTCTCCGATGAAACCATTAGATTATGACTCTTCCCATGGAGTTTGAGAGGGGGAGCTTATATTTGGCTCACTTCACTTCCCCCTGGTTCCATTCAAACATGGGCCGACATGCTTAAAAAATTCCTTGGCCGCTACTTCCTACCAAGCTAGGCCGCAAGACTCTGGTCCGAGATCAATTGTTTCAAGCAAAATGGGGCTGAGACATTTTCTGAAGCTTATGAAAGGTTTAAATAGCTACTTCGTCATTGTCCCCAACATGGTCTAGACCCTTGCAATAAAGTTTGCACCTTTTATAACGGGTTGGACAACGTCAATAGACAACTTGTTGATTGTGCCGCAGGAGGGTCGTTGAGTAACAAATATCCTGAAGAGGCCAAAAAGATATTTGAAGACATGGCCGGAAATGAGGCTCATTGGTCTACAAGGGAAAAACACGTCAAAGTTGTGGGATCTTTGGATGAAGCCTCCACCATAGACACCGCTCTCGCTGAGAAGCTAGATACATTAACCAAGAAAATTGACCTCCTCACATTCAAAAACCAAGCTCATCCCGGCAGCAGTTCGACCCCTGTTTCAGTGATGTTTTGCACCACATGTGGGGGAGGGCATGAAGTAGCAAGATGTCCAATTACAAGCACCAAAACAACCCATGTGGAGCAAGTGCAGTACATGGGAAATACACCAAGAATGCCAGAGGGTCAATATCCGCCATACCTCCAAAAATGGAACAATCCACTCCTATCATATGGAAACCCTCAAGCGGGGCAATATCCCCTGGATTTCAACCAACTCCGAGGCCACTACAAGAGAAGAAGCCCAGCCTGGAAGATCAGCTAGCAAAGTTCATGCAGGACACTAGCACGACAATCAAGAATTTGCAAGCTTCATTGAGTTCTTCCACAAATTGGCACATTGGGTTGGTTTGCAGCAGGTCTTTCATGCACTCGGCAGTTATTTTATCAATTTTATCGACACTATAGGATGTGTTATCATGATCCATGGTGTGTCCTATGGCTTCAGTGAGCTTGAACACTACTTCTTTGTCCCCCACTCGAAGTTCCAATCTTCCATGAGCGTGGTCTTCCAAGGCTTGAGCCGTGGCCAAGAAAGGACGGCCGAGTATAATTGGTACATCAACATTTTCATCCACATCGAGAAGTACAAAGTCGGCCGGGAAGACAAACTGATTAATCTGGATGAGCACATCTTAAGCTAGCCCATTGGGGCGTCTCACGAATCTATCGGCGAGCTGAAGTGTCATCCATGTTGGCTTTGGTTCAACAAGACCCAACTTCATGTATAATTTTTATGCCATTACATTGATGCTCGCACTTGAGTCCGCCAATGCCTTCTTCATAATCCCTTCACCAAGTATGCAAGGGACGACGAAGCTCTCCTGGTCTTTCAGTTTCTTGGGCAGCTCTTGTTGCAATACCGCGGAGCATTGCGCATTTAATGTGACGGCACCCACATCTTCCAATTTCTTCTTGTTGGATAGGAGCTCTTTCATGAACTTAGCATATTTGGGCATTTGGGATAGGACCTCCACCAACGGTAAGCTGATATGTAATTCCTTAACCATGCTCATGAATTTTGTAAATTGAGCATCTTCTTTATTCTTCCTGAGTCTTGCCGGATATGGGATTTGAGGTTGATATGCATGTACGGGTGGTTGCTCTACCACTCTTTCCTTCTCTTTTTATTGTCCATTAGAATTTCCCAATGGTTGTACTTCTTCAACCTCCACAGTGCCCTCGACTGGAGCTGTTGCAACGAGTACTTCCACTTCTTTGCCACTTCTTAGAGTAATAGCCTTGCAATGCTCCCGGGGGTTTATATTGGTATTCCCCGGGAGGCTACCTTGTTGTCTCTCCGCTATGTTCTTGGCCATTTGTCACATTTGATTCTCCAAACCTTGGATTGAAGCTTGCAAATTTTTGATTGCCATACTAGTGTCCTGCATGAATTTTTCTAGTTGATTTTCCAGGTTGGGCTTTCTGTCTTGCGGAGGTCTCGGAGTTGGTTGAAATCCTGGGGGATATTACCCCGCTTAAGGGTTTCCATATGATAGGAGTGGGCTGTTCCATTTTGGGAGGTGCAGCCGATATTGACCCTCTGGCATTCTTGGTGCATTTCCCATATATTGCACTTATTCCATAGGGGTTGTTTCGGTGCTTGCAATTGGGCATCTTGATACTTCATGCCCTCCCCCATAGTGGTGCAAAACATTACTAAAATTGGGGTCAAACTGCTGCCAAGCTGAGCTTGGTTTCTGAATGTAAGGAGGTCAATTTTCTTGGTCAATGTATCCAGCTTCTTAGCAAGAGCGGTGTCTATGGAAGGAGGGTCCTCCATTGATCCCACAAGTTTGACTTGTTTATCCCTCGTGGACCAATGGGCTTCATTTCCGGCCATATCTTCAAATATTTTTTCGGCATCTTCGGGATACTTGTTACTCAGCGACCCTCCTGAGGCACAATCGACAAGTTGCCTATTGACGTTGTCTAACCCATTATAAAAGGAGTGAACCTTGTTGCAAGGGTCTAGACCATGTTGTGGACAACGACAAAGTAGCTCTCTTAACCTTGCATAAACTTCAGAAAATACTTTCAGCCCCATTTTGCTTAAAAGAATTTATCTCGGATCGGAGCTTTGCGGCCTTGCCTGGTGGGAAGTAGCAGCCAAGGAATTTTTCAAGCATGTTAACCCATATGTGAATAAAACCGGGGGGGAGTGAAGTGAGCCAACTATAAGCTCCCCCTCTCAAAATCCATGGGAAGAGTCGCAATCTAATGGCTTCATCGGAGACCCTGTTCGATTTGGACATGTTACAAATTTGAAGAAACTTTGCTATGTAGGCATGGGGGTCTTCATCCGGTCTTCCATCAAATTGAGCTGAATTTTGGAGCATATTCATCGTGGTATTTTTTATCTCAAAGGTATTGATGTTGACATTTGGGAGGTGGATGCTGAATTCTTCCCCGGTGTATTAAGATCTCTTATACTCAGCCAATATACGCCTGCTTTCTGCCATAATGGGCACTTCTTCAGTGTCCGTGCGAATCTCCACTGTGACTGAGTTTTCTGATTCTGAAGAGGGGCCGAGATGTGGTTCCTCTATCCCTCTCAACCTTCTGTGAAGAGTTCTTTCAATCTCACTATCTTTTTCAAGTAGACCCTTGGAGTTTTGACGGGTCATGCAACGATTCCTCGAAAGTAGAGATGATGAGAAAAGTGAGTATTCAAAGAATCAAAATAAGGTAAAGAAAATAAAACAGGAAAATAAATGACTAAAATAATAAAATCCTAGCCTAACTAGTAATTCTACTCCCCGGCAACGGCGCTAAAAACTTGATGGGATTTCCGCAAGTGCATGGGTCATGATCAAGTAGTAGAGTGAACTATGAGAGTCGAGTATTGAACCCACAGGGAATAAATTACTAGTGTAAACTAAACTTCTATTATCCGGTCTTGTCAAGGATTTGGTGGTTTTTGAGTCTAAATCTAAGGAATTAAAAGATTGGAGACAAACTTTGGAAATCGAGAATTAATTGAGAGAAAACTATAGCATGAGAAGGAGATACTTGAGCATGAGTCCCCTTTGGATTTAAATCTTAGGATACATAAAGAAATCTATAAAGATGATTGGAGATGCTTGTGCCAAGAGTTCCTAAATAATATCCAACCCCTCTCCCGAGGTGATTGGATAACTAATCTCCTAGGATTGTCTTAAGCTCAAGGGAACCTATATCTTGGAAGGATTGTAGGATTAAATCGTATTAAAGAGTCGCTCTCCTTCTAGCACCCGAATCCCTCAGCGTATTCACAACCCTCTCTAAAGGAGTATATTCCTAATACAAGGAGGCACTAGCTCTAGCCCTTGTATCACACCTAAGTAATCTCTCCGGGCATCCCACAACGTAGAGAGATTACAATCAATACAAAATATCCAATAGACATTCAAGCATATATCAATTCAATCAAACATAGAAATCAAAATGTCATTAATGCAATACCCAAAGGTTTCTCATAGCCAAGTATCTATAAGATTAGTTTCCCATTAATGGAGAACTCCAATCTAAATAAACAAGAATATAATAAAAAATTGACATGATAAAGAATACTCTTGGCAGCTTTGCAAGTTTGTTCCACTTCTCTATCTCCTTCCTTCTCTCTCTCTCCAAGATTGGGGGAGAAGACCCCCAATCTCTGATCTCATTGATAAACTCTCTACAAAGCCAACCTCTCCCTCCTAAACCCTAAAGCCTCCTATTTATACCTCAACTTAGGGTTTTAGGAGTGACAATGACACTGATACCCCTGCTTGGGTCCGCAATAAAAAGAGAGGGTTACGACATACTGGCTCATATATGGCCGTATACTAGCCCGTATGAAGCTCAGTGCCACTTATATGGCCGTATAACAGTAAGTATACAGTGCAGGGTCGAGTATAATGGCTATTATACGGCCGTATAACACCCCGTATGCCTTCATACGAGGTATATACCGTCAAGGGAGGGACAAAATGTAGGCCATTCGCTCTTTCCAGTAGCATACGGCTATATGCATCCCGTATGCCTTCCCGTTTGTTCCAGAATAGCGTTGGTTCGGCCTCTTTTTTATCTCAAAATGCTTCCTTTCTCCCGGAGTGGCTTCTATATGCCATGTTTAACAAATATAGAGCTTTTTAAGTATTGGAAGGCTATAGTTTACCAAAATGACATGTAAACATACAAGAAAATGAAAGGAAAATATGCTCTATCATATTTTAAAAACCTTTTTTCGGTTCATGCATGGTCTTGTGTGATCGCGTGCGCAAGGGCATGCCAAGCCTTCTGTTCGCCGCCTCGTCATTTGGTACGGCCATACTAATGATATGTACGACCGTGTGCAGTAGTGTCTCCGGTGAGAGTAAAGATCCTTATAGTTGCATGCCCTTTGGCACGGCCGTGCCGGATTGAACTAAGGTAGTGCCGAAGCTCTACATATTTCTTATTTGCTGCTTCGTACGGCAAGGCCGTACCAATAAGATGCACGACCGTGCGCTTTATAGTTCTATATGAGAGGGTAGAACAGAGAGTTACACACCCTTTGTGCGGCCGTACCAAATTGCACTATGGCCGTGCATGTCTGTGGTTTGTCGTAATGGTCCCTTTCTCCACCAATTACCTTCGAACCCGTGTGTTAGTGACTTCCAGAAGCAAATATCTGGTCATTGAAAACATGAAAATCATTAGATAAGTTAGAGCATTATCTGATTGAAAATTTTACCACAGATGTGTTGCTACTAAGAACTTAGCTTAGACTAGAAACTAACCTAACTTGTGTTACCTCCCAAGAAGCGCTTGTATAACGTCACTAGCTTGACTTACATGTTTAAGCTCAGTGGGGTTCAAAAAGATGGACCCTCTCCGCTTCCCTGTCGGGAAGGTCACGCTTTGTCAAATGTATACTTAAAGAAGCAATGAATTCATACTCACAGGGTTTGTCGAGAGTTGTCCTGATCTTGGTGTTGACAGAGGAATAGCGCAATTTTTTCTCCTTTTTTTCAATTTCCGCCACCATGCTCTTTTTTTCTCTTCTCGAGTTATCGGCTTTGCTTACTCCTTCACCTTCTCTTCCTTGTCGGAGTCATCCCAGGGTGGTGCGTCTTTGAACAAGTCTTCCAGTTGGTCCTTCAGAAGTTCATCCTGCACAAATTCAGAGACACTATCATCAAGATGGTCAATGAAGTAACAAGTGTCATCGAGTTCCATTGGGGGTCGCATGACATCTTTGAGTTTGAAGACCACTGCTTCTTTGCTAACACTCAGTGTCATTTGGCCATCCTTGATATCGAATAGTGCTTGAGCGGTCTTCAGGGAAGGTCTTCCAAGAATGAGTGGTAATTCCACCTGGTCGTCCAAGTCCAAAATATAGAAATCCAACGGAAAGATGAACTTATCGACCTTCACTAACCCGTCTTCAACTACCCCTTGCGGGTGACAGATCGATCTATCTGCTATCTGAAGTATCACCTTTGTTGGTTTTGGTTCTCCAATACCCAGCTTTTGGAGTATCTTGTATGGCATGAGATTGATGCTTGCTCCAATATCAACCAGGGCCTGCTCACTACCAATCCTTCAATCGTGCAGGAAATTATGTAACTCCTTGGATCTTTTTCTTTTCTTGGTAGTGCGTTGGTGAGGACATCTGAGCATTGTTCATTTAATATTGCCAAAGATACTTCCTCAAGTTATCTTTTGTTGTTAAGGAGCTCCTTTAAAAATTTCGCATATCTCAGCATCTGTTCAAGTGCTTCCACGAAGGGTACATTGATATGTAGTGCCTTGAAAACATCCAAAAAATTTTGGAACTGTTCATCCTGTTGGTCTTTCTTGAGCTTAGCTGTGTAGGGTATCTTTGGTTTGTACTCGGACACCATATGTGTTTCCTTTTTGCTACATGTAACCGTCTTATTGTTGCTTTCTAAACCCTTCTCTTCAGCGAGTGTGGAGGGTGCTTCTTCTATTTCCTTGGCTTATAGTGTTGCCAGCTCTGTTTCGCTTTTGAGGGTGATAGCTTTGACAGACTTTCTTGGATTGACCTCTGTGTTGCTTTGGAAGGTGCCATCCAACCTTTCTGCCAATGTTTTAGCTATCCGGGCTACTTGATGTTCAAGATTTGTTATAGATTTCTGTTGGTTTCTCATTAACTCCTCATGCCTCACCGATCGTGCTTCGTTCATTTGGAAGTATTGTGCGATCAAACTTTCCAATCTTGCTCCTTTATTCTCTTGTTTTGGTGGTTTATACCCTAAAGGTGGGTTTGTGCTAGTTTTCCCTGGGGTGGTGTAGGTGAGATTTAGGTGATTCTTCCATCCATGGTTATAGGTGAAGCTGTATGGATTGTTTTGTGCTTTGCCCATTAAATCAACTTGCTCTACTTGATCGGCTTTCCCCTCCTCTAGCTTGCTTCCACATCCACTCCACATAAACATCGGCGTTTGCTATTGGATGCCGATGTTATCTATCTTTTTACTAAGGGCTTCTACTGCGATTGCCAGGGTTGTTATTGCATCTTCATTTTGGATCCTGGCTACCTTTATTGGTTTGCTCCTTTAGGAGTTCTATTGGTATCTGTTGGTGGCCATCTCATCTACTTGCTCCTTAGCTGCTTGAGGATCCTTGCTACAGAGTTAGCGACCTGCTGCTGCGTCCAATATTTGTTTGGTAGCTACATTCAGACCATTATAGAAGGTTTGAACTTGCATCCAATCCTCTATCCCATTCTGGGGGCATCTTCGGAGAATGTCCTTGTATCTCTCCCATTTGTCATATAATGTTTCCATCTCCAATTGTCTGAAGGAGGATATATCGCTCTGCAACTTTGTTATCTTGGCTGGTGAAAAGTACTTCATTAGGAACTTCTCACCTAACTGTGGCCATGTTGTGATGGAACCATGTGGTAAAGAGGTTAGCCATTGTTTTGCTCTGCCTCAAACTGAGAACAAAAACATCCTGAGTCATATGGTGTCCAATGATACTTTGTTTATTGAGATTGTATCGCTGATCTCCAGGAAACTTGACAAGTGTGCATACGGATCCTCGTCTTGAAACTCGTTGAACTGGCATGACTATTTGACTGTCTGGATGACATGTGGCTTTAATTCAAAGTTGTACCTGGTGACTATTGGTGGGATGATGCTTGAGCCCATGCCATCCAAATTCAGGCTTGAAAAATTTGAGACGGATCCGGTTGGTGCCGCCATTTGTTCCGGTTGATTTATTTCAGTGCTGGATTTTGCTCCTGTCATTTTCTTAAGAAGGGCTTCTCTAATTTCACTGTGAAGGTAGCACTCAAAGTCTTGATCTAGTACTTCTGCTGGATATGGGTTCCTTCTTCTTGTCATAGACTAGTACCTTCACAAAAAGAAAATGAGATCAAACTAAAAGTAAAGATTTTTTTCTTTATATATATATATATATATATATATATATATATATATATATATATAAATTCAAGTAAAAGTACACTAAACTACCTAACTAGCGTAACAAATCGTAATGTTCCTAGCGTTGCCAATCCCCAGCAACGGTGCCAAAAACTGTATGCATTCGCAGGGTGCGTGACAATTTCCCACAAGTGTATGGGGTCGCTCAATTAATAAAGTACCCAAAAGGTAGGGTTGTCAAAACCACAGGGACTGGAATGTAATGCTAACTATTTTTTGCTATCTAGTGTGGTTGTAATGGTTGTTGATCCTAACGAAGGCTAAGGCGAACAGTTGGTTGTGAGAAATCAGAGATTAGAGGTGGCCCCTCAGATCCCAATCCCCCTAGGTTTCTTTAATTTGCAATCAAATTGTAATCATTAGTTCTCTATTAATTGGTTCTCAGGAGTTCAACAATTGCGCCATCTAACTATCTAGACGCCATATCCGATCTCTCGTCATACGGATCGAACTCATTGCCTATGTCATGTTGTACCTAACTAAGATAGACATGAATCTATGGATAGATGAGGCATGTAATCAAAACCCTAAGCATGAACATGCTTTGCCAGACATAGCAAGGTGTATGACTATGGCTCATGCACGACACAATCATATTAATTAAAATACAGAATCACAAGAACCATCCATGAAAGAAACTAATAAATAAAAAATTCAATCACTAAAAGAAATCCTAGGTTTCATGTGTCTGAGGCAGCACCAAAGGGGTTTAGTCTCTCATGCTAATCAATACATCAATAAAGAAAATAGGAGAAGACATAATTAAGAAATAGGGCTTCCCATGCTTGATGTCTTCTCTGTCTTCGATCTTTTATACTCCTTTGACCAACGTTCGAATCTCGAGCTCTCGTTTAAAGATGATCCAATCTCCTCTTCTCTTTGGTTTATATAGTTTGGAAATCTTCAGTAAAATTTTCCTCCTACTTCTGGATAACTTTTGGTTTGAGTTGGATTAGGTTCAGATAATCTTGGGATAATTCGGGATACTTCGGACTGAAATTCCAGGTCTGTGCAATCTTTTGCAAGTGATTGATTGGTTG
This sequence comes from Dioscorea zingiberensis, assembly GCA_026586065.1. Lineage (NCBI taxonomy): Eukaryota > Viridiplantae > Streptophyta > Magnoliopsida > Dioscoreales > Dioscoreaceae > Dioscorea > Dioscorea zingiberensis. Next base: position 10,659,629 of record CM048826.1, on the reverse strand, counting down.
ACTAAATCAATTTGGATCGACCTGGAATTTTTACTGGATGTTCCTAACCCCATCTTCTTCAATTTTAAATGTGGAGATTGTATTTAGAGTTTTGGATCTTTATAAATAATTTCCAGAATGCGGCATCTTATCTGTAGGTTGTGTCTTTAGGGTGTACGGGCGTGCCAAGCATCTACACGCTCGTGCCAAATTCCCCAATGTGTCGCTCATCCAGAGAGTTGCACGCACCTTGGCACGGGCGTGCCACATTGTATTGTGGCTATGTACATCCCTATAAAGACCTTTTTGGCTTGTTTTGCCCTGGTTTGTTCTGTTTCTCATTCCTTTTGCTCTGGGCACCTATTTTACCTACTTAAACATAAAACAAACATAGAGAAGTACCAAAATAAAGGAATTGAAACAAAATATCTAGATAAGTGCATGCAAATATGGTGGAAGTACATGTACAATTGTGCACTTATAAAACCCCCACACTTGAACTTTTGCTTGTCCTCAAGCAAAGGAAAACATATAAAGAAGATAGATAAGTGCAAAATCTCCAATATAAAAATAGTTGGGGAGTCCCACCGGTGCCTGGGGAAACATAGCGTTAAGTGCTTGAAGGGTTTTATAAAAAGTAGGTCTTACCTTACACTCAGACTCCCCATGTGTGTGTTTGTAACCCTTTCTATGATGCCACTTACTAACTCAAGTCCGACCCAACTATCTGAACATTATTCACTTAACTGAATCTCTTTAGTCTTTTTGCTGAGGGTTGTGGCTTCATACATCCAATGAGGTAGCATTTTCTCACAGTAGGTCATCAAGTGAACATTTGTAATGCCCAAGATCCAACTACTCAAGAGCGGCTTTCATGCTTCAATGGTGATAGCTCTTTCTACCATCTTTTCTATATAGGTAGGGCATCTCTTATGGATCCAACTTTCCGGCCGGTAGGGCACCCTTAACGGATCCGATTTTCCGGTTATTACAGCAATTTCAACATATTTTTTCACTCTCTCATTTTCTTTTTCTCAGTTTTTTCTTTTTTTTATTTTTTTTTCTTTTTTTCTTTTTCTTTTCAAAATAAATGTCAGCACTTCTCTAATGGTTAAACTATCTGGAGTCTAAACATAAGCAGGCAAGTGATAACAGAGTCATGGTTTGTGCTCAAAATTTTTGTGAGGTGTCAAGTAAATACAAGATTAAATATATAATTTTGAAAAAATTTGACACTGAACGCTAATACCAACCTAGACAATCAAAAGAGGACTCCCATTAATTTGCTCATAGATCATTATAAATCAGCACTTATCTTAATCGATATAGATTTCTACTAGTTAATCCCTCCCCCATACATAAATTGTGCATTGTCCCCAATGCACGTTCTTTATGCAAAAAGAATATGACATGTGAAAACAAAGTGGGAAAGGTGAACTTAGCTCTTTGTGTGACGTGAGGTGCCTCATTCTTGCTTTGTGTTTCTTGTTCAAGTGTGATAGTCGATTTTTCCTGAGATCATTGAAGGCACAAAAGTAAAACTCCACAGCATCATAAATAGAGACTAAACCCATTTATGAAAAGACTGACTCAAAGAAAAAAATATACAAAATTGGTAAATCAAGATAAAAACGAAGATGAAGCTCAAGGGCCAAAGTCACCGTCTTGCTCAAAACGATCGGTGTCCTTTGAGGAGTCTCCTCTAGTCGCCTTGTCTCTCGATGCAACCCCCTTGCCCCTCGTGGTCTGGTCTGATGGTAGTGGCGGGGGTGGGTAGACAATGCCCTAGTGGTCCAGTGATAGCTGGGTGGCATGCACCAGCCAAAGGAGGAGGGTATCGTTGTCCGTCTGGGTTAATGATGGAGCCGAAACTGGTGCTGCTGGAGGGGAGGATGTGCTCGGTCCCGCTGCTGCTGCCTCCTACTGCTCGAGCTGCTCAACGGGTGCTGGGGGATCGGTAGGGGCCGCGGCCGTGTGTTTGATGGTTTGAGCGGTCTGTACAGCTCGCAACATGCCCATCGCCCTCAATGTTTATAAGGTGACGGGGATGGAGTTCCCTATGATCTTCATCAGCCCAAATATATTTGGTGGAAGGACCCCTAAGCCCTAGGCCAGTCTGGTGATCTATGGCATTGTGAAGGCTCCAATCCCGGTATAGGTCTCTTGATCTAGAAGTAGCTTGCCCATGGCCCATCCCCTGTTGAGTGGGAACCCGTCCAGCATACACTAGAAGTAAAGAAAGTCTCTGGTGCTAACGACCCCCGTGATTCATCCCCGCCCAGTTTTCGAGTGGCTAAGAATAAGATGGATGTACCTGAGGGTCGAGGAGCGGAGAGTGGACGCCTTCAACAGGCACGGGTCATAGTGCGAGTCCGTGCTGAGTCACCTCCAGATGGACTCCTGTGTCTCGCCGGCCGGCCTGTCTATCCTCAAAGCCTGGTAATCTGGGGTCATCGTGTACTCCCGGTCGTAGAGTCCCAGATGGACAACAGAGTCCATATAGTTTATCTGGAACATCGTGCCGCCCAATCTGAACTCTATCTTATCTGGTCAGTACTAGGTGATGAGTCCCTTGGCTATCTGGAATATCGAAAGCGCCTCTAGCGTCAACTCTCGATATGTTATCTCCTGGATGTCTAGGAGATATCGCTATCCACGCACATCTAAGTACCTCTGCACGTCGGCGGCAAGGCCTACTTTCTCCAGCATGACCCAATCGATGCGGCGGGCCTCGCCAAAGCTCAACCGCTGGAGGCAGAAGTGCCTACTGGCGAACATCAGCATGGTGAATGTCAACTTCTGTAGGAGGGTGGTGGATGAGTGCTGGAAGTTGGGAGCTCCCCTCTCCTCTCTGTTTCTTCCACCTTGGTTGCTCCATGGAGGGTTTCTTTAGTTGCATAGTGCTTCTGGGTGGTAATTCGCCGGAGAAGAAGAGATGCGTGGCTGGCCGGAGGCAGGAGGTAGAGAGACGTTGATGAGAGGAGGGGAAGCGACGCACGGTCGTGCACGAGAGAGGAAGGAGAGAATGAGGTTCTTCCGCGCGACTAGGGTTTAAAAACTTTTTTTTGGTTCACATATGGCCGTGCGCGATTGCGTGCGTAAGGGTGTGCCAAGACTTCTTTTCGCCACCTCGTTTATCATGGTCGTACCAATAAGATGCACGAACGTGCCTAGTAGTGTCTCCTGTGAGAGTAAAGATCCCGATAGTTGCACGACCTTTGGCACAACTGTGCCGGATTGAACTAAGGTCGTACTGAAGCTCTGGACCTTTCGTGTTCGCTGCTTCGTACGGTACAGCCGTGCCAATGAGATGCACGGCTGTGCACCATATAATTCTATGTAAGAGGGTAGAACAGAGAGATACTGCACGCCCTTTGGCACGGTCGTGCCAAATTGCACTATGGCCGTGCATGTCTCTATTTTGGCGTAATGGTCCCTTTCTCCTCCAATTACCTCAGGCCTATGTATTAGTGACCTCCAGAAGCAAATATTTGGTCATTGAAAAGATGGAAATCATTAGATAAGTTAGAGCATCATATGATTGAAAATTTTACCATAGTTGTGTCGCTACTAAGAATTAAGCTAAGATAAGAAACTAACTTGGGTCTCCTCCCAAGAAGCTCTTATATAACGTCACTAGCTTGGCTTACCTGTTTAAGCTCACTGGGGTTCAAAAAGATGGACCCTCTCCGCTTCTCGGCCGGGAAGGTCACGCTATGCCAATTGTACACTTAAAGAAGAAATGAATTCATACTCACAGGGGTTTGTCAAGGGTTGTCCGGATCTTGGATTTGACAGAGGAATAGCACGATTTCCTCTCCTTTTCTGAATTTTTGCCACTATGCTCTTTTTTTTCTTTGCTCGAGTCATCGGCTTTGCTTGCTCTTCCTCCTTCTCTTCCTTGTCAGAGTCGTCACAGGGTGGTGCATCTTAAACAAGTCTTTAAGTTAGTCCTTCAGAAGTTCATACTACACAAATTGAGAGACATAATCATCAAGATGGTCAATGAAGTAACAAGTGTCATCGAGTTTCATTGGGTGTCGATGGCATCTTTGTGTTTGAAGACCACTACTTCTTCGCCAACCCTCAATATCATTCGGCAATCCTTAATATCGAATAATACTTGAGCGGTCTTCAGGAAAGGTCTTCCTGGAATGAGTGGTACTTTTACCTTGTCGTCCAAGTCCAAAATTTAGAAATCCACGGGGAAGATGAACTTATCGACCTTCCCTAGCACATCTTCAACTACCCCTCAAGGGTGACAAATCGATCTATCTGCCATCTGAAGAGTCACATTTGTTGGATTTGGTTCTCCAATACCAAGCTTTTGGAGTATCTTGTATGGCATAAGATTAATGCTTACTCCAATATCAGCTAGGGCCTGTTCGTCTACCAATTCTTCAATCGTGCAAGGAAATATGTAACTCACTGGATCTTTTTCTTTTCTTGATAGTGCATTGGTGAGGACAACTGAGCATTGTTCACTCAATGTTGTCAAAGATACTTCCTCCAGTTATCTTTTGTTTGTAAGGCCCTCCTTCAAAAATTTCGCATATCTCGGCATCTGTGCAAGTGCATCCACGAAGGGTACATTGATGTGTAGTGCCTTGAAAACATCCAAAAAATTTTGGAATTGTTTATCCTGTTGGTCCTTCTTGAGCTTGGCTGGGTAGGGTATCTTCGGTTTGTACTTCGACACTAAAGGTGTTTCCTTTTTGCTACCTGTAACTGTCTTATTGTTGCTTTTCGAACCCTCCTTTTCGAGGAGTGTGGAGGATGCTTCTTCTGTTTCCTTGGCTTGTGGTGGTGCCAGCTCTATTGCGCTTATTAGGGTGATAGCTTTGAGAGACTCCCTTGGGTTGACCTCTGTGTTGTTTGGGAGGGTGCCAACTGACCTTTCTGCCAATGTTTTTGCTATCTGGGCTATTTGATGTCAAGAGTTTGTATAGATTCCTGTTGGTTTCTCATTAACTCCTCATGTCTCACCAATCGTGCTTCGTTCATTTGGAAATACTATGCGATCAAACTTTCCAAGCTTTCTCCCTTCTTCTCTTATTCTGGTGGTTGACAGCCTGGAGGTGGGTTTGTCCTTGTTTTTCCTTGGGTGGCGTAGGTGAGCTTGGGGTGATTCTTCCATCTGGGGTTATAGGTGAAGTTGTATGGATTGTTTTGTGCTTTTCCCATGAAATCAACTTGCTATACTTGTTCGGCTTTCCCTTCCTCTGGCTTGCTTCCACATCAGTTGCACACAGACACCGACGTTTGTTTTTGAATACCGATGTTGTCTATCTTTTTGTTGAGGGCTTCTACTGTGGTTTCCAGGACTGTTATCACATTTGCATGTTGAATCCTGGATACCTTGCTTGGTTTGGTCCTTTCGGAGCTCCATTGGTATCCATTGGTGGCCATCTCATCTATAAGCTCCTTGGCTGCTTGAGGATCCTTACTACAAAGTGAGCCACCTACTACTGCATCCAACATTTGTTTGGTGGCTACATTCAGACCATTGTAAAAGGTTTGAACTTGCATCCAATCCTCTATCCCATGTTGGGGGCACCTTCGCAACATGTCTTTGTATCTCTTCCATGTGTCATATAATGTTTCCATCTCCAATTGTCTTAAGAAGGAGATATCGCTCTGCAACTTTGTTATCTTGGTGGTGGAAAGTACATTATTAGGAACTTCTTACCTAACTGTGCTCATGTTGTTATGGAACCATGTGGTAAAGAGGTCAGCCATTGTTTTGCTCTGCCTCGACTAAGAATGGAAACAACCTGAGTCGTATGGTATCCAATTATACTCTATTTATTAAGATTGTTTCGTTGATCTCCAGGAAACTTGACAAGTGTGCATACGGATCCTCGTCTTGAAACATGTTGAACTGGCATGACTGTTTGACCATTTGGATGACATGTGGCTTTAATTCAAAGTTGTGCATGGTAATTGGTGGTAAGATAATACTTGAGCTGATACCGTCCAATTTGGCCTTGCGAAATCTGAGATGGATCGAGTTGGTGCCGCCATTGGTTTCGGTTGATTTACTTCGGTGATGGATTCTGTTGTTGTCATTTTCTTAAGAAGGGCTTCTCCAATTTCATGGCGAAGATAGCGCTCAAAGTCTGGATCAGGTACTTCTGCTAGATATGGATTCCTGCTTCTGGTCATGAACTAGTACCTTCACAGAAAGATAATGAGATCAAAATGAAAGTAAAGATTTTTTTTTCTGTTTTTATATATATTTAAATTCAAGTAAAAGTAAACTAAACTACCTAACTAGCGTAACAAATCCTAATGTTCTTAATGCATGCGCAGGGTGCGCGACAATTACCCACAAATATATGGGGTCGTTCAAGTAATAAAGTACCCAAAAGGTTGGGTTGTTGAATCTACAATTACTGGAATATAGTACTAACTATTCTTTTCTATATAGTCAGAAACTATGAAAAAGGGTGTGTTTGTTGTTAATCCTAACGAAGGCTAAGGCAAACAGTTGGTTGTGAGAAATCAAAGATTAAAGGTGGCCCCTCGGATCCAAATCCCCCTAGGTTTCTTTTATTAGCAATAAAATTCTAATCATTAGTTCGCTTTTAATTGTTCTCAGGAGTTCAACAATTTTTCCATCTAGACTCTACATCTAATCTCTCTGCATGTGGATCGAACTCATTACATATGTCTAGTTGTACCTAACTAAGACAAACATGAATCTATGGATAGATGAGGCATGAAATCAAAACCCTAAGCATGAACATGCTTTACTAGACATAGCAAGGTATATGACTATGGCTCATGCACGACACAATCATATTAATTAAAATACATAATCACAAGAACCATCCATGAAAGAAACTAATAAATAATAAATTCAATCACTAAAAGAAATCCTAGGTTTCATGTGTCTGAGGCAGCACCAAAGGGGTTTAGTCTCTCATGCTAATCAATACATCAATAGAGAAAATAGAAGAAGACATAATTAAGAAATAGGGCTTCCCTTGCTTGATGTCGTCCCTGCCTTCGATCTCTTATACTCCTTTGACCAACGTCCGGATCTCAAGCTCTTGTCTAAATATGATTTAATCTCCTCTTCTCTTGGGTTTATATAGGTTGGAAATCTTCAGCAAATCTTCCTCAAACTTCTAGATAACTTCTAGCTTGAGTTGGATTTGGTCTAGATAATCTTGGGATAATTCAGACTAAAATTCTTGGTCTGCGTAATCTTTATCAAGTGATTCTCCAGGTGACTAAATTAACTCGGATTGACCTGGAATTTTTACTGGATGTTCCTAACCCCTTCTTCAAACTTAACGGTGGAGATCGTATTTGCAATTCTGGATCATTTTAAATAATTTCTGGAACGTTGCAGTTTATCTGCAGGTTTTGTCTTTGGGGTGCACGGGCGTGCCAAGCATCTGCACGCATGTACCAAAGTCCTCAACGCGTCGCTTATCCAAAGAGTTGCATGCCCCTTGGCACGGGCGTGCCACATTGTACTGTGGCCTTGTACATCCTTGTAAAGGCCCTTCTGGCTTGTTTTGCTCTAGTTTGTTCCGTTTCTCGTTCCTTTTGCTCCAGGCATCTATTTTACCCTCTTAAACATAAAACAAACCCAAAGAAGTACCAAAATAGAGGAATTGACACAAAATATCTAGATATGGTGGAAGTACATGTACAATTGTGCACTTATCACCTCCCCACCGATGAATAGCAGGCGGTTTCTCCTCCGGTGACCTCTCTCGCCATTCTCCTCCTCCTCCGCAGACTATCAGCCTTCAGGTCCGGCGCCCTGGGTACCGACGACGAACGGAGCTCCATCCGTGACCAGCTCCTTGCGCTGATAAACTTCATTACCGATGACTATAGCCTCGCGGCCTTGATCTCGCTGCGAGAGTAGACAGGTTCTTGGTAAACTCAATTAGAATCTAGTTCCTATATTTGATGAATGAAAATATTATCATGGAAGGGAATTGAACCTAATTGAGTGGATTGAGTATATTGTAGCTTTTGTTAAATATTTGTAATTAAGATTGTATGGATGCCCTGTTAAAATTGCCTAAGATGTGTATGATTATATATTTTTGGAGCTTAGAAATAGAGTAGGTGTTGACAAAATTTTGTTAGTGATATATGCTTAATTCTCCATGTTATGTATAGCATTTAATTGTTTTAAGAGAGCATGTTAAAGGCCTCAAATTTATGCTAACGATGAAGATGCTTACACTTCCTAATATGTGTAATTTACGCATTTGTCATGTGCCTTTGAAATATATAGTGCATGTTAAATAAAATCATGTTTTTGGGAACATAATGTCCTTACCGTAGACTATTGAGTCTAAGTTAGAGTATAAGTTATGAATTTGACCTTGTATTCATTAATGATCCATATTTCAACTATTAAGAAAAGGCGAAGGCAAGGCAGGAGTTGCCGAAGGTCCGAGCCCACCTTAAAATCTTATTAGAATCAAGTGAGGGAACATAACTGTACATGTACCGTATTTTTACCGAGGTTTTCGTGAAGAAATATTTTGAAATGAATGTCATGTTTTCCTTGTTATTTAAACTTATGAAAATGCCATGAACTTTACAAAATCATATATTTGTTATTGAAATTCCTGGATTTGAGATATACTTTGAAAAATGCATGCTAAGGAAAATTGTGAGTTTATGAAATGATATATGAGTATTTGATAGAGGTATCAATTAATGACACTAGACTTACATACTTTCTTACACTAGAGTTGGCCCCGTGCTAGGGCCAGAGAGTACGGTACTAGGTTATTGAAGGGGTGATTTGAAAACTCTATTTTCTTAGTCTAAACTATCTGTTTTATAACCCTTATGTTTTCAAGAAATGAAAACCCCCTTTCCATACCCGTTGGGTGCCTAGTATACATATATACATGATAGCCTGACAGTATGTGATAAGTATTGACCAGAAGGCTTAGGAAGTGATGAGTTTTGCCTGTATACCGTCAGGTTCCGCAGCATTGAAGTAGGGGTGTAGGTTACATTGATATTATTATTATTATAAATGATCCTATATTGGTCCACCTCTCGGTATGTGATGAGTTTTGACCGTGGGTACTATGGTGTGATGCATTCTACCAAGATAGTCATGGAATCATTTTCGCTACCGATAAATAAGGAAAGCATTTAATAAATCGTTTTCATATGATGAGTTTTTAACTTCATATTCCTTATACTTGTACAGTTATTCTTTTTAGACTATGGTATATTATTGATACACAGGTATAGACATTACCTGGCAGTATTGTTTCCTCACTGAGCTCGAGTAGCTCAGGCCCCTTTCATATTGTTTTTATGCTGGCGATAGATAGGAGCCTAGGTAGAGACTTGTACCTACGTGCGATAATTGAGGAGTTAAAAAATGGACAATCAAGATGCTAACAAGATTTATTAATAAAGTAAAAGCGAACATATTTAAGAAATCAATCAATAAGTTCATTATAGAGTTCATTTATCTGAGGCACAAAAACTCTTTAGCCTATCATTCTACTGACTACCATAACTATAATACAAGAGGAGATTATAAAAGTACATGTAGAAATCTTCCCTGGATTATCTCCTTTGTCTTCAACTCCTCTCTAGAACCCTAGCCGCCGCATCAAGAATCGTCCGAGACTGCTCCGCCAAAAGTTGATTGTTAGGTTTATGTAGCGGCTATTTATCGATTTTTAATCTGTGAAGTACGGTCGTGTTGATCTAGAACACACCTATGTTGGCTTGAGCATGACCATGTCAATCTTGAGCATGCCCGTGCTAAGTGAGAGCACGGTCATGTACTTCTCTGCAAGTGTGGTCTTTAGCTCTTTTTGCTTCAGTATGTTCTGTTTCTTGTTTCTTTTGCCCTGGTTTCCTGTTTACTTGTGCAATCACAAAGGAATACCCATAAGAGTACAAAAATAGAGAATTGATGCCTGGAAATGGGATAAGTGCATATAAATATGATAGGGAGAATATATATAATATTGCACTTATCAAATGCCCCCACACTTGAATGTTTGCTTTTCACAAGCAAAGAAATATATGGATCCCAGAAAAAATGATGAGTGCATGGTCCCCGATCTCAAAATAGTTGGGAGTCCCTCTGGTGCGCAGGATAACATAGTGTCGGCTGCCTACAAGTTTTTATGAAAGATAGGTCTTACCTTGTAACGAAACTGCCCACGTGTGTGTGTAACCCTTCCTATGGTGCCACTTACTAACTCAAGTCTGGCCTAGCTGATCTAAACCTTATTCACTAAACTGCTTCTCTCTACTCTCCTAGCTAGGGGTAGTAGCTTCATAACTCCAATGTGGTAGCCTTTTCTCTTGGTAGGTCATCAAGTGGACATTTGTGATTCCCAAGATCCGACTACTCAAGAGCGCTTTTCACGATTCAAAGGTGATAGCTCTTTCTACCATCTTTTATATACCGGTAGGGCATCCCTAATAGATCTGACTTGCCAATCGATATGGCATCCTTGACAGATCTGACTTCAGGTTATTCCAACCACAATAAACGTATTTTTCTTTTTCTTTTCCTTTTACTTTTTTTTTTGTTTTCTTTCCATTTTTTTTTTCTTTTCTTTTCTCTTTTTCCTTTCTTTTTTTTCAAAATAATAAGAAAATATCGACACTCCTCTAATGGTTAAACTACTGGAGTCCAAACCTAAGCGGGCAAGTTACAACAAAGTCATGGTTTGTGCTCAAAATGTTTTTGTGAGGTGTCGAGTAAAGGCAAGACTAAATATATATATTTGTGAAAATTTTGGCACCTAACGCTAATGTCAACCTAGACTCAAAGGGGACCCCCATTAATTTGCTCATAGATCATCCTAAATTGGCACCTATCATAAGCAATATATATTCAATCATAATCCCTCCCCCACACTTAAATTGTGTATTGTCCTCAATGCGCACAATATATGTACTAAAATGAATATGACATGTGAGAGCAAAGTGGGACAATGGGAAAGTGGACTTAGCTCAATGTGTGTCGTGATATGTTTTGTCCTTTCATTGTGTTTCCTGCCAAGTGTGAATCTCAATATATTCTTAAAATGGGACAGAGGGAAAGTGGACTTAGCTCATTGTGAAGAAACCAACTTGGTATTGAGCTGGGAGAAGTGTCACTTCATTATATGAGAAGGAATTGTTTTTGGTCACAAAATCTCTCATAAAGGAAATGAAATCGATAAAGCTAAGATAGAGGCAATCGACAAGCTCCCCCCACCTACGTCCTTCAGGGCCATAAGAAGCTTCTTAGGGCACGCCGGGTTTTCCCGGCGCTTTATAAAGGACTTCTCCAAAATTGCGAGACCATTAACTAAACTTCTTGAAAAGGATACTCCTTTTAACTTTGATGATGAATGCCCGGTCGCTTCCAATACACTAAAGACAGAACTCACATACGCACCCATTATGATAACACCAGACTGGAATCTGCCATTCCAGTTAATGTGTGACGCTAGTGATTATGCGGTAGGAGCAGTCTTGGGGCAAAGGTGGAACAAGTACTTTCAACACATTTACTATGCGAGTAAAACCCTCACCGACGCACAGGAGAATTATACAACAACAGAAAAAGAACTCTTTGCCGTGATATTTGCATTTGATAAGTTTCTCTCATACTTTGTCTTATCCAAAGTGATAGTCTATACAGATCATTTGACTCTACGCTATCTGCTAACCAAAACCGATGCGTAACCACGATTGATCCGGTGGGTGCTACTATAACATGAGTTTGATTTAGAAAGCTACTACAACATGAGTTTGATTTAGAAATCAAGGATAAGAAGGGAACCTAGAATATAGCCGCCGATCATTTGTCTTGACTAGAAAACCCGTATAGGGAAAAATAAAGAGATGAAGATATCAATGACACATTTCCTTAAGAGCAATTATATGGTATACGCGGGTTGCACAAAGACTCTTAGCGATCCTGGTTCGCAGATTATGCTAACTATTTAGTCGCGAAAGAACTCCCTGAGGGTTATTCATACGCCCAAAAGAAAAAGTTCTTCGCCGATCTTAAGTATTACATATGGGATGACCCATACCTATTTTGGATTTGTGCCAATCAGATACTTCGAAGATGTGTCCCCTGGGAAGAAGGGTGGAAAATTTTGAATTATTGCCATGCAGGACTGGTTATGGGACATTATAGCGCAAACCGAACAATGAAGAAGGTCCTTGATGCGGGTTTCTATTGGCCCATGCTATTCCAAGATACTTGGGAGTTCATTCAGCATTGCGACAGTTGTCAACGTTTAGGAAATATGTCTCGGCGCGATGAGATGCCACTAAATTCAGCCCAAGTATGTGAAGTGTTTGATATTTGGGGTATAGACTTCATGGGCCCTTTCCCAAACTAGAATGGAAACAAGTTCATTCTAGTCATGGTGGATTATGTCTCCAGATAGGTTGAAGCACAAGCATTACCTTCAATCGATGCTAGGATTGTGATGCGATGTAACCGCAAGTGTATGGGTCGTAATCAAGTAATAATAGTGGACTCAAAGGTCGGGTTATTGATCCTTAGGGAGATGGAAGTACTAGTAACCAGTACTCATCTACTATCTAGTCGATCCAAAAGTGAGTGATTATACTAAACTTAAACTAAGAAATTGTAAACACAAACAAGGGAGTCAAATTGTTCTTGAAATCAAACAATCATAAATGGGGGATGCTCGGATAATTGAATCCCCCTTGGACTTCTGAAGGATGGATGATACTCTCTATCTTGACACTTGGTTAATTCTTGGCCAAGGGTTTCTATGGTACTTTCACTCCCTCTCTTGAGGCTAATTACTAATCCTAATGCCCTTACCGATGATGTTCTAGGGAACCTAATTCTTGGAAGGATTATGGGAATAATACATCTAAAGGGCTCGCTCTCCTTAATACTTGGGTTCCCGGTGTACTCACAATCCTCTCTATTGGAGATGGTCTACACACGGAGAGGTGTTCGCTTCTTCCCTTATATGGAGTATGAAAATCCCTCCGGGCTCTCACAACATAGAGGGATTCACTTACATTAAAACATCCAACAGACTCATGAATTCAACCAAGCATTTAAGAATAGAGAAACAACATCAATTAGATCATGCCCAAGGGTTCATCAATCATCCAAGCACCTACAAAATTAGCCCTCCATGAAAGGAGAACAATAATCCAATGCAAAGATGAAAACAATCAAAGAAATCATAATGGAAGAGATTATTGTGTAAACCGTTGATAGCTTCCTTAATTGCTCCTCAATGTCTTCCCCTCTACTCAAGACCAACCCTTTTCCCAAGCTGTCGCTCCTCTCTAAACCCTCATTTGTTGGCTTTTATACCTCTAGGGTTTTTAGGACGAGATTTACCGTTTGCCCCTTTCTAGGTTTACAGATTTGCTGGGAACTTACGACATACGGGCCCGTGTATGGGCCGTATACGGGCCCGTATAACTTCTAGGGGCATCCATACGGACGTATGAAAGACCATATAGATGCCCGTATAGGCCATACAGGGTACTATACGGCCCCAAAAGAGATCACTTGTTTGGGCCTCGATTCTCCAGGTCCATACGGGCTGTAGCCTATGTCGTTTCTCCAAGAATGCTTGGTTTTGGCCTCAATTTCCCTCGAAATGCTTCCTTTCTCCTGAGGTGTTGATATGTTGCCTTGTTTATCAAAAGAAACAAATTTTAAGTATCGGTGGGCCAAAAATCATCATAATTACATGCAAAGCATACAAGAATATAGTATAAAATTATGCACAAATGAACACTTATCACATATCTTCACACTTAAAGGTTTGCTTGTCCTCAAGCAGAGAAAAGAAATTAACAAAACAAAAAAAAAAAGATAAGTGTTCTTCCTCTGGCTACAAAACTCATAACCCAACTCCTTTCAAGTTCCCTATCCAAGTGTTTGTTCTCCTATTTCCATGCCGGGGCTTAAATAAATCTCGTGAAATTTATCAATATAGCTCTTGACAAAGCTTGTTCACTCCACATGCCATGTTCTAAAATCTTTACAAAACAAGCATATACTCAATGGACTCTAGAGAATCCTTGAGGCCCTATGATCAAAGAGACCCCCTTAGCTTAGATAAGTGGTGGACAAGTTGGAAGTATTTTATTTTTATTTTTATTTTTCTGGGTGGGGCATCCCTAATGGATCCGACTTTCCCGTACTAAAGATCAATGTAAAGTGTAGTTCCTCCTCTTTGTAGAGTGCATATGCTAATTAGACACCGGAGCACTTAGCTACTAAGATAGTTACAACTCTGCATGGTTGTGTTCATGCTATATAGTGATTTTTCAAATCGAGGAACACTCTAATCAGGAGCCAGAACCCCAAACTACTTCATCACAACAAGCAGCGGAACACTGCCTTTATTCCTTCACAACTATTATGTACAACTACTTTATTCTCCCCTTACTTGCCCACTAGGTCATAGTATGAGGGGTTAAAGATTTGAACTAGTGCCACGAAATCTCTTGGAGCCATTGAAGATTATGCTTAGCAATTAAAGTCAAGAGAACATGGCAATATGTTATCTATTGTCTCTAAAAATTATGAGTATCACAAAGATGTTCTTTAAGTGTCCATGGCATTTCATAGGAGAATTTAACAAAATTATATTCTAAGATGGTGCCCTAGAAATAGAGTGTGCCAATATTTTTCCTTATGGCCTTCATCAAGGTATGCTAGTCATGAATAAAGATTTGCAATGAATTTCACTAATAGCTGTCTATCACCACATTTAAAGACTTGCTATAGATGCACAAAGATATAGGTAGCCACCCATCTCTACACTTAAAAATGTACATTGTCCTCAACATATGCAATAATTCCAAAATTAAATTTGCATGGAGAAAGGTGAACTAAAACTTCCCCAGTTAATTTGATGTGCTAATCGATTTTCATGAAATTATTGCTTGGCCGATATCGGGGGATGTTGATACAAGTTCCGAATTTGCAAGAGAGGGAAATAATCATAACTCCACAAAATAGATAATAGGAAATCAAAGTAGTCCACAGAAAGTATAAAAAAAAGATAAGTTTAGCAAGGTGATGCCCTTGCTAACTAGTACAACGGTGCACAAATAAAAGACATAAGTCCTAAGAACATCGAAATATAAAATAAAAGTAATACAAGAAAGTAAGACTCATGAACGAAAAGAACAAGATAAGTCCCAAGCCTCAGAAGGTAGGATCATCAGCTGGTGCCTCTGGTGCTGCTCTTGTGGGTTCATGAGATGGAGGAGGTACAAATGGTGCCTGCCCTCGGATGAAAAGAGAGAGCTCAGTGAATTGGTCTCTCAACTAATCTTTGCCAAATAAGATCCGGTCCGTGCATCTCATGGCTTTAGCAAGAATGGTATCCTGTACTGTGCGGATCTCAGATATCTGCTCCAATCGCTTGAAATGGCTCTTATGCTCTGAGGCAGGGAGCTGATGTTGATCAAAAAACTAGAGTGTAAGCACTCAAGCTTCAGCACGCAAGTGTACGTGGTTGCAAGTAATAAATTCCGGTGAGTACCAGGTTGAATCCACAGGGAAGGCTTACTAGATTTAGATGAACACTAGCCTACTAAGTTGCTTGGTAAAGCCAGTCGATCAATAAGTGAAAGAGGTTACTAAACTAAACTACTGATAGGAGTGGTAAGAGGACGAAGGGTACGGTGGATTACTCTCTATGATATGCTTCTAGGGTTGTATGGCTCTAATGACTTGTTATGATTTTCTCCTTGGGATGCTATGTTATCAAGAACATGGATGAGGGTGTATAAATAATAAAATGTTGTGCTTGTGTGTACTCTAGGTGCATCCTACAGGACCTTATTTCTAAGGATCATACATCTAAAGTCCATATTTCTATCGGTACAATAGACACATTATGGGACAACACTCTACCACTACGATGGAATTACCTCTACTGATTTTTCAGTTAAAGGACAAATCGGTATCACTCCGTCCACCCTAATCCTTTACTCTACTCACTAGCCTAGATTTCTCATAGTGCTAGAAGTTAAAGATACTCATCGTCTTTCAACTAATGAGGAATAAAAAGAGAGATTCATAGGCACATCCACAATCATGATAACAAAGCAAAGCCAAAGATAACATAGATTCAAGTCAAAGAGTTCATACAACCCTAGCATAGATGTTCAAACTACCATTAGAAATGAAAGGTCCATAATGATGCAAAGAAGAAAGTAAACATCCATGTCTAAGTACAAAAGAAGGATTAAAATACTAGAAATCAATAAGAAATAGGTTCCCCCTTTGTTTTGAGCTTCTCCCCTCAAGATTTGGCCTTGAACCCTCCGGATCGCCTCTTTGGAGCCCTAGCCGTCGCCCCCAAATGGGAGATGATAAACCCTAGAAAATCAGCCCTTTCTTATAGTCCATCACCCTCGACAGCTCAAAGTCATAAAGTGACATTATGATTTGTCTTTTTTGTGAAAACTGGTGCTCTGTCTGCGATTAACATCGCGATGTATGTAGTCTGCATCGCGATGTTTTCATACACACAATGATCGAATGACCATTTCAACTCGGAGTCATCTAAAATTTTAACTGAGTGTTCCTAACTTATTGATCTTCAATCTAAACAGTGGAGATTGGATTTGGAGGCCTGTAGATCTTCCAATAAATTCCGGATCTCAGTTGCTCTTTCATGTTGCTCACAATCCTCTCTCCTTTTGCTCCTTTTGCTCCTTATGCTCTATTGTCATTGAACACCTATCCATTTTGTCCAAGATCATCCATATCATGCTCCAATGGATACATTATCTACCAATATTACAAACACTTGCATTACTGCACAAACTAATCCATTTATTATAGAAATTCACTAAAACAAGTGTGCATGCTAGTTGAGGTATAGTTTAAAATAACCCAAATTGGCTCTTGAATGCATCATTCGATGCTCATATTTGGTGTCAACCTAGTATAATATGTTATCTAAATAGCTCTCTTTTGAGAGCTATCACACCCCCAAACTCGAACTATTGCTTATCCTCAAGCAATGAAACATAAAAACATACAGGTCAATAGCTCAAGTATTTATATATTTTCGGGGTAGATCTCCTTTTCCAATGAAAATAGATGCAACAAACACAATAAATAAGGGATTGAAGATTTCAAACCACGTTCCAACCAAAACCAGATATTCTACATTATGCATTAAAATTCTACAAGTGTAATGCCTTTAGTCAAATTGTATGTCAGATAGATCAATACATGCAAGGGAGAATAGAATTAGAATCACAAATCTACAAAAATAAATCTTTCGATACTTTCTACTAGTAGAAGACCCTACTCCCTGGGCAGGCTATTGCTCACATCTTATAGGTGTTGCTTTTATTATTTTGATGCATTGTTTATTGCTTTGTTTTGTTCTATTCAATTTATTTATTTATTTATTTATTTTTTGTTTTTTGATTTCACTGATTTCAAGTAGGCCATCTTTAAAGGATCCAACTTTCTTCTAAGTACAAGAAAATAATCACCTTGATGTGAGCTCACCTGTACCCCCCGTTTCTATGCACTTTCCTATGCGTCAAGTCCTACTTGACTACCAAGAGGATTCTACCCGACCTCTATTCTCCAATGTATATATGTTCTCTATACAACATACATGCTTGACTAAAGTCATTCATAAAGTGCTAAAAGAAGTTCTAGATGCACAAGTGTATATAAAAATGTGATCTTCCTCAAGTTTGAAAAATTCAGCCCTCCAATGCTACTGGTGTCACATGTACTATAAAGTAGGAGATCAACCACTTAATTTTTTTTATACATAAGGGTTGTGTATTAATACTATATAAGACAATTTTCAATATGCACAAAGAAATTTAAAATTGACTGAAACAAGCAATGTATATATAGAAAAAGACACAAGTTTCAGTAGATGAAACCCCACCTCCCAACTAAGACAAGTCATCGTCCCCGATGATACAAGAAATACAAGATAAAGATGCAGGAACAGAAAAGGGAAGGTAAGTCAGAATAACACTCCCTTATGAGGCAGTGCCCTCATCGTCCTTGTCCTCCTCCTCAGCATGCTATGCCACCGACATTGAAGATGTAGAGGAAGATGGTAAAAATCAATGTGCATCTGCGTCCGACAGTACTAGTTGTACAAGGGGAAAATGGGGGAGATTGGCTCGTAATATCCAACCGAATTATGGTGCTCTGCAATGAAGAGTCATTAGTTTGGAGGAAAGTGAATTTAAGCACACCAACATTCTAGCACACTACAAAGGATGGTACAAGTATCGGCAAGGGCATAAACTCAATTAATTAAGGCAGAAAATTTTATCCATGGAGGATCACCTTTTTATTTTCCAAGTTTAGGAATAGGTTAAAATTTTGGCAGAGTCTCTCCTTGTCAAATGATGGGTAAAAATATGTACAATTATTCCCAGATGCTCAATTTCATTCACTATCACACACACATTCAACATTGACTTGTATGAAACATTCAAACCCTCATGGTGCCCCATTCATGAATTTTATCGGTGAAAAATAGAAATAATTGTGTATGAATGCTTACCATCAAAGTGTGCATAAATGAGAATGCTAAAGTCAATGTTTGTGGGCCTTGGGAAGGGTGGAGGCTCGCCGGTCGCCGGTCGCCGGTGGAGCACCCGAACACGATGTAGAAAAATTTAGGAGAGATGACAAGGCTCCACTGGTTTTAATATAATTTTTTTGTCGACATCGCGATGTGAAAAGCAACATCGCAATGTCTTGAATGCAGTCCAAACCTAGGTGCAGGATTACATCGCAATGTTCCAGGAGAACATCACGATACTGTTTTAAGTTCTCTGGGTTTTCTGCCTAGGCCAGGAAATATCGCGATGTCAATGAGAACATCGCAATGTCTAGCAAACCGAACCTGCTATTTCCAAATCTGGGCATTCATCGCGATGTTCGCGATGTGAACTGCAGGAATCTGCAGGTATACTTATACCTTATTTTCCTAACACTGCTGTATAATAATTATGATTCTTTATATTAAAGTTTAGAAAACATTACCAGGCCTTGCCAAATTGAAAATTATGCTTTACCCAAACCTTGGCATCCTTAGATAATCATGGTGCTTTGCTTCAAGGGGTCTTCGCCAAACTCAAGCTCTTCCCTACAAAAGAAATGGGGATTATTCCAAACAAGAGGAAAGATAAAATTGAAAACTAACAAATTAAAAACAAGAGTAAAACTGAAAACATGGGTTGCCTCCCAAGAAGCGCTAGATTTAAGGTCTCTAGCTTGACCCCTTTTTGTTATTCAGGCTCTTTGATGAAAAGAGCCTCCGCATCCATCTCAAGACCCTCCCCTTTGTATTGCCTCCGTCGCTTTTTGGAGGTCTTGATAAGATCGGAATATAGCTCAGCACCCTACAGAGATAACAAAGAGGTGAACGTGGAAGGTCTTGACCTTTTTTACTTCTGTTAACCCCACAAACTGCTCCAAGAAAACCCTATACTATCTTTGTTTGGCTTGTATTGCTGAAGATGAGTTGTTGTACAAGTGTTCAATTTCCTCAATAATAAAATGTTGCTCCAAGGGTTCATAGAGCACTATTGTGTTGAGTCCTAGCTTCTTTGAGCTCTCATTTTTGGGAGACAAGCAATCGTGATCGTCTTCATTGAAGAATGTCAATTCTACATGATGAAGTTGTTCACTATGCCCAGGTGGCTGCAGCATTTGAGGGGAAATAGGGTGTTGATGCCAAAAACTGGTCCACCTCACGCTTTGGCTACTGTGGCCTCGTGATCTGGTCTCAGCCTTCAACAAACAGTTGAAATTTATAGTTGGTGTGGACGATTACTTCAACTTCTGAATGAGGAACACGGAGAATGCTTTGAAGATCCGTTCGAAATTATCCTATGAAAATCCGCTCGGAATTACCTTAGCTTTCCTTTGGGATGAACCTATAAAAGGGAGAGAAAAGTGGTCGGAATTGGGCCTTTCTGCCCGGATTCAGCTCCGATGCTTAAGTCAGAAAATTTGTAAGAAGGCAGTTTTAGACATGAGTTAGCTCTTTTTGTGGTGACTTTGATGCCCCCCTTTCTCCATTGTCGCTCTTCTTTTATAGTCACTTAAAGGCGGTTTAGGAAAGGCGGTGGAGTAAGGCGGTGAATGAGAAAATATCTTCTAAGGCGGTAAGAAAATATCTGCTTACTATGTAGGTGCTACGTAGGTAGGTAGAAAATATCTACCTACTGTGTAGGTACCACGTGTGTAAGTAGAAAATATCTACCTACTGTAGAGGCGTTGGATACGCTCTTGTCCAGATGGTTATCACCTTCTTGCTTCGTGTATAATTCCGACGGACTTTTTGTAGGGGTGAGCCCTCTTTATTTGCCGGACGGAATTGATACTAACGAACCTGGTGGTGACTGACCGTCCTGTGGCCAAGCGAAATATAGCCATGTGTATGACAGGTGGCCATTTAGGAAGGCGACACGTGTTTTACCAAATATTTCCGTAACATAGGGGATAGAGAGGCCTCATCATTCTTCTTCCCTCCCTTCTCTTCATGACATTGAATTTCAAACTGCATGCTTGCCTTCTCTGACCTTATGTTACTATGCCCTCTCTTATCTTCATAAACAATAACAATTTCTTCTAAGGAGTCACTGGGCATAGTGGCCTTCATGCTTGGCTTGATAGAACAATTTTTCTCCTTGCTAGGACGGCATGGTTTAGCCATTTGTTCCTTCACTCGCACAAGGTAACTCAATGGTTCATTAAGCCCTTGTTGTAGCAACCTTTGAGGGAAAGTGGGAGAGGGTAAATATCTTCAAGTTTTCTTAGAGTAAACTCCACCCTGGGCAAGTCTTTCTTACTTTGTCTCTTACCCTTGACCCCTAGATAGTGCTCATGTACCTCCACAAATATTTCACTTCTTGAAGCTTGAGATGTATCATTTACTTGTCCCATTATGGGTTGTTGGATACTCGATCTATTAGTAAAGTCCTGGCACATGGCTTTTATTTCTGCTATGAATGCATCCATTTTCTCTTCTAAAGGAAGCTCATTGTTCGCTTGCTGAAGTTTACTATCTTCATGTTGAAATCCCTTTGGCCCGTATAGTTGGCTTGTAGAAGATTGTCCTTGATATCCATTCCAAGAGAAGTTAGGGTATTGATTGCACCCCGAATAAGATTGGGCATTGTAGTGTTGTCCTCAAGGCCCACTGTACTTGGTCTCATGATTAACATATTTCAACTCTGGACCAAAACAGTTACTATGCCACTCATCATCATAAAATTCTATTACTAATATAACATGCAATATATAAGGCTTCACCCCAGTAACAAAGAGGTAATTTAGAATGAATAATATTATTGCATTTACCATTTCTAGTAATGTTCTATTTTTTTTTCTGCAACACCATTTTGAGATGGTGAATTAGGTGCAGATAATTCTCTAATAATTCCATATGATTCACAATATGATATAAATTCAGATGACCTAAATTCTCCTCCTCTATCTAATCTTAACCTCTTTATCTTTTTACTAGTTTTATTTTCAATTTCTTCTTTAAAAATTTTAAATTTTGTGAATGCCTCATCCTTAGATCTAAGTAGATAAACATAAGTAAATTTTGAAAAATCATTAGTAAAAGTAATAAAGTAACGTTTACCTCCACTAGTTAGATAATCTTTATTATCACATAAATGAGTATGAATTAATTCTAATAAAGATGCTGATCTAGTAATAGACATAAAAGGAATTTTTGTAATTTTAGCTCTAGCACAACATTCACATGTATGAGTAGATAAAATTGCAAAATTTTTAGGCACCAAGTTATAGGATATCATACGTTGCATAGCATGCGAACCAATATATCCTAACCTATAATGCCAAAAATTAAAATCATCCACAAAATAAGTAGAATTAGAAGCTTTATCAATACTTAAAAGATACAGACTATCTTTGGCATAGTCCTTTCCAACAAAAGACCCCTTTTTTGAGATGAATACTTTTTGAGAAACAAATACAATTTTGAACCCATGATCATCATGTTTTTTAACAGATACAAGACTCTTTCTCATCCCAGGAATATGTTGAACATTTTTTAAAGTAAGAACCTTCCCAGAAGAAAGAGAAAATTCTACTGTTCCAACACCTATTACTGCAGAAGTAGAGGAATTCCTCATGAAAACAGTCTTCCTATCTGCAACTGTTTCATATGTTTTAAATGCATTCCTATGTAGAGTCACATAACATGTTGCTCCTAAGTCAAGCCACCAATTCTCATCCAAGTTGACCGTGAGAACTTTAGTGAGCATTGCAATCAAGTCTACTTCTAACACATTAGCCTCGGGCTTTTTGCATTTTCTGAAATAGCATACCCTTGCTAAGTGACCTTATAAATTTGCCACATACAAAACATGGGCCTTTTTTCTTCTTGTTTCCATTCTATTTGAAATCTTCTCTTTTTCTTTTGAGATTTGAAAGGTCTTTTCCTTTCACAAAGTTCTTCATCCAACTTCCTTCAACAGTATAGACATTGTTCCTTTTTGTTTTGTCAAGTACATCTCTATTTCTTGCCTCACTCTCAATTTGGATATGCTGAAGGAGTTGATCCAAGTTCAGAGACTTCCTTTTGTGTTTTAAAATTTTTTGGTAGTCTTTCCATGAGGATGAGAGTTTCCCAATTACAGTAGATACTTGGAAAGTCTCAGAAATGGATTCCCCAACATCCGCACATTGAGTGGCAATGTCATTAAGCTCATTTACTTGATCAATGATAGGCTTAGTATCAACAAATTTAAAGTCAATGTACTTGTTCACTAGGAAAGATTTATTGCTTGCATCTTCATTAACGTACCTGTGTTTGAGTGATGTCCATAATTCACTAGTTGTCTTGTATAAATGGAATACATTGAATAAGGAGTTACTCATAGCATTCAGAATTATGAATCTGCACACGTAATCATCTTCAATCCATTTGCTTTGAGATAAAGTTTGAGATTCTATGTTTGATGTTTGAATCTGAGAAGAGGATTGAGATGTGGCATCTTCAGTTTCAATTAACTTTTCTTCTGGATAATCAGTGGTGTGGACATAAACAACTTTTGCAATTATTAACTGATAAATCATCTTCATGTTCTATCTTTTCTAATTTAATTCGTTGAATTTCTCATGCCTTTCCACATCTTGAAGTTGATCCTTTGTGACAATAGAATCTATGAGAAAGATAACTATCATAAACTTGTTGGATTGAAATTTAAAAAATGGATAAAATAAGAAACAAGATGTGAAAAGTGTTTTGAATAAAAGAGAAAGCATAGATTTAGGCAAGGTGTTTCCAGGAAACTTTCTTTAGGATAGTTATTTCCCACGGTATTGCAGATGTTTTTTAGAAAATACTAAGCCCAGGATATAATGCCTAACTAGAAAACAAGATTGTTGCAACTCAATCTTGTTCCTCAAACAAAACCATCTAATGGAAAAAACAGAAAACAATAAGGAGATAACAAAAGATCAAAGAAGAGATTGTTTTTCTGTATTTACTTTCATTCTCATACCCTCCTATTTAAAAGAAATGACATCTTATTCACCTGTTGAAGATGTCAAAAGACACCACTTCCTGTTTCTCGGGATATGTTGGAACAACGACTAAAAACCTATCTCTCTCTTTTTAAAATTTTATTTTATCTCCTTATCTACTTATAAATATTAGGATAATAAGAAAATATATTTTATAAAAACCATTGAGAAAAGCATCTAATTATTATTAGATAATATTAATATATTTACATAATATATAACACCTGCGACACGTTTCACGCGTTTTCAAAATTCGGAGAGTTGCATGGGTAGATACACGCCAATGCTCTTCAGTATGCCCGTGTATCTCGAATGCACGATCGTTCACTTTTCTACAAATTTCTTTTCAGCTCCTTTCGATCTAGAATGTCCCGTTTTTTGTTCCTTTTGCTCCGGGAACCTATTTACCTATTCATTCACACAAACATACTTAAAGGAGCACAAAAATAGAGAAATCGATGAAAGGAAAATAGTATAAGTGCATGCAAATATGATAGAAATATGTGTATAATCATGTTTGTCTCAACTTGACTGGAGAGTGGCTTAGACTTCGGGGATGGTCCTTGGCATGATCATGTTTGTCTCAACATGACTGGAGATCTGGTTTTTATTGCCTTTGGCTATCGTCAAGATCAACAAAAACTTCTTAATCCACATTCCCACAGATGGGAGCGGATTAGGATCAATAAATGAAATTTGATGAGGATCAACAAGCTCCAATTTGCTCGAAGGGAAACGATTAGCTGCGGATAACAGCTCCGAATGGATTAACGTCTTCAAAGGCAAGAGCTTCTCCCTAGATTTGGGACCTGCAAAGAAGGTCTAGGGTCTATCCTTGGACTCTTCGATGCTCTAGTCAGTTAACTAGCTTGAAATGGAGAAGAAAGAGAAATGATTAAGGAAAATTTTCAAAGAGTAGGGTGGTAGGGGTAGAAGAGAGAGAGAGAGAGTCTTTCAGATAACCATAAGTCGATTTGATCCTCTTGAGGACCTCGCTTTATACTCTTTGAAGACAGTTTACTTTCAGTTGGTTGCCAGCTGGAAATGTTTTTTAAAAGCGGCTAGCTTAGCGCCAACTAAGCTTGCCAACTCATATAACATCTTCTAGAAATCTTTCTTAACTGTCAAGTATTTGGTTATTTATAGTTGGTTGCTGGCTTCACCTCTCATGATTGTGCCACTTGTCAACTTAAATATTCCCCCATAACATAACTAAAGCCAGCATTGGTTAAAACATATATAGGTCATATGTATATATATTTAAATTTTTTAAAAAAATTGCTCTGTATAAAATTTTAACTATGCAGAGATGTTCATATGGAAACTGAGGTTTGACTAAATTTGCACCCACAATATCAAGAAACCTATCATAAATAAAGTTTAAAAGAGATCCAAAAATTAAAAACCCTCATTAATACATTTAAAAAAAAAAAAAAAAGCTGTGAATATACCAGATCAAACAAACGCATCATGTGGATGATGAATCCAACGGGGTGGAGATCCAACTCGGATGCATGCCCCTGCCACGTTCTCGTTTCGCCGCGTGGCACCCCACTGCTCTTTTCCTTTCTCTCTCTCTCGCCCCTTCTCCTCCGCCTCCCCAACCCACCAATAACACAACCTTTTAAACACACACACACACACACACTCTCTCTCTCGTCTTCTTCGTTCCCAAACAAAATTCTTTGATCTTGTTAATTTGATCAACGGCTCCATTTCATCCAGTCCCAACACTTGGAGCCGTTTCTTGCTCCCATCTCCTCGATCTCTCCTTGCGAGATCCGTTTGCCATGGCGGAGCCCCATGGATCTCCTCCTTTATGGCTGTCTCGCTGATCGATTTCTTGTTAGATTTAGGCGATCGGAGGTCTCCAGCGAGATCCTCTTCCTGATCTTTCTTTTCTTTTTTTCTTTCCGATCTTTTTGAGCATTCAGATCAATTTTCGAGTAGATCTTCTCTTTTTGAAAGATCTGCTTCTCTTTGTTATCTGCGATTGCTTTTTCTTTGATATTTTGGGAGTCTGGCTTTGCAAGTGACGATCGAGAGATTTTAGATGTTATGCTCATGCGCCTCTAGTGTGAGGAACTTCATAGTGCGGACGACGAATCTGAAAGACTTGTCTTGTGTTGGGAGCGGGCATTTTAAGGTTACTGCGAGAGATCTGTATGCGCGAACAGGTGTGAGTTATCACTCTGGTTGTCACGGATTCAGGGCGATCTACACCATGATGGTAGATTCGGGAGCCTCGGCAGAGCCTGGAGCTGTTGTGAATATGTTGTCGGAGAAGGATCGTGTGGGAGATGGTGGATACGCTAGTGGAGGATGGAAAAGGTATAACTTTCCGGGAATGTCGCCGGCTGGATATGCTTTTGTCAGTGTTTTGAGTCTCTATAAGTACTTGGGATTTGTGCTCTAATTGCTGTTTTATGGTATTATGTTTCTTGGTTTATTACATCAAGAAATATGTTATGCAATCTCCTTGGATTAGTTTCTTTGATTCCTATTTTTCATTCTGCTTAAATTTGTGGAGTAATGTATAATTTCGGTGGAATATTTGGTGTTATTGGGGCAATACTTGTCCATTGAGGACTCTATTCTTGGTATACTTATATTTAGGGTGATTTTATGTCTGTGGTAAATTGTGATGTGCCATTAGTGTGAAGCGACACTCCTTGATAGAGTGTTCTGGCCTTATAGTTTGTCAAACAACAGAGCACAAATCAAAACATTGACTTAGATTCATAACGTTGTTTTTTTGTATTTTGTTTCCACATGTTATAACCAGCGTAGTTTGATTATGTTTGAATCTGTGATCAGCTTGTATATCCATTCATGTATTTATGCATCAAGGTAAAATCTTTGATTCATGATAGTGTTTCTTTGTGGTACTTGCGTATCTTTCTCCTATTGGGCATGTACTTAATGTGACTCATGTCGTTTGCCACATTAACTACTAATCAGATACGTTATCCCATTAATTTATGGTCTTATACGCCTTTCTTCACATATAAGAGTACCATTGTTACACAGCTTTCACTTGATTGGTCTGGTTTTGTGATGTTTTGTGTGGATGGGCATAATTTGCAAATTTTAACTTGCATATTTTGGTTCTTTTTCTTTACATCTAACGGACTTCCAATGCCAATCCTTTCTTTGCCAAACTAGTGGTGGTCTCCACTGAATAGATGGTCTATGCTTTCCCTTCACTGTAGTTTATAGCCAAGTATTTCTGCATGTTCCGTAAAGCTGTAAATAAAACTGAACATTTTTCCTGTGGAGGTAAGTTTATTTTAGAATGAATTCATTCCAATTCTTGACCAAATGCATATCAGATTATCATATCATTGTGGAATTAGGATTACCCACAAGCTGATGGTACAACCTAAATTTAATCTGTATAAAGAACTTCAAATTTTGTCTGACAAACAAATAAAACTTTACTTATTATTAGAGCCTGCTTTTCTTCATTTTAATTATATAGCCAAAGCTGAAGGCCCTATTTAAAATAAGCCTTTTGAACTTGAAAATAACAGCCAAATGTCCTGCTGGAACCCATACTGTTACTGTTGCTTGGCCCATCTTAACTCTATAATTCCATCGATCACATAAAATTGCCTTTTGAGCCATTTTATTGGGTCAACGACTGCACAGTTTAGGAATTAATTTGCATTCAGAGAGCTGATTGTTTTTCTACTGTTTATTTTGCTTTTGATTGCTAGACATGATATTCTTCTTTGTTTAAGATCTAGATATGCTTTTCAGTCTGATGTTTCCATCTGATTCGCAGCGAGGATGGAAAATTAAGTTATGGATTCTCAAGTTTTAGGGGAAAGAGAGCGAGCATGGAGGACTTCTTTGATGTTAAAACAACTATAATTGATGGGAAGCCAGTCAGCCTGTTTGGAATATTTGATGGTCTGTACCTCCCCTGTTAGTTATTTGAATACTTGTAAGGTACTATAATCATACTTCCATGCATCTCATTAATATTTGGAACTACAGGTCATGGTGGTTCTCGTGCTGCGGAGTATTTGAAGGAGCACTTATTTGAAAACCTCACAAAGCATCCCCTGTTCCTGAATGATACCAAATTGGCGATAAGTATGTTATATTTGTGTTATTTAGCATTTCGTTTGGGACAAGTCTTTATGATGGTACTAGGTTAAACAGACAGCCTCCATATTAGTTTCTCATAATTTGGGTTTATTGCAGGTGAAACATATCAAAAAACTGATGCAGACTTCTTGGAAGCTGAACGCTATACCTTCAGGGATGATGGTTCTACAGCATCAACTGCCGTTTTGGTGGGGAACCATTTGTATGTAGCAAATGTTGGGGATTCACGTGCTGTAGTTTCAGTAGCTGGTAAAGGTAAACATCAACCTTTAGAATTTAGCTAACGTGCATTTATTCTCTAGAGAACTTCCTCCTCTTGAGTATTCTGTTTCATTACTGTTATGAATCTTCATGACAACATCTTACGTCTTTCCTCAAGTTTCTAACCCCATCCACTTGTCTTAAGCCATTCTGGCAATAAAATTTCATTCCTAAATAGAAATATAAAATATGTTATTCTAAAGAAGTTGTAAAAGATGAGCTCAACATCAATAGTCTGCAATTTCTTTCTACCATTGTTTCAATCTTAGGTCAGTGGTTCTTACAGAACATTAGAAAACAATGAAAGGAACTTCTCCTTGGCTTTACTAGGTGAGAAAATTCCATCTACTAGTCAGGTATCACATTATTATTAGATTGCATATCTTTATAATTGTGAAGAAACAAACACAAGCATATTAGTGTCTGGATGCAGATTAAGGAATGTAATATCAATTGATCACTTAGTCTATGATCTTTCTTAATGAGTAATAGCATCCTCTTTACTTTATGACATAAAAGTGAGTAAACTTTCATGTGTGTGTGTCGCTTGGAGCTGCTCAAATGTTTGTCTGTTTTTGATATTTTAACACAATAATGTAATGGGCATTCGTGATTGGTATATGTAACATTGTACTTTCATTTTGTATTGCTTTTCCATATAGTCCATTTTTTTCCTAAGATGGTAAGGATGTCCTAATCTGCATTTTTTTGACCAACAGAATGCTTAACCGAAAAGCTATATACAATGGATGTTTTAATTGTTGCTTTGTTCTTATTACTGTTTAGCCATTCCTCTCTCGGATGATCACAAGCCAAACAGAAGTGATGAGCGGAAGAGAATCGAAAATGCTGGTGGAGTTGTAATGTGGGCTGGTAAATCTCCAGTCTTTTTTTTTAATTTATTTTTTAAAGTGGCTTGCCTTTTTAGGTTCTGCTACAGTTGAGTAATACCCTAAAGGCCAATGATCTTATTTGTTTTATTTTTGAGTCCTCAATTTGCATGAATTAGTTACAATGGTTCAATTTTTCTTGAAGAATGGAGCTCTTTAATCTTCTTCAGTTCAGTTTGAAAGGATTGGTGTTAAGTCATAGTATGGGGATGATATATGCTGAGGGACCTAAACTATTAATCAAAATCTTGAGGAGAATTGGTGAGAAAAGCGCTAATATAGTATGTTGTAGCTTTGTCCTCATCATAGCTTGGAAGCTCGCTCCAACTTATTTGTAGAAGATTCGTATATGTTATTAAGTCTAATGGACTTTGTTTGGTGAATTAAGTTGGAACCATGAATCATTGCTCATGTTTATGTGGTTTTCTAATAATCTATATCTAGCTTCAATTTTTCTAATCTCTTGTGCTCACCATAGCTGGGAAGCTCGCTCCAACTTATTTGTATAAGATTCATATATGTTATTAAGTCTAATGGACATTGTGTGGTGAATTAAGTTGTAACTATGAACCATTGCTCATGGTTACGTGCTTTTCTAATAATGTATATCTAGCTCCAATTTTTCTAATCTCTTGTTTTGATTGATATGATTTTTTTCATCCTGGCATTTGAACAATGAAAATCTTAATACAGTCGATACAATATCTAGCAGATAGTGTGTTCGTTCTGGAAATTAATTCTGTTCTTTTTTGTGTTGTGAGAACATATCACTCTTGAACATTAAATATTATTTTCAAATTTAAAAAAGATTAAAACCAACGAAGGAAAGATCACCCCACTGCTAAATGACAAGGTTGCCTTTCTTAATAGATTAATAAATAAGAGTAAATAAATAGGAAACTCAAAATGGGAATAATCAAAACTAGGGATACCATGCAGAAAACATGATAATGAAACAGAAAACAGAGCACAACCAATCACAATTAGTTGTACATGTTTCCTATTTTGTCTTTATTTACTCATTTCACCTGTAAAAGTATTGCTAATCTTTAATCAAAGAAACAATTGTTCATCCAACCTACCAAGAAAGTTTGTGCAGACTATGACGATCTAAATATGTATATTTATTAAAACCAACGAGAAGATCTTAAAACGATTAAGCAGCACTCTTCTCATTTTCTTGTGGAAAGTCTTTTAAGCCAGTAGAAATTTAGTAAACTGTTATCTGTGAAAATAAATATGAGATAACTATTATTTACCAATTTTACAATCACATTGTAACTTAAGTTTGCTGAATGCCTTTCTGATGAAATCTCAAAAATTAATCATGTTCTCTATGCGAGTTATATTTATTTTGGTGGCAATAAAAATGGCGAACGTATTTATAAATTGTCATTAATACTTTGCTCATGTGCATTTTGAGCACTTAGGTACTTGGAGGGTGGGAGGTGTCTTGGCAATGTCACGTGCGTTCGGTAATCGCCTGTTGAAACAATATGTGGTGGCGGACCCTGAAATTCAGGTATGTAACAATAATATGTAACTCACTTTCATTTGCTTTTCTCAAGGACATAAATTCTAAGGTGCTCCTCTTAAAGAAAAATTTAAGTGGAGTCATCTTATGGTACATGGTTTGCGTTGAAATCAGTAAATTACATAATAAATCAAAGATAAGTGTGTACTTACTAATCTCAGTGTATGATTTGAACCAAAATTATTAAATTGATACTTATCCTGCAGTTGATGAATCTTAAAGCAAACCATGACAGTAAGATGGTCCTCTTCATTTTTTTTAAGAGTAGCATCATCTTAGAATTTTTGTCCTTTTCTCACATGAATGCCTATTAACTTGAGTGAGGATTGGTGAAACTGTATATATGGCATTTAGGCGGAACCTAACAGGAAAATTGGAATAGGGGTAAAACTGGAACAATACTAGGTGGTTAGTTACACCCATCTAAATTTTGTTTGATTCTCTTTTTTCTCATCAAAGTCCATGCTGCAAAACTTTGTTGTTATTTACATTAATATCAAAACATTTCTTCGGAAATTTTTATATGCTGATGAGTTAAGTTTTTTTATTAGCTAATTTTTCATTTTTATATAAATGGAGAAGATCCTTGTTGTGAATCATGGATTTTCAAAATGAAGATTGGGTGAAAGCAAGTCATCTTAATGCCATCTATATTAATAATTTGGTTCCGCTGTTTAAAATACACTGATATTTTCAGTTGTAAATATTCCTAAACATTTTATCATATTCAAAATTAAAATCGGAACAGATTTGGAATAAAGGAGTGTAACATTTTTCTTTCTAAATATTTAGAAATTATCCCCTTAACATGGCCTTGTTAAACAAGCTTACATTTTTGGTGATAAAAAAAAAACTTTTCCTAAGCTCACAAATATGCTTCTATATAAGCTTGATGGCATGTCTGCAGTAAGCTAGTAAAGACACTCTGTATGAACTCATCAAAAGGTTTATTGTCAATTTGATTTAGGATAATTATATATGGGACAAATAAAGATTAATAAATGAAATATTTTTATGGCTGAATCCTTTACCTTGCACTTGAAGCGCCTAAATTTTGGTCCTAAAAATAGATGTACAACCATATTGAATTTGGTTAGGCTGGTATATATACACTAGCATACTTATTAAGCGACATAACTATAATTTAAATTGAATATGAGAATGTTTTCGATAAATAAGCAACATTTTATATTGCACTGACTCCTGACAGGAGAAAAGATGAAAGACCATCTGAATGATTAAACTTCAATTTTCACTCTGGTTGCCAGAGGCAGTTTTAAATTTCTGTTAGGCTCAGGTTTAGCCTTTCCATTCACTGTGATCTTGGCTTTAATTTGTTTTAACCCCCTTAAGGCATAAATCTATGATGATATTTTCAGAACAAGTATGGGAATGGTTGATTGTTTGACTTCTTGTCACCTGATGCTCGCCGCCATTGTGGTGTTAGACTTGCTTTTGCCTACTATGCTTTTTTTCTCAATAATGCCCTTAGTGTTTTACTTTGTTGCTATTTTTTGTTTATTCCAGTTGTTGAAATGTAGATTTCCCTTATATTGGCTAAAAGGAAAAACTTTATCCAAGGTAGACCCTAGTGCAAATTGTTACTACTGCATAAGTTCCACTGTCAAGTCCTAAAAGGATAAATGCACAAATTGTTTTTTTTCTTAAGATAAGCCATTTTGTATGCTAAATGGGGATTACATTCTGTAGTATGTGGCGAATGCTTTTTGTTCTTTTCAAAGTCTTTTGTATTAAGCTGATTGATTGTGTTTAGTAAAATCCTAATCACAACATTTGTTTGAGCTAGGAATTTTGCTTCTTGTGAAATGCTTTATTTCAAGAATGACAATCGTCATTTCTTGCACATGTATACTGGTGGCACCATTGGAAAATGAGGCAGCTATCATGAGTTTGATTAATCCAAGTGATAAATTGAATTTTCTTGTATTGATTGTCATTTAACTATGTGAATTTTTAGAGGGGAAAAAGTATCTCTATATGTATACACTGGAAGGCAATTAGTAATTTAACTCTTATAAGCTGATAGAACTTGGTCATGCTGAATATTTTATGTTTATAACAGTGAAGCACAGTCCTTAAAGAAATAGTATTTGTCTGTGGACAACTGATATGCAGGAGCAAGAGGTTGATGAAGAACTTGAGTTTTTGGTGTTGGCCAGCGATGGATTGTGGGATGTTGTACCAAATGAGGTCAGTGCAGGATCTGAATTTATAAGCCATGTTCTATTTTACTTATTTAGAATTGATTTTTTTTTCTTTTATGAATAATCTATTAAAATTCTTGTAGACCATATTAGTAACCTTGTTAGTTACTTAGATCCTATAATAATTCAGAACAAGAATGATCCAATCCAATGAAAGTGATCAGACTTCTTTCCCAATTTTCCCTTATGTTTATTATCATGTGTATTGGCATCCCCAAATTTCGTATCTTTTGCTACGCATTATCTCAAGTGTTTGTTCCTTTTGGAGCTAAGATTTTCCATCAATTGTCATGTGATCCTACAAAGTGAAATGGGCCTGCAACATAAAGTTGTACAAGTTATCGTATCCCAAAACAACTTTACTCTTGTATAATTTACAAGTTCTGCATTGAGAACAATGCTTTTGTGTTCCCTAGTTCTGCTTTTTGCTCTAGTTGGATCCAGCGCCTGTTGATACTGAAATGCAGTTACAGTATTCCTCTGAGTATACAAACTCTAATCATGCATCCAGTTGTTGACTGATGTGCGATGAAGCCATGACCTTTGTATTCTTTCCATATTCTAGGCTTAATTTCTGAACTTCTATTGTTATTTCTCTTCACTCAAATTTTGATGTTATTTTTTATGTGGCATATATGTTCACGCAGAAGTTTTGATGTTACCTTTTATGTGGCATTTGTTGTACATACCATTCATTTACACTTGTTCTTTCTTAAAATAAGGATGCGGTTTCCCTTGCAAGACTGGAAGAAGAGCCCGAGGCGGCTGCCAGGAAACTCACAGAGACTGCTTACTCCCGCGGTAGCGCAGACAATATAACATGCATTGTTGTGAGATTTCACCATGACAAGATGGATGTAGATTCTACCCCCGCTGATGATCAAAATTAATTTCTTGAGACCCACCTTGTTTTCCTACTCATCATCTGAACCTGTTGTGTTTCTTCAATGTTACCACCACAAACAGCGTTTTGCATCTTCTATGGTTTGTTTGTTGGAACAGGGAGCAGTTCGTCGAATGTCAATATATATTTATTTATTTTTCTTGTTATCTTAATTTATCTGTCTTTCTCTTTTTGGAAAAATAAAACTATATTCCAAAATTGCTCTTTTAACAAGTACTGTATTTTTTTCAAAAGTATAATTTGCACCAATGAAAGGTTCATAGTCTAGCGGTATATGGGTATTTCGGGATTGAGTTCTTGCCTCTGTAAATGGGGAAGCAAGCTTGAGTGAGCTATGATTGAGTGAGTTTATTCGGAGCTCATGATCATGTCTCTGACTGACCAATATGAATGGTGCACTAATTTAACAATAGCTATGAACATGAAAGGATAGTTTAGGGATATAAAAAAATTCAAAAATAAAGTGTATTTCAAAGCTCTTTTGGATTTGAAAAAAAATATTACTATTTTGAGGAAATGGTCATATGGCGCGCAAATTTTCTAAGAAATGAAACTAAATAGTTTTTGGAATAAGTAGTAAATATCCTCAAAATAGAGAAAAAACATGACCACCGGCTGTTAGGATCTACTCTTATTGCATGTTAACATTCTCATGAAAGACCACCCAATAAAACTCTAGAACTGCATGACCCCAAAAGAAGTTGCATAAGATACCTGTAACTTCTTGGGGCATCTCTGCCGGCTGAGCAAAATATGTTTCACTTCCTCTTCTTCTAGCAGTTCTGGCCAATGCATATGCAAATATGTTATTGCTTCTGGGTGTTAGCTCTCAAATGAAAGCTATAATCACGTGCGTTTGTACTTTGAATTGAACTATAATTAATTATAAGCTTTATAGTTGTATTTTCCATATTTTTGTCTAATTGTATAAATTATTGATCTTAGTCGTTTGTTTACATTCATTAGTATATTTTGGGGGTGAATTGGATATTTTCTAATGTGAATTCAGCTTTATTTTGATAGGCCAGAAGAATCCTGGCGCAAGAAGATTAAAGATAGAAGACAAGGATGAAACCTCTCAAATTTAGAGTAAATAGAGACTGGGTGTTGTGACGCTCATTGCAGTCATAATTCCAGTAAGCTAGCATCTTGCAGGTCAATCATGAGTGTCGTGATGCCCACACAACTACTATATAAACTTCGAATTTTCTCATCCAGAGCATTTTAGAACCAAGGAGCAAGGATTGAAGACCAATTCAATCAGTTTTCTCTTCCCTTTCTCTCTCCATTCAATTCATCAATGTTGTGTATTGAACTGTCTTTGAATTCAATGATGTATGAGATGATGATCTTGATCAGAGATGAAACTCTAATTATGGGGTTTTGATGGATCTTGACAATTGTATCCCTTGATTCTCTTGCTTTCTTGAATGAATGGATGATGGATTGTTTCTATAATCTATGTTCTTATTAATGCCTTCTTGATTAGAAGATCATGAGATTGCTTTAGATTCCTAGATGAACTTGACAAAGGGAAGCGAGGCTGGGCCATGGATTATACAATGAGTGTTCAATTACATGTTAAAGAAAAACATGAATTAGTTAGCTTGTGGGGTAGACATACACTCATGAGCAATCCATAGTCATGATTAGAGCTCGTACTTCAAGATCCATGAATTCTTTAATTTTCATAGGCATATAAAAATTATCATTAGTGCATGTATTATCAAATGGTTTGAAAGAAATTTGTGAATAGATTAGATCCCTACACGAAGATGAAGGCTCCTCATCTATTCATTCAAATTATAAGAGAGGAATATTTATTTTATATTGTCAAGGGAAGTCAAAACCCTATATCCATCATTATAGATCACAACACCCTTGTTTTTGTTCTAGTTTATTTTCATTATATTTTCTAACAAACACCTAAAGATTGTTAGGTTGAATAATGGTAGACTGACACAATTTGGTACTCATCAAAGCTTGATAATAATTCCTCATGGGTTCGACTCTTTCTTATCATTTTATTACTTGTTTGACAAGTACGTACACTTGTGTTGATGCTTTAGTGCATAACATTAAAGTAGTCCAACACTAGGCACCTGTTCAACCTCTTAGGTTGCAAAGTTCTTCAATCTTTAGTTGTTTGCAGCTCATTTGAGTTTGCATTATCCTGTTTCAATAGCAGCAAGGTTCCTCCCAAGGATATTGCAACCTTCAGTACTTCATCCACTGCCTTTGTTTCTGCCTCCATAGCTGAATCTACATAGAGAAGTTGAAACTTGTCAGTTTGGATTGCATTCTTGAGGCACCTGTATGTATTTTATATGATAGGCACTATAGAAGTTAGAACAAATTTATGCATGATCCATTCGTAACTACAAAATAAAATAAACATAAAAACTAAAAAACTATACTTATAATTTAATATATATATATTTTTTAACATTTTCCTAGAAAAAGAGTCAGAATAATATTAGAATTTATAAAATACAACAAAAAAATAATTGTAGCAATGATAGAATGCAATTGTTGTCCTAAAGCGTATTCCTACTTTTTGTGCAAGTTTCTTTTTTTATTAGGAAATACTTATAAACTCTCCTAAGATCATGACTTGGAGAGATTTGATGGAGTGTTTAGTAAAGTGGTAGCAAAGTCTCACACTTGTCTGTCAAACCCTTATCCAACCTTCTTTATATAAAATATTCAAAAACTAGTTGTTATGGGAAAATAATGGTCATACCAAATATTGAAACCATCATATTAATATGGAGACCAATCAAGCAATTACCATAAAATAAAAAAGCGGTCCAATAAATAATTAATAGAAATGAATATCTAATTAAATAAGATAATTAATTAAATTTTTGAGTTTTTGATTTTAAAAAACCTTTAAAATTCAAACCTCACAAACTCAAAAATTAAATTAAATCATAAAATCAAACTGTTGGTACTACCTTTAAAACTATACAATGGGCTATGTGCCTTTTATAGTCTTAACCTTGCTTAATGAAGATAATTTTCATATGAAAAAATTGGAGTGAATCGGGTCTTGAACTAAATTCTTTTGACTCAGACTTCAACTATCTTACAAAATATTAAAACCTCCATCATGGGGTTGCATATTTATGGTCATGTACATGAACCTTGGATGTTTTTTTTTTTATTATTTTATTTTATTTTTTTATGAGATCCCTATTAGATGCACAATCGTATACGTCAACCCATCTAGAGATGTGTGTAGAGTCATATCTCAACAATTTTGTCTTAGGTCTCATTTAGAGCTAATATTCAAATTAAAGCTTGGTCTTGACATTAAACATGATAGAGATAAGGTTGGAAATATATTAGGAATATATCATAAGTTCATTGTACTCCCTAACCAACCTTTTAACTTGTTATTACTACATTAAACCTCCTTCAAGGGATTGCCTATCACAAAGGTTGTGTTCCCACTACAAGAAGGTCCATTATAGTAAAAGGCCCATCCCCCTTGATGCATTTAGGATCTTAGTCATAGTTAGACCTTTAGTGAGATAATTAGTAAGGTTTTGTTTAGTATGAACATTGTTGATGCCGAAAAATCGGGCTTTCCTCAAGATCGAGGCCTATCAGGATCAACGAGTAAAATTTATAGTTGAGAGACTCTTGATGATGGTGATCGTGAGAGAATAGGCTACAAGTGGAGGCGTTGGAACCACCAACCCTTCTCTCTTGGGTTTGCGATTTCATCTCCGGTGTCGGCCTACGCAGAAGGAAGTTCAAGGATCTCCCCCCGAAATTGGGCTCTCCTCGGGATCGAGGTTTATCAGGATAAACGAGTAGAATTTATAGTTGGGAGATTCTTGATGATGGTTATAGTATGTGGAGGCGTTGGAACCACCGACCCTCCTTGCTTGAGCTTGCGACTTCGTCTCCAACATTGGCTGTATAGAAGGAAGTCTGGGGATCTCCCACCGGACCCTCCAATGATCAAGTAAGTCTACTAGGTCAAGGAGAGGAAGTACGAGGCAAATTAAGAGAGCATTCATAGTGGTAGAAACTGAGGATGAGAGAGTGGGAGTGAGGAAGAGAGACTTTGGGGTCTTAGTTCAGAGCTCCAAGGGAGGTCCCACATTCTCTTTTTCCCTTCCCTTTTATACCTTTCCACTTCCACCTTGTTGCCGGTGACTTGTGCCTAAAGCAATCCCTTGCTTGGGGACATGTAAGCTCCAGTTGGATGCCAGCTCAGACGGAGCTTTCTAAAACCCTTGCCAGGCTTCAGTTATGTTCTCGCTGCATCCTCATCGTCTTCTTCAATGTGGGTTTTATTGGTTATCTCATTGGGGTTCGCACGAGTGTTCTTTTGTTTTGGCTGTTGAGGCTCCATTATGTGTATCATTGAATTGAGCCGCTCAGATCGTGCTACATGTCTGGTGGAATTTCCCCCATGACACTTGCCTCCAACTTTTTAGGCCGTCAGACCTTTGGTACAAGACGGCCTAAGAAGTTAAACTGCTCTTTTGGTGGCGTGACTTTATCTGCATTGTGACACATCCGTCGTCTTAACTAGTAACACTTTCCCATTTCTGACCATCCGTAAAGAAGATGTATGCTTCTTAAATGCTCATGCCCTACTTAAATCTTTTCTCTATCGGTGGGATTGCGACGCACCTCGTTCTAACCTTGGTCTCCCAAGTAATATCTCTTCCTAATGTGCGGACATAAGCGTAGTTAGGAGGTCACCTCTTGAGATGCTATACTTGAAGAGCCGCGTGGAGCTGCCATACATTCGCTCCCCTAGGCGCCTTCTTGAGATGTCAACAACCGTCGAATAGCAACTGCCGCACCTCTTGCACTGAGCTTCTTACCCCTTTAGATATCCTTCTAAGGGGTTACACCTTGGTCATTATTCCATTGAGACTTTCCTTCCTATAAAGAAGTTACGATGGATCCTCATCAGTTGAGGAAGTCACTAAGGGAGCTCATCGCTAGGTCCTCTTTAACCTCTCCTCATCCCCTAAAGAGAAGGTCCCTGGGGGGCAATCCTGGGACCTAGGATTCGTCCGGGCTCTCTGTCGAGTTGGAGTCAACTAGGGCTGATTTGGAAAGAGCTAGAGCCGACGCGGCCCGTAAGGATGATCAAATTAACTAGCTCGAAGCCTCGAGTTCCGAACTCCGACGAAAGTTTGAGGCTTCGGATAAGGAGAATGAGGAATTGTCCCTCACTTGCTCGGCCAACCTCCAAAGGATTCGAGAGAGCTCCATAGCGACGTATAAGCACGAACCATTCTTCCACATGGAGATTCACCGCGCCGTCGAGAACTACTAGATTTCAGACGAGAATATGGCCAGGGAGCACGAAATTCCTGTCCATGGTATCGCCGTGTTCAAGGAATTTGATGAATTCCAGGACTTTGTTTGTGTGGAGGGGTGCAAAAGGATCAAAATCTTCCAAGAGATCTCTCGCCTTCATCCTAAGTTGGACCTCTCTACCTTGGAGTTCAAGGAGGCTCTGCGATATCTTCCTCTTGGCACTCCTGGGGAAGACACCAACTGATCAATATTGCTTCTCCCTGATGAGGCATCTCCCAATTCTAGTGGTACTCTGTACTGTCTTCTTTCCTCTCATTTATGTTTCTCTTCGTGTCGTTGTTTATCTTTAATGAAATTACCTTTTTAGTAAGCTGTGCTACTTTCCTTTTTCTTCATACTTGTACTTGAGCGGATTGTTTGAATCTTGCAAATTGTTCAATCACATTCTTAACCTGAGTTGTCGACGGTCTCTGAGTGACTTGAGTTCCATGTAGGATCCGGACCCTCCCTCTTTAGGAACAATTTCTCATCTTCGTTACCATTTTGCATTTCTGCCCCAGCTGTCCCCATTTCCCATGCTTGAATCTTTCTTGATTCTTGAACCTGCAATGTTTTGGGATCTCTTTATGTTTTTTGGGTTGCACTTTGAGGTGTCGGGATAGCCATTATGGTGAGGATCTTTAACAAGGTGACCTTAGTGAGAAGTCGTGGGCGTTCCGTGCACGCACCGCCCATCTCATATGCGTCTTTTCCATGAATCTCTCCTACTTGTGAAACTTTGTTGCTTCAAAAAAAAGGGGCTGCAAAGTTTCTTCTTCTTAAAAGTTCCAGGTAAGGCCCGTGTATTCGTATCGGTCTTCCTTCAGAGAGTCATATAAAGTGTTGGTTCGTCTTCCCTTTTGTGCATTTAGTTTGTTTAACTCATTCCTCCTACCGAAGTCTCTGTGGATTTCCGATTTCTGAGGAGAACGCTAAGGGAGTTCGCTTGAAGCCCTTCCTCCTTATTTTCTTCCTCGTCAGAGAGGAAGCGGTCCGGGTAGAGGGCACCGATGGAGGTCCTCATGCTCAATCTGAATTACCCATTCCACCCGACTTGGTTGGGGAAGATGTCGTGGGGATGAGCGCGACTTGTCGGCCTGACGGTGTTCTTATCTGGCTTTCTAAATGGTTACCCTCTTTTGTCTTTCCTCCCTGTTTGGGGGTGCCGTTCTCTGAGACTCACACGTCTCCACTTACTTCTCCAGTAACCAGGGCGCCTAAACCCCTTGACTAGAGAGAAGGAGTGTTCCTTGATCGGGCACCACGGCTCTTGCTTGTCGACAAGAAATGTAAGCCTTCCTCCAACCAGAAATGTATAGTTTTTCCTTCTTTGACCAGTTGTACAAAGTTTTTAGCCACGGGAACATATGTCATACCTCTTTAATTCGGTTCGCCAGACTATTCTGAGGTCGGGATATGGTTGCCAACTCCGCCTTCCAGCTCAATACGTCAGCCACCTAGTTGCTTTGCCAAGTTTATATTCCAGCTTATAGTCTAACTCCACCAAGAAATCTTGCCACCTAGCCTTTTTTTGTGATAGCTTCTTTTGTGTTTGAAAGTAGCTAGTGGCCACATTATCCATCTTGACTACAAACTTAGAGCCCAGCGAATAATGCCTTCTAGTTCTTAAGCAATGGATGAACATAGTCATCTCTTTCTCCTGTACTGTATACCAACGTTTTGTCTCATTAAGCTTCCGACGTTCAAATGCAATGGAATGCCCATCTTGCATTAGGACTTCTCAAATAGCAAAGTCTGAGGCATCCAAGTGTAATTCACAAGCATTGTCTGGAGCAGGCAAGAGTAAGATGGCTACTCCATCACTGT
This sequence comes from Dioscorea zingiberensis, assembly GCA_026586065.1. Taxonomy (NCBI): domain Eukaryota; kingdom Viridiplantae; phylum Streptophyta; class Magnoliopsida; order Dioscoreales; family Dioscoreaceae; genus Dioscorea; species Dioscorea zingiberensis. The sequence goes on along the minus strand of CM048826.1, from coordinate 10,618,996 downwards.
CCTTTTTAACCACTCGAAGGCATCCTAGCAATGAACTGTCCGTTCTCAAGCTTTATTTTTGTTTAAGAGATCCTTCAAAGGTGTCGCCTTTGCTGAATAACCATTGATGAACCGTCGATAATAATTTACGAACCCAAGAACGATCGATCTCTGTTATCTTAGTACGGGGTTGCCACTCCTGGATGGCTTTGATTTTTTGTTTCCTCCAACATAATCTGGCCATTTTTTATTTTGGGACCTAAGATACTTCCTATTGGGCGAAGGAACACTTCTCCCTCTTCATATAAAGCTCATTTTCCTTCAGTACTTAGAAGACTGTCCTTAGGCGTTGGACATGTTCCACCAAGCTAGTGCTATTATAACATCCATCTCCAAATCATAGGACACGCGTCACACCAGCCATGTCAAGGGAATGAACCCTGAATATAAGGCTATAAAACTGGTAATCAAAAGTAAATCAAGCAATTGCGAAAGCTATTAAGACAAACAACTAATATCCTAACTTCAAACTCAAAATACTGTTTAATACATCACCAAATAAAAATACTAACTTAGACTTAATTGTCTCAAATACAGTACAAGAGTATATAAACAGGAACTACGACACTGGGAAGTCAGAGCCAGCTACAGGTACTCTCCACATAACCTCGTGATTAGACATGATCCTCTACCTGGACTCCTGTCTATCGCCTGCAAAAAATTGCATGAAAAAGGGGCTGAGCTACTGGAGCTCAGTGATATGGGAACAATATTGTTGGGTATAGAATTATACCCGTATATCAAATAAAACTGTAAAAGTTGAAGCATAAAACTATGCGTATATAAGTAACTGAAAATAAATACTGTAATCTGAAAGTAATGCTGAGCAACTAAAGATGCTGGTCAATGCATTATCTTCAATCTATTTTAATCATGTGAATATGCATAGAAATCTCATGCATGCGTATCTCATTATCTGTTTCTCTGTATTGTGAATGATTTCCGAAATTACCTTTGGTAATCTGCACCAATCGCCTCTACGGTGGATCTCTAATCGCTACCTGGAGGTGGATAATACAGAGTCATCTGATCATCACAATACTATCATCACTAACTACACATCTACTTCAATACTGCAGGACCAGTGACCAACGGCTAGATCTATCTACGCTACATGGGGCCAATCTTATATAAGTACACTAGGCACTTAGAGTGTATGGAAAGGGACTTTTAATTTCATAAAATGAAATGTTTTAAAACAGATAGTTCGGTAGTGAAAATCAGAGTTTTAAATCATCCCTTTCCTAACCTAAAATCGTACTCTCTCGCTCTCTACGAGCCACCTCTGGTTCGGACAAGTATATCAATAAAGTGTAGTCTATTTATTTCTGTATCTGTTTCTCTGTTCTGTTACTGATTACTGTGCATGAAATGATTTACAAAACTCTGGAAAGTTTCATAAAATTTCTAAATCATGTTTTTCAAATTGAAATCAATATTGTAATAAAATACGATAAAAACAAGTACTGTACAGTTAGTTCCCTGACCTGAGTCTAGTAAGAGCTTAGGACTGGCTGGGTCGTTCGGCAGCGGCTGACTTGCCTTTGCCTTTTCCTTTCCCTTTCCTGATAGTCGAAATATGGAAATCATGAATATGAAGACCATATTCTTAACTTGTACTCTAATTTAAACCCGATAGAGTACAGTAAAGTCATTAAGCTCTCTAAGCATGATTCTTACTTAACATATAATACATGCTTCTAAAATTCATAAATACTATGATTACATTTCATAGCTTTAGTTCTATCGCTAAGAACACGATAAAAATACGAAGAACTACAACATGCTTGTATTTCTCCATACTCTTAACTATTCTTTACACCTACTTAATCATCACCTTCATAACTTATTATTTAGCATATTGAGTATGGAAGGGATAATTAACTAAACATGAAGGCATGCAACTAGAGATTAATAGCTTCTTAACTCCTATAAATTTTAATGAAAAATCGGGCAACACCTCCCCTAATTATAGGGCCTTCAAATTAATACAAACATTCTCCATTCTATACAATACCTATCTAAATTCTCTACAAAGCATATAATTCATCATGTCTCCATTTCAAGCATACACATACATACAATAAGCCCCAAATTCCTTCAATTCATGCCTCTAACTTAGGGTTTCCCCAATCTTAAATTGTAGGGATTTACTTGAAGAAGTGGAGTTGTTCGCCAATGTTGAGGTCTTGCCGGAGGAGAGGAAGGAAAACAGTGGGCTGCACTGCAGGAGAAGGATGGCGTGCAGGGAGAAGTGACGCCGGAGGAGTTGTTCACTGGTGCAGGGCTGCAGGTTGGAAAGAGGGGTGGCCGGCGCGCGTGCGACCTGGCGGTAGAGGCGCATAGCGAGGAAGCCGGGGTGGCTGCGCCGTGGGGCGGCTGTCTCGCGGGGCCGAGCAGGCGGCCTAGTGTGCGTGCGGCTTGACAGCGGAGGCGCAAAGCAAGGGAGCTTGGGTGACAACGCGGGTGCGGCGCAGGTTCGCCCAGAGCGGCTGGCCGGCGGCGGTGCGCGGCGTGGGGTGGAGCTCGCCGCTAGAGAAGAAAGAAGGAGGAGGAAAGGGCACAAGCTCTCTCTCACTCTCTTGATTTCAATTTAATTCCTAAAGCCCTAAGTCCTCTGAAGTAGGGCTGGAAACGAGCCGAACTTGAACGAACTGAGCCCAGCTCGAGTTCGGCTCGAATGTTTATAATTCAGCTCGAATTCGGCTCGAGTTCGAAAAAGCTCGAAAGGTTAATATTCGAGTTCGGCTCGATATTATTATCGAAGTTCGAGTTCGATTCGAGTTCGAAATTAAATTAAATTTTTTGGGTTGGCTCGAACCGGTCAAACCGACTCAAAATCAGAAAACCAACCACTTTGGAAAAAAACCAGAAAAAAACATGTTTTTATTATTTAATTTCACTTGATTTTAACCACAAAATCAAGAAAAGTGTGCACTCTAACACAAGCATAGCTCAACCCATTTTATAGCAAACCATCTCCTTCCAATTACACTCCCCAGCCGATGTGGGACTAAACTTCTTCTTCTACACAACGTGGTGGGTATTTTGTTCACAGCCACTGGCTGTCACACAGAGTCACACACACTCATTCTCTCTCTCTCTCTCTCTCTCTCTCTCTCTCTCTCTCTCTCTCTCTCTGTCTCACACACAAAGACACACACACAGGCTGTCACACCAGTGACATAAACACATATTATATATATATTCTCACACTCACACACACACACACACGAAAACACACACACATATATTATATATATATATATATATATATATATATATATATATTCGAACTTCGAACCGAACTCAAACGAGCTCGCTTCGGTTTGAGTTCGACTCATTTATTTTTCGAGCTCAAATTTGAGTTTAAGTTCAGTTTGTTATTAAAATAATCGAACTGAACTCGAGCTAATATCGAACCGAACTCAAGTTGCTCGCGAACAGTTTGATCGTTTGCCAGCCCTACTCTGAAGGTTGAGAAAGAGATTGAGAGATTTTTATCTCTCTCTCTCTCTCTCTCTCACCTTATTCTTACACTTATAAGAATAATAAATTTAATAATATTTTATTTAAAATATTATTATAATCCATTAATTTAAGTTATCTTTAAAACCTAATTAATTAACTTATCTCTTTAAAATATCTCCCATTAAACTATATTATCTTTCTAATTATTTTCCACTAAAAACTAAATGACTTTATTTAATCTTATCTTATTACTGTGTGGTCACGAGAGCGACTAATAATTATCTGGCTCGTCTCTATACCCAACCCAGATCCGGGAATCCCAGGTCTGACGACCGCAGTGATACGGGATTACTGTAGCATCACGGGTTGTCTCCTCTCCGGACCTAGATCAGTTTTTCTCGGCTTTTGACTCGACCAGATCTACTTTATAGGGACTCTAACTTTTGTTCGGTATCTTCCACTTAATTAATCTAGATAAATTAACACTTAAATAATTTCTCATTTAATTAATCCGACTTTGCTGACTATCCACCTCTAACTATTCTATGTGAAAGTGGCTTGGCCCAATAAGACCTTCTCTTGGCCCTATAGTTGCGAGGCTGGATTTCGGTTCCATTTAATCCCAATTTTCTTTAACTTTGATGTTGAAATAATTAATTTATTTTCTGTGCTAATTAACCTCATTTAATATTACAAAATTTACTGAATATTTATTTAGAAAAATTCGGGGTGTTACAGCTATAGATCACAATATCATCAAGGTAAACGAACAGAAACTTATCTAAGTATGGGTGAAAGACATTGTTCATAAGTATGTAAAATATAACAAGAGCATTGGTCAAGCTGAAGGGCATTACTTGGAACTCGTATGCTCCATACCTCATGACGCAAGCCATCTTGGGTTCGTCTCCTGGTTCTATTCGAATTTGATAGTACCCTGAGTGTAGGTCGAGTATGGTGTAGTACCATGCTCGTCCCATCTGAGTAAACATGTCCACTATGAGTGGAATGTGATACTCGTTATTTACCGTTATCTTATTAAATACCCGATAGTCAATGCAAAGTCGTAGCGAGCCATCCTTATTCATTTATATTAAGACCGGTGCACCATATAGGGCTTTGGATGTTTGGTTGAATACAACATCCAACAACTCTTTTAGCTACTTCTTTAATTCTTCCTGATATTCTGTCCGACCTAATCTAGAAAAATTTGGAAGAACACAACCTAGAGAAATCTAGAAGAATCCTGAGGAAGGTACTAGAAGGTCGAGGAAACTCAAAGAAGACTCAGGAAGACTTTAGAACTCCCTTATATCTTTTCAAGAATAACCTAGAATGTGGTAGAACCTCTAGATCCTTATAGAGGGTTTTAGAAGCTCAACCATGACTGCTAGATTAGATCAATCTCTACCGTCTATTGAGGAGGTGGAGGCCTATATAATGGTTCTTATTTACATTCTTCCATATCTAATATGGTGACGTCCTCGTCATATCTTCTTCATAGAATCTCTTAATATGATCCTTGAACTTCCACAAGGACTCTTCATTCTCCCAACTGGCCTTAGAGTCTGACAAGGCATTCCATTTGACGAAATACTCTTTGTTCTTGGGTAGTCCTCTACGAGATACCACCCTATCTGCAAGGATGCTTTCTACTACTTTGTCAAATTAAGTAGTAGTGACCGGCAGAATTCTTTGTGACTCTCCTCGAATTGGATCATCCAGGTCTGCATGATAAGGCTTCAAGTCCCTAACATGGAAGACTAGGTGGATCTTCATCTATGGTGGTAAGTCTACCTTGTAGGATGCTTTGCCTACTTTCCTCATAATGGGAATGGGGCTCTCGTACCTCTGTGGTTGGCCTTTGTGTAACACCCTTGTTGATTTGAACTATCGATGTATGAGCTTGACAAGGACTAAATCTCCTACCTAAAAGTCCATCTTCCTCCTCTTCTTATTCACCCACTTCTTCATTTTCTTAGCCGCCTTCTCTAGATATGCTAGAACCTAGTTCCTTTTATCTTTGCACCCCTTGATAGTCTTGTATGTAGCTGGACTGGCACCTGTATATCCAGTGGTTACCGCAATAGGAGTTAGGGGTTGCTGACCTGTTACAATCTCCAAAGGACTTTGGCCTGTTTTTCCAGATTATTTCATGTTGTAGGAGAATTTGATAATGTTCATCATCTTCACCCAGTCCTTTTGATTAGCACTTACTTACAAAGTGTCTTAGATACAACTTCGTCAATGAGTTCACCCTTTCGGTTTGCCCATCTATGAGGGTAGAAGCTGGTAGAGAAGTTCAACTCCGTACCCATGAGTCTGAATAGCTTTGTCCAAAACTTATTGGTGAAGTGGGGGTCCCTATCATTTATGATAGTTCTAGGAATGTCTGAATACTTCATAACATACCTTACATATAGTTGATCTGCTTCCTCTGTTATATAATTTGCTGATGTGGGTATGAAAGTGACACACTTAGAAAACCGGTCAATGATCACCATAATCGACCTACATGCCTCCATTTTAGGTAAAGCCGAGATTAATTAAGTCTATGGAAATGCTCTCCCATGGTTGTTTCAATGTGGGCAATGGTACTAATAAGCCAACTGGGTGAGACTACTCAATATTGTTTTGTTGGCATAGAAGACAAGTCTTTACATAGGATTTCACATCATCGCTCAACTGTGGCCAATAGTAGGTATCACTTACTAAGGCCATCATTCGATGTATACCTGGATATCCAACCCACTTCGAGTCATGGCTTCCTTTAGGATTTCCTTCCTTAGGTTTCCCAATTTGGGTAAGAATATCATTTCCCCTTTGGTGAAGGATAACCCTTCTTCCAACAAGAAGCATCTAGTCTTCCTTTCTTGGACTAGCTACACCAAAATTTTGGAAATGGGATCATGTGTCATACCTTCTTTAATTTGGTCCACCAGACTATTCTAACGTCGGGATATGAATGCCAACTCCTTCTTCTGGCTCCATGCGTTAACCACTAAGTTTGCTTTGCTAGGTTTATATTCCAGCTTATAATCGAACTCCACCAAGAAATCTTGCCACCTAGCCTGCTTGGGTAATAGCTTTTTTTTGTTTGGAAATAGTTAGTGGCCACGTTATCCGTCTTGACCGCAAACATAGAGCCAAACAAATAATGCCTCCTCCAAGTCCTTAGGCAATGGATGATTGCATTCATCTCTTTCTCCTGTACTATATACCGATGCTCTATCTCATTAAGCTTCTAGGTTTCAAATGCAACGAGATATCCCTCCTGTATTAGGACTACTCTAATAGCAAAGTTTGAGGCATCCGTGTGTAATTCATAGGCCTTGTCTAGATCAAGTAGGCGTAAAACCGGCTACTCCATTATTGCCCTTTTTAGCACCTTAAAGCATCCTGGCATTGAACTGACCATTTCCAAGCTTTGTTTTTCTTCAAGAGATCTGTCAAAGGTGTCACCTTCTCCAAATAGCCCTTGATGAATTGTCAATAATAATTTACGAACCCAAGGAGGGATCGAAGCTCCGTCACCTTAGTAAGGGGTGCCCACTCTTGGATGTCTTTAATTTTTTTCTTTTCCATCATAATTTGGTCATCTTAGATTTTATAGCCTAAGAAAGATACTTTTGGTTGGGCGAAGGAACACTTCTCACACTTTACATAAAGCTCATTTTCCTTTAATACTTGGAAGACTCTTCTTTTGTGTTGGATATGCTCCTCCAAGGTAGTGCTATAGACCACAATACCATCAAGGTAGACCACCACAAACTTATCCAAGTATGGGTGAAAGACCTTGTTCATAAATGTGCAAAATTTAGCATGAGCATTGGTCAAGCTGAAGGGCATTACTAGGTATTCGTATGCTCCATACCCAATGATACAAGTTATCTTGGGTTTGTCTCTTGGTGATATTTGAATTTGATAGTACCCCGAGCATAGGTCAAGTTTGGTGAAGTACCTCACTTATCCCAAATGATCAAACAAGTCTACTATGAGTGGAATGGGATACTTGTTCTTTACTATTATCTTGTTCAATGCCCGGTAGTTAATGCGAAGTCGCAGCAAACCATCCTTCTTCTTCTAGAATAGGACTAGTGCACCATATAGGGGATTGGAAGGTTGGATAAATCCAACATCCAACAACTCTTTCAGCTGCTTCTTTAGTTCTTGCAGTATGGGAGATGTCATACGATAAGGCGTCCTTGTTGCTAGTTTAGTACTAGGCTCTGACTCAATAGCATGACATACCTCTCTTCTTGGTTGAAGTTTCTTGGGCAGCACCTTAGGCATGACGTCCTGGAAGTCCTTCAAGATATTTGTAATCTCCTTTGGTACCACCTTGTGAGATTTAGCCTCACCATCCTCCAGCATCTGTGTGGCTAGGTACATAGCTTCTCCCTTCTTGAAGCCCTTATAGAGTTGCATAGCCAAGACGGCTTATGCCTTTACCTTAGCTTGTCTTACTACCGGTACTACACAAGACCAACCCTCCTATATGATGCAAAGACTATTGGAAAATAAGATAGAACAGCTTGTATCTTGTCTATAAACTTCATCCTTAATACAAGGGATAAGTCATCAATGGGTATAAAAGAGAATTCCACCATGCCTCTCTATCCGCCAATTTGCAGCTCCACCCCATGAGCCACACCCTGCATGGGTTTAGTGGTAGAGTTTTTACCTTGATCGAACCGTCTTCCTTGGAGACTTGGAGCTGAAGTCTCACAGCTTCTTGAATTGACACGAAATTTTGGGTTACCAAAGTATCCACCAACGCACGACAAGGCTTGCTGCCTACCAGTACGTCCACATACATGAGTCCCTTATGCTCTACCTTGGGCACCTCGGTCTTGGCCTTCAGAGTGTTCAGAAGTCAGATAAAGTACATCTGTACCTCCTCTTCATTCTTCTTTTCCTCTAGTTGTGCGGCTATGGCATTAATTGTCTTCCTCTTAGGACAATCTTTGATGACGTGAGGGCCATCGCAGAAGTAACAAGCTCCTAAGGAGAAACATGGCCATTCTCTTTAATTTCTCCATGCTTTTCCTTCCATGCCGCCTTTTTGTGATCCAATTTTCCCTTGCCCTTATCTCCCCTACCTTGATGTTCTCCATTGTTCTTACCATGGTGGACTCACCCACTTTTGTTGTAGTTTCCCTTCTGTCCTTTGAGCTTAGAGTCGAACATCTTGTACTCAAAAAGGTTATCTGCCATAGCAATCGCTTGAGCAAGGTTCTCCAGGGACCATGGTTGAAGGTCCAACCTTGCCCAAGATTGGAGCCCACCCATGAAGTGAAAAAACTTGTCTTCCTCAATTATATTCGAGATCTGAAACAATAGGTTGGTGAACTCATTAACTTAATCTCGGATACTTCCGGTATGTTTGAGCCACCAAAATTTCTTCTTTGCTTCCATACAGGCATTGACGGGATAGAAGTGCGACTTAAGATCCTTCTTGAATTCATTTCATGAGTTAAGAGAGAATGTACCTGGCTCAATCTCTCTACTTTGCCTACTACACCATAGCGGTACATTGTTGGTGAGGACTAAGGTTGTTGTAGAGATCTTGTCCTCATCCACCTCAATATGCAAGTACCAAAGGTACCTCTATATTCCACAAGAAGGTGTCCAACTTCTTTGTATCCCTTTTCCCATCATAGGGTTTGGGCTTTGGAGCATTCACCTTGGTCGTCTAATGTTCCATATGAGTGTTGTTTAATACCATCTTCTAGCACAATGCCAAATCTCCTTTCACTTTCTTCAATTCCTCTTAGAACATGTTCATATCGGCTCGCACAAGTTCGAGCTTGGATTGAACTTGTCATATGAAGTTTTCTAGCATGGAGTTGAGGATCTTCGGGAACTCATGTCTAAGCTCCTCCACTCTGGCTTTGAGGTTCTTAAAAGTAGGATCTCTTCCTTAATATGACCCGCCATGTCGTCCACGACATTCTCCATCCGAACTATCAGTACCTCCATTCCAGTAAAAGCATCATATGACTTATCCTTCTTCCCTTTCCTAGTGTGTCCATCATCCGCTCCACGTTCCACGGGTGCACTAGAGCTGTCAGCCATATGTGCAGCTTGACTTCTTCCAATGAAACCTAACTGAGCTCTAGTACCAACTCTCACAGGGCGAGAGTTTCACTTGCTACCTATGCGGCACTTGGAGTTGTTCCTCTTACTGAACAAGCTAAGCAAGCCTTGGAATCTCCACAAGAGAGAGAGAGAGAGAGAGAGAGAGAGAGAGAGAGACTTGGAAGAAAGAAACTTTGTATTGGAGCTTTTCTTTGATACATTAGCTAGGGGGTCTTACCCCTTTATATAGGCCTCTACCTCATCAATGAACGGTAGAGATTGATCTAATCTAGTAGTCATGGTTGAGCTTCTAGAACCCCTCTATAAGGATCTAAAGGTTCTACCACGTTCTAGGTTATTCTCAAGAAGATACAAGAGAGTTCTAAAGTCTTCATGAGTCTTGTTGGAGTTTCAATGGCCTTCTAAAACCTTCTTCCAAATTCTTCAGGAATTTTTTTGGTTGCATTCTTCCCATTTTTTCGGTTTTCTCTAGGTAACTCTGGGTCTCTCCATCTTTGTCTCATATGAAATCTAGTTTCTTGTATCTTCTCTGGATTTTCTGGAAATTAGCCAAGCCAAAGTTGATAATATTCTCAGTTGTGCATATCTGACTAATCTTTGTACTTCTACTACTCCTATAAAGCTTCATCACCTACTTTCCACTTCAGATAGCGCCCTTCTTTCAGATCCTACTTAATATCGAGCTATTGTGGATGGTCTTGTCTATTTGACTATCAGCCGACCAGACATTGCTTATGATGTTCCTATTCTCAATTAGTTTATTAGTGCTCCCCACTCTACTCATTATGCTGCACTTTTGTGTATTCTTCACTATCTCCATGGGACCATCTCATACTCCCCTTTTTATCTGCTTCTTCATCTCTGGAGCTTCGATCTTACTCTGATGCTAACTGGGCGAGTGACTCTACTAATCGGCGGTCTACCACTGGTTTTTGCATTTTCCTTGGTGATTCTCTTTTTTCATTGAAAAGTAAGAAACAAAAGACTATCACCCTTTCTACTACCGAGGCTTAGTATATATGGTGCTATATCCACTACAACCAAGGATATCCTCTCGCTTTATAATCTTTTGATGGACTTTTCTGTTTCAGTTACTACCTCAAATCCTATTTATGGTGACCACCAGAGTGGCATCAAGATTATCGGTAATCCAATTTTTCACGAGCGAACAAAGCATCTTGAGGTCGCCATTCATGACTTTGTTCGCCATCAATATCTAGCTAGCACTCTTTTTGTTCCTTATATTCCCTCTACGCAGTAGATTGCAAATCTTTTTACTAAGGCACACACTCTCTCCAGTTTTCAGTTCTTGATTGGCCAACTCTTGGTTTCTGATCCACTGTGAGTTTGAGGGGGAGTGTTAGATATACATATATTATTAGTATATGGTCTCATATATCAAATGCTCGCGTATATGCTTCACACTATAGTCGATCTTTATATATATAGTTGGCTCTTTGCCCAAATACAGTTAAGCTCTTCCACATACAGTGGTCTTTCTTCTTTCATCCATAATCACTTATATGAAAGTAATCACACAATAGAAACATAAGACACAAGCTCATGATCAGTAATAAATAGTGATTCTAGGGAGAATGCTCATAGACAAAGATTCGACTTTAATTAATCAATGATCATGGCGAAAGAACACATTATATTTAGTCAAAGATCCCATAAGATAAAATAAAAACACAAGCTTCTCTTGTATAACATTATGCTTCATTAGACAATCAAAATAAAGGGCAAAAAATAAAAAATAAGGAAGAATCACCTGCTCCTTCTCCTTGCGCTTCGCCGAGAAGTTCACAGGAATCTTTGTGGGCCGGTGAGAGAGATTGGGGCTGAGAGAGTGAGAGATCGAGGTTTCGGGTCGATGAGAGAGATTGGAGCTTACGGGGCTGAGAGATTGGAACTCATGGAATCTCTGTCTAGGGGATAAGAAGTTTGCGCTCGCAGGAGGGTTGTTATAGGGTGGTAAAAAGGTTTTAGTATGAATGATAACATTCGCCTCTATGTGTTATAGCAGCTACGCTTATAATGGCAGATGATTTATTGTGGTGGATATTTGTATCACCCACTATAAGTGGGTTAATCACATTTAACACTTAGTGGTGGATATTTCTATCCATTGCTATAATTAAAATATTAGGGACAGATTTTTTTAATCCAGATATTTTTGTTGTGGTTCTTTTATTTGAGTCCTAATTAAAAGTGAAATGATATCTGCTGAAAAGTCTGTCATATGTTGAAAAACACTTTTATATGGAAATGTTGTTGATCGCAGTTAATATCATATGTATGAACAACTGATGATGATTCATATGGTGAGAACATGTCTAGATATATTTATGGTGCTCTTTTTGTTCAAATAGTTTATGTTTATGGTGTATTAGGTTTTCTCTTGTTGCCACAATGACAATTAAGATGCTCTATATGTACCAATTATATTTCGGTAGTTTATATAGATATGGATGAAAATTATCTGATATTAATGAGTATGAAAAGTAGTTACTGCCAAAGATCTCTTGGTCTAGTGGCATAGGTCCCTTCTATAAGAGATTTAACCCACGGAAGTCCCGGAGTCAAATCCCACTAAAGCATGGTGAAAGCGTAGGGTGTGGGTCACCTAGTGGGGTAGCCCACGCAAGCATGCGAGTCTTCTCCGTGTTGGCTCATAGTAGACCTAGCGGTAAAATAAGTACATGCTGTGTGAAATTTTTGAGCAATAAAATTAGTTGCATAGTGTGAACCCCGGGGTGAATTGAGCCCATGTGCATGCCCTGCGCTTGAATGTCAAAAAAACAAGCAAGAAGTAGTTACTCGTTTTGGCCTACTTACCGAGCTCAGGTATGCAAGGGTAACCCCATATTTTTTCAAAAATATTTAAAAACTATAAATACTAATTTATAAAAAAACATAAATATAATTTATATAATATAAAACTAATTAAAATATCCTAATTAATACTTTCTAAATATACTTCAAACTCAATAAAATAAATCATTTAATGAGATATTATAAAATACTTTTTCCTAAACCAAGAATACATAAATATAGAGTTTATTTAGCGATAATTAAAATTCAAAGAGAATCAAACCTAAAATTATGATTTATAAGATATCAGTTCTATCGGGTCCTTCACTCCCTTGTGTAGAGCTTCATTGGTTGGAACAACCCCGGGTTTGAATTCTCACAATCATAAGGTGAGGGCACGTATGTAAGGAGTCATGTGTCCGCTCCTGACGGGAGGGTGTTTGTCGCCTTTGTCAAAATAAATAAATAAATAAATAATGAGTTCTATTTTTCCCCCATAATTATCACTAAGAATCTTAAAAATAAAATAATTAAATAATTAAATAAAAGCCACAGGCATCTTCAAGCTAACAGATCAGAGCAAACTGGCATCTAACATACAACCAATCATTAATCTTTTATTAATACTAAGCTTAAGTGAGCCATTTTAGTTTATTTATTTGATATTTTGACATATGAAATTTCAGCGTAGGTTTTTATTATTTTTTATTTTTGAAACAAATATAAAATCAGGCCCATTTCATTGTCCCCACCTATTTTAATTTTTACCCAACGTTCAAACCGACTCAATAAATAGACTCACACGCTTTACATGCACATTATTAAGTTACGGTTGATGTAATTGAAAAACTATATATAAAAAAAAAACCATATTTCTAAATTATGATTATAATCTGTACTATTTTTTTTAATTAAATTTTCTTTAAAGGTTGTAACATAGACTGTTATTTACATGGGTTGAGAGGGACTCCACCGCAGACTTGGCATGATCCTACAATCAAAGAACTACCAACATGGCTTCTTCTAGAAGGCACAGGAGGGACTTCGAGTGATCTTCTCCAAGTCACTAGAAGGATTCATATGAGGTGGCGCTTATTTGACTCCCAAGCAATGACTTATTTGGCGGCCAAGCCACGTCCAACCATCAAACCGCCTTTGGGAAGATATAAAAGGGCTGATGAGAGAGAGAAAGGGTCTTCTTCAGGGAATCAACCTTCTCTTCGCTGGACCCTCTTCTTCAAGTTGGAACCACCTCACAAACTCCAGCTCTCTTGGAAATCTCTCTTTCTCTCACACTTCTTACTTACTCTTCATTTACTCTCTATTCTGATTTACTCTCTGAATTCTTTTGGGAGAGATCTTAGATCTCTCTCCCTCTCTCTTTGATCTTATTTGGTTGATTTGATGATCAGAGAGTCCGGAGATAGACCTTGGACTTCCCCTTGCATATTGTGTTTGACGTCCGATTTCGGTAGCAGAAGGAGTTCTTCTCAATTCGTTGGAGCCATCACTGATGCTGATTGTCTTTCCCATTTCCAACTGAAGTAGCTACCAAATTGCACTAGTTGATCTAAATCGGCTTTGATCTTGAGGAAGAGCCGATTCCACGCATCAACAACATCATAATATTGAAGCATGTTTGATACTTAAAATAGTTTCATTTTATCCTTAAAAAATTTTAAAATAATTTTCCTGATTTTAGTGAATGAAACATGAACACTATATATAATTGATACATATTAAAATAAAAAAACCTTATCCCCTATAATAAATAATAATAAATAAATGAGTCCTTATATATATGTGAGCTAGACATCCTGAACAATAGCAAAAGAGATGCTTTATTCCAACCAGCTCCTTTCCCATCCTCGCTGAACCAAAACATGCAACGAGCCATGTGATTTTAATAAAGTTGAAAAAGCAAAATTTAGTAAGGTTGTTATGAACCAAAACTGGGACCCAATAAATTAATTCTTCCTAACCCTCTATTCAAGAAAAAAATGGGTTATATATATATATATATATACGGGCGTCTTCTTATCCGTAGAGTCTTATCAGTGTCTGAAGTCACCTCCATTTGACCCACTTGCACAGTGTTTTGAGGAAATCCAACCGTATGGATGGAAAAAACATAAAAAAATAAACTAGTATGTTAATTTTTATACAATTTGGAAACTTGTAGGGTCTTCATCTTAACGAATGAAATTCTGAATCGATAGGATTTTTATAAATTTTCACCCGTTAAAATGAAAACCCTACAAGTTCTCAAATTGTATGAAACTTGTCATGCAAGCTTTTTTCCGATGTTCTTTTCATCCATACGGTTGGAAATCTTTAAAACATACTCCAAGTTCCAAAATAAGAGGCGATCTTATCGGAACAATGTTCCGTCCGACCTTATAGTAGCATGCCCGTATATATATATATATATATATATATCCCATATGTCTAAAGGTGAAATTAAGATGTGAACAAAAGGAAATAAAAAAATCCTTATAATTGATAGAAGTTCTTTTGTTCTTAACAATAAGTTTTGTTTTCATGGTTGAGGCGAGATATAAGTTTATGAAAATTGCAAGCCATCATTAGATGTCTCTTGTCTTTTACATTTTTATGCTGCACCAACCAACCAACCAATGGTGCTATATAACTCACAAATTTAATGATGATAACATCACACTCATGTTTTATACTTTCAATTTTAGAAATTAAAAGTTTCTACTTGATAAAGTAATAAACATTTATTTAATTATATTACGTTTTAATTTTTATTTATTGAGAGGGGTTAGTTACTGACGTTTCTTTTATGCCTGCCGGGTGCTCTCGGAGTGGTCCAAATGGCAAGACACGCGCGGCGGAGAAAGAGAGAGAAGCCGAGAAAGACGTATAACAAACAAACTAACGGCCGGCCAGATAAGCACAACAACATGGTATAGGTATGGTGTGCTGTTAATTTGGTGGTAATGGTATGGGAAACGTGAGAACAGTACCCCTCCTCTTCCAATCCAAGCTCTTCTGCCTCTCTCTTCTCTACCTCCTCACCACCACCCTCTTCTCCCTCTACGTCTCCTTCTCCCACTCCGCTTGCTTCTTCACCTCACTCCCCTCCTCTCGTCCTCTCCTCTCCAACGCCATTCTCTTCTCCTACCCACCCTCTTATGGCGAGCACAAGTATGCCATCCCCTCTCCTCATGACTACTCTTCATGCACTTCTGCTCTGCTCTTCCCTGGTACGCACTCCCTATCTCTCTTTCTCTTGTTTTCCCATTGCTGCTTTCCATCATCATCATCTTCTTCTTCTTCTTCTTTTTCTTCTCCTTCTTATTCTGATGCTGCTGCTGCTTCTCCTTTTCATGATGATTATCAGAGTATCGGGTTGCGGTACGAGACATTCATGATGCGTTCAAGAACATCTCATTGTCATCGCCCTCTTCCTCTGTTTTGAGGTATTTGACAGGGAACAGAGACAGTTTCTCCGGCAACTTCTCCACTGAGAAGAGGAGATCTTTCTTTAGCCATGAAGACGATCCATTGGTTCCAGTCCCTTGTGGTTTTCTCAAGGAATTCCCCATCAAACAATCCGGTTTGTTCAACACCTGTTGCTTTGAAGAGAGAAATTACTAACAGAGAGTATCGACCTTGATTTAATTTTTCTTTTCTATGAATTATTATAGATAAATCAGAGATGGAGAATTGCGGTGGGGTGGTTGTGGCATCAGCCATCTTTGGGGATTTCGACAAAATCCGGCAACCGAAAGGATTGGGAATGCATAGCTTGCAAGCTGTTTGTTTCTTCATGTTTGTGGATGATTCCACAGTCAGAGGCCTTCAGGTCCACAACATTCTCTCTGACAATGTTGGGGAAAAGAATAAGGTTGGAGTTTGGAGAATAGTGAGGCTTCTCAAGAGTAGTATGCCTTACGAGAATGACGCCATGAATGGAGTCATTGCCAAACATCTCATCCACAGGCTCTTCCCTAATTCCAAATTCAGTGTTTGGATTGATGCCAAGTTACAACTTACAGTGGACCCATTGCTTTTAGTTCATTCTCTTCTCATCTCCAAAGATGTGGACATGGCTCTGTCCAAGCATCCCTTTAATCTGCATACAATGCAGGAAGCCATGGCCACTGCAAGGTGGAAGAAGTGGAGAGATGTTGAGTCCATCAGAGTTCAGATGGAGACTTACTGTAAGAATGGCTTGCAACCTTGGAGTCCTAGAAAGCTCCCCTACCCAACAGGTTCCCATCTTTTATTTATTTATTTATTTTGTTGTGATTTGTACAAACGACTGGCTCGATCGATCGTGTGTCATCGCAGATGTTCCTGATACTGCATTGATCATAAGGAGACACGGACAGGCGAACAATTTGTTCTCCTGCCTTCTTTTCAATGAGTTGGAGGCATTCAACCCAAGGGATCAACTCGCATTTGCTTATGTTAGAGACCTTATGAAACCAAAGATCAAACTAAACATGTTTGAAGTTGAGGTGTTTGAACACATAACAGTGGAATACAGACACAACCTGAAGCGCGAGGGTTTGCACACACAACAACAGTTGGCTGGGAAAGCTCGAGAAACCAGAAATACCTACCCTGCAGGGGATATCAATGGCAGCAGCTGTGAAAGATATCTTTTGAAAATGTGGGGTGAGTCTAGTGACTGAGGGATCAGGATATTGAACCATGGATGACATACACATAATCATATAGGTGTCTCATTCTTTATTTGCATGCTTGCATGATTATATATATATATATATACGACTCCAATTTCCCTGCTGTGAATGTTTTCTTCTTTTTCTTTTTTTCTTTTCGTCTTTTCTCATGTTCATTAATTATTTGATGTGATTATTATCGTTTTGTGATCAAGTCTAGCTGAACATTATTTATCTATTTATTTGGTTTGGTCAAGAGGGGCATTTGTTGGTTTATATCAAGTGGGTGTTGTTTATATGGAGGTAGGCCATAGGGATCTCCATTGGTGTTGTTTCGTTCTGTGGAGGAAGCTGACGGTTTCACAATTGGCGCTTTTCCTAAGACCATCTATAACATGGGATGAAAAAACATTCGAGAAAATTTACTAAACTATCATATGGTTTATGTCTTCTCAAATCAAATCGGTGTTTGTGATTTGATTTTAAGTATTTTAGTATGATACCAAAACTTTTAACCACGTTAATATATTTGCTGATGTGACATAAAAATTCAGAAAATATTAAAAAAAATAAGAAAAGCACTAAAAAATAGAAAAAAGAAAAATTTTGAAAAAATTCAAAAAACAGAAAATCCCATATATTAAAAGTGTAATGCTATATAGAGCGAATTCATTATACGAAATCGTAACACAACTGAGCTGGCATCACCTTTCTCTATCATACTCAGCATTACAATTAAAAATAAATTAATTAAAAAGAAAAAAAATACCCTAATCCGTGAGTTTCCTCTTCGCTCCTTGTCTTCTTCGCCCAAAAAAAACTTATAAAACTCCAAAAAATCGCTTAAATTCCAAGATAAATTAAAATAAAATCTTTAAAAACCCCAAAAATAGAAAAAATTCTAAAAAAAACTCCATAATCCCAAAAAAAATCGACAAAAAAATCCCAAAAAAACAATATAAACCCCACAAAACTCTTTAAAAACAAAAAAATCTGAAAATTTTGTAAAAAGTGCAGAAAAGCGAAAACAAATCCACAAAATCCCTAAAAACTAAAAAAAACCTACAAAAATTTGTAAAATATCGAGAAAATTCTATAAAAAAAAAATCCACAAATTTTTTATATAGAAAATTTCATAAATTTCCAAAAAATCCCTAAAAATTCCAAAAAATATGAATAAATAAATTAGATAAATGAAAAAAATCTGAAGCTTATATAAATATTTTGGGTTCTAATTTATTTATTTACTTTTTGACATTTTGGGATTTTTGGGAAATTTATGAAATTTTCTAGATTTTTTGGCAAATTCTTAGATTTCTGTGTGAAATTTCTGGATATTTTACAAATTTTTCTAGGTGTTTTTAGTTTTTAGGGATTTTATGGATTTTATGCACTTTTTACAAATTTTTCAGATTTCTCTGTTTTTTAAAAAAGTTTTGTGAGTTTTTTTGGGAAATTTCTAAGTTTATTTTATTTTTTCGAATTTCATGGATTATGGATTTTTTTAGAAGTTTTTCTAATTTTTAAGGGTTTTAAAGATTTTAATTTTTTTTATTTTTGAATTTAAGCTATTTTCTAGGGTTTTTATAAGTTTTTCTTTTTTTTAAATTTTTTTTATGCCACGTCAGCAAATATATGAACGGGGTTAAGTGTTTTGGTATCTTTTTGCTTACGGTTAGATTACAGGGTACCAAAGTGCTCAAAGTCAAACCACAAGCACCGGATTGAGAAAGAGGCAAAGCATATTGTAGTTTAGTGAAATTTCCCTAAAAACATTCTCAAACCTTCTATATCTTTCTTTCGTTCCAAGGGAGAGAAGTCCCTAGTTTTCCAAAATTATGAAACAAATTCCTACTTTAATAGATGGGTTTCATGCACAGCACAGTCTGACACTCGGCCTAGCATAATGCACTGCCCATTTCATGACTCATATGACTTTTAAAATTGTTGATGTCAAAATCTGCTCCTCTTAAGGATCAAAACAAATCTAGATCCACGGATAAGAGAGGTTGGTGAAGATTGAGAAACTTCAATGATTTGGAAGGAAAGATAGGCTTTGTGGACGACTTCTCAAATGAACTCCTTCTTTCTTTTCTGGAGATTGGACCTCTAAGTATCCCACCGCGTTTAAAGAGGAATAGGTAGAAAGAAGAGGGTCAGACACTTGTGCACCAAGGTAGCCACCGATGCTTAAGTTTGAGAAGCTCAAAATGGAGAGGAGAGCAATGAGGAGAGTGAGATAGAGTAGGAGAGCGTGGAGAGGATTTCAAGTGAGAGTGAAGTACATGTAGTTAGGTGATCGGTCTCAATGGAATTAAAGTAGAGTACCGGGAACTGAATACCAAATGTTAGATGTCCTCCTTGTGAGTTGAGGTGCTCCTTATATAGTGTTAAGGTTGTTAGCCAGCTAGGAGCAAGTTGCTTGCAAGAAAAGAGAAAGCAAGGCACTAGCTCAGATACAACTGGGCAATAGGTTGGAGGCAGTTAAATCTGCTAGAACCTTCTGTGGTCTGCTGGAGAACTTATCTCCATCGTTAGATGACCAAGTGGTTAGCTGACAGTTGAGTCATCATTTCAGCTCTTATGATCATGCCACATTTATTTTGATATTTTCACTCCATAACACTTGCCCCCCAACTCTCTAAGCCTACCAGTCTTCAGCTTGGCTTAGAATGGAGAGTTTGGTTGTCGGCTGATGACATGGGTTAGGAGTTCTCAGATGTCTAATGAGGCACGCATAGGGTGCGCAGCGACTAACCCGCAAGTGTACGGAGTCGATCAAGTAGTAAAGTACCCATGAGATAGTGGCCCACATATCGCTCATCCGTGGGTGCGTCCATTCGGAGAGTCTCCAGAGCTGTCGGATCCTAAGTAATCACTTTCTGACAAGCATGTCTATGCATTCTGCCTATAAATAGGGTTGTAGAGAGCTAGGGTTTCTCTTAAGCAAAATTCGACTTCTTTGTTTGTTGTTGCCGCTCGAGAGAATTTCTTTTCTTCCCTTAGAGCAGTCTTTCTTCTTCCTTTCCACCCAGGTAATGGAGGACTCATCTCTAACTTCTAAGGAACAAGGTTCTAGAGTCAAATTGATCCCTTCTTCCTTATGTTTTCCTGAGATCGTCCAGGAGAGTAATGTTTTCGTCATTCCTTCTTCTTCCAGATATAGGCTTCCAAATACTAGGGAATGAGCCTATACTCCTTGGCCGGAAGAGTTGGCCATGTATATAGAGTCCTTCATGGCAGGTCTTCATCTTCCTATCCTACTTTTGTTTGGTGAGATTCTTTCTTTCCATAACATGACCCCGGCTTAACTTGTCCTAAACTTGTGGAGGATCCTATGCGGGTTAGTAATCCATTTCCTTTATTTGGGTTTGCGACCTTCTCTTTGTTGGTTCTGTCTCCTTTTCTACATAAGAAAGCATTCGAACTTTGGAGATTGATATTACTTTGCCACCCGAGCTCATAGGTCCTTCTTATGTAAGACCCTGTCTACCATACACCATTGGAAGACAAAGTTATTCTTTGTGTCTTGTGAGTCTATGTGTTCAATCCCCACTTCATGGAACTCCCCAAAATATAGAATCTTTTGAGCTTGAGATGTCATTTGTTGAGGAGAAACAATTAACCATCTTGCAAAATAGAGAATCTCCTTCTTCATCCCAGCTGATCTCTATAGAAAATCTGTGAAATGCCAGACTCTTCCTTCCTATGGGTAGGATGTCCTTTGATCACATAGATTTGTCATGTAGCTTTTACGTAACTGACTTGTTGTTTCTCCATTTATAACTAATCCGATAGACTAATGACTTTTGATCTGCAACCTGAGAAGCAAGTCCAGGGACTCTTTTAGTACAACCTCGTCTAGTCGTGAAAAGCGTCCGGTAGAGGAATAAGCTTGGCAGACAAAGAAGTCATGAGCTTAGCCAAAGGCTTTGGTGGTATTGTCTACTCCAAGAACCAGGGAGCCAGAGACCTCGACAGAGTTGGTGGTGTGACCTCACCGCTGAGTAGTGCTACAAGTAGAGTCAGATGCCGAGCTTGACTCTCCTCCAACTGTACCTACATTGACTGCGCCAAGATCAGGGGACCCTTCCACTTCCAAGGGTGACCTCTAGCTCCTTAGGTAAACTTAATCTCCTCAACCAATCTCAGGTACCATTACAAGGCCTCTCAAGGTCTTGGGCTAGTGTGGTTAGAGATAATGGATTGAACAATCAATAGGAGATGACAACTCTCCCTAGTACAATCTTGGAGAAGTTAAAGGTCTCTATCTTAGACACAGTTACCATAGAACCTTGGACTATTGAAAAGGTCCAAGAGGCTATAAGGTGGGTTCTTTACGTGATGTTCTTAGGTAAGGCTCCATCCCTGTTGCAGGTTAGAGAGGAGTTAACCGAGTTATGGTCACACCTGGGCTCCTTCTCGGTAGCAGACATGGCAAACATATTCTTCTTTATACATTGTGAGACAGTGGAGATGATGGAGAAACTCCTTGCTAAAGGACCATGGATTCTTAATGGCATACTTGTTCAACTACTACCCTAGTATCCATTTTAAATTGACCTTTGAGCCTGTTACAATTGCTTCACTATAGATTCAACTCCATTATTAGTCGCTTAATTATAGTAGTGCATTTTGGAAACAAGAAGCTCTTCAGATGATAATGTCCTATTTTGGTGACCATGTTAAGATTGATGATACTCAATGAACCTTGAAAGAGCATGTTTATCTCTAATTTGTATAGAACTGAATCTTTCCCAACCTCTTAATAGATAGATTTGGATGGGAGGCTCAAAGACCAAGGTTTTTGTTGCCATTTTATATGAAAAGCCTCGTACATTTTGTACAAATGTGGAGTAGTGACATACCAAGTCAATGATTGACCAATCACTGACTTCGAGTCCACCTAGCATCTGATTAGAGGAGTAGGGCTATAAAGGGAAAGCTCCTATGGTCATGGAGGGTTGGCAGAGCTCAAGTAAGGGTAATGTTTGGGGTAACGCAAAAGCCATGTAGTCCACCTAGGATAACGACGACATCTCTAAGGATGATTCCGGTTTGACATCGAAGAGGGTGAGGCCGTGGCTAGGTGAATCTTCAATATAGCGAGTGTTGTTATCTTTATGAAGAGAGCTAAAATCTCATATTTTGTACACTATATTTTGCCAGGTTCAAAGATTTAGAATCATATTAAATCATTCTTGGCCCGATTTCATATTCATGTCTCAGTTCCATAGTTTATAAATTGATTTTATATAATTAAATGCACTAATGCAATATGTTATATTCCTTGAGAGATCAAAGGAATTCTTAGTCTAACTAAGAGATAAACTTCAACTCACATCCCAACTTTTAAACAAACTCAGATTCGTAGTTCGACTTGAAGACAAACTTCTATTTGGAGTCCAACTTTGAGACAAACTTCAACTTAAAATTCAACTTCGAAACAAACTCAGATTTAGAGTTCGACTTGGAGATAAACTTCTATTCGGATATGGAGTCCAAATTTAAGACCAACTTCAAATCAAAATACAACTTTAAAAAAAAAATTCTATTTAAATGTATAACTTGGAGATAAGCTTCTATTCGAATTAGGAGTCCTACTTGGTGGTAATCATCAATTCGAGGTTTGGAAGTGAACATAACCATCAATTCAATACCCAGGGATAACTATTCTAAAGTGAATCAAAGTCTATCATAACAACCATGAAAAGTTTATGTTGATACTCAAAATGAGAGGGTCCTCAGGATCCGCTTTCCATTCAGAGTTTAATTGAGAAGAGAGATAGAGAATGGTGGTTGTTGGATGGTTGAGTAGGGAAACTTTGCAAGCTCAGTGATGACCTCAGTGAGTCGTTGTCATAAGAAACAATGGAACTCCGACCTCCAAGTCCTTTTCATGCAAGGGAAGTCCGAGGGCTTCTCCTTGGACACTCTGACTCTCAAGTTAGCAAGAGTTAATCGGAGGAGAAGGAGAAAAGGAAGGACAAGGGAGAGATGTGTAATAAGTTGCAAAGGAAATTGGGAGAGAATTAGAGGAGGAAAGCGCTCTCAAGGTGGAAGATGAGTCCAGAGAGTCCCTCCTTTTTCCCTTCTCTCTTCCTCCCTTTATACCTCGTAGGTTGCCATCAAGAGGTTGACCGTGGGTTGTTGCCTCTGACGCCAGCGCGGGCGTGGACGCTGTTATTAGGTCTACAAGCGCTTGATTCAGGTCGACCTAGGAAGTTAAGTCGTCATTGTATGTGCTTGATCGGGGAAGAGGAGGGACTTGCACCTCTCCTTGACTTTAACTCTTTAATTTTGCTCGGACTGTGGACCAGGTGTTTGTCCGGGTCTCTGAGTCGTTTCTTGCTGGTGAGGCTGTGGCCCCCATCCTCATCGTCAAGATTCCTAAGCTGCTCCCACCAACCGGACCACACGTCTAATCCTCCTAATTAATGCCTTGGTTGTCAAGCGGAGCTTGACTATATAACCGGGCTGAACATGCGTCATCTTAGCTGAAACTTGTTATTCGAGATGAGGTACACGCATCATGTCGGCCTCGATTTTCGAGCCCACAGCCCCCTGGTGACTTGTCTTCATTATTGAAATTTAGTGGGAGACGTGAATGGCATTGTTTCCTAGATGATCTTCCTAAAGCCTCAGAGGCGATGGTGGGCCACGTGTCTTCCATAAGGAGTATTCTTTTGCCAAACGCGCGACTGTCGGATCACCACCACTCGGATATTGTGACACAACCCCACCCATGCCTTCCTTTTTATGCAAATTTTTCACACCATTTCGTCTTCGCGTTTCTACCCCCACACACCACAATTTTTGGAGAGCTTCTACCTTCACGAAGTGTCTTGGAATTTCGTTATTCCAGCTAGGGCAATAGAGGTTCAGTTCCTATCTGCCAGAAGATCTTCCATAGTTAAAGAGTCTTTTCTTAGTGAGATTAGGGCTCTCAACCTTCCCCGTTATGCCAATGGCTTTGGTATTCATCCTTCTTTTGAGCTTAGACTCCCTTCTTCCAAGAGGGCCAACCATCACAGACCTGGGGATGTCACTCTGTACTTGGAATCTCTTAGAGTAGGCCTTTGCTTTCCTCTCCACCCTTTCTTTCGGAAGGTTATTTGTTTTTACAAAATATGCCCTGCCCAACTCCATCCTAGTAGCTGGAAAATCTTTTGCGGCTTTGTCATTGTCTTCCACCGTCTAAGATGCGCCCCTACCATTAGTTGGTCCGACTTTTGTTTTCCTTGAAGAAGATTCCCGGACTTGAGGATTAGTTTTGTTTTACTGCTCAATGAAGCAACATATTCCCGGGCCCTCTTCTTTCTAAATTATTTGTATGAAGGTCCCATTTCTTCTTCATCTTGTGTGGGGCGATTGGGATGTCCTGACCTTGTAAGGTACCCCCTTCTTAGATTTGGCCTATGATACAACTATGGCCAACTGAGAAGAGAAGCAAATCACCATCCTTAAGAATTCCGACCCCTTAGACCCCTTAGACCTCTCTAATATAGTACCTGAGTTGGTTCTTAGGGTGACTAAGCTCTCTATCTCAGGTGGTAGTGTATCCCCTTCCATTTGTTTGTCTGTCGGCAAGTGGTTGTTGTTATCTCTCAAATGAGAGATAAGTTATAGGCCATGAGCTTATTGTTTGGAGTTGAATGTGTGCATTAATAGATTAATTATATGCATGTTTAGCTCTAATTCTTATAGATTGGAAATATTGTGTCGCCTACCTGGATTATGCATGTTTTGTATGATTTTGATAATGACAAGCACTAATCCGTGATTTTCATGATTGTCGTAGGAAGACCAATTTCTGGCTCATCATCAGAGCTAAACGAAAAGGAGAAGACCTAATAGCAATGTAAAATGAGTCAATTGGAACAAGTCTTCAAAGAGCAAATTCAGTAAGGAGCAATGTGCCGTACTACAGAGGCGACTTATCGCCAATCGTGTTGCAGGCGACTGATAGAAGTTGAGATTTTGCAACACGTTGCTCAATATCGCGCGACGCGTCCCACCGTGCAGCAACTTTGAAGATAGCATTCTATGATGCGCCGCTCCCCCGTCAGTGACATGTCGTAGATCGCGGCTATATAAAGAAACCTGCTTGCTAGGGTTTCCCTGATCTCGGTATTCCACAACTTTTCTTCCAATCTCGTCCTAGACGCAACAATCCTTGTTGGGGCAGTGATGAGGGTGCAAGAAAAGCTTATAGAGAGCTTTGGATGAATGCTATGAACATTGTCCTAGAGATGTGTGATAAGTTAGACATGAATATCATGATTGTTCTAGGGTTATGTGATAAGTTAGACATGAAAACCTAAATTAACTTGTGATTATGTGGTTTGTTGCTTGAGCATAGTGTGCTTGTGACACAGTCCTTGATCAAACTGTTAGTCATAAGACAATGACAAAGATTTAGCTACTCGAATATTTGTGTGAATCTAGTTAATCATCTATCTAAAAGACGATGACATATCTTAGGCTTAAAGTCATACAAGTGTTAGTATAGACGGACTATGCATCACAAGGTTGAAGGTCAGTGTGACAGACCGGCATATATCAAGGCATAGGAATATGTCGCGGGTTATTCATGGTCAAGACATCGTTTAGGTCCACTAATATCTCATTACACTCCATAGGGAATTGTTACAGGTCATCCATGGTCAAGATATCGTCTAGGAATATGTCGCGGGTCATACATGGCCGTAGGCATATTCCTTAGGAATAAGGAATTAGCATATGCACCTCCAGCGTATGAAGTCCCTAATATGTCTCTAAATAACCCTTACCAGTCAACTCAACAAACCACCTCTAATCACAAGAGAAAACTCCTATCATGTCTAGACATTAAACAACCCTAGATTTTTATCACTGTTAGCCTTCCCTACTCTCTTGGTTATTTTACTTGATTCCTTAGGACTTAGTTCAACAAACCCTTGATTTTATTCTCTAAAGCTGTGTAGTATCTTAATAGGTTGTTGTTTGATTAACATCCTACTCCCTGTGGATTTCACCTGGTACTTGCAAGTTATTCATTATTTTGATGACACGTGCACTTGCATGAGTGTGTGTATACCCTCAACAAAGTTTTTGGAGCTGTTGCCGAGGAGTAGTTAGGTTCCGTTGACTCTAGCCCAATAAGGATCTCCGCTTACTTAAGTATTTTGTTTTGATTTTCTTTTGTGAAAATTTACTTTACTTTCTTTTTCTTGTGAATACATTGATTAATTCTTATTTTCTTTATTTTTATTTATTAGTTTCATTGCCTTGAGTATATTAGGGTTGTTCTTATTTTATAGGATTAGGTCAAGACATATTTTGTCTTGTTGTTTATTCTCCTACCCCCTTGTGTACTTGCATGAGCGACAATGACATCGACCCTTTCGAACCAGAGATCGAACAAACTTGTAGAAGGCTCTGGAAAGAGAAGAAAAAGAAAGGAGAAATTCCTAGATCTTCCTCTGGCAACATGGACGAATTTGAAGATAACTGTCCCATGTATAAGTATGCAATTCGGTCTTCTCAACGACTGCAGTCATGTATTCAGCAACCGGAAGCCTAGTTGCTACATTCGAGATTAAGCCTGTAATCATTCAGGTGCTGCAATGTGCTGGCAAATTTTGTGGGCTCCCGAATGAAGATCCTAATAGGCATATTAGGAACTTTCTAGAGATTAGTGACACTATTAGACATAACAATGTCCCAAAGGATGCTATGCGTCTTTCGCTTTTTCCCTTCTCTTCGAAGGATAAAACAAAAAATTGGCTATACTCTCAAGCTCCCAATTCCATCATGACTTGGGAGAACCTTATGCAAAAAATTTCTAACCATGTTTTTCCTATCCTCCAAGGGGCTGTTTGGTTGCTAGGATATCTCGGGATTGGGACGAGACATCCTGAGCTACAGCCAAAATTGGGTGTTTGGGTGCATGGATCTCGCGGGATAGGGATGGCTTATATCCCTCAAATCAGGACGAGCAGTGTTCCACCTAATCGATGGGAAGCCACTCATCCATCAAATTCATCCTTTCTTGATTCTCGCAAAAGCCTCCCTAGATTCTCACGAGCGCCTTCTTCTGTGTTTAAAATCACCATCCAGTTGCAAGCTTCTTCTCCGCTGAGCGAGTCTACCTCTCCTCAGAGTGAGCTTCATCTCTGATCTGCCTCTCCGAGTTCGTTCCCTCTGCCTCTAACGCCTCTCTTTCTCTCTCTCTCTCTCTCTCTCTCTCTCTCTCTCTCTCTCTCTCTCTATCGCAATCATCGGAGCGGAGGCTGCGATTTCAAGGCGATCGTGGTGTGTTAGGGTTGGGGTTTTGTTTCTCACCTTGATTTTTAACTTTTTTTTTTTTGAAATTTTTTGGATTTATTTCGGAGATGATGTTTAGGGTTTGGTGGCAAGGGAGCTGACTGTGTTTCTTGGTAAATTGGTACAGGCTTGGGAGAGGGCGAGCGTAGTATTCGGGGATTTGATTCGGAGAAAGCTTCAGGTGGGTTTTTTGTTTGATTTTATTGATTGAATTATTGGAATTTGTGATTTATTTGGCTGGAATTGGAATTTTCTGTATGTATGTATTTGTTTTTTCCAATTTTAGCAAGGAATTAGATTGTTGTGATATGATGCTCTCTTTTGATGAAAGGATGGTATCTTGCTATAGATTTTTTTGAATCCTTTTGATACGTTTCTCTGCCAGAGTGAGCTTCCTCTCTGCCAAGGTACTGGGCCATCACCATCACCATGATATCTTTGTGCGAGCTTCGTCTCTGATCTAGGGTTCTATTAGAGAAATTTCATATTATGTGCTACTTTGTTGGATAGAATGCAATAGAAATTTCATGTCTGATCTTTGTAATTCCATCTCTGATCAACTGTTTTGTTCTTGATTAGATGATTTCCATCTGGGTGGTGTTTAGGATTTCCATCTTGATTGAAGTTTGTACTCCTGCAAGTTTCCAAGAATACCTCCTAAAAGTATTGATTATAAAAACACTACTTATTAAAGATATAATAACCATTAATTTAAGCAATCCTTTTCAAGCTTTAAATTAGAAGAAGAACATGGTGGGAAGAGGAATGCAGGATATATCTTATGGTACGTACATAATCGTTGATAATTTTATAGTTACTCATTACACTTTGTTTATATTTTTCTAACCTTAACGTACACTTCTCCAATGTTTACTGACAGAGTCATCCAAACGAAGAACCATATATAAATAAACCCATTGAAAACTACGATCTCCTAGAGGCTGTTTGTGGCAACGATCATGCAATAGGACATTTCACCCGTAACATTATTGAGACGTTGCCCGTCGATGTTGGTGTAGAGAATTTCTCTCAGGATAATTTCAACAGTGGACCAACATCTGCTGATCTTGGACATGGACTCTTTGACAGTGACTTCGGGTTTGAGACACCCTCGCCAGCACCACCTTCAACAATGCCCACAAATAGCTCACAAGCACGTACCTCTCAAGATACACAAACTAGGAAAGAAAGGTAAAAAAAAGTCATGCTGGTGCTGATTCTGACATGACAGAAAGTGTATCTTCAAGATTGGATAGGGTTGCACTTGCAATGGAGGAGCAAAACCTAGTCACTCTTACTACTAGACTAAGAGAAGCATGCATGAAGTTGACTGAGGTGGGTTATTCAATTGATGACGTGCTCAAAGTTTATGATTATTATGGTGAAAGTGAGACTAGAACCTTCAAGTTTCTGGGCGGGCCCGAGATTCTCCATCAGTGTATGGTAATGGCAGTTGCAAGACCGCCAGGGCAAAATCCTTAGTTCAGGATTATTTGTTCTATATAATAGTGAAATGTGGGATGTGTTTTTATTTGGTTGAAAACTATGGTTGTTGTTGAACTTGCAGTGGATTTATATGTTTTGTTGTTGCTATGAATTGGCAATTTGTATACTTGCAAGTGAGTAGTCAATGTATTTCAAGAGTAATTGCTTTCTGATTTTCTGACGAGGCTTAGGGATTGTTTGTAATTTCTTACTTGGATTTATGAAATTGTTTTTTTCTCATGGTATTATTACCATTTATAGGTTGAGGCCCCCATAAAAACCATTAGTGATAATGTTAATTAATCGAAGAAGCTGTTTTACTTCAAGATTGTGAAGTTTTCAATAGATGCACAATATTTCAAAGGAAGAAACTTTATTTCTTTAGTTACATATTTTTTCAATATTTTAAGCTAGTTAAATTAAAATCCATTAATCAAGTTAAATAATAAATAAAAAAATTATTCATTAATAATCCATTAAAACATAATTAAGTTGATTAAATACCATCTCAAAACCTTTTAAGTTGAATAAATAAAAATATAGTGATAAATTATCTGAATAATTAAGCTAAATACCAACTTAAAATATTTTAGGTTATAAATAAAACAAATAGATAAAAGGGGTAACTTCACCCCCCATGGATAGGGTTACCATACCACTCCCATATCCCTCCAACCAAATACTCATAAGTGGATATCCAAAACTTTATATATCCTTATCCCTCTAACCAAACACCTAACATTCTTTATCCCGTACTCTATATCCCACCAACCAAACACCCATATGATGGATATCCCATCCATGGATATCCCTCATCCATGTGACACAATATCCTGGCAACCAAACGCCCCGCAAGACAACACACCTTAGAAGCCTCATCATGGCATTTACACAACAAGATTCTGAGTCCCTTAATGAGGCGAGGGAGTATGTTAGTTTTCAAAACGGAGATAATTATAAGGCTTAATATGCCAGTTTGAGAATAGATATGGGCCTTAAATGATGTATTCAAGAGCCAATTTGGGCTTTTTTGTATAAATTCTACCTCAACTAGCATGCACACTTATTTTAATGAAATTCAATTTCAAATTGATAAATTTTTACATTAATACAAGGTTTTTTAAGGCAAAAACGCATTTTGGTCCCTATAATATGGTATATTGTTCATTTTGATCCTTATAATATGAAAATGTTTAATACGACCCCTGTACTTTTAGAGTTTTGGCAATTAATATCTCTAGGGCTGACGTGGCAACTAGCTGACGTACGGGCTGAATGTATGAATTTTTTTAACATGACGTGGAATCCTATGTGGCATCCAGACATGGCAAAATATTTGAACTTCCGAAATATTAATCATTTAATAATGATGTGTTATGCCACGTATCAAAAAAAATAATAAAAATAAAAATAAAAAAATAAAAAAATTCTTAAAAAATTCTAAAAGAATTCTAAAAACAAAAATTATAAAATTTTGTAAAATAAATAGGATTTTTTAAAAAATTCTAAAAAATCAAGTTAGAATTCTAAAAACATTTTTTAAAAAAATAAAAAATTCTAAAAAATTCTAAAAAAATAAAAAAATATTTAAAAATTCTAAAAAAACCTAGAAAATCTAAAAATTATAAAAAATAAACATGATTTTTTCAAAAATTCTAAAAAAATTTGGTTAGAATTCTAAAAATTGGCAAAATTCTAAAAAATAAAAAATATAAAAAAATCTTTAAAAATCCAAAAATAATCTAAAAAATAAGCAAGAATTTTTAAAGAAATCACAATAATAAACCAGAAAAAAAGTAAAAAAAAATGATTTGTAATTTATAAAATGAAAATGGGCTTTGTAATCACAACAATCAAATTGGAAAAATAGTAAAAAATGTTCGAAAAAATATAAAAGGAACACTTGCAAAACCATTCTAACTTCTTCATAACCTTAATAACCTTAATCACAACAATCACAACATATAAGTATAGTTTTTAACTATCTTTCCAGGTTCATTGTTTATGATTACACTAAAAAATCCTGTTTATCTTTTAGAATTTTTTTTATAATTTTTTTATAATTTTTTAGAACTTTTTAGAATTGTTTGTTTGTTTGTTTTTTTTTTTGACACATAGCATGCCCACTCCTGTATTCCAGGGTCTAAAAATGCTTTTTTATTGGAATTTTTTTTAGAGTTTTAGAATTTTTTGCAATTTTTTACTATTTTTGTAGAATTTTTTTATAGATTTTTTTAGATATCTTTATTTTTTAAAATTTTTAAGGATTTATTTTTGAAACGTGGCATGCTGATGCGGCATGTCACTTCATTATTAAATTATTAATATTTTGGGAGTTCAAATATTTTGCCACATCAGATGCCACTTAAGATGCAACATCATGTTAGAAAATTCATGTATTCAACCTGTATGCTAGCTAGCTGCCACGTCAGCCCTAGGGACCGTAATTGCCAAAAATCTAAAAGTACATGGGCCGTATTGAACATTTTCATAGTATAGGGACCAAAATGAACAATATACCATAGTATAGGGACCAAAAATGCATTTTTCCCCTTTTTTTAATGTTGATAGATGGTAAGGCCATCGGAGCGCGATAGAGATGATCATTTGGCAAATGAGAAAGGTGTTCTATGACAAAGGAGCAAAATGAGAGAAAGGAGAGAGGGGGAGAGAGCATCCTTAAAGAGTTGCTGAGATCAAGAATTTACTGGAAGAGCTACAGGACTCCAAATCAAATCTCCACCATTCCGATTGAAGATAGACAAGTCAGGAACACTCAGTTAAAATTTTAGCTCAATCCGAGTTGAAATAGTCATCTGATCATACATTTGATGAAGACATCACTATGTTTACAGGTTGCATCGCAATGCCCACATTTCATAGCTCTCCGGATTTTCAGCAGCATCCTAATGTACGAACAGAGCATCGCGATGTTAACACCAGATAGAATCCTATAACCCATATTTTGATCAGTATCGCAATACACAATTCTGGTATCGTGATGCTATTTCCTGGAGGTATAACAATGACCTGATTTTTATGTTTTGGGCATCTCTCGTTTGGGGGCGGCGGCTAGAGCTCCAAGAAGGAGATCCGGAGGGTTTTCAAGTCCGAATCTAGCGAGGAGAAGCTCTAAACAAAGGGGGGAACCTATTTCTTATTGTTTTATGTTTGATTGATCTCTTCTTTGTACTGAATCATGGATGTTTACTTTCTTATTTGCATAATTATGGAGTTAATGTTTGTAATGGTAGCTTAAGCATCTATGCTAGGGTTGTATGGATTCTTTGATTTGAAATCTTTAATATCCAATGTTTGCATTGATTGAGTTGTTTATGGATGTGTCTATGATTTAATACTTTCTTAATCGTATGCTGACGGGTTGACAAAGTATCTTGGCTCTCTATGCATAGACATATGTATACGTGGGTCATTTTAGTATCATAGGGTAGAGATACGGAGTGACAGCTATAGACATATGCAATGGTTCTCCTTGGTGATAACAAAGTTTAGGTCCTATAACATGTCTTCCTACCACCATAGACATACGAGGAGGTACAAATCCATGTTCCTTAGACATAAGGAACCTGTAGGCTGCACCCGGAGTGCACACAAGTAATTAGGTCTATTACCAATTAATTCTTATCTAAAGCAGCAATATCACTGTGAAACGTAGGAGAAAATATATACAAGTCAATAGAGTCATACAATCCTAGAATGATAATATCTGGAGAAATCCTTTCACCCTTCGTTATCTTTTATTATTTTCTAGGAGTAGTTTGGTTTAGTAACTTTTCAGTTAATTGATTGACTGAGTGACTAAGCGAATTAGTACGTTAGTACTCATCTAGACCTAGTAAGATTTCCTTGAGGAATCGACCCGGTACTTATAGAAATTTATTACTTGCGACTACATACGATTGCGTACAGAGGCTTGAGTTCTTGCACTCGTAGCCGTAGATCAACAAAGTTTTTGTGTGGTGTCTACTAGAGCTCGAAGGAGCCAATCTGGAGGGTTTCAAGAATAAATCAAACTGGGAGAAGCTCTAAACAAAGGGGGAACCTATATCTTATTGTTTTATCTTTGATTGATCTCTTCTTTATACCGAATCATGGATGTTTACTTTCTTATTTGCATCATTATGGAGTTAATGTTTATAATGTTATCTTAAACATCTATGCTAGGGTTGTATGGATTCTTTGACTTGAAATCATTAATATCCTATGTTTGCAATGATTGAGTTGTTTATGGATATGTCTATGATTTAATACTACCTTAATTGTGTGACGATGGTTGATGACGTATCTTGGCTCTCTATGCATAGACCTATGCATACGGGGTCGTATTAGTATCATCGGGTGGAGATGCAGAGTGACAGTAGTAGACCCCATTAGCATAGACATATACAATAGTTCTCCTTGTTGATGATAGAGTTTAGGTCCTATAATGTGTCTTCCTACCACTATAGACATATGAAGAGGAATTGATCCGTGTTCCTTAGACATAAGGAACCTCTAGGCTACACCCAAAGTGCACAGAAGCACCCAAACCTATCATTGTTCAGCCCTTATTCATAGCATTGATTCCATTACAAAACATATGACAATATCCCTACAAGTCAATAGAACCATACAATCCTAGAAGCTTATCATTGAGAGAAACTCTATGCACCCTTCGTTACTTCTTCCATTTTCTTAGGACTTATATAATCTCTTCCAATTATAAGATTGACTTACTTTACCAAGCAACTTAGTATTTTGTTGTTCATTTAGACCCAGTAAGCCTTCCCTGTAGATTCAACCCAGTAATCACCAGAATTTATTACCTACAACCACGTAAGTGTGCAGAGGCTTTAGTGCTTTTATTGGTAACCACTAGTCAACAAAGATTTTGGTGTCGTTGCCGGGGAAGGTATAAACCATAGGTGGCATTAGTTGAATAGAAGCTATTCTAGCTCAGACATTTATTTTTCTTTTACATTATTTTGTATTCTGATGGGGGTAAAAGAGGTGAGTCTCATGGCGCTTGATAAGTGTTCATTTGAGCATATTTTTATATCATATTCTTATATGCTTTGCATGTAATTGTGAGGATTTTTGGCCTTCCGATGCTTAAAGTGTGTTTATTTCGATGAACGGGGCAAGATATCAAGACACCAAGAGAAAGGAATCTTTTCGAGGGAAATTGAGGCCGAAATGAAGCATTCCTGGAGGAAAAACCCCGGCACACGGGCTCTCATACGGCCCGTATGGACCTGGAGAGTCGAGGCCTAGACAAGTGGCTTCTTTTGGACCCGTATAGATCCCCGTATAGCTCATACGGGCATCCATATAGGCTGTTATATGCCCGTATGGAGGCACTTGGAAGCTATACTGGCCCGTATACGGGCCTGTATATCATAAATTTTCAGTGAGTTTGCAGACCTAGAAAGGGACAAAACGTTAAATCTCACCCTGAAAAACCTAGAGGTATAAAAGGCCGACTAATGAGGGTTTAGAGGGAGGAGAGCAGCTTGGAAAAAGATTTGAGGTCTTGAGTAAAGTTTGGGATTTTTCTCTTCAAGCTATTGGAGCAAGAAGAGGGGAAGACATTAAAGAGGAATCAAGGAAGTCATTAATGGTGTGTGAAAAGGTCTTCTCCATTATGATTTCTTTGATTGCTTTCACCTTTGTATTGGATTGTTGCTCTTCCTTTATGGAGGGCTAATTTTGTAGATGCTTGGATGATTGATGAACCCTTGGACATGATTTAATTGATGTTATCTCTTTATTCTTGAATGCTTGGTTGAATTCATGAGTCTATTGGATGTTTTAATCTAAGTGAATCCCTCTACGTTGCGACAGCCCGGAGGGGTTTTCATAGTCCATATGGGGAAGAAGCGAACGCCTCCCCGTGTGTAGACCATCTCCAATAGAGGGGATTACGAATACACCGGGAACCCGGGTATTAAGGAGAGCGAGTCCTTTAGATGTACTATTCCCATAATCCTTCCAAGACTTAGGTTCCCTAAAACATCATCGGTAAGGGCACTAGGATTAGTAATTCACCTCAAGAGAGGGAATGAAAGCACCGTAGGAACCCTTGGCCAAGAATTAATAAAATATCAAGATAGAGAGCATCATCCATCCTTTAGAAGTCCAAGGGGATTCAATTATCCAAGCATCCCCCTTTCATGATTGTTTGATCTCAAGAATAAATTAGTTTCCTTGTCTGTTTTACAATTTATTAGTTTAAAGTTTAGTATAATCACTCACATTTCGGATCGACTAGATAGTAGACGAGTAGTGGGTACTAGTACTTCCATCTCCCTGAGGATCGATAACCCGACCTTTGAGTCCACTATTTATTACTTGATTATGACCCGTACACTTGCGGTTAAATCGCATCAACGCTCATCCAAGACCGCCACGTGTCCAGATCATAGAGCTGCATATCTCACGATCCGCCCCCTTTTCCCCTGAACACCGTCCAACCATTCAAGGATGGGCGCGGACAATCAACTCACCTGTTTTGTAAGGTCAAAGCCGTCCAACAGGCAGCTCCCCGATCCTGGGCCGTCCATCAGTTTGCCTAGTGGAAGCGAGCCAGCTACAAAGGGAGTAGTGGTTGGTTCTCCAGCTCCGACCTAGAAGAACAACGGGCCTTTAGCTAGGCCCCTAGTTGGCGAACACGTGTTCTAAATAGTGACTTACGCCCCAAGAAATCCAGACCTATATAAGGAAGTTGCTACAGTGCATTTAGGGCAAGAAAAAGAATTCCAATCTTAAGGCGGTGGGGGCTCTATCACATTGGGAAAAGATATCCAGGGCAAGGATTCATCTCCAACCTTACACTGAAATCCATGGACAATCTTCTCTTTGTTTGTAATAATGTCTATAAACACATTGATGATAGTGGATCTCTTTCTCTCCATGGTTTTTTCCCCGCTCTTTAGGGGTTTTGCCATGTTAAATCTTTATCTTTCTCTTTGATTGCTTGGATTATCTCTGATTTCCTATTACTGTTCTGAGTCCTAATCTCTAATATTACTGTTCTGAGTCCTAATCTCTAAACAAATACAACCGTTGAGATGAGATTGATTTTCGATCTCAAAGCAAATCCGATTTCAGCATCAACAGTTTGGCGCCGTCCGTGGGAACTTGAACAAGAGGTCATGGCTACCTTGAGGAAATCAAAGAGAATCCAAGGTCAGGAGTAGAAAGGAGGAGCTTCAACCGATCCTCTAACGGTAAATGCTCCCCCTCCCCGGTGGCCCTCCCGTCGGAGATACTCCCATAGCACCTGAAAGAATAGGGGCACCTCCTGTGAACACCGGCCATCCAGATAATCACCTCCAGGCCATGGCGCGGGTGATCGCCGAACTGAAGCAAGCCTTGAAGAATGTGGAACCGTCACGTCTCTCAAACGATGGTTCCACATGATGCAATGCCGCTTGATGATAAAAGAGGGTGACCAAGAACCCTCTCTCCCAGGCGATAATTGCGTTCTGCAGTGAGAGCCCGAACATTGAGTCTTCAGCTGGTGGTTCAGGCTCACCCAACCCACATCAAAGGACAAACCGCCGATCGCTGATAAGGGATAGGAGAGAAAGGAGGATCTCACCGTCCCTACACCGTTATGCAACCCCCGCACCACCGAGGAGAAGGAATCGTTCCTCATCACCCTGGTCTCCAAGGCATCGATTGCCCCATGATCATCTACCTTACCGCTACTCGCCCCGGCGCTCACCGGGAAGATATTCTCCTCGCAACCATTCGCCGCGACGCAACTCTCAGAGGCCTCGCATACCTTAGAAGGAGAGAGGCATGCAATTTGTACCAAACCTTGCTTCTGCTTTCATAAGAGAAATTTGGGAGGCCCCATTCCCCGAACAATTTAGGCCCCCCAATATTCGATACTATGATGGTTCCTCTGATCCGCTCGAGCACATAGAGAGATATTCCTCAGAAATGATAACAAATAGAACCATTGAGGTGGTCATGTGTCGGGGCTTCCCTCGAACGCTAAGAGGGATAGCGTTCGAATGGTTCTCAAGCTTGCCTACCAGGACCATCTCCAGCTTTAAACAGTTGACTGACCGTTTCCTCAGCCGATTTGCAAGCAATAAAAGACTAAAGAAGAACCCTCTTGCACTCCTCGGGTTCATGCAAAGGCCATAAGAGAGCCTACACAGTTATATTGGTCGCTTTAATAAGGAAATCACTGGCATGACCAACCTTGACTCATTCTTGGTCTTTGCGACAGTAATAAAAGGCTTGAAAGAGGTACCGTTTAAGGAGAGCGTCACACGGGAAGTCCCAACCGATTTGGTTGAATTCCTCGCTTGGGCCGAGAAACAAATTGCTTCTGACGAAATGAAGGACAAATGTGATGAGGAAGATCGGTTGAAGATGGAGCTGATCCGAGGAATGGTATCCCAGTAACGGGAATATCAGTAGGGGGATCTGAGATAAGACAGATCTCGAAGAGGCGGCAGGCGAAATCAGGATAGACCAATCCCACCCAATGAAAGAAAACCCATACATCGGTAGCAGAGAGACCCTAAAAGAATGGCAAGGTATCACAATTATGTCATCATTAACACCTCTCTTGAGAATATATTAGTGCAGATCCAAGACCAGAAGATCCTGAAGCAACCCAAACCAATGAGAGAAAACCCAAGGAGGAAAAGAAGCAAGAAGTTCTGCAAATTCTACCAGGATAAAGAGCATTCCACTGATGAATGTATCCACCTGAAGAATGTAATAGAAGATCTCATCCGGGAGGGGAAGCTCTCCCAGTACTTGCAAAAGGATCAAAGGATTGAAGGTACCTCCGTTGCTCAACCAAAGCATCTCACGGACACTTGCATCACAATAATAGCAGGAGGACTGGGATATGGGGGAGAAAGCTCCACTTCAAGGAAGAATTATGTTCGTATGGTGGGGTCGGTGCAGAATGTCGCATCATTGAAAAGGCTCCGTCCCTCTACTGAAATATGCTTCTCTGATGAGGACCTCGAAGGGGTGAATCACCCCCATGACGATGCACTGGTCATCACCTCCCAGATTGGAATCTTCACCGTAGAACGAGTCCTAGTTGATACAGGAAGTTTTGTCGATATTATTTTTTCAAGTGCCTTCGATAAGATGCAGATTCCTGTTAAGAATTTAAGGACAATGAAATCCCCGCTGATCTGATTGAATGGCAGTCCATTACAGCCTAATGGATTGATCTCCCTCCCACTAACACTTGGCACCCCTCCTCAAACAACTACTGCATTCATCAATTTCCTGATAGTTCGCTATCAGTCGAGCTATAATGTCATCATAGGGATACCATCCATCAATTCTCTGAGCGTTGTTCCATCAGCTTACCATATGATGATGAAATTCCCCACTCCAAATGACTGCAGAGAAGTGAAAGGTAACCAGCTCTCCTCGCGACAATGCTATGCAACCATGCTCAAACATCTGGGGGAAGGGAGCAGCCGAGGAGCAGAAGCACTCATCATCGAAGACATACAGCCAGAGGATGAGGAAAAAGAAAAGCGCTGGCCAACTCATGTTGAAGAGCTGGTGACACTGCCACTGAAGGATGAACAGCCTGAGCAAGCAGTCCAGCTGGGAGGGGAATTAAGTGCCTGACAGCGAGATGAAATCATGAAACTACTGAAAGACAATTTCGATGTGTTCACCTGGACGGCTGAGGAGATACCAGTTCTACGTGACGTCATCGAACATCAACTCAACGTGCACCAAGAGCACAAACCAGTAGTACAAAAGCGAAGGACCTTTGCACGGGATCGCCTGCAAGCTGTTGAGGAGGAGGTCGACAAATTGATGAAGGCTGATTTTATTCGGGAGGTGTATTATCCCGACTCGTTGTCAAACGTTGTACTGGTCAAAAAACCCACCGGAAAAAGATGAATGTGTGTCGACTTTACTGATCTTAATAAAGCTTGCCCTAAGTATTGCTACCCCCTGCCTCATATAGATAACCTAGTTGACTCAACATCAGGTTATGGGATGCTCAGCTTCCTGGATGCCTTCTCAGGATATAACTAGATCCGGATGGCTCAAGCCGATGAAGAGAAAACTTGCTTCATCACTGGCAGAGGAACCTATTGTTACAAAGTTATGCCTTTTGGGCTGAAGAATATCGGTGCAACCTTCCAAAGGTTGGTGAATAAGGTGTTTAAAAACCAGATCGGCAGAAAGGTTGAAGCATACGTTGACGATATTCTAGTAAAGAGCGCCAGAGCCGAACATCACACTGCCGATCTGCAAGACACTTTGCTGCCCTACGGATGTATGGCATGAGCCTCAATCCAAGCAAATGTGCATTTAAGGTCCGCGCGGGGAAATTTCTCGGATTCATATTGACCCAACGAGGCATTGAAGCCAATCCGGAGAAAATCCGGGCCATCATTGAGACAAGATCTCCAAAAACTATCAAGGAGATACAAAGACTCAACGGCCAGCTGGCGGCCCTCAGAAGATTCATATCGAAGTCAAGAGAGAAGAACCTCCCATTTTTTCAGGCACTGAGAAAGGCACCAAAGCTTGAGTGGACAGATGAATGTGAGAAGTCACTATTGCAGTTAAAGGAATATCTACAATCATCATCCCTTCTTGCCAAGTCCCAACTTGGAGAATTAGAGCTTTATATTTACCTATCTATCACAGATTTGGTGGTCAGTGCCGTGTTGGTGAAAGAGGAAGATGGTCTGCAAAAACCCGTCTATTATGTAAGCAAATACCTCACTGACACGGAATCAAGATATCTTCCTCTGGAGAAGTTAGTGTATACCTTCGTAGTCTCCGCTCGGCGTCTCCGCCCTTATTTTCAATCTCACAAGATAAAGATGTTGACAGATCAACAGCTGAGGCAGGTTCTTCAACGCCCCGACATATCAGGTCAATTAACTAGATGGGTAATGAAGTTGGGAGAATATGATATTAGCTACAAGACGAAAACCGCTATCAAAGCCCAGGTACTTCCTGACTTTATTGCTAAGCTCACTATTACCAATGATGATCAAATTTCAGACAAGGAGCAATTTGAAGAAGAAGAACCCCTCCCCCTTCTTCGTGTGTTTTAAACATTGACGGCTCATCGACCAATGATAGCTCAGGAGAGGGATTGATTCTTTGGTTACCGTCCGGGGGGAGTACCTCTACTGCTTTGAGATTCGGCTTCAAAGCAACAAACAGTGAAGCGGAATATGAAGCTATGATTTCTAGTCT
This sequence comes from Dioscorea zingiberensis, assembly GCA_026586065.1. Classification (NCBI taxonomy): domain Eukaryota; kingdom Viridiplantae; phylum Streptophyta; class Magnoliopsida; order Dioscoreales; family Dioscoreaceae; genus Dioscorea; species Dioscorea zingiberensis. The sequence goes on along the minus strand of CM048826.1, from coordinate 10,578,890 downwards.
ACATTTAGCACGTGGCCTTGGTGTGCAGAATCTGAAGGCGAATACTGACTCATAACTGGTTGTGGGGCATTCGAATGAGGAATTAGAAGCAAGAGAAGAAAATACGGTCAAGTATAAGGACATGATACAAAAGATTGTTTCCAGTTTTCGGAAATGTCAAATCTCAAAGATTCCACTAGCCGAAAATCAAGATGTTGATTTTCTTTCAAAGCTTGCTTCTTCGGATGCCGATATAAAATAGCTGATCAACACTCAGTACCTGGCTGTAAGAACCATCGAATGCCTACCAGTTGAAGAGCTTATAGATATTAATGATGAACCATGCTGGATGGATCCTATTCTGGGGTTATCTTCAGACCGGTACTCCTCCCCAGGATCCAAAGGAGGCCCAGAGAGTCATAACTAGATCTTCTCGCTACAGCATAGTGGAAGGACAACTCTATAAAAAGTTCTATACGCTTTCACTCTTAAAATATCTCTGTCCTTCTGAATCGGATTATGTCCTCCAAGAAGTGGTTGTAGGGGACCACTTGGAGGGAAAGGCCCTTGTTTACAAAGTCCTTAGACAGGGCTATTATTGGCCCACCCTAATTAAAGACGCTATGGATTTTGCCCGGAAGTGTGATGCTTGTCAACGTCATTTAAGCATCCAACGGCGCCCCACTACCCCACTCACTCCCGTTGTGAGCGCAAGGCCCTTTGCTCTATGGGGAGCATATATACTTGGCCCCTTTCCTGCAGCTATCCGAGAACTGAAGTTTTTGATTGTAGTAATCGACTACTTCACCAAATGGTGGAGGCAGAGCCATTGGTGTCCATCAATGAAAAGGCTTGCCAAAGCTTACTATGGAAGTCGGTGGTCTGCCGATTCGGAATCCCTGTGGCATTCATCACTGACAATGGCCACCAGTTTGATAACCCATCATTCAAGAAGTTTTGCACGGATCTTGGTATAGAATAAAGGCTGACCTCCGTTACTCACCCTCAAGTTAATAGGCAAGTTGAAGTAACCAACAGAACTCTCCTTCACAGCCTGAAGACCTGAGTACTCCGGAATGGGACTACCTGGGTGGAGGAAATACCGAGCACTTTATGGGCTTACCGAACAACTGCCCGAACACCTACTAGGGAAACACCGTTCGCATTAGCCTTTGGTCTAGAAGCTGTGCTTCGGCCAGAAATCACAATACCAACTCCGAGGGTGTAGACCTTCGATCCGATGACTAACGAAGAGCAACTCCGATCAAAGCTCGACCTCCTAGAAGAGAAAAGAGACTGTGCCAATATTCGAGAAGCCGCATACCGGCAGAAGGTCAAAAAATTCTACAACACCAAGGTCAAAGATGTAACCTTCCAAATCGGTGACTTGGTCTTCAGGGAAAACAAATTCCAATGTAACAAGAGTAGAGCCGGGAAGCTAAACACCAACTGGGAAGGCCCATACATCATAAAAGAAATTATACGACCTAGTACATACTAGCTCACCAAGATGGATGAACCGAAGCTTAAACGTCCATACCATGCAGAACATTTGTGGAGGTATTATCAATAAAATTGACTTTGTTCCTTCAATATTATACTTCTTAGCATGATTTTCCTACGTTTCATTTATTAACATGCAAGAGAAACTCCCTCGAAGCGAGGGCAATCACCAATTTGGAACAACGAAACCGCCCATCGAAGTTACGTGGTTGGGCGTTATCTATTTCCTAACGGATAGATACAGGAAGCCACTCACTCCCATAGGAGAAGGAATAGTATTTATCAATAAGGGCATATAAAATGCCCGAAAGATAAATACCGAAAAAGTCCTCCTAAGAGGCACAACCCACCTCAGAGCCTAACCATTAACACCTAAGTGCAAATTACGTGCTCTTTGATCGTATAAGGTTAGCCACTTGCCTATATTTGGGGAAGAGTGCTATGCCCTTTGATCTGACCGTAACGCGTAATGAGAGTGGGTGAGTTTCATAAGAAAGGATACTCCAAAAACCCCTCTAAAGGGCACGATGTCGGAAACACCGAAGACTTGTCAATTTTGAATGAAACCAGACCCGATGCAAGACCGATCAGCTGAAGAACCAGCTTCAAACAACAAGATCACTGACAAAGCAAAACCGAACTGCGACACTCCTCAAGGATAACGGAACAAAAGAGGAAGAAAATTCGAAGGTAGAAGAAGGAAAGGTATCTAAAGGAAATCCAGATTTTCATTGATAAAAGGTAAAAGCTATTACAACGAAGTAGTGTGTTTATATGGAGTCTGCGGGGGCCGCATCAGTATCGGAGTCCAAGTCCCACCAGGCTGAGGGTCGGGAGCGAACCTCTTCAGAATCCTATTATGGCCAAGGATGTGGACGTCAAAGACTTCGTCTTCGCACAGGACAAAGATTAGGAGATCCTCCTCCATCAACTGGTGGTCGCTCATGAACGACGACCACCCACCCTTGAAGACGACATCCCTAAGCTGTCCTACCCTCGACTGCTCCACCTACTAGTGGTTCCTGCTGGGTCCCCGCAATAACACCGGGCCCTTAGGAACATACCGCATGCTACGGTGGAAAGCCATAGGAATCCAAAGTTGTCACCGCGATTCCCCTTAAAAATGAAATGGTAGAATGAAGGATGACTGTTGCAGTTCATGACACTCAAACAATGACTCCAAGGGTATCACCACTCCTCTAAATTTATAGAATGATTCAGGAGAGAAGTTCAAAATGGGCGTTTGGCGCTGCGTCACGAAGAAGGGGTGCGGGCTCAGTGTGCAATACCTGGGGTGTCGTCTCCTAGGTCTTCGAGTGGGAGACCACAGTCCTGAGTTGTTACCTCATGTTTGTGGTGTTCATACAAGCACTTGTAATCTCGCTCTTGACTCTAGTAACACAAAACTCTTTTATCAGGAATGGAGTTCTGACTTGGTTGGTTTCTTTACTTTTTGTGTTTGTCTTGGGCATATTTTGATACATTATTATCTCGAGTTGCTCCCTAACTGTCTATAATCGAGTGTGGTGAGACTCTTGGTATTCCGAGACACTTTAATGATTACCTTAAGTCACGTGATAGCTTTCCTTTCCCAAAGTATCGGGGATAACTCCTAATGCCTCATTAATTCTTCTATGCATGGCAATTTTCGAACCGCCGGCCAATACCTACAAATAAACACATGCGGGATTGGCGCCTTCTCCGTTTGAAGATACAGAGACTCCTTTAGTTTAGGTCTAGGATCACATTGATGAGTGTGTAACTAATCATAATTTTATACCACTTTAATATACACTTTGCATGTTATTTGGAGGAAATATAGCCTACTAGTACTTAATTTGTGATAATTTTGATTAACAGGGCATATAGAAGGCCTTAAGAAGTAAAAGTAAGCAATTTGGCATCAACTGAGGCCCCCGTTTGGCCCCAGCCCAAAGACAAATTTGCTTCTCACTTCTTTAGAAGACCGCATGGGCGCGTATTCGCCCGTGTGGCCCGTTTATAGACAAATCTAGACTTTTGTTTTGTAACGCCCCGACCCGGATCCCGGGACCTCGGGCACGTTCACAGACCGGCCATACCCAAGTGGAGACGAGCCCCACTCGGATACAATGCCTAATAGATCAAAAGCAGATAACATACTTAACAAAATAACTACAATATAATTGTTGAGTTTCACAGCGGATTACAAATACATGTTTCAAAATACCCTACAAGGGTCTATACAGAGTCGAATAAAAACCTCACACACTAATAAAAAACTCAAGGTCCCCGAACCTCAGCAAAGTATCCCGTCCCCTCGTACGTTTCTGAACCTGAGTCAGCTAATCCTCAAACCTGAAATAGGGGAAAAAGAAAGGAATGAGCTTTCGAAAGGAAAGCTCAGTAAGTATACCTGCAAGGGAATCGATGAGCTCAACACAGATATCAAGAAATAGTGATCCACTCGAGCATAACATATCATAGAAAACAAGATCAGGTCAACACACAAGGATCACTATCCTACAAGCACACAGCACGGAGTCCAAAGAATTTCTTGCCATCTCCCAGGCAGCTATCTTATCTTATCTTAAGTCAGACCCTAGAGTCTGAGAGCGCTCCAACATGTACGTACACAGCCAGCGTATCATCCCACTGACGGGTGGACATCAAGAGTTCCCTCCCCCTGGTAGGACTACAGGACGTTCAGAGTGTCCTCCCCCTGAACGCCCGCACACACAATCTGCACTAATTGGGAGAATCTTCACACGAGAGTACTGACGCAAGTCTACCCGGACTTAGCATAGGCTCACGCGTTGCCACGACCATGTGCCGGTCAACAGGTAGACATGTTCCGCGATTACAAACAAAACTTATCATATGCATCTTTACAAGAAAAAGGAGCATAAAAACGGACATATACAGGCAACCCAAAACAGATCAAGCATACTGATATCAAGGCCCAAAAAAATAATAAAGCAATAAAGAAAATCAACAATTTCGAGACCAACAAATAATCAAGCAAGAAAGCTGAAGCAAAAGCATATAGTCAAGAAAACCCAAAACTGGGCTGGTACTAGGCGTGTACACTTACAAGAAACATGAATCAGCAAAGTCAAAAAAGCCCACACTGGGCGGGTACTAGGCAAGAGTACTTACCGAAGTCACGAAGTTTGGTATTCCAAGGAACCGACTCTCCTCGCATCAATGTCGTTCCTGATAATAAATCTACATTAAAATGGTGATCATGCGTAAACACTATATGCATGCGATTGGTCTGCTATTGGGCCCTATTCGGGAGACTAGTGGGCCTCTGACAACCTATTATCAATAATCTGCTGCTTTTCCTTACTAAAAATCAATGTGCTCTAGTGGTTAGGGGTCTCCACTATTATCAAGAGGTGATGGGTTCCACTCTCATTGCCTACAAGGTTTTATTTTATTTATTTTTATTTTCTTTCTCTATTATGGCCCACCAACCAGCCCATCAAATGGACAAGGCCCAATTGCTTTTATTTTTAGGTGACCTTAGTTCTACTAAATTTAGCCCTATCAACCTTTTAATCAATTTCATTAACCAATGAGAATTTCGGTTGATCTAAATCAACTCATGTTACTTGGCTAACCCAAATCATGTTCAGTCCGAGCCTCTACATGTCTCAACTCGATCGAATCAGTCCCCCCATCTCGATCAAGTCACACCCACTAACTAGAACAGACCATATTCAAATCGATTTAACAATCAAAACTAAGCCCACTTAATCCATCTAGATTCAGAACAATTCTATTCACCGATGGAATCAATTGATTAATTAAAACCGGTTTAACAGTTAACCCCAAGTTAATTAACTTAGTTAATTAAGATTAAAGGGATAATTAAATTATATCGTCTTCAACCTCTGGACCGAGGGCTCACCGGCGATCGCTGGCGACGCGCAGGCAATCTATATTATCTGTGCCCGCGATCTCCACCGGCCAGCGATGGACCGTACGCCGTAGGCTCCTCCTGGGTAGAGCGCTATCGCGCTTCTTCTTCCCCCCTTCGTCGGAGCGCTAGGTCTTCACCGGCGCGCTGTTACACGACAGAGATTGGTAGTGGTTTCCAAAATCTCTCTCTCTCCTTCTCTCATAGCGTTCCTAACCTCCTACATGCTCGCATGAATAAAATAATGAGCAAGCAGAGAAGGGAACTCACCGGACGGTGGTGGCGCTGGCTCTCCGACGAGGTCGTCCAGGTTCACCGAAGTCCACTTCTATTTATAGGGATTAACAGGAACTTATAGATAGGTTTTGTTTTGCAATTCGAGTTTATCTCGATGTTTTAAATTATAGTTTATCTTTGTTTTCAGATTGGATAAGGTTTCACGGCGGTGGCGCTGCGATGGCTCGGCGGCGTCGCGAGCTGGGTGAAGAAATCGCGTTGCCTCGCGATTCTACCTCCTTTCAGATCTACGGTTCTGATCAAATCGGAGCAAACGGTTGGATGCTGATTCATTGCCTCGAGCTTTGGTGAAGATCCATGATGGGTGGTCCAGATAATGCCCGCAGCGTGGGGACGTTTTCACTGTTATTTTGTCAACGGAATGAGCGGTTTGATCTTCTTCTCGTGATCAATACTTATATCGATCCTCTCATCTCAGCCGCCCATGCAAATTTTATAGAGTTATTTATCTACTTTGCAATCACCCCCTCCCTATTTAAATAATTTACACACCGGTCCTTCACCAGTGAGAGAATAGAATTGTCTTCCGGTCCTTAACTTTTATTAAATCTCATATAGGTCCTTTCTCCAGAGAGGAGTAGAGTTATCTTCCGGTCCTTGTTCTTTTAGAAGTTACCTTTTAGTCCCCTAACGGTCCCTTTTTACTTCAAATTGTGAGATTTACCATTTACCTAATTTTAAATTGTGAGGTTAACTATTTAAAGTCCTCTTCTAACTCATAGTTCCTCCTCTTATCTAACCATTACCCATAATTCAATTTAAATTTAATACATGGACTTATATACATTAAATCTTTATCCAAATCTATCTCCCATTAATAGATTTTGAAGGTATATCCTCATATCTTCACAAATTCAAGTGTTTCTCTTCAAAATATAAGTAATTATTTATCCCTATTATCAAATAATTATTTTGAAGAGACATCCTCTAGATTGAATCAGTCAAATTTACAATTATTATTATTATTATTATTTATTATTTATTTATTTTTTTTGTTTTTGAAAGTAAGATGATTAAACTATAAATACTTTTAAATATTGAAATTCTATTCAAATAAAAGAAATAACCAGGATTATTTATTCTAAAAATAAAAGTTTAAGCAATATCCTTGGGAAACTCTCCCTTATTCTCTAATAAACTCTATAATAATAATAACTAGGGCCTAATAAAACAAACTCCTAAAATTATGGGCTTCACATGTTTTACACAAATTGGGCCCATGCGGGCCCAAAACATGACAGATCTCTTCCAAGCGCGCGGAACCCTATAAATAGGGATGATTAGGGTGAGGCATCTGGGATCCTGGAACTCATTGAATATCATATTCCATATCTCTTATCATCTTGGGTAGCTGGGATCGTAAAGGCGAGGGCTTGAAGGGAGATGATCATTATCACAGATCGATACACAACGCCAACAGTGGAGGAAAGTGCGTATTTAATTATATTTATTTCCTTGTTCTATTAATTTTTATTGGATTTGTGTTCCCCTTTAATTAATGGGAACTAACTTTTTAGTTATTTAGGCATAATGAACCCTCGGGTTAATATTTGTGCTTGACATTAATTCTTAATAGTTATTTAGTTGCTTTTGTTTTGGGATATATTGAGTGTGCTTTGATTGTATTGAATCTCAAAGTTTGCGACAACCTAGATATTCAATAGGATTCATACGAGGGAAGAAGCGAGCACCTCCTTGTATTAGATTACCTCAATAGAAAGAGTTGTGAGTACACCGAGAGATCGGGTACTAAGGAGAGCGAGTCCTTAATACGTCTTATTCCCAAAGCTCTTCCAAGTTATAAGTTCCCCAAAACGTTACTGCAGTAAAGGTACTGGGTATTAGTCACTTCGAGAAAGGGATCAAATACACAATAGGAACCTTTGGCCCAAAACCTTGTAACTATTGACCTTAAGATATTTGTCTATATCTTTATTGTAACCAAAGGGGGATTCATTGCTTGAATACCCCCCTTCTATGATTGATTTCCCCCTAGATTTCACCCTGTCTTCAGTAAGAGCTGATTCTTAGGTATTCTTAATTTGAGTAATTAAATTACTTTAGGACATCACTCAATCTCGGATAGACTAGATAATAGATAGACAGTTAGTACTAGTAGTTCTCGGTCTTTGTGGGTTCAACATCCGACTTCTAAGTCCACTTTATTACTCGACACGACCTGTACACTTACGGAGCTGATAAGTGTTCATTTGAGTATAATTTTATACCATATTCTTGTATGCTTTGTATGTAATTGTGAGGATTTTTGCCCCACCGATACTTAAAATTTGTCTATTTTAATAAACAGGGCAAGATATCAAGATCCTAGAAGAAAGGAAGCTTTTCGAGGGAAATTGAGGCCGAAACGAAACATTCCTGGAGGAAGAACCTAGGCATACAGGGTTTCATACAACCCGTTTGGACCTGGAGAATTGAGGCCGATGCAAGTGATCTCTTTTGGGGCCGTGGAATACCCCGTATGGCGTATATGGGCATCCATACGGTCTAATATACGACCGTATGGATGCACCTGGAAGCTATACGGGCCGGTACATGGGCACGTATGTCGTAAGTTCCTAGCAAATCTGCAGACCTATAAAGGGGCAAAATGGTAAATCTGCCCTAAAATCCCTAAAGGTATAAAAGCTGACTAATGAGGGTTTAGAAGGAAGGAGGCAGCTTGGGAAAAAAGGTTAGAGCTTGGGGATTTTCATCTTCAAGCCATTTAAGCAAGAAGAGGGGAAGATATTGAGGAGGAATCAAGGAAGCCATCAACGGTGTATGCATTAATAGTCTCTTCCTCTATGATTTCTTTGATTGTTTTCATCTTTGCATTGGATTGTTGCTCTCTTTTCATGGAGGGCTAATTTTCTAGATGCTTGGATAATTGATGAACCCTTGGACATGATTTAATTGATGTAATCTCTCTATTCTTGAATGCTTGGTTGAATTCATGAGTTTATTGGATGTTTTAATGTTAGTGAATCCCTCTACGTTGCAAGAGCCTAGAAGGATTTTCATAGTCCATATGGGGGAAAAAGCGAACGCCTCCTCGCAAGTAGACCATCTCCAATAGAAAGGCGTGAGTACACCAGGAACCCGGGTATTAAGGAGAGCGAGCCCTTTAGATGTATTATTCCTATAATCTTTCCAAGACTTAGATTCCCTAGAACATCATCGGTAATGGCACTAGGATTAGTAATTCGCCTTGAAAGAGGGAGTGAAAGCACCGTAGGAACCCTTGGCAAGAATTAACCAAGTGGCAAGATAGAGAGTATCATCCATCTTTTAGAAGTTCAAGGTGGATTCAATTATCCGAGCATCCCCCTTTTATGATTATTTGATCTCAAGAATGATTTGACTACCTTGTTCGTGTCTACAATTTCTTAGTTTAAGTTTAGTATAATCACTCACTTTTTGGATCGACTAGATAGTAGATGAGTAGTGGGTACTAGCTAGTACTTCCATTTCCCTGAGGATCGATAACCCAACCTTTAAGCCCACTATTATTACTTGATTACAACCCGTACACTTGCGGTTGCATCGCATCAAGTTTTTGGCACCATTGTCGGGGAGAATTGGACTACTAGGAAAGCTAGGAGTTTAGTATTTTAGTCATTTTTCTTTCTTTGTTTCACTTTTCATTCAATTAAAATTCTGGATACTAATCTTCGTTCTCACTAAATTTTGTTGCTAGGTATTGATTGCATGACCTGCAAAAATTCTAAAGGATTGCTTGAAGTGGATAGTGAGATTGAGAGAACTTTGTACCGAAGATTGAGAGAAAGGGAAGGAGTACTTCCGGGATCCTCTTTAGAGTCAGAAAACTTCACTCCTATTGAAGCTATTAGTGAATTAAGAAAAGTGCCCATTATGGCCGAGAGAAGGCAAACATTGTCAGAGTATGAGAGATCTCACTACACAGGGAGGAATTCAGCATCCATCCTCCCAATGTTAATATGAACAATTTTGAGATCAAGGCAAGTACAATGAACATGATTAAGAATTCTGTTCAGTTTGATGGAAGGCCCGATGAAGACCCCCATGCCCATCTAGCAAAATTTATCAAAATATGTAACATGTTCAAGATCAATGGAGCTTCTGATGATGCAATTCGCTTGAGACTCTTTCAGTTCAATTTGAGGGAAGGAGCGTATAGATGGCTTACCTCATTACCTTCTGGCTCTATTAGTACTTGGGCCGAGATGCTTGCTAAAATTTTGGGGCGCTATTTCCCACCGAGTAAGGCCGCAAAGTTAAGGTTGGACATCTCAGCCTTTACGCAAAGTCCCACCGAGGCATTCTTTGAGGCCTATGAGAGGTATAAATATTTGCTCCGACGTTGTCCACAACATGGTTTAGACCCTTGTGCTAAAGTTCGAACATTCTATAATGGGTTGGATAACTCAACTAGGCAATTGTTGGATGCCGTCGCCGGCGGATCATTGAGGAACAAATATCCGGAAGATGCCGAGCAAATCTTTGAAGACATGGCAAGTAATGAAGCTAATTCGTCTGCAAGGGGAAAGCAAGTGAAAATAGTTGGGTCTTTGGATGAAACCAAATTTCTGTTCCCATTCTTGGTGAGAAGTTAGATATGCTAACAAGGAAGATTGAGCTACTTACGTCCAATAATAGCTCAAGAATGGCTACAGTGATGTTCTGCAATACTTGTGGGGGAGGACATGAAATATCAAGTTGTCCCATTGTGAGCACCGAAATGGTCCCCATGGAAAAAACACAATATATGGGAAATGCTCAGAGGCAACCAGATGGTCAATATCGACCATATGCTCCTAAATGGACCTATCCGGCATTATCGTATGGAAATCCACAAGCGGGGCAATACCCTCCCGACTTTCAATACACTCCAAAGACGCAAGAAAGAAAACCCAACATGGAGGAGTTGATCTTGAAGTACATGCAGAGTAATGATACTATAATTCAGAATCTACAAGATACAGTTCATAACTTGGAGAATCAAGTTGGGCAAATTGCAAAGGCCCTAGCCGAAAAAACACAAGATAGTTTGCCGAGCAATACAGAGAAGAACCCTCGGGGAGAACAATGTAGAGCTATCATATTAAGAAGTGGAAAGGAGGTGGAACTCTTGTCTCTAAGCCTCAAGCAAACACTCCCATTGAAATTGAAGACTCTGAGCCCGTTGTTAATTCCGAAGAGGAGAAGATAGGGAAGGAGAAACTTGTAGAGACACCATCAGTACCTCCTTATCAACCTTAAGTTCCTTATCCTGCGAAGATACCTAGTTAATGAAGTTCAAAGGTATGTTGAAGCAACTACAAATAAACATGCCTTTGGTAGAGGTTCTAGCTCAAATGCCGAAATATGTGAAGTTTATGAAGGAGCTTCTCTCCAACAAGAGGAAACTAGAAGATGTAGGTGCTGTGACACTAAATTCTCAATGTTTGACCGTTATCCAACAAGTTATGCAAAAGAAATTGAAGGATCCGGTTAGCTTTGTGGTCCCTTGTGTACTTAGAGAAGGGGTCACAAAGAAGGCATTGGCAGACTCCAGGACAAGCATCAATGTGATGCCCTACAGACAATATATGAAACTCGGCCTCGAAGAACCAAAGCCTACAGGAATGACATTACAGCTAGCTGACAGATCTATGAGAAAACCGAAGGGAATAGTTGAAGATGTACTTGTTCAGATCAATCAATTTGTCTTCGCGGCCGACTTCGTACTTTTAGATGTTGATGATGATGTTGATGTCCTATCATTCTTGGGCGTCCTTTCCTCGCCACCGCCCAAGCTCTCGAGGACCATGCACAAGGCAAGCTTGCATTGAGGGTGGGAGATAAAGAGCTTGTATTTCAATACCCGATGCAATGCGGCACACAATAGCTCAAGATGATACCTCATATTGTCTTGATGAGGTGGGTGTACTCACTTCTGAGTGCATAGAAGACTTGCTAATGGTAGATCCATTATACACTTGCTTGGGGAAACACGAAGAGCAATCGGAGGAGATCCAAGAAAATTCTACCTCATCAAAGGTGGAAATGGTGAAGGTAAAGAATAAGAAGCAAAAAATTCAATCTCCCTATGCTGGAGAAAGGTGAAGGAGAAGGGTAAGCATGAAATCCTTGACTCACAACACTTCTAAGGAAAGCCCAGGTATGAATGACAACAATTGCTCAATTTATGCCAACTTGGGAATGTGTTTATTTGGACTATGTTTCAAGGGAGGAGTCGATGAGAGCTTCAAGGTATTTGCATCCCCATGAGGTAAGGTGAAGGTACGTCAAGCTAGTGACGTTAAACAAGCTCTTCTTGGGAGGCAACCCAAGTTCTTGGAAATTTCTTTCTTTTTAGTTGCAATTTTCTTTTGATTAGTTAGATTGTGTGTGTTTGGAATAAATGAATGAGATGTTTCATATCCGTTTTCATACTATCTTGTATAATCCTGCTTGTTGTTGTTCAATCATAGCCCTGGATTCATAATTGTTGCTAGGTTACGCGAGGAAGGTTCGAATGGCATCCTAGATTGGCCGCATAAGCCAAACCCAGGTCTACACGGGTTGTCATACGGGCTGTTATACAGCCGTATGACCCCGCTAGTAAACTATACGGGGTATCACACGGCTCGTATGGGGTCGGCCAAGGGCACAAGTTGGGGTATTATAAAAGGTGCCCCCTCATTTCTTTTTCAAGACCTAGCCGACCCCATCCCTCTCCACGTCGATCCGAACCTCATCCTCACTAGCGTGACCTTTCTTCTTGATTTTGGGCTTTCTTCTTCCCTCGGTATGATCCCTAATGGTTTGATTTGTCGATTTAGTCCATCTTCTTCATGTTTAGAACCCTAGGGATTGAATGAATGAATCTTGAATAAATGGGTGATAAATTTATGTTCTTGCGTCGAATTTTTGTCGCAATACTTTGTTTAAAGGCATGTTTAAAGTTTAGGATGTCAAATGGGTGTGATTTGGATGTAAATGGGGCAAGAAATTGCCATGGCCGCCAGCACCGCCGCGCTCAGGCGCATACGGGCCATATACATGCCCGTATAGCTCCCAGGCAGAGTAATACGGACCATATATCAAACCGTATAGAAGCCCGTATAGGGATAATTAAGGGTCGTAGTGCGCATTCTTCGTTGATTTTTCGATATTTCCTTTCGTACTAACACCATTTTCAATTATTTTGCAGACATGCTGCAATAGCTCACCGCCTCGAAGAAGCGCAAGACCAGAGAGTGTTCCTCCTCCGGCGTACCATATTTTGAGGAGGAGCACTTCCTCCATCGTTACCATTGTTTGACCGCCAAACCCTTCGAGTGTACCCGTTTTATAGATTGGGGGGTGGTCACTCAACTCAAGGTTGCGGAACGAGTTCGGGGGATGATTTCGGTCAGTGGTTGGGACAAAGTGTTCTCCATCAACCACGAGGTGTTCCGTGAGGCTACCTTGGAGGTCCTGAGCACTTTTGAGGCAAACAGGAGCGCTGTATCTGAGCTATCCCTCACCGCTATATCTTTTCAGCTCTTTGGGGAGTGGAGAACCATGAGCTACACTCGGTTCTCCATATACATGGGATTCTACGATCGCGAGGCCATAGACACTCGCGAGTATAGAGAGCTCCTCACCGCATTCCCCGAGCACACCATCACGACCACAAGGTATTGGCTTCAGCTTGGCGGACACCACGAGAACAACAAGGCAGCCCTCATGAGCGATCCGTTCACCGCTACATCCACGCCCTAGTTAGCCGCACCATCGTAAGGAGGGATGATAGTAACGGTGTCATCACCCTCACAGACATGTTTATTTTATATAGCATCCTCTAGCGAGTGCCTATCCATCTAGCATACGTACTCGCTGACTCCTTGGTGCATCAGGGGACGCACACCCGTCTCAAGGCCATCAATGCGTGACCCTACATCACCCGCCTCATCATTGGGATGGGCCTTGAGGAGAGGACGGAGGACATGCAGCGGCTCCAGCTTATGACTGATTGGGGATGAGCACTTTATGTCAGATCGGACTCATCCGATACTCCGGTAGCCACTACACCTTCGTTGGCTAGGGCATAGATAGTTTTGATAATCAGGAGTCCGACTCTTAGGACTCCGATCTTCCATCACCTGCTGGCCAGCTCCCTTCCTTAGAGCACAGGAGCCGCTTCGAGTGATTGGAGAAGCAGATATCTGAGATCCACAAAGTACAGGATACCATTCTCGCTGACCAGCGCGAGATGCGGATCTAGATCCTCGCTGAGCAGCATCAGTTGAGAGACCAGTTCACTAAGCTCTCTCTTTTCATCCGAAGGCAGGCACTATTTACACCTCCTCCATCTCAGGGACCCATAGGAGCAGCACCCGAGGCACCAGCAGATAATCCTACCTACTAAGGATTGGGACTTATCTTGTTCTTGGTGTTTATGCGTCTTTACTTTCTTGTGTTACTTTATATTTCATCATTCTTCGGACTATCTCTTTTATTTGTGCACCGTTGTACCAGTTAGCAAGTTCATCGCCCTGCTAAACTTATCTTTGTTTTTCTTTCTGTGGACTCCTTTGATGTCCTATTATCTCTTTTGTGGAGTTATGATGATTTCCCTCTCTTGCAGATTAAGAACTTGTATCAACATCCCCCGGTAATGGCCAAGCAATAACTTCATGGAAATCGATTGGCACATCAAATTAACCGGGGAAGTTTTAGTTCACTTTCTTCATGCAAATTTAATTTTGGAATTATTGCGTATATCGAGGACAATTGTAAGACCTATCTCTTTACTGAGACAAATGTCACACCAGCTAGGTCAGGAGAGTATCCTATGCCTAAGGCTGTAAATTTAACAATCTAATAACAGTGAAATACTCAAATAAAGTTAATATGACATAAGCAAAACCGGTTACACACCGAGAGTTATATTCAAACCAGAGTCATAAAAGAGTACAACATATAAAGTCTGGGCAACTACGGCCCCAAATACAGTGGAAGAACAACATAGATAATGTCAAATACACACAACCAGACTAAAAATATAGATAAGGTACGCCAGAGCCACCTAGACTTCGATCTTTGCTCGAGACACAAGCTACTACTGAGATCCATGTCTAGATCCTTTAATAGAAAAGAAATAAGTGAAAGGGGCTAAGCTATATGAGCTCAGTGAATTTAGACAACTCCGCCAGGTATTATACATACATGTCTCTCGACAGAAACTGTACTAAAATACTAGTACAAGAAGTAATGCAAATATAAATCAACAACACAAATATCTTAAATCATGATAAGCATGCTAACACGACCAGAAATCCGAAGAAAGCACACAAGCAATCTCACATCACATCAAGCTCACAAGAGACAGAAAGGGGGTTTTTATAAAGAACGACTTTCGCAAACATTTTTGGTTTTAAGAAAAGACGATTAAAAACAAAGCCTCTTCCTTAACCCGGTATCGTCTACTTTAATATCTGGGCTCTATCCTGAGCCCTGCTAGATTCCTCATACATAACTAAGTAAGGTGCAGCCTATGATACATGAAATAATCATTATCTACCCCTTAGGGTTTCACTTTACCATTTCTCATGCTCTTTAAAATTTAATCAATTAAACAAGCATGAAAATACTATGCATTTATAGCGATAAATCCATCGGCATCCACAAACCGATATAAAACTCATCAGAATACGAAAAAACTGAATCACGAAGAATACGTGAATAAATACTACAATTACGGAGAAGTCCCCTTACCTTAAGTCCTTCGCACATTCCTAGGTCTGGCTCGGTCCTGCTGAAGCTCTTGCGGGACCTTTACCCTTTCTAGAATTAATAATAATAACTAAGTAAATATAAAGTTCATATTTTTCATAACTTAGTTCTATTGCTTTAGAATACGGAGATTATGAATACAGAAATCGTATTCTTAACTTAGACTCCTATTTAAACTTGAAGGAGTATATCAAAGACATTAAACTCATAAAAGCATGCCTTCCTACTTAACATGCCTTCCATGCCATCAAGACTCCTAGAATGCCCCTAAGCATGGTTAATTAGCAAGATTAATTAATCTAAAGCATGTGACACTTAAGCATACTAATCATGAAAACTAACAACACTTAAGCATGTTAACATGATCACTAATAGGGCATTTATACTTAGAGTTTTTCATGAAAATTCGGCGGCACCTCCCCTATTTATAGGGCCCCGAAAATTATACAATCAATCACCATAACTACAACTAAACTTAATCATACTTTCCATAACATCATACAAGCAAATAACCCCTTTAATCCCATCATTTCACAGCCCTAATATATTTATGTATATATTTTATATCATTATATATATATATATAATTATTCTATATGTGTAGATATATATATGTATTAATAATTACATATATATAATAATTATAGAATATATATATATATATATATATATATATATATATATATATATATATATATATATTCAAACTTCGAACCGAACTCAAACGAGCTGACTCTGGCTTGAGTTTGACTCACTTATTTTTTGAACTCAAATTTAAGTTCAAGTTCAATTTGTTATTAAAATAATCAAACTGAACTCGAGCCAATATCGAACCGAACTCGAGTTGCTTGTAAACAATTTGATCGTTTGCCAGCCCTATACACAACCAAACTCCAAAAAATGAAGACTTGAATGGACAATGACAAAAACGAAGAATCTTGTCAAAACCTTATTATAACTTATATAGATCTTCCTAATGTCATCAAATCTATTTACTTCATTAAAAATTAATAAAATTAATTATTGGGTCACATTTTGCACTTACTATTTTAATCAAAGATTTTCAAGATATTCATATAGGATGATAATGAGGGTTGTTTTTATCAGAAGTCAGTGAACTAACATCCTCAAAAAGTTCTTTAAAAAATTATTTGTGATTTTGTACACAGTATGGTCAAATTTTTCCATAAGGCCGACCATACATGAATGATCCCACAATGCTAACATATACATTTTTTTTTACATGAAGAGCCCCTGGCTAAGTGACTAGCGGCTAGTACTAAGTCAAAAGGCGTGCACATGCCTCACTATGAGACAGTATCGACCAGGTGGGATCTGTGCACAGTTGGCAATAAATTCCCACTCTCAGAAATATGCCCTCACTTGTGATACGAACTCGCGCCTACGACGAGGCGAAGCTCTTAACAGGTACCAGGGTACCAATATGACCCAAGGGTCGTTGGTAATGCTAACATATACTTCACCCTCATCTTATATCCTATGGGAGTGAAAAAGTAGCATGATTCTTGTGGGCAACCAACTCCTCTAGGTCATTACCTTGGTAGCCAAGTCCTCTCTATATCTCTTAAGGGACCAAAGGCTAAGCCAGAACTGGCCCATGCTATAGTGGTGACCCACCGGGCCAAGTTAGCTAGATGGGCCCAACGGGTCATGCGTCACCTTCAGGTGACCCAGAACCAGCCTAGACCCCCCCCTAGAACCAGCAAGCAGGACCGTAACCCGCCGATTTACGGATCACTGGTTTTCAATTGATATATATATATATATATATATATATATATATATATATATATATATATATATATATATATATATACGGCCATGCCATTATGCGGCCGGCCTTATCACTGTGCAAGTGTGGTTACCTCCATTTGACCCACTTGCACAGTATTTTGAGGAAATTCAACCGTATGGATAGAAAGAACATCGAAAAATAAGCTAGCATGTCAATTTTCAAACAATTTGGGAACTTATAGGGTCTTCATTTTAATGGATGAAATTTTGAACAAGTAGGATTTCTATAAATTTTCACTCGTTAAGATGAAGACCCTATAAGTTCCCAAATTGTATGAAAATGGACATACTAGCTTATTTTTCATTGTTCTTTCCATTCATATGGCTGGAAATCCTTAAAACATGCTCCAAGGGCCAAAAATGGGAGGCGACTTTACCGGAACAGTGTTCCGTCCAGCCTTATAGTAGCATGCACTTGACAGTGATAAGGCCGGCCGCATAGTATCAGGCTTGTATGTATATATATATATATATATATATATATATATATATATATATATATATATATATATATATATATATTGCTAAGGGTAAAAATGATCGGCCACGTGGATATATCAGAACCATCCAATTAGCCGACTTGATCTGCCCATGTGGCGGCTCTACATCATACCACACATGCCTAATAAGCTCTATCACCTCAAATATCTCTCTAGCTGACCTAAGTCTCTCTAGCCCTGACAAGAGATTAAAGCCAAAGTCAGAGCATAAGGAAAAACAATGGTAAGGAATTAATTGATCGAATGACCTGTGTCATAATATAAGTACGGTCAACAAAGGATCTGAACCCAAAAAGGACGAACGCCCCTATTGATTAGACAACCCCCACTTGTAAACCGACTTGACAAGAGGAACGACCCACTTGAATCCCGACTGGACATATACAAGAGCCCACTTGGTTCCAAATGGGACAGATGGGACAGCTACATAAAGCCCCCGACTTATAAGTCAGAAAAACGGCCTGGTTCTTAATGGAACATGAAAAAAGCTGTCCCTGACACCAAAGGGACAGATTGGAGTAAAAGCCGACCCAGCATAAAGACGAGTCCCACCCATCACGTCTGCCATAATACCCATCACTTCGGCCAAGGCTATATATACGAGGAGAAGTTATCAGAACAAGGGGAAGCAAGAAGAGAGAACATTTATCCTACTTCATATTAAAAGAAGGATACCTCTAACTTGATCGTCGGAGCTAAACCCGGGCATTCAGGCCCAACTCCGATTGGTTATTCTTCTGTGCAGGTATCCCAATTTGGGGGCGTTCGCAGATTTCCTCAGCAATTGTAAAGGTCAGCCCAATCAAATATAAATCTAACCATTGATCTGGAATCGGTATCGATCTCTAGATAGGTACCGATTTTAGCCACAACAGTTTGGCGCCGTCCGTGGGGACCCGAACAAAAAGCTATCATGAGGAAATCCAAACGCATCCAAGAGAGAGAGACGGGAAGTAGTATAGCTGGAGAGCCAAGCAATACGACACCGGCAGGCAATGCCGTTCCTCTCGTGCCTGAGGGAGGAAATACCCAAAATGAACAATACCAGGCCTTGGCACGCCGCTGTGATCAACTTGCTCAGGATCTTCAAGCCATAAGACAGCAAGTCCCCCAGATCCCAACACCTTCTGGTATGCCCCCGGCAACCCCGATCCAGTCTGAAAATCGGGGAAGATCGAATGTTCTCGCCTGTTACCCATGAAGGGTTAGGAAGGAATGGAGGGAAGAAACCCATGTTGATAGCTGGAGATCCTCCAGAGGAGAGCCCCATGAAAGCCACAGGGGAAGAGCTGGAGAAAACCGACGAGAGCGCGCGTGGTCCAGAAGCCCAAGCTTACCCCTGTCCCAATGCCGGCGTCGAACCTCTCCAAGATCACCATGATACACACCACCGCGTGGAAAAGGGATGCGACATCACAGCCAGCTTCGGAGAGAAGGGGGATTTGGAAACGATTTATCCCGAGTAACTCCTTTTACTAAAGAGATCCTCGAGGAGAGCATTCCCGACAGTTTCCGACCACCTTTGATGGCAGCCTATCATGGGAAAACCGACCCGTCTCATTATCTAAAATCTTTTCGCTCCAAAATGCTTCTGTCGGGAAACTCAGATGCTCAAATGTGCCGAACTTTCCCATCCACCCTTGAGGGCGCGGCGCAAGACTGGCTCGTTGGCCTCCCCTCAAACTCTATCTCCTCCTTCCAGGTAATGGCTGACCTTTTTCTCACCCGCTTTGCTAACTATTCCAAGCAGCAGAAAACTCCCTCAACTCTCATGCGGGTAAAGCAACAAAGAGGGGAAAGTCTCTAAACATACCTTGACCGATTCATCGAAGAAGCGGCCAAAGTGGAGGATCTTCCCCCCAGAATGGTCATAGCAATGCTAATTGAAGGACTGCAAGACTCTCCGTTTCGCTTTTCACTCACTTTGGAGTCACCAAGAAGTATAGCCGACCTCATGTCTCATGCTCAGAAGTACATCAATTCGGATGAAATTCACGCGGGCTGGGAAAAAGAGGCCCGGCAACAGGAAAACCAAGATAAAAATGATCGCCGCAACCCTAAAGGAGCATTCAGAGGGGACAGGCATGATCCACCTCGGAAAACGGATCATGCTCAAAGATCCCCACCTCGCCGTGGACAATACCAGCTCCAGCCTCGAGATCCCAAAAGGTACAGACCGGCACCCCAATACAAGTATCATACCCCCCTTAACCTTCCACGGAGCCATATCCTTATGGAGATCCGAGGCCAGAAAATCCTGATGAAACCAGAACCCCTGAGGAATTCTGGTGGACGAAGAGGCAGTAGCAAAAGATATTGCAAGTTCCACCAAGCTCCCGGCCACGACACTGATGAGTGCACCCATCTATGGAACGCACTCGAAGAAGCCGTGCGGAAGGGAAGGCTCGAAAAATACATCTTCCACGAGTCAGTACCTACGAAAGAGTCGCCCATGAGACGCAATGAAATCGACAAAGAAATTGTCGGCTGCATCAGCGGAGGTCCCGGATGTGCCGGAGAAAGCTCTGCTTCAAGAAAAAATTACGCTCGGATGGTGCTAACGGCTCAAATGAGGTCATCCTAGAAAAGAGCTCGAGCAATGCCGCCAATAATCTTTTACAATGACGAGGCAGAAAAAGACTGCCACCCTCACGACGACGCCTTAATTATCGCCATCACGGTCTCAAACTTTGAACTAAGAAGGATTCTCGTCGACACCGGAAGCTCAGTTGATGTCCTTTTTTGGAGTGCATTCGAAAGGATGAGGTTTGACGTAGACCAACTGCTCCCGGTGAAATTAGCCTTAATAGGCTTTTCGGGTGGGGTAATACAACCAGAAGGAATGCTGACGCTCCCTGTAACGGTCGGATGCCCACCAAGACAGTCCACAACAATGGCTAACTTCCTAGTCATACGGTGCGCGTCAAGCTACAATGCCATTCTTGGCAGGCCAACCCTTAACTCCTTTAAGGCGGTTGTGTCCACCTACCATCTCCTTCTGAAGTTTCCGACCGAAAATGGATGCGGAGAAGTAAGAGGAGATCAACCGCTGGCCCGACAGTATTATACCGACATCCTCAAAGGAAAGGATTCGACAAAAGGAGCAACTCCCTAAACCATGACGCTAGAAGAATACGCAGGCGCCCCAAACGAGGAGGATCACAGACCAACGCCTGTCGAAGAGCTAATCATGATCCCACTCGACGAAGATCAACCAGAACGCACTGTTCAAATCGGAATTGGGCTGTCGTTGGAATATCAAAGGGAAATAATGGCACTCCTACTAAACAACGCTGATCTCTTCGCATGAACTCCAGAAGATATGCCAGGAGTAAACCGGAAAATCATCGAGCATCAACTCAATGTCAACCTGGTTTTTAAACCGGTGATTCAGAAGCGAAGGAGTTTCGCACCTGAAAGACAAAAGGCTGCGGAAGAAGAAGTCGACAAACTCCTCAACGCAGGTTTTATAAGAGAAGTAGTCTACCCGAACTGGCTAGCTAACGTAGTCTTGGTTAAAAAGCCATCGGGAAAATGGAGGATGTGTGTAGACTATTTTGACTTGAATAAAGCCTGTCCTAAAGACTCTTTTCCTTTGCCTTCGATTGATGAATTCGTGGACTCTACATCGGGACATGAGATGCTTAGCTTCTTAGACGCATTTTCTGGATATAATCAAATCCGAATGGCCATCGCTGACGAGGAAAAAACTTCGTTTGTCACTAGCAAAGGGACCTATTACTACAAGGTAATGCCCTTCGGCTTAAAAAATGCAGGGGCAACATTTCAAAGGTTAATAACCAGGGTCTTCAAAAAACAAATCGAGAGAAATATTGAAGCTTATGTCGACGACATCCTAGTGAAAAGCCCAAAAGCCGAAAACCACATAGCAGACTTGCAAGAAGCTTTCGGATCCCTTCGGGAATACGGCATGCGCCTCAACCCAAGTAAGTATGCCTTTGGAGTCCGTTAGGGAAAATTTTTATGGTTCATGTTGACTCAGCGGGGCATCGAGACAAATCCAGAGAAAATCAAAGCAATACTGGAAATGAGATCCCCAGAAACCCTTAAAGAAATCCAAAGGTTAAATGGACGTTTGGCCGCCCTTGGGCGTTTTATCTCAAGAGTAGGAGAAAGAAATCTTCCTTTTTTCCAAGCATTACGAAAAGCCCCAAAAATGGACCGGAATGAAGATTGCGAAAAAGCGCTCGGATAACTCAAAGACTACCTCAGATCTCCCATGTTACTCCCCAAGCCCTAGCCCGGCGAAGAACTCTACTTATACCTAGCAACGACTACCTCCGCGATAAGCTCGGTCCTCTTGAGGGAAGAAAAGGGCATTCAAAAACCGATCTACTACACCAGCAAAGTTCTTAGTGACGCAGAAACAAGATACCTCCCACTTGAAAAACTAGCCTTTGTCCTCATCACGGCAACCAGACGACTTAGGCCCTACTTTCAAGCACACAAGGTTACGGTTCTCTCAGATCAACCTCTCAAGCATGTTCTCCACCGACCGCAAGCCTCAGGAAGATTAGCCAAATGGGTGGTCGAGTTAGGACAGTTTGAAATCAGTTACAAACCTTGAACTGCGATCAAGGCCCAGGTACTGGCAGATTTCATAGTAGAGCTAACGGCAGAAGAGCAGGAAAAGATCACCACAACAGAAACCTTGGGATCAGCGGAAGAACCTTCCCCACACTGGACCCTACACGTGGATGGCTCGGCCACAGGGGAAAGAGCAGGAGCAGGACTGGTATTACGTTCCCCCTCTGGATGGCATACATCAACAGTCCTTAGGTTTGACTTCAAGGCAACGAATAATGAGGCAGAATATGAAGCTCTTATTGCAGGACTCCAATTAGCCCGAGGTCTGGGAGTACAAAAATTACGGGCATACACGGACTCCCAACTCATTGCCGGACACACCACGGGAGATTTCGAAGCCCGGGAGGAAAACATGGTAAAATTTCGGGCAGAAGTAAGAAAAATTATCCCCAGCTTTGCCCAGTTTGAAATAATTAAGATTCCACGAGCGGAAAATCAAGAGGCCGACCTCCTATCCAAAATGGCGTCTTCACCCGAAATCAATATGAAACAACCTTTCAACATCCAAAACCTGACAGAGAAAACCATTGAAGGACGCCCGGAAGGAGAAATACTTAATGTAGAGGAAGAGCAATGTTGGATCGACCCTATAAAGAAGTACATCCAAGATGGATCCCTCCCGTCCGAACCAAAGGAAGCCCGACGCATAGTCACAAAGTCTGCCAAATATAGTATAATTGACGACAGCTTATACAAGAGATCTTATACCCGACCACTTCTGAGGTGTCTACGACAAACCGAAGCCGAATACATCCTACGAGAAATACATGAAGGTATTGGTGGAGACCACTTGGGAGGGAAGGCTTTAGGACACAAGGTCTTACAACAAGGGTATTATTGGCCGACCCTGTCCAAGGAAGCCATGGAATTCGTCCGCAAATGCGACGCATGTCAATGACACGCGAGAATGCAGAGGCGGCCACCAACGCTACTCACTCCGATAGTAAGTCCAAGGCCATTCGCCCTATGGAGGGTCGACATCCTTGGCCCTTTCCCTACAGCGGTCAAACAGATGAAGTTCCTAAACGTCGCCATCGATTACTTCACTAAATGGGTGGAAGCCGAGACCCTGGCCACAATCACTGAAAAGGCGTGCGAAGGTTTTCTATGGCGTACCGTTGTCAGTCGGTTCGGGATCCCGGTAGCCTTCATCACCGACAATGGACGACAGTTTGATAACCACGCCTTCAAAAACTTTTGCACCAGATTGGGAATAGAAGCCAGGCTGACATCGGTAACACATCCCCAAGCCAATGGCCAAGTCGAAGTAACTAATCGGACTTTACTTCAGGCGCTAAAAATCAGGTCCTCAGGGACGGAACAAGCTGGGTAGAGGAAATTCCAAGCGCACTATGGGCCTACCGGACGACAACTAGAGCCCTGACGAGAGAAACACCATTCGCCTTCGCATTTGGCGTCGAAGCAGTCATCCCAGCGGAAATAGGGATACCAATGCTACGAACAAAGACTTTTTCACCCTAAACCAATGAAGAAAGACTCCGAGCAGAACTAGACCTCCTCGAAGAAAAAAGAGAGACCCTGAAATGCGGGCCGCAGTATATCGCCAAAGGGTGAAACGTTTCTACGACTCTCGAGTCAAAGGAGTCAGCTTTCAGCTCGGAGATCTGGTCCTAAGGGAGAATGAATTCCAAGGTAATAAAAGCCGAACGGGAAAATTAACCCCAAACTGGGAGGGTCCATACATAGTGAAAAAAGTAGTCAGGACCGTGACCTATTATCTTGCAAACATGGGAGGAAAAGTCCAAACGACCATTCCATGCAGAACACTTGCGTCATTATTATCAGTAATAAGAGGAAAGGGCTCAGAATTTTTTGTAAGAAGACTCACAAGAAATGATTATCCACTCCCTTCTTACTCACGACAAAGCCCCTCCAAAGGAGGGCCGAGTCCTTTGACTCGTGTAAAGCCCTTCCAAAGGAAGGCCGAGTCCTCTGACTCGCATAAAGCCCGTCCAAAGGAGTGCCGAGTCCCCTGACTCACGTAAAGCCCCTCCAAAAGAGGGCCGAGTGCCCCGGCTAGCATAAGGTCCCTCCAAAGGAGGGCCGAGTCCCCTGGCTCGCATAAAGTCCCTCCCAAGAAGGGCCGAGTCCCCTGACTCGTATAAAAGCCCTCGCTTAAGGAACAAACAAATGAATGGAAGCCCGCCGATGCAAAAAAGGACTGAAATAAGCCCTCCAGACAACCGCATGAAGGAAAGGGCCTTAAATCTCAAAAAAAAAAAAAACCGAGGGATACCCCCTCAGAAGACCGGAGGTTAGAATATTTCACCCGTTGTTAATTAGCGTATTTAGAGTTTAAGATGCATTTTGATTATGATAAAAAAAAAACCGAGATAAACCGTCCAACAAACCGCGCAAATAAACATTAAAGTCGTCATTCATAAAAAAGAAAGGGGCGGATGAAAGCCCTTTACATAGAATACACAAAGATTTCCTAGCCTCAACAACCTACATACCCCAAAGAAGAAAGCCCATTCGCTTTGACATCTTAGCTAGACCCGATGGATGATCTAGAAGAAGCCTGATCTCTCCCTCGCCTAGCCTCGCCTTCGCGTGGAAGGGGCCTATACCCAGAAGGCCAGATGAATGGGTTAATCGATTTTCGACACCCATCTCTTCCAAACATCTCCACCTGAAAAGTCTTGTCACCAAGATAAGTGAAAATTAATAATTCCCCTTCCACCAACTCATGATCCGTATAGAAACTCATCCACCAAGGGCCGAACCAAATTTTATTTGAAGATCCCTCCCTGCAGAATGCCACAAGGCAACTACGGCCATTCGGGCCTTTAAGATTCACATATGTCATTGCGGACAAATCCAAACGCCAAAAGAACGAAGGAGGAATCTTCAAATAACCAGAATGAACTTCAGGATCAAACAAAATAAAAAAGGAATAAGGAAGAGAAGAGGAAGCCATCAGAAGACTAAAGACCAAGGATGAACACGCATTAATATAGGCACCCCCTAGCTGATGTCAAATCAGTCACGAGAGCCCAGCTCGATTCCCTAAGAGTACAACAATAGGCACTAACAAG
This sequence comes from Dioscorea zingiberensis, assembly GCA_026586065.1. Classification (NCBI taxonomy): domain Eukaryota; kingdom Viridiplantae; phylum Streptophyta; class Magnoliopsida; order Dioscoreales; family Dioscoreaceae; genus Dioscorea; species Dioscorea zingiberensis. The sequence goes on along the minus strand of CM048826.1, from coordinate 10,553,481 downwards.
ACCACATGGCTTTTTGGATAAGATAGACAAATGCCTATAAAAGTAGATAAACCGCCCCCCCTTTCCATCCTTTTCCTAGACTCGACGCTTGACCTAGTCTAGCAAGCCATAGATTAGCATTCAAAGACATCGCAAAAGTAAGGTTGAGTTTTTCCAGGAATCAAGTGAGATTACCACTGTTTGTTAGGAACCCGAATGATGCTCAAAAGAAAAGGGAATAGGAATGAAGGACAAGGGAAGTTAAGAATCATCCACTTATTACAGTTAAAGATGCAAGAAACACATACAAGGATACTATTCATTCATAAAAACTTCACTGTGCAAACTACAAAAGTCGAGACATAGAAAGATGAAAGGAAAAGGAGACATCGAAAGGATGAACACCCTATTCCGCAGAGCTGTCCGACTCATTTCCCTCGTCCTCCTCCCTCCCGCTGCCGCCGTCATCGCTGAGAACGACAGATCGATGAAAAGGACGAGCGGAAAGGGCCCATTCCTTCGAACATCGGTTTCTCCCGTATACACGGAAATGAGTACCTCCCATGTAGAAGAAAGTCATGAGATCCCCCACCTCCATGTGATGGTCAACCAGAAAGTCTTGCCACCCGTTCACGAACCATATTTCCCCCGCATCTTCATTCCTGAGTAGGGTAACTCCCCATATATGACCACTGGGACCCTCGAGGGCTACGCCGCCAGCGTTTACCTCGCTCAAATGCTCATGAAAAGCCGAGGGAATCTTCAGACGATTGGTAGTTCCTCTCAAGCAGAACTGTCTGTAAAAGGAAGGACGAAGAAGAAGGTCCATAAGATCTTCACCTTTACACAACAATTCAAAGATAAAAGCAAACACATCACACTTCCACTTATATACCCCCAAAATAGGAAGCCGCCTTAACTCCTAGGGAACTGGTTTTGACCCTTCGGGACAGGCGGCTCATTAAAGGCAAGATCTCGAAACTGGCCCACGGGAAGAGATCAGCAACTATACCTTTTTCAAGAAGAATACTAAAGGACGCCATTAAATATAAAACATTATTGCAGCGGCACAACCCGAAAAAACCTAGAGATAGCATTAATGGGTACAGCATCTCGGATTAAAGGCACAGTAGAAAACCCCAACCTGCTAAAATCTGACTTGTTTGGATAGTCATTAATAAAATAATGATTATGATTCTTCACTCGATCACGACACAAGTTCATAAGAACGGCACATAAGCACAGCATAATCATTTTTCTTATTAACAGTGAACAATCCATACAAAAGTCCGAAGAAATCAAAAGAAACAAGAAAGAAAAATATAGAAAGTTTTTCAGACACTCTTCACCAACAGGTTAAACCCCTTCGTCTTCTTCGCTACCGGTAGCAGTAGCTTGGGGAGCTTCCTTTTCCCCCTATAAGCTCAGTCAAGCACCAGTTTTCCCGACTGAGACCTTGCCCTTGTCAACTTCAATTCCAACGGCAATGGTTTCACCCTCAGTTACCACTACAAAAAAAAGGGAGAGATAAAGCCGATTAGTTTACCAAAAACGAGCCACAATAAGAAGGCCTATACTAAGAAAGAACCCTTACCCTCAGTAGGTCCACCGCTAGCCTTAGACTTCTCGGCCAAAGCTATATAAGCTTTCAATGCGTCAGGATAGTCCATAGAAGCTAACGGCAGGCCTTGCTGGATCAAAGCTTTAAACATTGTGAAGGTCCTCTTTCCCCTGTCCTGCGACTTTTGCTCGGTCGTCACCAATGCGGCCTCAAGCTCTTCGACTTGCGCTTCAAAGTCGTCCAAGGCCTCCTCCTTTTCAGCTCTAACCTTCTCCAAGTCCTCTTTAGCGCGGCCAAGAAGCTCATCTCACGACTTCAATCCACACAAAAGTTTGTCCCTTTCTGCCGACAGACCAACGATCTTCTGCTTAGATTCGGTCGTTTCCTCCTCAAGAGCGACGACCCGTTCCTGAAAAATGGCGACATCTGCCTCGGCGGACTTCAACGACTTCTCAGAATCTGACAGTTTGCCAGCGAGCTCACTTTTCTCCTTTTTTGCCGCTTCAAGCTCTTTCTTCTGCTTCTCCTCCTTCTTCACGGCCCTAGAAACCTTATCCATCATCTCCTTGTTTTCCTTCTTTAGTGCCTCGGACGCGGCTTCTAGAGCTGTAATCTTTTTCCGAAGGTCATTAATTTCCGCGTCGTTCAGATCCAAGACCTCCTCACGAAGAAGTCGACAGGCACGGTCCGCCAAGAAGAAGGCCTAAGGAAAAACCCGACATTATAAGAAGAGAGGGAAAATTGGTGTACAAAAAGGCAAGCCATCGCATACCGATCCAATATGGGCAGCCAGCTGACCAGCAACCTCCTCCTTCCCCAGATTTTGTAGTGTTAAGGAAATCTCGTCTGAGAGCATGGCGTCGGCCATCTCACCTACTACAGAAGGATCGTCAAAAAGCACAAGCCCAGAAGGGAGAGCCATCGGAGGGGAAGATCCCTTCCGAGGTATGGTGTTCCACTTTTTTAACCCCTCGGTCTGTGCCATTCCAACCTGCATTAGTTTGAAAGACTATCAGCAAAAGTTTTCCTCGGAATCCTCTCGGGATATCGGAAATAGTTAAAAACGCAAACAAACACCTGGCCGGAAGAACGTACACCCCCACTCCGATTGACCGACACCACAGCCGGGCCCAGACAACCCTCAGGAGAAGAGGGAACATCCACGGATGGAATCAAAGGATTATCAGTAGAAGTCCCCTGTACCTCCCTCAGGGGCTTCCGCGAGACCCGTGTGAGAACGCCCCCGTCATTAGAAGGACAAGAATCTTCAGCTTGGACTGAGGGAAGAATCGCGGGTAGACTCGGTGAAGGACACGCCCTCTTGGATGGAAGACCAGACCCGGCAGCGGAGCCCTCTCCTTTCCCCCTCTTTTTAAGAGTCACCACAGAAGTCCCGCCTTGGTCATTACCACCAACCTCCCCCTTTTTTAGCTTCTCTCTCTTCTCTTTTTCCGCCGCCTTCATGGACGGATCTATTGCCCTCCTCCCTCTTCGAGCAGGAGGTTGGACGACCCCCACGTGCTCAGCCAGAAGTTCCTTGGCAAGCCCGGCGTCTTCCATTGTCTCGTCTACAAAACAAGGAAAAATCAATCGTAGTCATACACACTGGTCCTTTAAGACAAAAGACATGAACCAATCCTACCCCGGTCTATAAAAAGGTGACACTTCCGGAGGTTTTCCCTCGTCAGAATTGTGTCGATCGAGACACCAGAAACCCCTTTGAAACTCTCGAACTTCGCTCTCTCTTCCTCGGTCATCCCATCCTCACACAAGGTGTCAGTCCGGGGCTCCGCCCATTGTGTACGAACATCCCATCCAGGTTTACTAGAAACGAAAAAGAATTTACTCTTCCACCTCTTGATGGAAGAAGGAACCTTGCCCAAAAATTTCTTCCCCGAACGAGCCGAGAAGAAATACCAGTCGGTATCGGGCTCAGGGTTTAAGCTAAATAAAAGACGAAACCAACGGAGTGTCGGCTGAACCTCATAGTGATTCAAAACCATAACGAATCCGTAGAGTAACCTCGAAGAATTTGGGGTTAACTGAGATGGACACAGCAAATGGTATTCAAGGACTTCCCTAACAAACGGAGCGAACGGGAGCCTAAGACCACCCAATAGTGCATCTTGATAAATAGCAATTTCCCCCTGTTTTGGGCAACTCGCCCGTTCCCCGCCGCCTGGATCCCTACAGGTGAAGAGGGCGACGGGAATTTCATAACAAGCAACTAATCTATTGACATCCGCTTGACAAAGAAGACTCACAAAGACGGTAGATTTTCCCCTCTCGGTTTTCGATGAACCAGGATGCACCCTAGGAATAATTGGCAGATCACTGGCCTCGCCGGACACGACGACAGATGGGATTACAACAGAACAACTAGGTTTACCAGAATCAGGAACAGGAAGAAAAGAAATGGAACCAGAAACAGTTGCACAAGAAGAAGCAGACGAAGTAGGAGGAGAAGGAAGAAGGAGGGCAGGACTCCTAGAATCCAAAGGAGGGATATCCATTACCTCGAGATGAAGAAATGCAAGGAAAACAAGAGAATGTCGCCAAGGAGCACCCAAGAACCACCAGCGGCGAAAGAAAACGCGATGGAGAAGAAGACAAAGATAGTACGAAACCCTTAACCCCTTCTTTTCGTTTCAAAAACCCAGAACATTCCCCTCTCAGTCGTTGGATCACCACGGACGATAGAGATTGTCTCGTTATGGCGACGCTCGGACTGGATGACCGCCATATGGAGGCACAAGCAACGGATGGATAGCCAGAACGATCCGAATCAACGCGACGTGTAACCCCATAACGATCCCTAGTAGGTGGACCCTAGAAAGTCGGACCCATCATTACCCCACCTACCCCACGCCACGCCTTCGTAGCCCAAACTCCTCAAAAACCGCTGATTGGAACAGGAAACAACACGTCACAATAAATGATTCACAGTAGTTGGTCTTGACAATTTAATTATCCGAAAGATCAAAATATCTTGCCCCATATCCGAGCTAAAAATATCAAACCCAATCAAGAACAATCACGACCGACCCATGCATGAAAAGCCGAAGTAAAAGCACTCGGTTTATAAAAGCATTCGTTTCAAATAACATATTTATTCACAAGGACTGCTACACAAAAGACAAAAAAGAAGAAGATAACAAAGACGCAAGAGAAAGTAGATGGGGATTGTTCAGCAAAACAGTACGCTCGGCATTCTAAGAAGATTCGATAGAGGATTCCGAGGCCTGAACCCCCTCCCCTCCACTTTTGTCAACTTCGGCAGCTCCATGTATTGGCCGGACAGGATAGGGTGACTCTCTCATACAACAACTTCTACCATAAATCTTAACCTTGAAATCCCTCCCTCCCAAATAAGTAAAGATTAGAAGATCCCCCGCCATCACACGGTGATCAACGTGGAATCCCGTCCAGCCATGCGCAAACCGGATTTCTTCAAAATCGTCATCTCTAATCAACCCCACGCTCCACACACAACCGCTTGGACCCCGAAGCTGAACATTGCCTGGCTCAAGCCCGTCAAGGAACCTGTGGAACCCTGGAGGAATCCTAAGCATAAATGTAGATTGCTCAGGAAGAAAAATCTTAAAAAAAGATTAATGACGAGGAGAAGCCATATGACAGAAGATAAGAATACTATTCCCCCTCCCGCCAATATATATAGAACATCATGCGCAAATAACAATAAAGAACTCGTTGAATGAACCCATGGTCTCGAGACCTCGACTGCCACCCTGGGTACTTGGGAAATGATTGTCCTAACACTCCCAGAAGAGTAAATTCCTAGGAATAGGAAAAACGTCAAATCAGGGTCGCCCCTTTACATTCCCAATGCTTTGCTTCCCGAGTCGACCGATGGCCGAGTAACGCTCGTCCATCACTCAAACTCGCGTGAAAGCACACTTGGGGGAGGACTAGTGATAAGGGTAAAAATGATCGGCCACGTGGATACATCAGAACCATCCAATTAGCCGACTTGATCTGTCCATGTGGCGGCTCTACATCACACCACACATGCCTAATAAGCTCTATCACCTCAAATATCTCTCTAGCTGACCTAAGTCTCCCTCGCCCTGACAAGAGATTAAAGCCAAAGTCAGAGCATAGGGAAAAACAATGGTAAGGAATTAATTGATCGAATAACCTGTGTCATAATATAAGTACAGTCAACAAAGGATCTGAACCCAAAAAGGACGAACACCCCTATTGATTAGACAACCCCCACTTGTAAACCGACTTGACAAGAGGAACGACTCACTTGAATCCCGACTGGACATATACAAGAGCCTACTTGGTTCCAGATGGGACAGATGGGACAGCTACATAAAGCCCCCGGCTTATAAGTCAGGAAAAACGGCCTGGTTCTTAATGGAACATGAAAAAAGCTATCCCTGACACCGAAGGGACAGATTGGAGTAAAAGCCGACCCAGCATAAAGACGAGTCCCACCCATCACGTCTGCCATAATACCCATCACTTCGGCCAAGGCTATATATATGAGGAGAAGTTATCAGAACAAGGGGAAGCAAGAAGAGAGAACATTTATCCTACTTCATATTAAAAAGAAGGATACCTCTAACTTGATCGTCGGAGCTAAACCCGGGCATTCAGGCCCAACTCCGATTGGTTATTCTTCTGCGCAGGTATCTCGATCTTTGGGGGCGTTCGCGGATTTCCTCAGCAACTGTAAAGGTCAGCCCAATCAAATATAAATCTAACCATTGATCTGGAATCAGTATCGATCTCTAGAAAGGTACCGATTTTAGCCACAACATAGATATATATATATATATATATATATATATATATATATAACACGGTGATATAGTCCGGCCGGCTGTATTACTGTGCATTCCCGGTCGCCTCCCATTTGGGTACTTGGAGAGTGTTTTAAGGATTTCCAACCGCACGGATGGAAAGATCATCGAAAAATAAGCTAGCATGTCCATTTTCATATAATTTGGTGACCGTTTGGTTCTCCCACTTAACTGTTCTTATTTTAGGAAAGTTTTAACGGTTCAGAATTTCAACCATTAGCTGGGAGGACCAAACGGTCACCAAATTGTATGAAAATAGACATGCTAGCTTATTTTTATATGATCTTCCCATTCGTACGGTTGGAAATCCTTAAAACATGGGAGGCGACCAGACTGGAACATACCGACCGCATAATAACACGCCTCTATATATATATATATATATATATATATATATATAGGGTCATATTAGTATAGGGCCAGCCTTAACACTATTCATTTAAGATCACCTCATTTTGAGGCACTTGGAGAGTATATTTTCCAAATCCAATCGTATGGATGGAAAGAACATCGAAAAATAAGCTAGCATGTCAATTTTCATACAATTTGGGAACTTATAGGGTGTTCATCTTAACAGTTGAAATTCTGAACCAGTAGGATTTTTATAAATTTTCATCTGTTAAGATGAAGACCCTACAAGTTCCTAAATTGTATAAAAATTAACATGCTGGCTTATTTTTCGATATTCTTTCCATCCATACGGTTGAAAATCCTTAAAATGGCCAAATGGGAGGTAACTTTAAATAAATAGTGTTAAGGCCGACCCTATACTAACATGACCATATATATATATATATATATATATATATATATATATATATATATATATATATATATATATATAATTTATATACCAGCAACCGGCCTGCAACCCCCTCCGACCTCGACCTTCTAATGAGATCCTGCGGCGCCTTAGCCGGAGTTCTGTTTCTCCCTTGAGGGATGCCTTTTCCCGCATCACACTTCGCTTCACATTGCCATGTATCTCTCCATCCCCACTCTCCGCTCCCCAATCCCATTCTCTCGATTAATCTATTTCTTCTCGATTTCTCAGCTCGTAGCTATGGAAGCAAGCACAAAATCTTCCAGCTGAGAAGATTCCAGAGAAGGATCGATGCTCTCCGATGGTTCACTCGTCTTTCATTTTTTCCTAAATATTTCTTTTCCAAGTTTTTTTGTTGTGGATTTTGGTGAAAATTTTGGGTTTCTTGTCATGCAGGTACTCGATGGGGTTCACGAGTGTGCACCGGGAGCGACCGTCACCGGAATATGCAAAGCGGAGGAAGGAGTCATTGGAGAATGAGTTCGCGTAACCCGCGGGTTGATCTGCCCGGTTGAACCGGCAAATCAACCTAGCGGACCCGACAGATTGAACCACCGAGTCACGGGTTGGGAAAACCCCAACCCGTAACAAATCCACTACTATTGTGGGCTGGTTACGGGTTACCAGCCCAGCCCGGCTGGTTACCGACCTGGTTAAATCTTGGCCCCCCTCTCGAACTTGACCTTTGTGAACTGAACACCCATCACAAAGCTCTTCTTATGAAACAAGTGTTCAGACTATTCTCCCGAGAAGCTCCCCTGTAGGCACAATTCATAAAATATAAATACTTATATAATGACTTCTGGATGCAACAGCCAAAACCACAAAGCTCAATGCTCTAAAAAAACCCTTGCATGATCACGTGGGAGTGAAGAAATAGATCCCTGCATTCAATGAAAGGAAGTTAGCAACCTTCAATCTCTACAACCAATAAATTCCAGAGGGACGAACAAGTTGAGACAGGTATGCTTCTTCATTGGCAGAGAGTTCTCCCCATAACTCATGCAAGTGTGCCCCAAAAATTCACTACTTACTCTGAACCTCACATCCTACTGCCTCCCACAGTTGCTTCCTTAAAGCTAGAAGAATTATTGTTGGTCCCATGTGCCTACTCTGACATCTAGACCATTTTTACTTACTGTTTGCACACAAAGTGTGGAAACTTTTCCTTGGTTGTACTAGATTTATCCTATAGCTAGCAAATTGTCCATAACAATTGTGGGGAGCCAAATGGAGATTACTTGCAGTTGGTCCCAAATGCGCCTGGATGAGTGTTTTGCTATAGCAAATATGAATAACTAATTGCAATTGAACCTCAATAAGAGAACATATCACCTCACTCAGTTCTTTAACTAAATACCATGGAGCTGGGAGAACAACTGTGTGAATCACCTGCAAATCTTCAATAGAGTGGACAAAGGTCGAAGTGAAGTTGAAAATCTGCTTTCATATTACCGGTACCACCCAGAGTTCCTGATTTGCTTGCTAATCTGGCAATGCACAGTGGAATGAGATATTATCTGTAATCAGGTTCAGATATAATTGATGTCTTTATCGTACCAAGAAAAACAAAAACCAAAAAAAAATGTTCTCATACCCGCTACTGAAATTACTTAAATTATTAACAAGGAAATATTGGTAAATCTGAGGCATTTGACATAACATCTCTTGATTCCCTTTTAAAGAGCCCTCATCACTGTGAACACCTGCTACAAAATCCAACATGAATTCAGAAGTACAAACAAATGATACGCTCTTTCTGTTTTACATCGTAGGCAAGATAAATTAACAGGCCTAAGGGCACACTCAAATCAGGACTTATTTATTCTACTTCACTTTATAATTCTGGCAAATAGTCTTTCGGGAGACGAGGCCAGTCTTCTAGCTGCAGAGAGAGACCGACTTATGTGAGGATGGAACAAAGAAAACCGAACCTCAAAATTCTCTATGATTTATCTTCATCAGATTGTGAACAAGGCCCAGTGATGGTGTCAGCAAAATATTCTTCCACTGAAACACAAAACTCTGCGTTGTTAGTGTTTCAATAAGCAGCAGGTATTGGAAGCAAATGAAGATATGCATCCTTAAAGATGATTGAGCTCATAATTTCCATGTAATATCCATAATCTTGTTAGTAATAGCCAGAAAAGGACAAAGAGTTGGAGGTCTTGTGTATTATCCATCAAATAGATTAGTTACAGGTGAAGTGATGTTCACCCACCCCATCTAAGAACAGAAATCTAAAATATGATCAAACAAGTTTCATGATTAATAGGACTAGTCACCTGATGATCATAAAGGAAGATTAACAAAAGAAAGCATACTAAAGCAATGAATTACCTATATCATCCTGCTCCTGAGAGTCGAGCAGAATGTCTGAATCTGATGGAAGGAATGGAGAGCCAGTGTAATCGCCAAGAGCTCCAAGATCTACCAGAAAATCAGTTCCAAAATATTGTTGAAAAACAAAAGCAGTGATTGCAATGCTAACCATTCCAGATAAGATGCTAACATAAAATACAAAATTGGAGATAAAGCTAACAATGCCTATACAATCTAATTGTTAATGAACCAGCAGTTATTTATGACCTAAACTAAAATTTGCAATTTAATGCTCCATCATTTACATCTGTTAGATATAGTAAAATACTGCTTTTATATCTGTATAATATTAAGCTAGCCTTTAATATTAGATCGTCACTTTATCCTCCCACATAATGAACACCCTTTCTCATAACCTCCATATATCCATGTTTGGTTGGGGGATAACCCCAAAGGTTATCCCCAACACAATTTTCCATGAAAAATGTTTTCCGGCCAAAATCTTTAATTAAGATTTAAAAATATAACCCACCAATACATAAAAGATACATCACTATCTTATCATTAATACTTTTGATTTAAAAACTTCCTCCAAAAAAATTCAAAATTTTCAAAACTTATTCCTATCCCCACTTGGGGATAACCCCCAACCAAACACAAAATTAGGGTCTTACCCCTTCGCATTATTAACCTAATTCATATTATCTATTCTTAGTATGGTATTAGAGTCTTTTGCTTAATAGCTGAAACTTTTTTTTTTTTTTTGGCCTAACAACAATCTTATTTGCTTTACAGTAAATCCTCTTTTCTACTTCAGAACAATCTTCTTTTTTTCTTAACAACAAATTCTTTTTTCTACTTAAAAGCAATTCTTTTTGCTTAATAGCTATTTTTTTTTCTCTACCCTTGAAACCATTGTTGCTTAACAGCATGTCAGCAACTTTCTTATAAATCTTACACTACAGGCTGATTTTTCACTGAACATAATTTCCATATGCTCTTTTTTTTAGCATTCATAAATAAAGATGAATGATTTCAAACTCTCTGGCCATGGTAATAGAATATGTTTGACAGTCTAGATATGTTTGGTGGGTTTATGTCTAGTAGTATCATTATTTAAAAATGATCTACATGTTCGGTAATATTATTAAGAAATTCCCTACATGAGAAATAGTTAAGTCTATATATTCAGAGTTCAATTCTTGTATGAGTGTGGACAAATGATCTTACTTTTTTCTTTACATGTTACTAAAGCTAGCTCTAGATTGTTACCCTTGGTATAGTACCAAACTATTGTTCTCTCTGGTGTTATAATATTAGTATCTAGAGCCAGTGTTCCTGGTATGCCTTTAAATTTCTGTCTTTTTGCCAACAATAAAAGAAATTCTATGGTTGTATTATTTTCTGGTAAGTCTTTTTTCTTTTCCTTGACAATATTTTTATTTTAATTCTTCTGCTCCTTTTCTTTTCACCACTTTTGCTTTTTTTTTTCAAACTAGAGCCAATGCCCCTAATATAGCATTGAAATATCCGATGCCAATTCAAATTCACTGTCAAATTAACTCTATAATTATCCTTTTCTTCTCCTTTTCAATCTAAAGAGCCAAGATTCCTAGTGTACCAATGAAATTTCAACATGTTAAAAGTTAAATTTCAACAATCTAAAGAGCCAAGATTACCTTCTTCTTTCGCATGTCGTTCCCTATTTTTTCTTTCCATTTTCATTTCTAGTTTTTTATTCTTTTATTAATAAAAAGAAAAGAAAAAAAATCATTTTTTTCATATTGCCACAATGCCCGAATATAGCTACTTCATGCACCTCTGATACCGCTGCCCTGCCCATACGCAGTCGTTCTGTCCGATGTTGTCATGCCATTTATATGCAATAGTTTCATCATATTTCACTTCATATCTAGTTTGGTTCACACTTACCTCCACTTGCTGTTTAACTAATTTTTATTGTAAACTCATAGTGGTTAACCCACTTTAAGTTTAAAATAGGTGTTAGATACATTAGGATATTACCTTGTATATATGGGTTATATGTGCTAATCTTCCATATAATATTACTTTATATAGTTGTATCCTAATATAGGATGAGCACACTTTCTTGTAATCTCTATAAATTCATGGCCTTGCCCTTTATAACTTTAATCTAATTCACATTCTCCATTCTTAATAACATCCCTTGACAACGAATTTTCTGATGTATCATACTTTATTCTTCACCACCAAATATGCCGGAAAAAAAAAGAAAAGAAAAGAAAAGAAAAAAGAAAAAGAAAACCTAAAATGGGTTTTTTTGTTCCAACGGAGTATTAGAAACAAATTTGAAGTACTGAGTAGAATCTCATAAAATTGTTTTCTATTGGACTAAATGATAATATGAACTGGTCCAAGCATGTTGGTTCTGGTATGGTCATATCAAAAACTTAAATCATCTGATCTCATCAGGTTCTTTGATGACAACATAATAGTGGACTAGCGAGTTGAAAGATGATGCAGAAACCTTCAATGCATTAATGAGAAAATAAAGAACAAATGGTTATGTGAAGTTCACTGATAAAAAGGCAGAATAAAATTACCTTCCAAATTTGTCAAATCTGCTGTTAGATCTGAGAAACTGAAATTCCAAAGTTGTCCTAATGATTTGAGCGAGTCTCTTGAGGATCCAACCCCACCATCTGGTCCTAGCTGTAACCCTCCAGTTCCCGCCACATCAGATGGAAATGTTGTATCCAATGCCGAAGCATCAATGCCCATCCCTGACATCTCAGATGGATTAAAAGGAAAATGGTTACTAGATGCCACTGATGCAGGACTAACGACCATCTCTGAGACTGATGACATGGTGCTGCATGGAGGAGCAGCAGGTGGCACATCTGATGTTATGTTGTCCATAACAATACTTCAGAAAAGAACAGAAGTAGCATTTGATTAGTGATGTGAAATCTTGAGAAAAACAGACAAGGAAATGCAAATAAAAACTATAAAATCAATTCTCCAAGGAAGACTGTCAGATCAGCTGTGGGAAAGCCATCCGTAAAACCAGCTAGGTAGATGTTTGCCTTCCATATTAGCAAAGAATGTTATTGCCATGGCAGGGAATCAATGGGCATCTGGCTTTAATATGATTGATCAATTAAAGAAAGGCAGCCAAACTGAAAAGCTAAGCTGTAAACTGAAATCAATAAAAGTGATTGAACAGAATCTCACTTTGGAGGCAGTGGACAGCATATTTAACTATTTGCATTGAATGTGTATAAGCAATATAAAAGTTCAGATAGATTGATTATTAATTTAGGTGCACTTGTTTATACTATTAAAAAATAATTTGATGCAAACCAAAGTGTGGGTTAATGAAATTGGATAACTGAATCTATTGTGGAGTTAAATTTCTAGTACAACATAAATAAAAAAGACTGCAATTTCCTAAGAAGTTAATCCAGTATGAATTATTAATAAGTCAGACTGTTACAGCAAACTGCTAGATTAGTTAGTAAGCATATCCGTTTCACTAGTATGTCTTTATTGATAAAACATAACTTCATGAAAAGTCAATCACATGCCCAATGAAAACACATGCTTTTTGGCTAATGAACAAACAATCTCTTATAGCAGTCAGGGGTATTTGCTTTGTGATATAAAAAGAATTGATTGCAAGTTAGCAACATTTCAGCCATTCTGGTCCACAAATACTAATATCATCGAGAGAATTTGCTAAAAGTTAGAAAAAGGGCAGTCCGGTGCTACAAAGCTCCCGTTGTACGCAGGGTCAGGTGCTAAAGTTAGAGGAGACATAAAATTCGTTCGCATAGTATTAGAGAAGTTCTTACTCATTCCCAGAACCCATACGGAGAGGATGAAAACTGCCTGGTGCAGGAATCCCATTAACCACATGACAGCTGGATAGTCCACAACTCATAGAATCAAGATGAGGCTGACCAGTAGCTGGCATTGGAGGCTGCTGCATAACTGGGTATCCCATAGGGAAGTTGTTAACTGCACTGCAAACAGGCTAACATTGAATAAGAAAGATAGTGAAGTGAACAATAGTGTACTTATAATAGATGAGTCACATTGGAGAGAGAATTCCCAGTTAAGAGTGGCATTCCATCACTTAATATTATACAATATCAATAATCTAATAGTTTTCATACTTTTCAAACACAAGTGAAATTGATGATGAAATACCAGAAACTTTGTAACATTTAATCTGAAACAATCAACAGATTCTGTAATAAATCAGACTTTTTATTCAGAATATTCAGAAGCAAGGACAGCAACCACTTGGATAACAGATAAAACGGCCATCCTGAGTTTAACAACGAAAGCCACTTATTCATTATATGTTGCTCTTCTTTATCACCAAAACCATGTATGACATAGCGATGGGATTCGAGTTAGTGAAATTAGGAAATTGCCATAGTGCCTAAAATAAGAACCAAACCTGAAGGTATCATCCATCAGAATGGTCTAAGAGACACAGTAGGTATGATAATCATGGAGTTCTTGTCATTGAATTTAAGAAAATTTTGATGCCAATGATAAAATAGAGGTACAAATCTCAAATTCTAGGAACACTGTGATGTTACTTAAACAGAAGACAAAAGCTGCTTTAGAGAGGTTTAGCAAAATGGAATGAAAATTTGGGATGAAGACAAAAGATACTTAATGGGTTTATTTTTGGTCATCAATTATGAACAATATAATTTGAGATCTGGACAGAAAGCGCGGGGTAAGTGATGGGTGAGAGAATGATAGAAGATTGCAGGAGAACCTCTTTGAGCAGTTCAATAATAACCAAGAGCATCAAAAAATGAAGGTATGTTAGGTGAACGCAAGGGAGAATATGGTAGAAGTAACTAGAAAAGTTCTTTGAAGCTCATATTTACTAAAGAATATGGTTATTGACATATAGAGAAGCTATATGAAGCTCTAGTAATGAAACCCATGGTTTATAGTTCATGCCCAAGTAGCTGGTTTGTCATAGGGGATGTTTGACACGCTAAAACTAAGTACAATCCAATCCATTTAATTTACATAAATTTAGAAGTACTCTATTCTGTAAGAAGAAATTACCAGGCATAGGATGAATCCCGTTTTGTATGGGAGCCAAGGGAACCTTAGGATGCACAGGATACTTCATCAAATGATACTGGTGCTCCAGTAACTGATTGAACATGATGATTTGCTTTTTAAGTTTCAGCCGTATGTAGTAAGCTCTGAAAAATTCAGAGTTTTCTTCTTCCAATTTCTGCCATACTAAGTACATAGAAACACAAATTATGATAAGATATTGTTAGATGAAAGAATATTAGTAAATTATTAACAAGTTATATGTGTATGAGTGTAAGAGAAAAAACATTTCACATCATATATTTTAAATTTACTTTTTGAATATAGAAAAGAGAGACAAAAGATAAATTACTTATGTAACATAATGAAACATGCAATTCTTCCACAAGTACAAGCCACCAAAATTTTAAACTTTCTGCAAACTACATTGGTGACCCTGTGCGGATGCCATAGATATTAGTCAAGCATGTTGGATATGGATAAATAATTGCAATTTCATCATGGTGAACAATCAAAACACAGGCACCACTGCACATAAGTAAAAACGTACTTGTAACAATTCAAACTACGACAAATAAAGCTAATATTACTGGAAGAAGAAGCATCAGCAAAGAATTAACTGACCTAGAGTTGTAAAGCCAGGTTCTATTCTAGCTCGATTTGAGAGAGTCCTAACCACTTCTCCTTTGTTCATATACAGCTGAAGACACCGTTCTATAAGATTTTGAACCTGGCATAAACGGGTACAAGGATAGTAGAAAGAAGGTGAAAATCAACCTTTCGAAATTGATTCATCCTATCCAACTTCCTTTCATTACTAATATAGTATTGGTTCATCTTACCAGTTCAATGTCTTCACGAGAAACCTTTCTATTGTCACTTGTTGCAATGGATATTGAACCTGAGTCTGCTACCGGAGCCTCGCCACCAGGATTATCTTGATGACTATTACCTTGAGATTCATGTGGAGCTTGTGCTGATGGTGGTACTTCAACAGTGTTTTGAGGATCCTGCAAAATTGCCGTAATTTCATAAAAGGCAAAAGTGTAGAAGATAGCAAGAGAAAACAACAGGACCACAATAGCCATGACAAAATACCAATTATTGTTAGCATCTGGCAGTGTCCGCCTTTGTGGCTATTAGACATTGCTCCACAACACACTTAGAAATTACAATTATTCTTAAAATAGCAGTGAGATCATAGGAAAAACAACCGAAAGAATCTGAATGTAGGTTTCATAACTGACCATTGAGCTCAGACAGCACGAACTGCCATACTTTTACAATAAAAACTCCATGCTCCTTAGACACATAACTTGTCCCTTAAACACGCTTACTCTATGGCATGTATTACTATAATTTAATGAAAATGAACTACAATTGTCATGACCTAAGTGTTATAACCTAGACAAGACAAAAGAAACTCACAAGCTGGTCTTAGTTTATTGGTTCGACATTTAAAGCAAGAACATAAACAAGAAAGTCCACTATATTGCATTCTCAAAACTATGTGCCATTGTGTTTAAAATAAGTTAGTCAATAACAATAAATAATGATTCATTAAGGTCCCTGTACGCAGTATTGTGAGTTTGATTTGTTGGAAGGAAAAAAAAATGTTCACAAGAAACCGAAAGTAAATACCAATTGCATGAAACTGTCCCCACCTTTAACTTTTAAGATCCCATTATGCAACAGAGAATTAACAATAATACATCATGCCTTGTGATTTTCTGTGTTTGATTTCTGTCACCTTAGATAGACATGCAAAGCAACAATTTATACCTCAAAACAAGGTAAATGTGCAACTAGTTAATGATTCCACATGCATGCCCCTAGAAAGTGTTGGTAATATAATCTTTAACTAAAATCTGCATGTAAGAAAAATATGCTTCCAAAGAGAAACTTCCCAAATCAAACGGTTAGCAAGTGATGAAAGACACACTAAAAAGGATTAACAATGGAAATGAAATTTAGCAGAAGCTATAAGAAATAATCCACAATAATAGAAAAGCCTTTTCAAATGGATAACAGTAGTGACAAAGTCTGTAAATATATAATATAGTTGCAATAAACAATGTCTTCACCTGCGAGGTCTTCATTTCAGTTCATTGTATTTTTCAGTTATATTATCTTCAATGTAGCTAACAACTTTTGATTACAACGCCAAAATACTCCTTTGCTATGCAAGGTTCTGCAGAACAATTTGCAGAGTTAGATAGATCCGTATATGTTGAGAGGCTCACCTTGATAAATGGTTTGCAATGTTCGCAACAAAGATTATAGTACTGGAGAAACATATATAAAATTTTCTCACAATCAAAATAAGTAAAAGAACTCATGCTATGGGTATCACAACTGCATGGCATGTTTCAGCTTCAGGAAAAATTTTAAATTTGTTTGTAGCCCTCACACATCATATAGCATTAAGTCACTTCAAACTATACAACATAACAGTTTCATAAGCCTGTGATCTAGAATTGGCAAAACAATCATTTTTTATAGCTCTCATGCACTCATTACCACTGTAGTTTCACTGAAGGACTTCAGAATTTGTGCTGCATGAAATGTGTGGTCTTCCTCTGTGAGATAGAAGTCTTTGAAATGTGAAAACAGAATACTTTTGAGTTTCACACAACTAAATGAAGCTATATACAATAGTGCAGCATTAGCATGATCAACTGATGCACAAATAAAATGTAATAAACAAAAATCAAACATGTTTAGTATGTCCTTTATCATGAGAGCTATGAATACTGATAAATATGACATACACAAGCTGAGAACACGTTATTGAAAAATTTATTTCATAAAGCGCACATGCAGCAAATACTTATCATCTGAGTGATTCCATACCTAATTCCCATTCATTATAATGGAAAGCTCCGTGGAATATAAAATCTAAATTTGTGGGCCTTTCTGGAGGCATAATAAAGTAAAAAAGTTCCTTTCTGCAGAATCCAAAGCTTTGGTTTATTTGGATGAGAAATGACCTAAAATTCTAAAATCAGAATACAAAACACAGAAACAATTAGTTGTGGCATGAAGTCACGCCAAGCTCATCTAAATGTTGTCAGAGAGCAATTTCTTAAAACTTGTGTTTTGGATTCAAATGCCATAAGCCACCCTTTTTATTATGTTGAGCTTTAAGCGCACAAGCAAATAGGGAGATCTCCCTACTAGCAACCTCATGTTCTAGATATTTGCATATATTTCTCAAATCACTAGTAGAACTAGGGCTCAACTCAATTTGCATGAATGCTGCTAGTTTCAAACCCATCATGAATACCTACCCATCCTTTTATAGAGCTCGTTCAAATAGATACCGGACTACGGAAAGAATTCATCTTTCTCAGGGTATTATAGTTCTTAAAGGTCTTCCTGTAGCATTTGAGGATCATGTAACTATGTCACCAGAAAATACTATGCCAATAACAATATTTAGTAGAATTTAAAAGTAAAAATAAGCTATGGTGCATTGTATCTATTTGATATCAGACATCCTTGGGTCCTATTTCAGTAGAAGCTCCACAGAAACACCAGTTACTGCTTAAAGATGTGATTAGACTCTCATAATTCTAGAGATCTTCATGTAATCATTTAAAAGAACAAATATGGCATACATATATGTGTTAATATTGAAGTTCTAAACAATGCCTCTACAATCCATCCAAATAATTTGGCAATTTCAATGTTTAATATACAGAAAGAACTGTTCTTCACATATACACATCTAGCATTCTGTCTTTGTACACCAAAAGAATAAAGAAAAAATTCACCAAATTCAAAATAAAATGCTGAGATCAGGTGAAAAACATTCTCCCGAAGGGACCTAAATCATAAATTGTCAGATTTATTTAACAGATCTTTTCAGATTTCCACTACATTTGTGGTTAAATAAATTATTGCACCAAGTCAGTTCCTCAACACAGGGCGTTGAAGTAATACACTCTGATCCAAGATTTAACAAGCGTAAAGAATTCCTTTTAACCAAAATCAATCTAAAAATAGCAATTCAGCAAATTACTAAAAGACTTTCTAAAACAAAGAACTCCCATGTGCTATCTCGTCCAGTACACATGCAAAAAGAGAGCAGAAGGTGTCTCTTTTGCCATTCCCAATAATTGGACTACACGTATTTAAAAATAATAAAACACAAAAAGCTTCAAATGATACGGAAAATGAACGCAAATGAATCCATACCCAATTATCATTCTCAAGACCCTATAGTAGCAATACAAAACAAAAAAAAAACATCTTTAAAGACAAAATTAATACATAAAAGCACTAAAAGAAAGAAGCCGCCATCCGAGGTTCCAACCAAGCATCACTATATCATACACCTACTATTCCTTCTCATCAGAAAACCAGAAACCTTGCAAACTCCTAAACATCTAGACATCCAAAGCGAGAAAAAATAGATCTGAAAACCCTCCATTAAACAGAAAACATCAGAAAATTGACCAAAGGCAGCCAAAATTCAAGAGAAAATCCAGCACATAAGAACAACATGAAACCCAACCTTAATCCAAAGAGCATTTCCACATCTGGCCGCACTTTCAAGAAAATCTAACGAGATTTACACCAAAATAAAAACACAGGAATCCGAGATTCGAGATTCCTAAAGAAACAACAGAGCACATGATGTGTTCCCACGCGGGAAATGGAGCTTACCATCGATTGGGAAGCCAAGAACAGAGAGATTTCTAGGGTTTTATCAGCCTTGAGAGCTCTCTTCTCCGAGCTCTCTCAGCTGAAACAACTCAAAGAAAGAGACAGAAAGAGAAAGAGAACGGGGAGAAAAAAAAAAGATATAATAATAATAATAATAATCGTTATAATTAATTGCATTGTGAGAATGAGAAGGTTACAACGTCTCAGTTATATATACCTTTTTTTATGATAATATTAATATTATTATTATTAAAAAGGATTTAAAAATTGAAAATATTGAAATACGTTTTCTTCTCGAAGGTATTAAGGATCGTATATGGTACGAGTACAGGAACCAGGGGACCACATGGATAGGATAGGGATCGGGCCTAGTGGAGAAACCTATTCGAGAAAAGTGAATTTAAAATGATTGATATTTCGAATTTTATTGGAAAAAATTGCTTCAACTTGTATCTTTGCGAAAGATAAAGTGGCAAAGTAGTTTGACAAGGGATGGAATACGCGCTGGCGGTGGATAAGTTTTTATAAAAAAAAAAAATTATTAATGAAAAAAATTGTAAGATTGGTAGTGAAATTATTTAAATGTTTTCGATCTAAATTAATAGGTACAACAACAACAACTAAGCCTTAATCAAATACTAAATGTGGTCGGCTATATGGATTCTATGTCTCTAAGTCGCTTTGTCAAAGGCAAAATCCAATTCAATATCTAATTTATATAAGTCCTTAGACACTATCTTTATTTACGTAATCCTAGACTTACATCTACCCTTTTTCCCACATTTTATTACTAAATTATCAGATTTTTGAATCGGGGCACTTAGAGGTTTATGATGCATGTATCCAAACCATCTTAAACACCATTCTCTTATTTTATCTTCAATTGGTCCAACATGCACCTTCTATCAGATGTGTTCATTTTTAATCTTATTTGATCTTGTATGATCACTCATCTATCTTAACATTCTTATTTCTACTACACGCATCTTATGAATATGTTGAATTTTAGTTGCCCAACACTCGCTCTTGTATAGCATTGTTGGTCTAACTGTTGTTCTATACAACTTTTCCTTCACTTTGTTAGACATCTTCTTATCACATAACACACCTATGACACTTTTCCATTTGGGTCATCCTATTTTAATTTTATGTGTTATATATGTCTTCATCTATCATCCCATCATCTTGAAAAATGGAACCTAGATACTTAAAAGGGTTACACTTACGCACTACCACCCCATCTAGTCTCACTTCCCCTCTATTTCTCCCTAAAATTCAAATGCATATATTATGTTTGACTTCGACTTAGTCTAAATCTTCTACTTTCAAGAATGTTTCTCCACAGTTCTAACTTCTGATTAACTTCATTTCTAGTCCACCAACTAGGACAATATTATCTACTAACAACATACACCATGGGATGTCATCTTGGATACAACTAGTTAACTTATATATTACTAGAGTAAACAAGTATATGCTCAAGGCCAATCCCTGATGTAGACCCACGGTTATAATAAACTTCTCTGTATCTCCTCCCACTATTCTCACACTCATAACTACTCCTTCGTACATATCATTAATGACATTTATATATTTAACATAAATATCTTTTTTCTCCAATACCCACCAAAGGACTTGTCTCGGTACTTTATCATATGATTTCTCTGATAAATGAAAACCATATGGAGATCCTTCTTCTCTTTGTAGAACTCTATCAAGCTCCTTAACAAGAAAATGACTTATGTTGTAGATCTATCTGATATAAAGCCAAGTTAAATTAATATATAAGAAAAAACAATTATAGTATTTATTCTTAAAAACATGCGAAATTAAGACAACAACCAAAATAAAGCCCTAATTTTTTTGGGGCTAAACTAAACTAAATCATTAGATGCAACCAAAGCCCCAATTACTAAAACATTATTATTGATTATGTTTAATAATATATATTAGTAGTAAATAAGAGGAAAATTAGGTTAGGGTGTTTGGGCCTATGATTTTAGCGGTTCGTATTTTTTACAAATTTTATTTAAATTACATTAAACTTCATTGTCTCGTTAATTATGTTAAATGGTCCATATTCATGATAAATAAGGAGAAGAGTTGGTTGGGGTACTTGGGGTTATGATTAAGTGGATGACATTTTAGTAATATTGCAAAAATTATGATATACTTCATTAGCTATTAATTATGTTTAATGATATGTATTAATGGCAAATAAGATGAAAAGATGTTTAGAATTCTCCAAGAGCCCGAATCAAGGTTGTCTCCTAGAACGACTTAGGTCTATCGCTTGCATGACCTCCCCTTTTATCTCAGAAATTCTTCATGCTCTGCTCCCAGCAGGATTCCAAATGTCATTAATAGAGATGTACAATGGCATATCGGATCCTGTTGACTATCTGGAGTCCTTCAACGCTATGTTGTTGCTCTATGGAGCCCCATATAACATCATATACAAGGCATTTCTAGCCACCCTGTAGAGCACAACCTAGATGTGGTTTTCCAACCTACCGTTGGAGTCTATCTCTTCTTTCAAAGAGCTGAACTAGCTCTTTGTCAACCACTTCATCAGCAACAAGAAACACGGGAAAACACTAGCCATGTTGATGAGAGTGAAATAGCACGAAGGAGAGAGTCTTCTGAGCAACGTACATTTGTCATTTTAATATGAAAACGCTTAAGGTCCTTGACCTCAATCAAACCTTCATAGCGGTGCTGATGGAAGGGTAACACCGGTCTCCTTTACAATTCTCTCTTTTCAAAAAACAACCTTAAGACTTAACTAAGCTCCTAGCTAGAGCTGAGAAGTACATTAACGTCGAGGAGATTCAAACGACAAGGTGGGAAGAAATCAAACAAGAAAAACCTAAGAGAGAACGAAACTATAGCCAAGAACCACAAGAACGTTCCAAGAAACTGAGGCTTTGCCCCAACAATGAAATTAGAAGGGAAAAGTTGCTCGCTTTAACAACTATGCCCCATTAAATGTTAGCTAAGGAGATATCCACAAGTAGATCCAAAATGATAGGATTGTTAAGTGGACTGCCAAGACGAAATTAATCGGCGAGCGAAAGATGTGAAGAAAAACTGTAGATTTCATCGAGACCAGGGTCACAATACTGAAGAGTGAATCTACCTGGAAGATGAAATCAAAGACCTGATCTAATGAGGACACCTCTCCTAGTATCTTAGAAGAAACCTATAGAAAGAAAGTTTGCCTCCTCCAAAAGAAGACCAACCTCCTATTGAATTTAATTGTTAAATTGTTGCAGGCTTGGCTAGTATAGGCGAAAATATCTCAGCACAAAAAAGTCATGCTCGGATGTCTACTCGATCGAGCAGGTCATCAGAGGAAGAAACCCGGAGTCGTGCATTCCATTACTTTCTCCAACGACGACCTCAAGGGGTATCCATTACCCCCATGATAACTCTGTGGTGGTCCTTGTCACAAATTTGGAGGTCAGATGTATCTTCATCAACAGTGGAAACTTGGCTAATGTCATACTTTGGGAAAAACACTATACAATTACAGGATTTGTCCAACCAAGTACATGCAAGTTGATGAACTTAGCAGGGCAGATTGCTTAAAAGGTTAGTCCATACTGAGCACTTAGGAAATTATTATCAATGATTGTTTACAGACTTTCTCTGAGATAAAACAACATCAGTTTGCGTGTGTGATTAGACAATCATTGATTGGAGCCCGAACTCAAGCGTCCCCACTCATTGTAGAGATGAGCAGATAGATCATTAGTACCCGTATGAACTCCTAGCACTTTTCAAGGCACGAATTCTATTATTAGGGTTTAGATCGCCCTCGTCCACATTCAGAGCACGCAGAGGGTGATTGTTAAAACCCTGAGAACCTCAACACAAAAACAGTCTTGCAGGATCAGATAGCCTCATCCCTTTTAAGAGCATACAGAGGATGATTAATGTTAAAACCCTGAAGACTTCAACTCAAACAACCCTTTTCAAGGCACCCCTTTTGTAACCACCTGAATTTTTATAGAAAATTGGCCATTAGAGCAAAACCTATAGTCAATTAAATTATAAACAAGGGTTAAGAAAGATGTTTAGATGAGTATAACATCGATCATGTTATTTTTGAAGATTGAATGTGTTAATGAGGCTTGCGAGATAAAATGACCATTTTGCCCCTTAAGTAAACACTTAGTCAAATAAGAGATGAAATGAATGCATTATTCATCGATCTCTCTCTCACTCACTCTCTCTCACTCTCTCACGGGTAACCCTAGGGAGTACTGTAGCAAATGTGAGGGTTTCGACGAAAACTCAGAAATCCTTGAACGAGGTCTCTTGTATCTCATTATCAGATGATATGACAGGTGTTTATTTTCTCTGGAATACTTCTTGTCATGATTATACATGTCTAACAGAATAGAACAGCCGGAGTAGGGCTGGTGTGGCGATCATGTCCAGGGATGAATAATTGATGTAGGACTATTTTGGGGTGGGTCGTTACACCTTTCAAGTTACGGATTTTATCTAGAGAGATCAGATCGTCTCTGCCTTTTTTCAGGGCTTACAGAGATTGATTACTAAAACCCTTAGGACCTCGATATAGATTCAGTCATCAAAGATCATATTAACTCACCCCTTTCAAGGCACGCAGAGGTTGATTACTAAAAACCCTAACGACCTTGACTTGGATGACCCTTTTCAGGGCTCAACTATTCAACCCTTTACAAGGAGCCTTTTTCCAGGGAACAGATTCGGTCTTGAGAGATCAAATCATCTGCGTCCTCTTTCAAGGCACGCAAAGATTATTTGCTAAAACCCTTGGGACCTCAACATAAATTTGGTCGCCGTGGATCAAATCTCCCCTCGTCCACTTTTGTGGCATTTGGAAACTAATTGCTAAAACCCTAAAGACCTCAACTCGAACAATCATTTTCAAGGCTCAACCATTCGACCTTTTTCAGGGCACAGTCGGTCCTGAGAGGTCAAATTGCTCTCGTCTCCTTTCAATGCATGTAGAGGCTAATTGCTTAATCCTTGAAGACCTTGACTCATACAATCATTTTCAGGGTACGATATTGATCCTCTGGGGCTGAATTATCTTAACCCATTCTGAGGTTATCTTTAAAGTCCGCAGGATCTATTTGATTTTGGCCTTTTTCAGGACTCAAAAAGAAGACCCGAAGGCACTTATCAACCCTATCCTTCGCAAGTTGCAACTCATCTTCTCCAAGCTTAAGGAAATAAACTCCTTATTCATCTATCCTGGTCAGGTTTGGAGATATAAATCACAAAGGCCTAAAAGACTATAACACTTCAAAACCGATCAGGCTAGCAAGAGAGAAGTCCTTAAGTCAATGACCAAAGAAGTTCAACACTTGGTGAAATTTCAGAAGTCAAGCTGGATTAGCTCTTAGAAATGAAGGAAAAGACATTCATTCAAAGAAGAAAGAAAAAACGAAGTCAAATGTTCTTTCTTTATTTATTAAATGAATATTTTATAAAGCACAGTTACAAAGAAGAAAAAGGAAAAAAAAAAAGAAATGTACAAAATACAAGAATTATTCTTGAGGAACAGCTGAAGGCGCGTCAACCTTAGTTGGAGTTGAAACCTCTAGCTTCACTTCAACCTTGGCTTCGACTCAATCGACATCTTCGACATGAGTCAAAGGAAGTTATCGAAGATCATCCTCGAAATCCAAAAAGGCTATGTCCAACTCTAGATGTTGGAGGATGGTCTCTTTGAAGATTTTAAATCCTTCCCCGGCTCTTCTAGCAGTTTGGTCAGTGACTTCGTCCTCAAACTCCTTAAAGTTATTAAACTTCATCACCTTTTGCTCAACAAAGGCATGGAGTTCCACTGAGAACTCCTGGGAGTCCCCAAATTTCTCCACCACTTCCTTGCCTAAAGCGAGGAGTTCTTCGTGGTACTCATCGGTGTCCTTAAAGTCGACCACAACCTTCTCCATAGCTTCTTCTATAGCTCAACGTGTCTTGGCTTCCAGTTCCTCCTTTAAGCATCGAGCATATGCTTCTAAGGTTTCTAGAATGTCACGAACATTCCTTATTTCGTTGAGAGCATGGAGTCCCCGATTCTTCTTACTCTTGACCTCTTTCTTTAGAGCTTTAGCTCTAGTTTGGAGGTTTAGTTATTTGATGTTTGAGCTCTCTGCCTTAGCCTGGGTCAGGTCATCCTCGGCCTTCTACAGTAGCTCCTTGGCTAGCCCCGAGCATGGCCTCCTCTCTTAGCGACTTGGCCATATATGCCGAGAGAAATCCAAACTTCATCATAGAAAGACATCCCCGATAAAAGAATCAACATATCTTCATCCCCGATAAAGTTATTCATGAGGCTAGCTCTTCATTGCCGAGATATTCAAAAGTCAGAAGGACTGACTCTAAAGGGATAGCCTCGAAGGTCTCTGCTATAGCTACGTTATCAGTAAAGTGAGACTTCACCTCAACAGCGTTGGAGATTAGGAGGTTTCCCTTAGGCGAGGAGGTGCCTCCTACCTTCGAAGTTGTGGGAGCATTCGCACTAGTAGGTGTGGCCAACTCAACATTGGAATCAACCGACAAGATCACCCGATGACATCGACTTCTAGGGACCAAATCCCCAAAAATGTCCAGCTCCTCGGCTACAAGGGTTGTTAGGGCCTCCGATTGAGCTCTAAGCTTCTTCTCCGGATGAAGCTGCTCCACAGAATGACGCTTGTTCTGATATGAAACGAGAAAGTTGGATGAACTCCCTAACCTATTTTTAGAAAGCCCTTGCAAAAGCAATCGCATGTCCAACTTGTTCTCTAAAAAATAAGATCAATTTGATTAGTTGTCCTAAGATTGTAGAAGTTCATAAATTAAAAAACCGTTCTACCCGCTAAAGAGATAAGCCCGACCATGCGCAAGTTCTAACACTTCTAATTTTGGAGGAGGATCAGTTGATCCTCCTTTGTAGGGGACATCTCTATCTTAAAAGAAGAATCAAAATTTGGGGGACCCCAGGAGGTCGAGACTGTCCACCCAGATATGAAAAAAACAAATAAGAACCCCAACTTCCAATGATGGTGTGAGAATGGGCTTTCCCTAAGAAAGACCTACTGGGTCTGACGATGAAATAATACTAATCTCCAAAATGGGGATGTGATCTTATTGCAAAATAAAGAAAAAAAAAAGAAGAAGAACCTCGACTTTCAATAATGTATAGAAGCATGGGCTTTTCCTAGGAAAGACCTACAAGGCATGGCGGTGAAATAATATTAGTCTCCAAAACGAGGATACTTTTTATTGCAAAATGAAGACAAAATTAATGGAAGGCAGGCTCAAAACAAAAGAAAAGGAACTAGATGATGAACCTACAGAGTATCCTCCATGAGTTCGGGACAAGTTGGGCAGGAGTTAAGTTATGGAAGGATAAGATCTTACAGAAAATGGGATGAAAGGGAAGACACAGATCGACTCTAAAAAACTCTACATACAAGGTCAACTCCCTAAGAAGAGGAGAATTGGTTCATTCCCTAGAGTATAGAAGCCTAACTCTAAAGGGAGATTGGATAGCAAAATCATCACCTTTTTCATTAAGATCAGGGAAACTAAGGGTAGAAGCTATCCACTTGACGCCGATGGATGATCCTACCATCTCCTAAGATTGATCCCTAATAGCTAAAGGAGGAACTTTCATTACCTCGGGTTTGGAAGATGTGGAAAAGCCACTTGATGAAGAGCTAAAGGTTTTTTTTTTCAAATGACGGTGAATGACCTCTAAAGCAACAGTAAGGATGACGAAAGTGGAACCCTAGCTCTCTATAAACCTATTTGTAGACAACACCCGCAGACGTGCTTCCCCAATACCCATAGACGTGCTTCCCAGAGATAATTAATTGAAATCTTACGACCAAAGTGACTTACCAAATGAACGCATCAGCAAATAAATGACATATTGGCCAGTGTATATGGTACGCCTCGAGATGATCCTATTGGAAGTCATGCCCATTATCTCCTATGCTAACTTCTGCCATTACTTTTCAAATGAAGATGCTTAAAAAATTGAAGTACTTTATCCGTCGGGAATCGCGACCCGTCGGTTGATGTCACTACAAAGAATCGACCCTATCAGCTCGGCTTCACCTTGAAAAGACAGCTCATGATCAGGTAACCAAAGAAGCTTTTTTGATTCGATTATGCTCCAACCAAAGACCGAACTCCCCAGGCCTACCTAGCTAAAAACATATCAGTTTGGAGAGTTGGGAGGCAAGTATTATGGAGTAAAATAACCATGTGCACATGAAATTATTTAGATAGCTAATATAGGAGCTTAAGTACCAGTGATCAGACGACATAGGATAAATCTCAAGGGGAATAAAGATCTTGCAAATCAGGTCAAAGGTGATCGCCAGCCCACTGGTAAAAGGACAAAAACTTTTCTCTAAAATCTCTCTTCTGAAAAGCTCTCTGTCTCTCTCTCTCTTTCTTTCGAAGTTGTGACTTGACCATCAAAGGCTTCCTCCCCTCCCCAAGCATGAGCGCTCATATTCCTTCTCTCCCACAGTTCTCTCATCTTTCAAAAAAAGGTTGGATCCGTGAAGGTCTATCCTTAAATGAGTCCTTGATCTAGTGGAGCGAAAGGAAGAAGACGGAGGATCATCGATCATTACCGACCTCTCCATCAAAATCTACTAAAGAATTTGCACCATTTTCGATTTATCTTTCTTGTTGATCAAAATCTATTCCGATCCTAAGGAAAAGCGAATCATTGCATCAACAAGCAGTATAGTCATTTAATGGGATAGTGAATAAAAAACTTTTTAAAATTAATTAAATTTTAATTATGTTGAAAAATTATCAAATATTAAATCATATTCCATAGTGGAATAGTTGTGGTATTTTCTTGGTTTGGAGCCACTATCAAACACTAGCGATGGTTTCAAATGAATAAGAAGAGAACTAGAATTGAGAATTTTCGAATAGGAAGAGGAAACAAAAGAAAGGGGAAAAAAATATCCATAGCGGCCCTTGCTTCTTTTTTTTTCATCAAGAAAGCGGGCCCAATATCTCATACTTGCTCAGTGTAAATAAAATAAATAGAAGGGTAGTATAAAATTTAGGGTAAATAAGTTTTGGTTTAAGTGCAATATTGGTCTATGTGATTTATCATATTGTTTGTTTTATCTTAATAACCAGTATGGTTTTCTGTAAAGACTCTTAATAACATAATGGTTTTCTGTAACCATTATTATAAAGGACCATAATGGTGATCTTTGGCCTCCCACCATAATGGTGATCTTTGGCCTTTCCTTGTAACTTCTATATATATGTGAATATGTATCCAAGGATGAATAACAAGGAGTTAGTAAAAGGAGAAGTTGGAGTTCCCCTCTACATTGGCTTTCTCTTCATCTTTACTTGTTTTTATAATACGGAGATAAGAAGGAAAAGAAAAGAAGAAGAAATTCATCTGCATCAGCTTCCATATTGTTTTCTAACACGTTATCAGCACGAAGCTCTAGCCAAGCTTTGAGTCCCTTCTCGACAAATCTTATTGAGGCATTTCTTTTTCAAGTAAGTACACAAGTATTTTCTTATCATGAAAAATATTACAAAGCTTGATTTTGGGGCCCTTGACATTTTCGGAAAAAATTATTTGTCATGGGTATTTGATGTTGAGATACATCTAACTACTAAGGGGCTTAGAGAAACCATCAAGGATGGTAATCAAGAACCCTTGCAAAACCGTGCAAAAACAATGATTTTTCTCCGACATCATTTGCATGAGGATTTGAAAATTGAATATTTGACCATAAAAGATCCACTTGAATTGTGGAAAAATTAATTGAAAGATATAACCACAAAAAGACAGTAATTCTACCAAAAGCTCGTTATGATTGGATACATTTACGATAACAACATTTCAAAATAGTAAGTGAATAAAATTCAGCCATATTCAAATCAATTCTCAATTGAAATTATGTGGAGAAAATTTTACTAATTATGATATGTTAAAGAAATCATTCTCTACTTTTCATGCCTCGAATATGCTCCTACAACAACAATATTGAGAAAAAGGTTTCCCAAAATATTATGAATTGATTTCTTTTCATTCCCTAAAGTGAATGTAATGACATATGAAAATTCTGGACGAGAACGTAGTCATAATTATCGACTTGGCCGTGGGTGCGGCCGTGGTTGGAGTAATTATAAGAAAAATCGTGGTGGTCATACTAATGCATCTTCCCACCAGAAGTGGACAAATTATGAAGAAAAGCAATTCAAAGGCAAAAGTGGATCTAGCCAGCATTTAGAAAATATATGTAAATCGATGTGGAATGAAAGGGCACTGGTCACATACTTGTCGTACACCAAAACACCTTGTCAATCTTTATCAAACATCGATAAAAGAAAGAATGTTGTACCAAATTTTATATACCAATATGATGCCTTTAACTATAAGCCCCTTGAAAGTAATGATGTTGTAATGCATTTAAATGATGAAGATTTTCTTGAAAATTCTCAGCTTGATAGTGACAACTGAATTGACACCATAACTTGTTATCTTTACTTAATTAATATAATAGTTTATGCATTACTTTATTATCTTTACTTATTTACTTTATATTTGTTTTATGAAAAATCTATAGATACTGCCAATTCTATGATTAGATTAAACATCAAAGATGAGGATGCGTGTCTAGTTGATAGTGCGACAGCGCACTCAATATTTAAGAGCAAGAAATATTTTTTCCATTTAATAATGGGTAAAACCAGTGTTAATACAATATTGGGCAGTATAAACTTGATTGAAGGCTCCGGAAGAACAAACATATTGTTACCTGGAGAGAAACAAATTTTATTATAATTGATGCATTATATTCTCCAATGTCCCACCGTAATTTATTGAGTTTTAAAGATATACGTCTCAATGGGTATCATATAAAAATGTCAAAAGTGCGAAACAATGAATATTTATACATTACCGATGTTACTTCAGGTAATAAGCATTTATTGGCGAAACTGCCCGCATTCTTATTTGGTCTTTATTATACATATATTCGAATGATTGGAGCAAATGCTATCTTAAACCAAAAGTTTACTAACTCAAATCCATTTCTTCTATGGCATGATCGGTTAGGCCATCCTAGATCAATAATAATGCGCTAAATAATTGAAAACTCATATAGACATCTATTGAAGAACCTGAAGATTCTTCATCAAGCTCATGTTTGATAGAGGGATATCGATATCCCCAAGTGGGATATCCCCAACACATTCCCCAATGAAAATTTTTCCCGCCAAAACCTTTAATTTAAGTTTAAGAATATAATAATAACCCACCCACCAATGCATGGAAGCCACATAGCTATCTTATTATTAATACCTTTACTTTAAAATTTCCCCCCAAAAAATTCAAAACTTTTCAAAAGTTATTCCTAATCCCAAGTGGGATATTCCCATATCAAACACAAGCCAAATGAATTTTCTTGCCTATCATGTTCTCAAGATAAATTGATTTTCATGTCATCACCAAATAAATTTGGGATAGAATCCCCGATGTATTTAGAGAGAATTCATGGTGATATATGTGGACGAATTCTAACAGACTGTGGGTCATTTAAGTATTTTATGGTTTTAATTGACATATCAACAAGATGGTTATATGTTTGTTTATTGTCAACTCGAAATCTGGCATTTTCGAGGTTATTAGCTCAAATTATTTGATTACGGGCACATTATCCTAATCATCCCATTAAAGCAATACGGCTTGATAATGCCGAGGAATTTACATCTCAAGTATCTGATGATTACTACATGTTCATTGGAATAAAAGTTAAACATCATGTTGCTCATGTTCGTACACAA
This sequence comes from Dioscorea zingiberensis, assembly GCA_026586065.1. NCBI lineage: Eukaryota > Viridiplantae > Streptophyta > Magnoliopsida > Dioscoreales > Dioscoreaceae > Dioscorea > Dioscorea zingiberensis. The sequence continues at coordinate 10,522,379 of CM048826.1, read as the reverse complement.
AATGGCTTGGTAGAATCATTTATAAAGCAGCTCCAATTAATTTCTAGATCGTTATTAATAAAATCAAATTGCTTCTGGTTTATGCTTGGGGACATGCAATTTTATATGCCGCATCACTTGTGTGCATAAGACCAAGACAAAAATGCATTTTTGGTCCCTGTACTATGTCATATTGCTCCTTTTGGTCCCTGTACTATAAAAATGTTCAATACATCCCATATAAAATGCGCCGACTTAGTTAGTCGGTCTACAATGCTATGAAATGAGCCGAGTTAGTTAGTCGGTCCAATATCACCCAGATTGACTCATTTCCCTTCTGGGTACGGGGCAACCCTGTCACAAAGTCCATGTTGATATGCTTTCACTTCCACTCCGGAATGGGTAAGGGTTGTAATGTCCCTGCTGACCTCTGATGCTCTACCTTTACCAACTGACAGGTGATCTATTATGCCGCAAATTCCTTGACCTCCCGCTTCATACCTTTCCACCATAAGTGGTCCTTCAATCCTCTATACATCTTGGTACTACCGGGATGAATCGTATAGCTCGAGTAATGGGCTTCCTCAAGGATCTCCTTCCTCAGCTCTGGGATGTTAGGCATACAAACTCTGTCATCAAATCTGAGGGTGCCATCCTCATGCACCCAAAACCGTGTTGGTGCTCCCTAATCAATCTGACCCCTGATCTCCTCTAGATCTGGATCATGCCTCTATGATTCCCGTATCCTCCCCAACACTGAGGATCGTATGTGCAAGCTGTCCAAACTAACGTCTATCTCTGGCAATATAACATCTACTTCCAATCTCCTCATGTCCTCCAACAAGGGCTTCTGCGAAGTCAACAAAGCGGCGACTCCATAACCAGATTTTCTGCTCAAAGCATCTGCTACCACGTTAGCCTTGCCCGGGTGGTAATGAACACTCAGATCATAATCCTTGATCAATTCCAACCATCGCCGCTTTCACATATTCAGTTCCTTCTGAGTGAAAATATACTTGAGGCTCTTGTGGTCAGTGTATATCTCATAAGGTACACCGTAGAGGAAATGCCACTATATTTACAAAGGAAACACAATCGCCGCAAGTTCCAGATCGTGTATAGGATAGTTCTCCTCATAAGGCTTCAACTGACGGGATGCATAAGCAATGACTCGTCCTTCTTGCATCAAAACACATCCCAGACCTGTCCTGCATGCATCACTGAAAACTGTATACCCTTGTCCACTCTGTGGTGAGGCAAGAACTAGTACTGACACAAATCTCTGCTTCAACTCCAGGAAGTTCTTCTCATAAGACTCTGTCCAAACAAACTTGGTGCCCTTCCTGGTCAATCTCGTCAAAGGTGCTGCTAAGAGAGAGAAGCCCTTAACTAACCTCCGATAATATCCAGCTAACCCCAAGAAACTCCGTAGCTCCCTGACGGTGGTTGGTTTCCTCCAATCGACAATTGCCTCAATCTTCTTGGGGTCCACTGAGAGTCCAGCACCGCTGATCACATGCCCAAGAAAGCCACACTGTCTAACCAGAACTCACACTTGGAGAACTTAGAATACAGCTGATGCTGCCTCAAAATCTCCAACACAATCCTCAAGTGCTCCATGTGCTCTTGGAGACTGCTCGAATATATCAGTATGTCATCGATGAAGACCACCGCGAACTGATCCAAGTACTGTCGGAAGACCCGATTCATCATATCCATAAACACCGCCGGGGCATTGGTAAGTCCAAACGGCATCTCTAGAAATTCATAGTGTCCAAATCTGGTTCGGAAGGCACTCTTTGGGATATCCTCCTCCCTGATCCGTACTTGATGGTAACCGGATCTCAAGTAAATCTTCGGGAACGCCTGAGATCCCCACAGTTGATCCATGAGGTCGTCTATCATGGTAGTGGGTACTTGTTCTTAACCGTGACCTTATTCAGTTCTCTATAGTCGATGCACAGCCTCATTGAACCATCTTTCTTCTTGACGAACAATACTGGCGCTCCCCAAGGTGACATGCTGGGTTGAATAAAACCCTTCTCCAACAACTCCTCCAATTGTAACTTCAGTTCCTTCAGCTCTGCGGGCGCCATTCTATATAGAGCCCTAAACACTGGAGCTATACCTGGGACAAAATCAATCGAGAACTCCAATTCTATCGCTGGGGGTAGTCCAGGTAAATCTCCAGAGAACACATTTGGGTACTCGTTCACTATCGGTACATTTGCCACAGTGGGTCCACTCTCCTTAACCTCCAAGATCGAGGCCAGATATCCAACACATCCTCTATCAAGTAGTCTTCGAGCCTGGAGAGATGAGATCTCTCAAACCAACAAACAGTCTTGGCTGCCATGGAAGGTGAACTCCACGTCACCCGGCATCCGGAAGTACACTCTCTTCTCACGGCAATCCAATATCGTGTGCACAAAAGAGAGCCAATCTATCCTATGGATCATGTCGTAATCCCTCAGGTCTATCACATGTAATTTGGCAGGCAACTCCCGTCCCTCTATCATCACTAGGCATGTCTGCGCCATCTTGCTCACTATCCTAGCAGTTCCAACTGGGGTGTCTATGCTCGGCTCATAAGGTAGCTCTACCACTGGCAATGAGTATCTCCTTGCAAACAGTACAGATACAAAAGAGTGTGTGGAATCCAGATCAAACAAAGTACATGCATAAAAAGAGCTAACAATGATCGTACCTGCGACGATATCGGCTGAAGTCTATGCCTCCTAGGTAGTCAGGTGATAGACTCGCCCATGAGTCATGGGCGTCTGTTGTTGTGGCTGACTGGAGGAAGAAGGCTACCTTATCCCTGTCGCCTTCCCTTTTTTATCCCTACCCTGTGGCTTCGGTGCTGGTGTTGCTGGCTTTCTGGAGCCACCAAAAGATTGCTGGGGGACCTGACCTCCTCCCCCTGTACTCTATCCTGACTGACGTAGTGGAAATTGGGCCTTCTTATGCTCCAGGATGCAACATATGAAGCACCCACCAATAAGTTTCGGACACTGTGACCTTTTATGTGGACCTTTACACTCAAAACATCGCATAGTCTGCGTCACATTGGCTGACACCTTGCCTCCAGGTGAAGAAGATCCAGCTGGCTTGTTGTACGGTCGGTACTTGTGGTCGGATTTCTGGCACCCTGAACTCTTACCAGAAGACTGTCGTTGGCTGCTCTGTCCCTTGTCCTTCTTTTCCCTTTAAGGTGGCCCCTGTGAGTCATTCTGATTGATAGCCTCAACATATTTTGTTCTGGCCACGATCTCAGAGTAGGTAGTGCACATGTGTCCTGAGACTATTTTCTTCACAAATGGCCTTCAGCCCGTCCTCAAATCATCGCACTGTACTCTCCTCTGAGGTCACCATGCCGGGAAGGAAGCGTGCTAATCTGTCAAACTCTGCCTCATACTGTTTAACTGTCATGCTGCCTTGTACATGGTGAGTAAACTGCTGCTCCATCTGTATACGTCGTCTCCGGGAAAAGTACTTGAATTCCTCCCAGGTCCAGAAGGGCTCATCCTTCCTCAGATGTATTTTTCCAAGATACCAGCCTTTTGCAGCTCCTTGTAACATGTAGACAGTTGTTCTGATCTCTTCTGTCTCACTAACCTAGAAGACCTCGAAGGTTAACTCCATCTCCCTGATCCACAATTCTGCTGCCTGAGGGTTAGTAGCCCTCTAAAACGATCGAAGTGAAGGCCTCAAGATCTCCCCTAACAACCCTCCACTACCACTAGCCGACACTGGTGGCGGTAGTGGAGGCTGTACCTGCTACTACCTCTGCTCCTGGATCAGTCCCATCATCTCTCGCATCAAATCCATCATACAAAGGGGAGGTACCTCCCCCCTTACACCTGGACCCTCTGCTTGTGGCCCTGCAGCATTAGATTGAGCAGGCAGATCCTGCTCAACTTCCATCTTGACTGGTGGTGGTGGGATCTCATCTACCTGAGGTTGAGGCTGAGGCTGAGGCACATCTCCTACCGAAGGCTGGGGCACCTCCACTCGGCGAGGTCGTCCCTGCCTGCCTCCCCTGCGTCCTCCTCGTCCACGAATCATATTTTCTCTGCCGACATTTAACTGGGTTAGCCATAAAGCAAACACTCGCATAATTAATACTAAAACCAATTTATTATTCCAAAGATATCAAATAGAAATAGTAGTTCATACATTCCACATAGTTTGTATAACTACTACATTATTCAAAACATAAGCAAAACTAGATGACTAAGGACTAGCCTGGCTGGTTGCACAAGCTCTACTCATCATCCTCTGGAGATAGGAATCCCCAAAGACTAGTAAGCCCTCTATCCCTATTCGATCACGGGCAGTACATAGTGAGATAGTACTGGCTCCCACAGATCAGGCACCTGCAAGGCTGACCCTGGCACACCGTCCACTGGTATGCATAGCCTCCACAGCAAGACACCTCACGTTATTTCTATCCCTGGACGATGAGCCTCCGACACTGAACCCAGCTTGAGCTGCGAGGCTCGCACGATAGTCCCTGACTCTACTCACCGGTCGGGGAGTCCTCAAGTCGGCCTCCATTTTCCTAAGAAAATTCAACTCTGACACGGCCTTAATCCTCTGCAAACGCTGGTCAAGGGCAACAAAACACATCCTCATTTCGCCGCGAAACTCCTTGAAGCGATCCTGTGGTTTCGATGGCGAAGTGTTTTCCCTCACGGATTTAAACTCCTCGACGAGCTGGGTGGAAGTATCTGTGTCCACATTGTCCATCTCTTGATATCTTCACTTTGCCCAAATAGCAAAATATCAGTTCCGAATTCCATAAACTAGGGTTACCCACCCAAACTCTAAGTCTAACCTATTTGACAAAGTTACTAGGGCAACTAGGGTATCCGTTATCTATAACCTGTCTCTGATACCACCTTAATCTGTCACGTCCCGACCCGAATGCCAGACCTCGAGCACGTGAGCAGATCGCCCGTACCTAAGTGGAGATGAGCCCCACTCAGATACAAGGCCTAAGTAAGTAACAACAGATAATAATAAACCAAAATATCTCGAATACCATAAGTAAACAAACTCAGAGTCTAACAACGGAAAATAAAACACAAAGGGTTCAAACACCCTAAACAATCCAGGCCCTACAAGGGTCCTAAAATCGTAATCACTCACACAAAAAGAAAATAGGCCGATGAGATCCTCCGACCTTAGCAAATAACCCCCGACTCTCGGACGTCTCTTGAGACCGAGTCACCTACTCTACTGTACCTGAAAGAGAGAAGGGAAACAAGTGGTGAGGTTTCGAATGGAATGCCCACTAAGTACCCTGCAAGGGTCACAAAGATAAAAATCCAACAAAAAGGTGTATGATGAGTCAAACATGATCAGAATAGAGAATCATCAAGCAAAAAGGGGCTACACCCCGCACAACCAAAACCCTAGGAGTCTACCACAATCATCAGCGATGATATGACTCCTGCCCAACGGCAGCCCTTAGGCTCAAGAAGGAATTGAAGAGAATCAACAAACTATCCCCCGGATAGCTACAACACAGCACCCTCTGCAAACAACCAACTTGTCGCACCTCGCTAGCGCCACCTCTTGTACATGTCGATATGGTCAGCGTATCAATCCCGTCGACAGGCAGGACAACCAGAGTATCACCCCTCTGGCATGGAATGCCGAAATGTCAGGGTGTCCCATCCCCGAACGTTCTCTCTCAAACTGGAGCCCCCACGCTTCGCTCGTCAGGGCGGAAAAACAAACTTTGTTAGTACATACCTCCCAGCTAGCATACAAGACCATGTGCCCATGATCAAGTGTCGGCCCACGGGTGGATATGCACAACGAGCATTTCATCAATCACAAACACTAACATACCAAAGAGTAATCACAAAGAACATATATGTCCATGATATAAAAAATAGGTCATCATGGATCAATCGAACATGCTAACAAACATCATAAGAAAAACCAAGAAACCTAAGGATCGGTGGAAGCTAGGCAAGGGTAACTTACTTCAACTAGTAAACCGACCGACTGACCCGTGTCCCTCCTGATATGGCTCAATGCTCTACGTCGATATCTGGTAACGATGACCGCAGCTTAGTACCATCATCAAAACAAAATGGTCTATTAATATTAATAATAATATTAATAATATTATTAATGAAGAATTTCTAAATCTGCTGCGCATTACCAAAGAACAACTCACAACTTTTGATCCAGGAATCCAATCGAGTTGATTTAAATCTTGTTGGAAAGATCTCTTCCTCATATTTCCAACGGTATATTATGCGCCTCTATTGGATATTCACAGGCTGCCCAACTGTCCCTTGAAAAAGACAGCCAGACTGCTGCCCCTTAACAATCCCAACATGATTTCAAATGAGTTAAATTAACTAACTTGACCAAACCCAAGTCCCTCCAACCTTGTTAAACCTAATCTTAAGAGACTGAAATCGTTTGGTTTAACAAGACTAACTCAATCCAATTATCTTTTAAAATCAGTCCAACCCAACCTAAATCTCTTAAACACTTAACGACAACAAACCTATTCTTTAAGCCATTACGGTTACATGGAGTCAAGATAATCTTCCAAAGCATGAACAATATCAGACCAAAATACAAAGTAGAACTAGATCATATTCTTAATCTCTATTAATAGTTATTAACTAGAGCTAGTTCTTTTAGTAAGTTTTGAGGACTCCTGAAGTTCACCATCTAAAATCATTAATCGTTAACCTACCATATACAAGGAACTTAGTCTACCCTTGATCTAATCGCAGAGAGAGAGCACCACTATTGAACCTAATCAAAATCCATGTCCACATGTTTCTTGAAGGGTTTAATCATCCCTGTTTATATGTTAATCCCTTAGTAGACCCTATGCCTTCTAACAAATCCATCCTCTTTCTCTCTCCACACAAGCCATTAGTCAATCCTAATGACAATTGTAAGAACCCATCATCCTTAACACATCCACAACTATCTATGTCATGCTCCGAACCCAAACGGGACATCGGCAGACCAGCCACATACTTGTGGGGATGGGCCCCACTGTGTATGCAAAGCCTCATAACCTGTTCGCAATTATTATGTAACCCAAATAACACAAATTTTATTGCCTTTTTAAAGAAAATCAAGTTCTAAATTCAATATCCAAGTGACCACAAAACAAATGGAAAAGTCTATGGAAATCAACTAAAACAATCCAACTTATTCAAAACAAGAAATGGAGTTCGTAGGAAACTAATGGTTGAGTCTATCTCTAGATATCCCGTCAACCCACCGAGTAGCTATTCCTCGGGATCTGAAAAACATGTCTAGAGATTAGTGAGCTTGGGAGCTCAGTAAGCATCCACTAAAATAAAAATGAACCATGCAGATTTTAGTAATGTAATATGAGATATAACAATAAGAGAAAAATCAAAGACATACTTAATTTAAAGAAAATATACCATACCAAAATAATATTTCCTATGATAGTATCATAAGAAAATAATGCCAAGTCATAAAATCATAGAATTTGCATTTATATTCGAAAATAGTATAATGTCTCCCAAACGTACTATGACCACTATTTACCCCAATGGTGCGGGTCAAAATTTCATATGTGTGATCTCGGTAACCCAAGTCGAAAAGAGATATCTCCCAAAAGAAGTCGTCTCTACCATTTGTTTTACCTCGGTAGCCCGAGTCAAAATCAAAAGACTGTTATTATTCCCGACAGCACGGGTTGAACTAGTTCACAAGCAAAACGTGTCGACACGGTCAATGTATAACCCCCATTGACGTCGGTCAAAACATAGACCGTTTGGAGACGTATACAAGAACCTTAACAAAAATCCCAAAATAGCTATGTCCAAAAGAGCATAACAAACAATAGTCGACTATATCACCAAACACAACATACATGCATGGTTCAATTATAGAGAAAATAAATCTTTTATGTTTTCATGAACTGTTATTGAAACCATAAACAAAACTTTAATAAAGAAAATAGATTTCATATTCATATATGAAAATTTTAATAAATTTAAGTGTGGAAAACTTACCTCCAAATTCCAAATTTAATCTAATTGCAACTCAAACATCTGTCGTATCAATAATAGGATCTAAAAAGCAAATGAGTAATTTTAGTAAATTAATATATATATATAATTTCCATACATATATATATATATATATATATATATATATATATATATATATATATATATATATATATATAAACAATTAGTTATTTTTAATAATTTCTTTATTTAGGCTACACATATAATATTCGGTTATTACAAGTAATCATAATATATGTATCTATATACAGTAGCTCTAATAGGATTTCATTTGACTTCCCTGATTCAAAGTATGAAATATTAATTTTGGTCAAGGTATGAATGGAAAGCTTATTCAACCCATTTTCTAACAACTACCAACACTAATAGATTATGCATTTCATCCTAAAAGCATACATTATCACAATCACAAAACACAGATACCATCATCTGCGCCTATTATTAATTTCTTTTAATAAATTCCATGAATATATAACAATAAACTGGTTTGCTAAAAACTATTAGAAGCATGTAAAATGGAATTAAAATACAATCAATCCACCTATGATAGTCTAATGGATTCAACAGAGCTATCAAAAATGATGATGCAAGAGAGTTGTCACATCAATAACCATTTATTTTTCACTGGTTCTAGTAGCAACGTCTCTAATGGAACCTCTAGCTACCATGTCAGTGAATGTTCAGATTATAGGGATTTAATTCACACTGCAGTCCTATAATAATGGATAAAATTTAAGCAAAGCAATCACTAGTACGTGAGACAAACGAGTACAACCTACACACCAAGAGGGAACTACAATCCTAAACATGTTAAAGCAATTTATAATATTCCAAAGGATGTCAGGCCAAGTTTTGCAGTATGAAATCAAAATTCACAATATTAAGAGGCCAGATCTAACAATAATCACGACTTTTACTTAGTAAGGAAATTACTCCAAATCATAATTACTTGAAGTCAACACAGAAAACTTACAGAAGAAATCAAGTTCGGAAGGAATGCAGAAGGTAAGATCCCTTATCGTGACTCTGGATCGATCGCCTCTGTTTGAAGGGAAAGAGAGAGCGAAAAGGAGTAGGGTTCCGGGTGAGAGCGACGTCGTGGGAGGGGAATAGACAACATGACTTGTAACAATATTTAATAACAGGACTTGTAACAATATTTAGTTAGGTTAAGATAAGGATTATCTCCTTTTACTTTTTAATCCCTATACTTTCAATATTTTATTTTATTTATTATTATTTATTTTTTTATTTTTTTTAACCTTCTAAGTGTGTTATTACATTCTCTCCCCCTTAAAAGAGTTTAGTCCTCTAAACCCATACCTGTGCTCTCAAATAATTGAGGGTGCTTTTCTCGCATCTCAGTCTCCAACTCCTACGTGGGTTCACGCTCAGTGTGGTTACTCCATTGAACCTTGACATAAGGAATCATCCGCCTCCGCAAATTTTGTTCGTTTCTGTCAATTATCTTTATTGGCCACTCACTGTAGGACATATCTTCCTTGAATTCCACACATGGTAACTGTATCACATGAGTAGGGTCGGGAACATAATTTCTTAACATAGAAACATGGAAAACATTATGGACACGAGCTAAACTAGGCGGAAGAGCAAGTCTGTAAGCCACCTTCCCTACTCGTTCCAATACTTCAAAAGGTCCAATATAACGCGGATTGAGTTTCCCGCGGGCACCGAAATGAACCACTCCTTTAGTAGGGGATACCTTCAAGAAAACATGATCCCCCACTTGAAAATCTAATTTCCTTCTTTTGTTGTCGGTATAGCTCTTCTACCTACTTTGGGCTGCAACAGCCGTTCTCTGATCAGGCGGATCTTTTCTGTAGTAATTTGAACAAGCTCTGGTCCTAATAATCTGCGTTCGCCTACCTCATACCAACAGATAGGAGATCTACACCTCCTACCATATAGAGCCTCATACGGTGCCATCTGGATGCTGGCCTGATAACTGTTGTTGTAGGCAAATTCTATCAAAGGAAGATGATGATCCCAAGATCCTGGCATATCAATAGCACAAGCACGTAACATGTCCTCTAAAATCTGGATCGTTCGTTCCGACTGTCCATCTGTCTGTGGGTGGAAAGCAGTACTAAAGTGAGCTTTGTCCCCAAGGCCTGGTGTAGACTTCCCCAGAAGTGAGCCATGAACCGAGAATCCCTATCTGACACAATGGTAACTGGTATCCCATGGAGTCTCACAATCTCCTCAATATATAATTCAGCCAACTTCTCCAAAGGCATACCGGTTTTAATAGCTAAGAAGTGAGCCGACTTTGTTAGCCTATCGACCACTACCCATATGCTATCAAAACCTCTGGGAGTTCTGGGGAAACCGGTTACGAAGTCCATAGCCATGTTCTCCAACTTCCACTTAGGAATAGGAAGGGATTAGAGAAGTGCAGCTGGCCTTTGATGTTCTGCCTTCACTTGCTGACATGTCAGACACTGTGCCTTCATGTTTTTCCACCAAAAAGTGTCTTTCAGATCTCTATACATTTTGGTGCTTCCCGGATGCACTGAATAACTGGTGCAATGTATTTCCTCCATGATTTCTTTCTTTAACTCCGGATCTCCTGGAACACATATCCGGTTGCCATACCGTAAAGAACCATCTTCATGGATTCTAAACTGCTCTTGAGAGTCAGCTTCCACTTCTTGCCGAATCTTTTGAAGATAGTCATCTTTTTCTTGAGCTACTCTGATTTGGTCTAATAGTGTGGGTCGTACTCTTAAGTTTGCTAGAGAGGTACAAAGACCCGGTAGTACCATAGAGAGTTCCATTCTTCTCATGTCCTCCAAAATGTATTTCTGGGAAGTGACAAGTGACGCCACATTACTGAAGGACTTTTTGCTGAGTGCGTCAGCCACCACATTCGCCTTACTAGGGTGATAATTAATAGTTAAGTCATAGTCCTTTATTAACTCCAACCATCTTCTTTGTCTCATATTCAACTCTTTCTGAGTGAAGATATACTTCAGACTCTTGTGGTCTGCATAAATATCACAAGATTCACCATATAAGTAGTTCCTCCAAATCTTCAAGGCAAAGACAACTGCCGCCAACTCTAAATCATGAGTAGGATAGTTTTCCTCATATGGCTTTAGTTGTCTAGAAGCATAAGCAACCACCTTACCATTCTGCATGAGTACATAACCCAAGCCTGTCTTGCATGCATCATTATAGATAGTGAATCTATAACCACTGGAGGGGAGAGTCAGAATCGGGGCTGACACTAGCCGCTGCTTCAACTCCTGGAAGCTATGCTCGCATTGATCAGTCCATATATAATGAGTTCCCTTTCGAGTCAACTTAGTCAACGGTGCTGCCAATCGAGAAAACCCCTCAACAAACCTTCTGTAGTATCCAGCCAATCCAAGAAAGCTGCGAATCTCTGTAACACTGTTTGGTCTTTTCCAATCAACAATAGCCTCAATCTTCTTGGGGTCAACAGAGATTCCATCCTTAGTCACCACATGACCTAGGAAAGCCACACTGTCAAGCCAAAACTCACACTTCGAGAACTTGGCAAATAACTGCTTTTGTCTCAAGGTCTCAAGTACCAATGTTAAATGCTCTTCATGTTCAACGGGACTACCAGAATATACCAAGATGTCATCAATAAATACCACCACAAACTTATCCAAATAAGGCTTGAAGACCCTATTCATTATGTCCATAAAAGCAGCAGGTGCATTTGTGAAACCAAAAGGCATGACAAGAAACTCATAATGGCCATAACGAGTACGAAATGCACTCTTAGGTACATCTTCAGACCTAATCTTCAGTTGGTGGTACCCCGATCGAAGATCAATTTTAGAGAACACATGAGCACCCTGCAACTGATCAAAGAGGTCGTCGATCCTTGGCAATGGATATTTGTTCTTCACAGTCACCTTGTTAAGTTCTCGATAATCAATACACAATCTCATAGTCCCATCTTTCTTCTTAACAAACAAGACTGGTGTACCCGAAGGAGATACACTAGGGCGTATAAAGCCCTTCTCTAGTAGTTCCTCTAGTTGTTTCTTCAACTTCTTTAACTCGGTAGGAGCCATTCGATATGGGGATTTGGATATCGGGTTGGTGCCAGGAAGTAAGTTGATGGTGAATTCTATCTCCCTGTCCGGTGGCAACCCAGGAAGCTCTTCAGGGAAAATATCAGGATACTCATTTACGATACAGACATCTTCTAGCAGTTGACCTCCTTGCTTGTCTTCAATAACTGATGCTAAGTATCCGGTGCACCCATCCATAAGTAACCTCTGTGCTTGCAAAGCAGAGATAACTCTAGGCAGAGAAAAGTTTTCACTACCTATGAAAGTGAATTCAGCTCCCCCAGGGATCCTGAAGTTTACTCTCTTTGCATGACAGTCTACCACCGCATAAACAGAGGATAACCAATCCATCCCCAGGATGACGTCATAATTCTTCATTTTCATAACATGTAGGTCAGCATATAGTTCATGACCATCAATGACTATCAAGCACCTTGAAGAAACTCTTTTAATATCAACAGCAACTCCAACAGGGGTGCCCACACAAAAATCATGATCTAAGAATATGGTGGGCAAGCTATGCTTCCGAACGAAAACCGAAGAGACGAAAGAATGCATAGCACCAGGATCAAATAATGCACATGCATAAGCTGAGTAAACAGATATTATACCTACAATAATGGCAATATGTAGCACTATGATCAAATAATGCACACGCACATATTGAATAAATAAATATTATACCTGCAACCACGGCATTGGAAACGTCAGCATCCTCCTGGGTGAGGGTGTATACTCGACCCTAGGTCTGAAGTCTCCCTGTCGCGGGTGGTGCTGATGCGGACGGTCGATCGGTCGCCGTGGTTTTCATCCTCGGGATCCCTGGCCTGTATGGGCTCCGCGTGAGGCCGTGCCTCGAGTGCTCTGCCCGGTAGAAGCCTGATGTGATCCTGAAAGCATCTGTGGACACTGGGCAATCCGATGTTCTGCACTCCAACACCGGAAGCATTTTACTGTGGCACGCCAGCACTCAGTACTCAAATGCGCTTTACCATAAATAGAGCATTTGCGCTTATCCGAAGAGGCTGCACTAGCCGATGTACCCTAAGGTTGCTGATGAGGAGGTCTACTAACAGTCTGAGATGCAACCGGTGCCCCAGTATCCACCTTCGGCTTACTATTCTTCCCGGTGAACTGACTATGTCCAGACCCAGAGCTCCTATCTCTCTTCTTCTAATGGCCTTTCTTCTGATCTCCACCTTCTCTACAGACAACATCAAGGGACTTTGCACGTCCCACAACCTCAGCATAGCTAGTCAGATGTAAGGGAGCCAATGCCTTACGAATGTGATACTGTAAGCCATCCTGGAATCTATGCGCTCTGCTCTCATCATCATCAACAAATTTTGCTGCAAACCTGGAGAGCTTGTCAAATTCCATCTCATACTCATCAACGGTCATGGTCCCCTGTTTGAGACGAAGAAACTGCCTCTCCAACTCCAAAACCTTGCTTCTGGGAAAGTACTTGCTGAAAAGGTTGTACGCAACTGATCCCATGTATCAAAATTCTTTCCCTCACGCACACGTACCTCGCCCTTCCACTAGTTGTAGGCACTCCCCTGAAGCATATAAGTGGCAAACCTAAGCTTCTCTTCCTCGGTACACTCCATCACATCAAATGATTTCTCCATTTCATCAATCCATTTCTCAGCTACATCTGGGTCAGTAGTACCCTCAAACAGTGGAGGTCCTGTCCTCTTGAACTCAGCAATGGTCCTCTAATAGGGCTGTGGCGGAGGAGGAGGTGGTTGTTGATGCTATCATGAGTTCCCTAACCAACCCCACCACTTCACGCATGAGTTCCATAATCCTATCATGACTGTTAGTTTCTGACTGGTCTGCTCCAACAGATGGAACTGACTGACCTGTCTGCTTATCCATGTTACGTGTCTGGGGACGACGAGGGGCCATTCTGGATCAATAAACAAGTTTTCAGTAATCAATAAGTAGTACAGAAATTAAATGCAAAAAGGCATACATCACTGTTCATACAAAACCCCCGCAATATTAGTATTCCTAACGTCCACTAACTGAGTGTCACTAACTTTGTTTTAAGGCCACTAAGGTTACTAAAAGGATCTAAAGGCTCTGATACTACCTAAATCTGTCACGCCCCAACCCAAACAGGACATCGGCAGACCGGCCACATTTTTGTGGGGATGGGCCCCACTGTGTATGCAAGGCCTCATAACCTGTTCGCAATTATTATGTAACCCAAATAACACAAACTTTATTGCCTTTTTAAAGAAAATAGAGTTTTAAATTCAATATCCAAGAGACCACATAACAAATGAAAAAGTCTATGGAAATCAACTAAAACAATCCAACTTATTCAAAACAAGAAATGGAGTTCGTAGGACACTAATGGTTGAGTCTGTCTCTAGATATCCCGTCAACCCACCGAGTAGCTATTCCTCGAGATCTAAAAAACATGTCCAGAGATTAGTGAGCTTGGGAGCTCAGTAAGCATCCACTAAAATAAAAATGAACCAGGCAGATTTTAGTAATGTAATATGAGATATAACAATAAGAGAAAAATCAAAGACATACTTAATTTAAAGAAAATATACCATACCAAAATAATATTTCCTATGATAGTATCATAAGAAAATAATGCCAAGTCATAAAATCATAGAATTTGCATTTATATTAGAAAATAGTATAATGTCTCCCAAACGTACTATGACCACTATTTACCCCGATGGTGCGGGTCAAAATTTCATATGTGTGATCTCGGTAACCCAAGTCGAAAAGAGATATCTCCCAAAAGAAGTCGTCTCTACCATTTGTTTTACCTCGGTGGCCCGAGTCAAAATCAAAAGACTGTTATTATTCCCGAAAGCACGGGTTGAACTAATTCACAAGCAAAATGTGTCGACACGGTCAATGTATAACCCCCATTGACGTCGGTCAAAACATAGACCGTTTGGAGACGTATACAAGAACCTAAAAAAGAATCCCAAAATAGCTATGTCCAAAAGAACATAACAAACAATAGTAGACTATATCACCAAACACAACATACATGCATGGTTCAATTGTAGAGAAAATAAATCCTTTATGTTTTCATGAACTGTTATTGAAACCATAAACAAAACTTTAATAAAGAAAATAGATTTCATATTCATATATGAAAAATTTTAATAAATTTAAGTATGGAAAACTTACCTCCAAATTCCAAATTTAATCTAACTGCAACTCAAACCTCTGTCGTATCAATAATAGGATCTAAAAAGCAAATGAGTAATTTTAGTAAATTAATATATATATATATATATATATATATATATATATATATATATATATATATATATATATATATATATATATATATAATTTCCATACATATATATATAAACAATTAGTTATTTTTAATAATTTCTTCATTTAGGTTACACATATAATATTCGGTTATTACAAGTAATCATAATATATGTATCTATATACAGTAGCTCTAATAGGATTTCATTTGACTTCCCTGATTCAAAGTATGAAATATTAATTTTGGTCAAGGTATGAATGGAAAGCTTCTTCAACCCATTTTCTATCAACTACCAACATTAATTGATTATGCATTTCATCCTAAAAGCATACATTATCACAATCTCAAGGCACAGATACCATCATCTGCACCTATTATTAAATTCTTTTAATAAATTCCATGAATATAATAACAATAAACTGGTTTGCTAAAAACTATTAGAAGCATGTAAAATGGAATTAAAATACAATCAATCCACCTATGATAGTCTAATGGATTCAACAGAGCTATCAAACATGATGATGCAAGAGAGTTATCACATCAATAACCATTTATTTTTCACTGGTTCTAGTAGTAACGTCTTTAGTGGAACCTCTAGCTACCATGTCAGTGAATGTTCAGATTGTAGGGATTTAATTCACACTGCAGTCCTATAACAATGGATAAAATTTAAGCAAAGCAATCACCACTACGTGAGACAAACGAGTACAACCGACACACCAAGATGGAACTGCAATCTTAAACATGTTAAAGCAATTTATAATATTCCAAAGGATGTCAGGCCAAGTCTTGCGGTATGAAATCAAAATTCACAATATTAAGAGGCCAGATCTAACAATAATCACGGCTTTTACGTAGTAAGGAAATTACTCCAAATCATAATTACTTGAAGTCAACACAGAAAACTTACAGAAGAAATCAAGTTCGGAAGGAATACAGAAGGTAAGATCCCTTATCGTGACTCTGGATCGACCGCCTCTGTTTGAAGAGAAAGAGAGAGCGAAAAAGGAGTAGAGTTCCGAGTGAGAGCGACGGCGTGAGAGGGGAATAGACAACAGGACTTGTAACAATATTTAATAACAGGACTTGTAACAATATTTAGTTAGGTTAAGATAAGGATCACCTCCTTTTACTATTTAATCCCCATACTTTTAATAAATTTTTTTTTAACCTTCTAAGTGTGTGATTACAATCTAGAGATTATACTAACATAAACTTAAGTTTCCAAATTATTGGTCAGAATCTAAGCATCACACTACCATGATTATAGATGCATCCTTGCATTTAGTGATCACCATTACCCTTCTAATTCATAGATGGACTCCAACCCACAAGATTAGGTCAGCTCTATTAGCAATACTTATCTCACAACCATTGAGATATTTTTAACCCATCACTCCCTCTTCCATCCAAGATGCATATCCGTTAGAATTAAATTAGGAATTCTAAGACTCCCTAGTAAATCTAACATGCCTCTATAATAAAGAAAGCTTTCAAAAACCCTAGGAGGCTGTTAACTAACGAGTCCTCTGTGAATATACATAACTTCAGGGCTAGGGAACTCACCGACAGCAGCTGATAGCATAGGAGACCACCGGGAAGGCACCGTCGATCGCCGCTAGGTCCTCCAAGACGACAACGTTCCTGATCAGGTCTTCTGGGCATCCGACTCCGGAGACGAAGTGAGTTAACTACTTTTTCCCCGTCCTCCAAGATCCGACGGGGATATGGTGATCATAGCTCCTCGGCGGTGGTTATTAGGGTTCGAGGTGTCCCCTTTTATATATAGGGGTAGTGGATACCTAATCCAATCAATCCCATGGTTATCTAGTTTTTAAAATGAGGTTTGGATAATCTTCGCGTTTTATCTCTTTGATTCAGACTCGGCGGAGCCGTTCGCGGCGGCGCGTTGTCTCTGGCGAAGAACAATGCCCCGCTCGTGCCTCGCGATTAACAGTCTTCCCAAATTGAACGATTGGCGAAACGTGCACGGACACGCCCCCCTCTCTTCCACGTGATTTCTATCCACAACGTGCATGGGTTCTCTGTCTTTTTAATAAAAAGCCCTTGCTTTTGTTTGTATTCACATACGGCTCCCTGGGTGTTTAGATTTTAAGAGAGGGTACAATTTTCCAGTCAAGTCCCCATAATTTTTAAAATTATATATTAGTCCCTAAAAGCCTTAATTAAACCTAACCAAAGTTTTAATCTATTTAATCCCTCTTTTCAAAATAAACTAAAGTTTGGGGAACTCCTTCAATTAACAAAATAATTAGAGAGAAATTTAAACCCAATTTATTTGTAAAAATTCTTGGATTTTACATTTGTACTCCCGAAATATTAATCATTTAATAATGACGTTGCATGCCACGAGTCAAAAAATAAAAAAATAAAAAAACTAAAAATAAAATTTCTAAAAAATAAACAAGATTTAAAAAAAATTCTAAAAAATCCTGTTAGAATTGTAAAAAATTCTAAAAAACTTACAAAATTATAAAAAAATAAAAAAAAAATCTGAAAAAAACCAAAAAAAAAATATTTTAAAAAAATTATAAATATTCTAAAAAAAAATCCATTTTTAATCATGGCATGCCATGTGTCAAAAAAAACAAAAATAAAAAATTTAAAAAATTCAGTTAGAATTCTAAAAAATTCTAAAATTCTAAAAAATAAATAGGATTTTATAACGTAATCACAACAATTGACTTGGTAAAATAGTAAAAAAAAAAAAAAGGGCTCGTATGTTGTGATTGTTGTGATTAAGGTTATTAATTAGGTTATGAAGAAGTTGGAATGGTTTTGAAGATGTTCCTTTTATATTTTTTTCGTATATTTTTTTCACTAATTTACCAGGTTGATTGTTGTGATTACAAAGCCCATTTTCATTTTATAAATTACAAATCACATTCTTTTACTATTTTCCGGGTTGATTGTTGTGATTACGTTAAAAAATCATGTTTATATTTTTTTTTAAGATTTTTTTAGAATTCGAACTGGATTTTTTAGAATTTTGAAATAAAAAAATTTGTTTATTTTTATATTTTGTAAGATTTTTTTTAGAATTTTTTATTTTTTTTGACACGTGGCATGCCACAACAGCATACCACGTCAGTATGCTGATGTGGCGTGCCATGTCATTATTAAATGATTAATATTTTGGGAGTTCAAATATTTTGCCACGTCAGCATGCCATGTAGGGTACCACGTCATGTTAAAAAATTCATGTATTCAACCCGTATGCTAGCTGGCTGCCACGTCAGCCCTAGGGACCGTAATTATCAAACCCCATAAAGTACAGGGGTCGTATTGAACATTTTCATAATATAAGGACCAAAATGAACAATATACTATAGTACAGAGACCAAAAATGCATTTTTGCCTAAGGCTAACAAGTTATCAAAAACTCACCCTCTTCAATTGGTTTCTGGGCAAAAACCAAATATATTCTCATTTGAGAGTTTTAGGATGTGGAGTATACGTCCCAATTGCTCCAACACAAAGAACTAAAATGAATCTTCTTCTATTATTAAATATCTTGATGCATTGAAATGGTCAGGGGATGTTTTCCTGGCTCTATTTGCTGACTGTCATTTTGATGAAACAATTTTTCCACTTAGGGGGGTAATGAAAAAATAAAAATTTTGGAAAAAAAATTACATGGAATGCTCAGAGTTAAATTATTTTGATCATCGCACAAAACATTGTGAATTGGAAGTTCAACAAATAATTCATTTATAGTGAGTCGTAAATCAACTACCAGATGCATTCTCTAATCCAAAAAAAAAAAAAACAAAATCACATGCACCTGCGGAAAATGCCCCATTAGAATTGATATCCAAGAAGGACCTTCAATAACAAATTAATCTAAAATATGCTTGAAGCATGAAGAACAGCTGGTTAAAAAGAAAAAGTCTTCAAACGAAAAGGGGAACAAAAGATCATGCTTGCCATAAAGAAAAGACGTATAAAAGGGACATTGAAATAAATGATAGCAAACTTCTAGAAGAAGTTCAAGATCCTGAAATCGATGAGGAAAATCAGTAAATTTCCATAAATTATGTTTCAAATGAAATAAAAAGGGACAGAAAGAATAAACTTTTGACAATATCTTTGTTTATAATGTGGCAGATGATCTTTTGAAAGAAGATAAGGATTCTGAGCCTAAATCTGTTGAGGAATGTCAAAAAAGAAATGATTGGCCCTAATGGAAATATGTAATCCATGCAGAGTTAAACTGTCTCACCAAACAAACAGTTTTTGGACCTATAACTAAAACACTAGAAGATGTTAAACTAGTTGAATACAAATGGGTATTTGTGTGAAACAAAATGAGAAAAATGAAATTTTTAGTTATAAAGCAAAGCTCGTCGTATAAGGATTTTCGCAAAGACCTGGTATTGATTATAAAGAAACGTACTCCTCTGTAATGGATGCAATCACATTTCGTTATCTAATTAGCCTTACAGTACATGAAAAATTATATATGTGGTTAAATAGATGTTGTCATTGCATACTTATATAATTTGCTTGATAATATTATATACATGAAAGTCCCATAAGTACTTAAGATGCCTGGACCATGCAATTCAAATTCCAGTGACATGTATTCAATTAAATTACAAAGATTTTTGTATGGTTTGAAACAATCTGGGCATATGTGGTATCATCGCCTTAGTGAGTATTTGTTAAAAGAAGGGTATAAGAATGACCCTGTTTGCCCATGTGTGTTCATAAAGAAACCGAAAAGGGATTCGTGAAAATTGGGGTATATGTTGATGATTTAAATATAAGAATGACCATGTTTGCCCATGTGTGTTCACAAAGAAACCGAAAAGGGATTCGTGATAATTGAGGTATATGTTGATGATTTAAATATAATTGGAACTTCTGAAGAGCTTCCCAACACTGTTAATTATTTGAAAATGGAATTTGAAATAAAAGATCTTTGGAAAACAAAATTTTGTCTCAGCCTGTGGTTCAAACATTTAGAGGGTGGAATTTTTATCTACCAATTAGCATATACAAAAAGGGTTTTGTAATAATTTAATATGGATAAATCATATCCACTAACAAGCCTAATGGTTGTTTGATTTCTTGATATTCATAAAAACCATTTTTCAGCCTCGTGAAGATAACGAAGAATTACTTGGATGAGAAGTACCATATCTTAATACAATTGGTACCATGATGTATCTTGCTAATTGTATTCGACCAGATATAGCTTTTGCTATAAATTTATTATCAAGATATAGTTCTGCACTAACATAGATACATTGGAATGGTATTAAACATATACTATGTTATTTTCGAGGAACAGTTGATATGGGATTATTTTATACACATGAATTAAAAGGGAAATTAATTGGATATGCTTATGTGGGTTATTTATTTGACCCACACAAAGCTCGATCACAAACTAATTATGTGTTTACACATTGGGAAACAATTATATCATGGCGTTCTATGAAGCAAACTATAGCTGCTACTTCTTCAAATCATACAGAAATACTTACAATTCATTATGCAAATCGTAAATGTGTTTGGTTAAGATCAATGGCACACCATATTCAAGAAACTTGTGGCATGTTGTCCTAGATGGACACACCAACAATATTTATATGAAGACAATGTGGCTAATATAGCTCTATTAAGAGGATACATCAAAGGCGACAGGACATAACATATTTCACTAAAGTTATTTTTCACACATGATCTTGAGAAAAATTGTGATATTAATATTCAGAAAATACAGTCCATTGAAAATCTTGCAGATTTATTCACTAAGGCATTACCCACTTCAACTTTTGAGAAATTTGTTCACAAGATTGGGATGCATCGCCTTAGGTATCTTCAATAATGTTCTCTTCAGGGGAGTCATATATGTGTTGTACTCTTTTTCCTTTGTCATGGTTTTGTCTCACTGGGTTTTCTTGACAAAGTTTTAATGAGCCACCATAGGAAGTGTATATTAGGAAAGTTGTACTCTTTTTCTTTCACTAAGCTTTTTTCCTACTGAGTTTTTTTTTCTAATAAGGTTTTAAGGAGGCAGATTCCCATACAATGGACATTCAAGGGGAAATGTTATGAAACATAATGAATATCCATTATGAATACTCTATTGTTATGTTTAATCATATCCAAGGGTGAATAAGGAGATAAATAAAAGGAGAAGAAGTTGTAGTTTCCCTCTGGATTGATTTTCTCATCCTCTTTAGGAGAAGAAAAGAAGAAATTCATCTACATCGACTTCCATATTTTTTTCTAACATTCCGTTTATTCCCTTCTTTGTTCACTTTCATCCAAATTGTTGATGTCAAGCTTGGTTGGAATAACTTAAACATATGAATTAATTTTTTCGTCCAGAGGAAGTGGCTGGAGGATGTTGTTCACATGCATACCATGTCACACATACATGATCTTTTAAAAAAAATATATATTCTTTAAATTATTTTAATTTTATTTATTTATTTCTGATTTTATGTGTTTTAGTCAATTAGATTTTTTATTTCTGTTTTTTTACAAATTTTACATTATTTATTTATTAATTAAAGATGTTCAAAATAAATAAAATCAGCTAAAAAATAAAAATATTTTATAATAATAATAATAATTTTTATTCCACACGGCAAGAAATGTAGCATTTATGCCAACTAGTGTCACACCCCCAACCCGGCCCGGGCACGTGGATAGACGGGCCACACCCAAACAGGGACTAGTCCCCATCCAGGTGCAAGGCCTCAGATATCAAGAGATAATAAGAACAACGGAATTTATATAATAAAAAGGAAGGGAGTTTACGCAACTCCATACAAGTACAAAACTAAGGTCTACACGACCCATACAAGGATCTAGCCAAGTCACCACTAGTAATCCATACAACATAAGAGAATACATAATACAAGCCTCTCTCAAGATAAAAGGAGGTACGTTGACCTAAAGGAAAATACAATAAGCTCGAGTCAGCTACCTGGTATTTCCTCGACTATGTCCAACCCTACTCCTCGTCGTCACCTGAGAAAACATCAATCAAGTGCATGAGCCAAAGAAAAGGCCTAGTAGGATCGCTAGTAAAGCAATAAATGTGGCGAAAGCCATAAACAAAGAATAGAATAAAGCAAGTGCAAACAAGCAAGTGAAACAAAATCACAAGCAAGTAACATATCTCTGGGATGTAATAAATTCACAGATATACTCAATCTCCTGGCATATATGATACTAAGATACCTAGGGTATCGTACGATATCCTCCAGATATCATCTCCTGTCTATGCCGGATAACGCTATATCAATCATGTATATATGGCCAAAAAATACACTCTCTGACTGAGTCTCTGTCCGATGTATCATGCCTGTACGTAAAAGATTGCTAGTATGAATACCTAACAACAGGTATACAAATATATATCTAAGGCAAC
This sequence comes from Dioscorea zingiberensis, assembly GCA_026586065.1. Classification (NCBI taxonomy): domain Eukaryota; kingdom Viridiplantae; phylum Streptophyta; class Magnoliopsida; order Dioscoreales; family Dioscoreaceae; genus Dioscorea; species Dioscorea zingiberensis. The sequence continues at coordinate 10,499,594 of CM048826.1, read as the reverse complement.
AACATCTTGAATATATAATAATCAGTGATCTCCTCGAGATCGGAAGCCAATACATATTTAAGGAGCGACTCAACTCAAATATGTATAAGAAAACATGGAAACAAATATCTCCTCGAGACGTAAAGCCAACACATATGAGGATACTCAACTCGAATATGTATAGAAAACATCTCAAGGAAATAAGAGCACAAAAATCATAAGTACGGTTTGAGGAAGGAATACTCACAACCCCCGTGCGAGAGCCTACATGGCCAGAAAGCAAATCTCTGATCCTCGTCGCGTTTCATGCGTCCTAATAGGGATCTAGTAGATGGATTGAAACTCTCAGTTTTATAATACTTCATATCTATATATATGAATACAAAAGTCATATTCTTTTCTAAGTAACTTATACGCTCAACAAGGGTCTATAAACGACCAATCAAGAGAATACGAAATATTTATCTTTACCAGCACAATGTATGAAATCGAATGCCTCAAAAGTTCTCTAATGTGCTTAAGATCCATCTCTTAGTCATCACTTTACTTAACATAAATTCCATGTCCACATAATAGATAACTAATACGAAGTTATGTTATAACTAGGATGAATTTACTCATAATACGAGATGTAGCCACTTTCATCCTTAGCATAGATTGGGGCTTCTAACATACTTTCCTACAACAAACAAATGTTATACAACTAATGGAGAATTAAGCATGTATTTTCAAGGAAATTTGGGCAGCATCTCCTCTATTTCTAGGGCCCTGAAATTATACAAACATTCTCTGAAACTTATCAATATCAATTAATTCATACATCCCTACAATTACTAGTCTCCATACATTCATACATGTACAACAATAATCCTCGACGTCCAACTGTCCCACAACCTCATCTTAGTAATTAGTTTCTAATCCACCTCGAAATACTCACAAGGGTCGTGTGGTTGCTTGCTGGCGTACAGTAAGGGTTTTGGTCACCGGAGGAAGGCTGACAGTAAAGATCTGAGGTGGCGGAGGCAAATCTAGTCGAGCTTGAAGCGGACTGTCGCTCGCCGGAGAGGAAGAAGGGATCGGTCTGGTGTTGCAGGCCGGCAGAGTAATGCCGACCGGAGGGCAGGCGACGCGGGTGGCAGGCTGACCAGAAGATGGCACCGAAGCTAGGCGGAGACGAGCGCGCATGCACTCAGGTCAGCTGTCCGCGAGGTGTTGGGCTCGGGCAGATCGGGCCAACGGCGGCTAGATCTGGGTCGTGCGAGGCCGTGGCTGGAGGCAAGGTTCTAAAAAACGCTTGACGCTCCCTAGGCGGACAGCGACCGCCCAGCGCCCAGACGATTAATCGGACGCCTAGGCGGTTTTTATTTTTTAATATATTTTTATTATTTGTAATAACAAATAAATATATAATAGATTTATAAAAAGCATTTTAATGTTCCAAAATAGCAAAAATTACTTCAAAAACAAATAAAATGTTCAACAACAATGTTCTTGAAAATTTAGAAATAAAAAATTAATATGAAATAAACAAGGATTAATTACACTTTTGGTCCCTGAAAATGGTGTCATTGTTCACTTTTATCCTTGTATTTTTAAAATGTTCAATACAGTCCTTGTGTATTGCGTATTTCATTCTTTTAGATCACGAAAATGGGGTCATTGTTCACTTTTATCCTTGTATTTTTTAAAAATGTTCAATACAGTCCTTGTGTATTGCGTATTTTGTTCTATTTTGGTCCCTAACATTGTATTACGCATTACACAAGGACTGTATTGAACATTTTTAAAATACAAGGATAAAAGTGAACAATGACACCATTTTCAGGGACGAAAAGTGTAATTAATCCAATAAACAAAGTAGATTCTTGGAAGCCTATGGGGCTATGCCTCAAACTCTTCTTCTCCACATCCCTCTAGCACTTCTTCCGTGTCGGACTCGAACTCAAAGTCCATTGCATCCTCTTCCTCTTCATCCGATATAAAATCATCCTCATGAAGTTCTCTAATTTCTTGAAATCTAGAACATCTCCTAGAAACTTGGCTACTATCCACTCCCATATCATCTCCATCACTCATAAGATCCGACTCATCTTCATCACCACCATCAATAATCCATCCTTGTGCCATAGATGCTTCACTAGCAAGTAATACATCCACATTCTTCTCCTCTCTTCTTTTCTTATTCATAATCCTTGCATTGAATTGGACATACACTAGATTGTGTAACCTTGTTGTATCTAGTCTATTCCTTTTCTTTGTATGTATCTACATTTAAAAAAAAAATCAATTGACAAACTATATTGATACTTACTACTTACTAGTTTGTATGAGTGCATAACCAAATTAAATGAGTACTTACCCCCTCAAAAGCGCCCCGGCCTGGCCCCGCCTAGGCTGCCGATTAATCGGCCAGCCGAGTCACCGATTTGGCGAAAATCGGATGCTTGCCCTAGCCGCTTAGCGCCGCTTTAGCGGCCGCCGCTTTTAGAACGATGGGTCGGAGGTAGAGGCCTTGGGGCGTGCGGCCGCAGGGGCGCGGGGCTGTGCGGCTGCGGGCTGGCTGGCGGCAGAGCTTGTCTGGCCGGTGCGATCTAGGGCACGACTCAGAGAATGAGAAATCGAGAGAGGGAAAAGGATGAATGGAAATTCAATTTTCTTTCTCTCTCTCCTCTCATCCATAACTTTATATTATAGAGTCATTTTTAAAAAAATTATTTTATTTACTATTCTAAAATTGTCACATGATTACTGTTACATTACGGGTCTTTGAATTATTTTACACCAGGGTCCACTGTGGTAATTCATTGTCCTCATGCCCCGACCTAGATCCGCGAATCTGGGTCTTTAATCAGTTCCTTTAGTCATGGGCTCACTGTGGCATCAAGGGGTTGTCTCAGTCCGCGACCAGATCCACATTTCCTAAGACTCTAACTTTTGTCAGTTTTCCCTCAATAATTAATCTGGATTAATTAGTACTTAATAATCTTCTAAAAAATTTCATCGCTTACCGTATTAAATTTCTATTTAATAATTTTGACAAAATTCTTATTTATTTTAGAGTAGGATTTATAACAAGTCCTGCCAAATGGATGACGATGAGATTCTCATTAATTTCAAGCAAGTGTCCCAAGGACCAAAGTGAATAAAAAAAATGGAATCTATAAATACTGCATTGAATATTTTTGAAGTATAATGAACAAAACGAAGGATATAATAAAGTATATGGGTGAATAATGTATTTAACACATTATTATTGAGAATAAGTTTTTTATTAGTATCTAAATTTTCAATTTTCTTTATTGAACCATATAATTTGCAACAGTAACTCTTTGTTAATTTACTATCAACTAATTGCCTGATTGCAAATCGTTAAAAAAAAAACTATTCAACTAAAGAATATAAATATTTTTTAATTTATAAATATCCTAAATGAAGTTTTTCTTTATGATTTTATCTCTGTTTTTAACTAGTCTATTACCTCTTGTAAAAAGAAGTTGAGAGTTCAAACCGCATCTATAATGTACTTCTAGTGACTTGTCCATGTTTATCAATAATTTTTCTTTTAATATTTGGTCAAAATGGATTATTAAGAAAAATTGGTATAGATGGGCTACCATGTTTTTCCATGTGTAGTGTTGAATTGAGTATTGAACTAATAGTTAACAGTAGATTGGACAAAAAGTCGGCATTATAATTAAATTAAAATTTTATGATTCAATTAGGAGAATTAAAAAATCAATAAATTTATCATATTTGACTTATTATGAAATTTAAAAGTAGCTATAACTTTAAATTTTTAAATTACCGTTACCATGAGCTATATTGTTTATGGTTGTTTTTAATAATTTCATGTTTTTCTTTTTTTTTCAATTAAAATAATCGATTGATTTCATGGTGAGGGGTATTATTATTATTATTATTATTATTATTATTATTATTATTATTATTATTATTATTATTATTATTATTTAATTTTTATAAGATATAAAGACAATTACAACATTTTGGAGGTAAATAGACCATTAGGGATATATACACAAATATCCACTTTTTATAGAGATATTTTTACAAATTTTTAAAAAATTAAAATTAATAACTTGTTGGTTTTCAAAATACCAAATAATACTTTTTAACCTCCTATCCACTTGTAGGGTTGTCAAATGATCAAGTTGTTCCCGAACAACTAGAGATCGGCTCTGTAAAAGCTTGAACTTGGCTAAGAATTTGGAGCTTTTGAGCCGAGTCGAGCTCAATCGAGCTTGGCTCGAGAGCTCAAAATTTAATATTTATATATTATATATTAATGTATAATATAAATATTAATATATAAATATGTTTTAAATTTTGAGCAAAATCAAGTTGAGCTTGAACTTTCAAAATTATAATCGAACTCCTAATTTCGGGCTAAATTGAGCCGAGCTTGAGCAAATTTATTCGAGCTACGCAATTTCTAGCCGAGCTAGAATTGGGCCCAACCCGATCAAACTCGGCATGTTTACAACCCTATCCACTTGTATTCGTTAATTATAGCACTCATATCAAACATTAAATTTCATTTGCACCATATTAATTACATGACAATATATATAATTATAGTACTCATATCAAACATTAAATTTCATTTACACCGTACTACTTACATTACAATATATATATAATTATAGCACTCGGGTTGTGAGCGTTAAGCAGGCGTCGTGGTAACGGTCGGGGGTCATTGCCCGACATGACTGAAGGTGCCTTAAGTGGGTGCACGACCGACAAGCAACCGCTTCTCCGAGGCTATTGACGGAGCTAGGAGGAGATGACGAAAGGGATCCGAACAACATTTGGTACTTGATCTTTTCTCTTCTTGAACACTATGTGTTCTCCCGTCCACTTTACTTCTTTCCTCATGATTTGAGAGTTGGAGGCTACCTCAGGACACGAGAGCCCGATCTATCTCTCTCTATAGATCCCATTCTCAGCGAGGAGTGATCCCTGGAAGTCTGACCATAGGAGGAGGTGAAGATTCATTAAGAAGGCATCAATAACATCTGATTCTTTTCAAAACACAAATTGAATTACATCTTTTCTCATCCATTAATTATGATAGGTCCTAATCCCCACAAAGGACAGATGTCAGCATCAACAGTTTGGCACCGTCCGTGGTAAGAGATCAAGAAGTTATATTAAAAATGGATAGAGGAAAATAAAGCCAAGTTCAAGATTAGATTGATGGCACCACTTTCGAACGGAAGGTGTCCAGGAAGTTGAAGGAACTCGTTAGGACCAGCCCGTGGTCATGGATGGAGACATTCAAGGCTTGTAATACTGAGTCCTTGAAGAGAAGATTGAGGTGCTAACTTGAGCCCTCCAAAGGATGGAGCAGCGGGCCTCTCAAGTTCCACTGCCACTAAAGAAAGCCATGACAAACACCTCAGAAGCAAAGCAGAGATCAACCATATGCGCCCCAAAACTCAAAGGAAAGGCACAAGCGGGAGGAAAAGAGGTCGCTCCATCATTAAGCAGCTCAAGGTCGCCTCGAACTCAGTCCCAATCTGAGACCTCAGTTAATGTCTTCTTTCTAATTCTCTCTGTTCAAGAAGCAACCAAGAGACATGGTTGATCACCTCGCCAGGACTGAGAAATACATCAATGCCGAGGAGATCTAGACTACTAGGAGAGAAGAGGTCAAACAAGAGAAGCCCAAGAGGAAGCAAAACCAAATTTGAGAACCTCAAAAGCAACCCAAAAATCTGAGGTTCCAACCCAAAAAGGTCCACCGAAAAGTGGAGCCAACGAGGTTCCACAACTATGCCCCTCTCAATACTAGTAGAGCCAAGATCCTCATTCAATTCCAAGATCAGATAATCGTGAAGTTGCAAACCAAATTGAAGAATGTTGTTGGCCAAAAAGATAGCAAGAAATACTATAGATTCCATGGGGATCAAGGGGGCACAATACCGAGGAATGCATCTAGTTGAAGAATGAGATTGAGGACTTGATCCGACAGGGTCAACTATAGCCGTACCTTACCCAAGACCTGTAAAGGAAAGGTCCATCTTCCTCGTAAGGAAACCAACCCCCCACTCATTTATTATATTCCCAGAGGCCTAGCATACAGAGGTTATAGCGCATCGTCCTGCAAGAGCTACGCTCGGATGCTTACCCGAGCTGATAAGCCAAAGAAGAGACCTTGGGCCAAGCCATTGATCATTTTCTTGGACGATGAACTTGAGGGAATCTACTATCCTCATGATGACACATTGGTAGTTATATTGATGATCGCCAACTATGAGGTTAGACTAGTTCTCGTAAATAGTGGGAGCTTGGCCAACATCATTTTTTTGGGATGCTTATGAGATTAAACCCGAGCGACTATAGCCAATGAGGTCACCACTGGTGGGTTTTATCAGAGGGCATAGTTACTCTCCCCCTCACTGCTAGGAGTTATCCATAACAATTGATAGTGAAGACGAACTTCCTCATTGTCAGATGCCCTTCTAGCTACACTATTATCCTCAAAAGGCTGACATTGAATGCCTTGAGAGCAACCATTTCCACCTATCACCTACTGATAAAGTTCCTGACTGAACACGAATGTGGAGAACTCAAGGGAGATTAGCTTACTGCTCAACAGTATCACGTCACCCTAATTAAAGGCAAGATGCAAGAATTCCTAGTAATTGAGACACAAGGGGAGTCTGAGGATAGGTTATCACAACAGGCGACATAGGTAGAAGAACATCGCATAGTGCCCTTGGCCGAAGAATAACTCGACTGTACTGCTTGGATTGGTGCCGAGTTGCAAGATGAACAGAGAATAGAGGCACTAAGGTTCCTATGAAGCAATGTGGACATCTTCGTATGGACACCAAGAACTTACCGAGTGTAGATAGGAGGATCATTGAACATTACATAAATATGGACCCTACCTTGAAGTAAGTGATTTAGAAACGACGACACTTCGCTCCTAAGCGACAGCAAGCTATAGAAGAAGAGATTAGCAAGCTACTCAAAACGAGGTTCATCTGAGAAGTCCACTACCCAAAGTGGCTAGCCAATGTAGTTTTGGTCAAGAAAGCAATAAGAAAATCGAGGTTGTGTATAGACTTTATATATCTCAACAAAGTATGCCCGAAAGACAGCTTCCTTCTCTCCATGATTGATAAACTGGTCGACTCCACAATGGGGCACTAAATGCTGAGCATCCTGAATGCCTTCTCAAGATATAATCAGATCAAGATGGCTAAGTCTGACGAAGAGAAGACCTTATTTATCACCGATAAAGGGATATGCTGCTACAGAGTTATACCCTTTCAGTTGAAGAATGCAGGCGGGACCTTCCAGAGACTAGTAACCAAAATATTTTAGAAATAGATCGGGAAGAACATCAAGGCGTATGTTGATGACATGTTGGTGAAGAGTGAGAAAGCTAGTCAGCATACTGCCGACTTGAAGGAGACCTTCCAATTACTCCCAAGACATGTGATGCGCCTTAACTCGAGTAAGTGTGCTTTCAGAGTCTAATCTAGGAAGTTTCTTAGGTTTATGGTCACCCAACGATAGATTGAGGCCAATCCTGAGAAGATTAAAGACATCTTAGAAAGGAGATCCTTGAAGACAATCAGAGAGATATGAACGTTGAATGTGAGATTAGTCACTCTTGGACGGTTCATCTCGAGGTCAAGATAAAAGAGCCTCCCATTTTTCCTAGCCCTTTGAAAAGCACCCAAGGTAGAATGGATTGAGGTGCACAAGAAAGCCTTCCAGCAGCTAAATGAGTATTTGAGCTCTCTGCCCTTGTTGACCAAACCTAAGTACGGAGATGAGCTGTACGTAGATCTAGCCTCCACCACTTATAAAATCAGTTCAGTGCTCCTAAAAGAAGAAAAGAGGATTCATAAGCCTATTTACGACACAAGCAAGGTACTGAATAACCTTGAGTTGAGATACCTCCTAATGCAGAAGTCAGCATATGCGCTTGTCACCTCGGCTCACCAATTGAGGCTTTACATCCAAGCCCAAAGGATCACAGTCCTCACCGATCAACCTTTGAAGCAAGTCCTGTAGTGACTCGAGATGTCTGCGAGGTTGACAAAGCCGGTGATCGATCTAGGCGAGTTCGATATTGATTATAAGCCCCACATAGCTATTAAATCCTAGGCTCTAACCGACTTCATCGTGGCGCTCACTTCTTCAGAAGATACAAGTCTTGACAACACTGAGAAGAAAGCATGTTAGATCGAGCTACTCGACCTTTAGACTCTGTATGTGGACAGATCTGCCCTAGAGACTAGGTTTTGAGCAGGTATGATTCTACGGTCTCCTAATGAGTAGAAGACATCTACTACCCTCAAGTTAGGTTTCAAATCAACAAACAATAAGGCAGAGTACGTGACACTAATTACTGGGATGCAACTAACCCTCGATATCAGAGTTCAAAGCATATATGCCCACATGGATTCTCAACTTGCTGTCGGATCCATGAGCTAGGTGTTTGAAACCTGAGATAGAAATATGGCTAATATAAGGCCGTGGTGAAAGAGCTTGCTCGAAGTTCAAGTACTTTCAAGTCACAAAAATTCCTCTAACAAATAACGAAGAGGCCGACTTCCTCTCAAAACTTACATCCTCCTCATATAGTGACCTACGCCAACCCATCAAGCACCTCACTCGTAGAAATATTGAAGGCCGACTAAAAGAAGAAGTCCAAGAGATCTAGGAAAAGGTTAGCTGGCTTGACCCCATCCAAAACTACATAAATGAAGGATCTTTACTAGCCGATCAGAAAGAGGCTTGGAAGATAATATCAGGTCACCTCATTTCATCATTATAGGTGAGAAGTTATACAAAAGATTGTATATTATGCCCGATATGAGATGTTTGCGTCCATCCAAGGCTGACTATGCCCTTCGAGAACTACACGAAGGGATTTGTAACAATTACCTTGGAGGAAGATCACTAAGCTATAAAATCCTCAAATAAGGGTACTATTGCTCGACCCTGATAAAGGATGCCTTGGCCTTGGTTTAGAAGTGTGAAGCATGCTAGTATAACTCAAGGATCCAACGATTATCAACAACACAGCTCATTTCCATCGAGAGTCTGAGGCCATTTGCAATGTGGGGGATAGACAACCTCGACCCTTCTATAGAAATCGGACAACTGAAATTCCTCATTCTCTCGATAGATTACTTTACCAAATGGGCATAAGCAGAACCTCATGCAAAGATCTTAGAATGGGCTTATAGTGACTTCATTAGGAAGTCTATCAATTATACATTCAGCATCTCAGTCTCCATCATCACAAACAATAGGTGGTAGTTTGTCAACCAGAAGTCCAAGAGAGTTCTATACAGAACTGGGTATCGAGAAGAGCCTTACATTCGTAACTCATCCACAAGCTAATGGACAGGTCAAGGTTATGAACAAGACCATCCTCCAGAGCCTTAAGACTAGAGTCAAACAAGGTGAATCCAATCGGGCGGACAAGCTCCCTAGCCCCTTATGTGCATATCGAAGACTAGTCAGACCCTCACTAGAGAGACTCCATTTAGCCTCATATTCTAGGCTGAAGCTGTGATCCCTATAGAGATCAAGATGCCAACATTTCAGACCCAAACCTTTGACTAGGAGGACAATAATGAAGGTCTTCAAGCAAAGCTCAACCTCTTAGAAGAGAAATGAGATTCAACCTATCTTAGAGAAATAGCTTACTAGCAATGGGTCTGACACTTATACAACTCCAAGGAGTGAGAAGCGACATTCCAATCTAGAGACCATGCCTTGAGGAAAAACATCTTCCAAGGCAACTAAAGTAGTACTGGGAAGCTGAGCCCTAATTGGAAAGGGCCCTATATTGTAAGAGAAACTGTTTGACCTGACACATACAGACTAGCAAACTTGGGGGGTAGGCAGCTCAAAAGACCGTTACACGTTGAGCACTTAAGGTGTTATTATCAATTAATATAATGGGATTATTTCTCCTAACCCGCATTATGTTATTGTACATGCATGATATATTGTATTAAAAATCTCCATCTAATTTGAAGCAAAGTATGTGGGTAATCACTGTTTGTATCAAAAGTCTCCGCCCAATTCAGAGTCAAGCAGGTTGGTTATTTATTGCTTGTGTAAGACCCTCATTCTTCTCAAGGTTTGATTTTTTGGCCTTGATTTAGTCCTCAAGGATTAGGTCACGTACACTTGTCCCCTTTTAGAGCACGTAGATGCTGACAGCTAAAACCTTGCCGACCTTGACTCAAACGACCTTCTTTGCAGGGCACCCTTTCAAGGCTCGGCTATGGCAGGGATTCATCCAGTAGGGATCAAGTTACACCTGTCCCATTGCAGGGCATGCAGATGCTGACCCCTAAAACCCTGCTGACCTCAACTCAGGCGGCTCTACTCGCAGGGCACCCATTTTAGGGCATGACAATTTGGCTCTTTTTAGAGCGAGCTTTTAAGGACAGGGACTAATCCATTTTGGTCGAATCATCACCCTATCAAGGGATAAAATGATGATGATCAGTAAAACCCATTGGATTTCTTGTTTCGGTCTTTCTTAGGACCCGAGGAGAAGAGCCAAAGAAGTTGAGTACTCCTCTCTTGCTTGACACAAGTCTTTCGCCTCTAAGCCTCAAGAACTATATTCTTAGTTCAAGGCGATCCTAATCAAACTCACAAAGATGAACCACAAAGAATTGTTGGACTCAAAGTCAATAGTGTAGAAGGCTAAGGCTAACAACTAGATGACCGATACTTAGTCATCTCCAAAAATAAACAACTCGAAGAGCAGATATTACACAAGTATGATACAAGTAATTAAAGAAAATATTTCTTTAATGATAACTTGTGAACATTTACAAGTACAAGAAGTGTAAAAGAAGAAAATGAGCAAAACTTATTTTTGAGGGACTACAGAAGACACCTCAGTTTCCATGGAGGCATATACCCTGACCTTGGTTAGAGTTGACACCTCGGGATTTGCTAAAGCTAGTATCTTGAACTCAGCTACAACTAATATTTCTACTCCAACTGATCCAACGTCATTGTGATGGGGAGTAACCTGCTTATTTTTCTATTGCAGTCTTTTGCTTCTATAAAGATACACAAAGGCATCTCTACATAGATCTTCACTCGTAGAAACATTTAGATAGAAGCCATGAGAAAGGATGGATCTAGATCGTAGAAAAATAAGAATATAGGCTATTGTCTCAATATTGGTGCCCTGCTGCCTAAACGCTAAAGGAAAAAACCTCCATTACCTCAGCTGAGAAGAAAGACAAGAAGATGATAGTTTTCTCATAAGATGGAAAAAGAGAAGATGAAGATCTTCAAAGTAAAGCCTTGGCCCTCTACATGACTATTTATAGGTTGTATCTACAAATGTGTTCACCAAGAAAATCCAATGGCTCAGAAGACTCTCCTACTGGACGTTACAACGGATGGGCGAACAGATGGGCTGCGACCTCATAAATGCTTAGAGATCGGTTCATCGTAAATGACACTTATCATTGATGAGGATACCTTGGAAGCCAAAGCGTTGTGCCTCCCAAGAGTCACAGCTTGTCAATTGAGATTGATATAAGACACAAAATCAAGTCACATCAATCATATCTCGAAAAGCAACTTATAGTCCGATATTCGAAGGCTCCCTACTCAGGGTATCAGATAATGTTCAAGCTCCCCTAGACGAGCCAAGTTGAAGATAAGCTAGAGAGTTGGGGGACAACCACAATACAAGCAAGTAAAGAAAATATTTCTTTATTAATAACATCAAAAAGTTTACAGGTGCAAAAGTAAAAAGATACATATAAACACTACTGGAGAAGGTCAGTAGATGCCTTCTGTACCTCAACCTCAGCCTGAGCCGATACCTCAGGGCCTGGGAAGCTGACACCTTATAGTTGGCCACCCCTCTAATGTCAGCCCCAGTCAGCATGTCCTTGCCCTCAAGTGGAAGTGAAACCTCAGGATCAGGCGTCGAAGACGTCTCAAGGTTGTGATGTAGGAGGATTGAGCCAAACGATGTGGTTCGGTATTTTGGCCATAACTTTGGCTACAGGTGTCGGATTTGCGCGTTCAACCGCAATTCGGAAAACTTGTCTCAACGAACACATAGAGTCCCCCAGTTACCTTTGGTGGACCACATTTTCATCTCCAAATTCAGCCATTTTCCCCGCAAAATCTTTGATTTTGATATTTTTAGTAATAATTCAAATGCCAATTTGAGGCATGATTTGATTATGATTTTCTCTAGGATTTTGGATGCCTTTTTAGTTTGATTTTAATTTTAACTTTAAATAATTTTTTATTTTTCCAATTTTGGGCAAAATTACCCAATTTAGGAGATTCTAGGGTTCCAAGGCTATTTAGTCCAGCTTTTGGACTAGCTTTAGTTTTAGTTGTTTTTTGAATGAAATTTACTTGAACTTTAAAGGTACTCTCTTGTTCTTTTGGTTTCTTTGTCGTCTTCCTTGCGATCCCCTTTGTTCTGGTGAGCCCGCGGGTTAATCACTACCCCGCCCGGCGTCAGGTTGACTATGACTTTGACCTCGACAACTTCTTCTCTAAGAGATGGACGAAGGTATTGGAGTGTGATCTCACAATCAAGAGTAGAAAGATCTAACTCTAGATGACTGAGAATGACCTCCTTGAAGATATTGAAGCCTTCCTCCACTCCCAAAGAAGCTCGCTTGACGACCAACTCCGTAAGCACCCTCGAACTCTTGAAGTCAGCCACCACCTCACACCTCGTAGCTTCAACCTTTTCATGGAACTCTTAAGAGTCCCTGAAGTTCTTTACAGCCTTCTTACCGAAGGCCTTAAGCTCCTTATGAAACTTCTTGGAGAACCAAAATTTGGCTACCACCTTTTTGGTTGCTTAATCAGCTACCTTGCGAGTCATGATCTCCTTGTACATTTAAGAGGTCCAGAGGAGGTCCTGTTTGCATTTCACCTTCTTTAGGGCCGCACAATTATCCTCCCAAAGGACTTCGACCTTCTCCCAAAGGCCGGCCATCTAAAGTTCAAGCCAAGAAAGTTCAAGACAAGATTTCTCGGCCTTGAATTGAGTCAACTAAGCCTTCGTCTTCTCCAATAGCTCCATTGAGAGGTCCCTAGACATGCACTTCTCTCTAAGCAACATGGCTATAGGGCCCATAAAATGGTCAGACTATATTGGAAAAATGCAACATATCAACTATTAAATAGAAAATGTGAAGGAATCAAAATTGAAGTATTGTCTAAGACTTATCTTTACTCCGATCAAGGTCAACCAAGAGGCTCTCCTCCTTACTAAGAACCCTCAAAGTAGCAAGGTCAAAGAGTTCAATAGGTTGGCCAGGAAGCCTCAGTAGTCGCCACCACTTCATCGATAAAGAGAGACTTCACCTCAGCAGCGGAAGAAACGGGGAGATCACCCTTCAAACAGGAGGGGCACCTCGACTTTGATGTACCCGAAGTAGGTTTCGTAGAAGAAGGGTCGAATTCTATGACCAGGTCCATAGCAAAATGATTCGACGAGGCTAAGCCACCAATTCAGCCAAGGCCTCAGCTTCTTTGGTCCTTGGCGCGGGCACTTCCCTCGACACTAGATCTGCTGATCTCCTTAGACTTAGATCCCATAGTAACCTCATACTAGTCCCAAGGCTATTTTACTATCATGGCCAGTTCCTCAGCATTGCACTTCCTTCGGAGTGACGCTAGCAAGCTTGAAGAAGCACCCTATTGCCTCATCTTCAAGTTTTGGAGTAGAAGCCCACAGTCCATTGGGCTAGCTGTCAAGAACCAATCAACAAGTTAGTTACACTCGAAGGGAAGATCTAGTCATTTCTCTAAAGAAAGAAAAGAAAGACATTCTAACAACTACCAAGAAAGCCCGGCTACATGAAGGTTGTCTATAGTAATTACCTTTGTCAAGGGAGTAGGCTCTATACTTTGAAGGAAGGTTAGGCGTTCCCCCTTCACGACTAATAACTCGGCATTGAAGTCAAAATCAACATTAGGATGTTCCCAAGAAGTATAAACCATCCACCCAAACTCACATAAAACAGAAAAAAGCCAGAATTCAAATGGTGGACGACAGAAGGAGTTTTCCCTAAGAAAGACCTTTTGGTTCTAGTGGTGAAATAAAACTAATCTTCTTGATGGGGTTGTTTCCTCAAATAAAAAAGAAGACAAAACCAATGAAAGATTGCTTCCAAGACAAGATAACAAAACTGGATAATGAATTCATAGAGAAGGCTCCACGAATTCAGGACCAGTTGGGTTGACACAAGTTTATAAAAAGACAAAATCTCGTAAAAGAGGGGACGAATAAGGAGGTAGAAGTTGGGCCTGAAGGCTTCCACATATACATCAATCTCCTTGGGCCGAGGAGTGTACGCTCTCTCCTTAGACCTAGGACATTGGTAAAGGAAGGTGGGAGGGACAACAAATATATCGCTTGCTTGAATGATATTTAGGGAAACTTAAATAGCTACTAATAGACGTAACTCCGAAGCTTTCCTCCCTAAAGGCTAAAAGGACAATCTCCATTACCTTGGTTAGGAAAACAAAAGAGAGTTGTAGAGAAGAGAACTAAAGACACCCTCGTAGCAACGATAGAGAAGAAGTGGATCACAAAAGTAAAACCATAATTCTCTACGGGCCTATTTGTAGGCAATACTCGCGGGCATGATCCTCTGAATGGTCGGTTAAAATATGAAGACCTAAAATATATGCCAAACAGATGCCTCCATGGATTGGTGACACGTGGGAAACTAGAGATAATCCCATTGAGAGCTACACCCATGATCACTTGAGTTGGGTTTCACCATCACTTTTTAGACGGCATGAATTGAAAATTGGGATGATATGTTCTTCAAAAGTAGCGACTAAACGATCGAGGTTGATACGAAGCACACCCCTCGACATCTCGGTCTCGCCTTAAAAAAGTTATTCTTAGTCAAATAGCCGAGAATACTATTAAATCAGGCCCAGTAAGGAGCCGCCAACTGAACTTCCCTAGCCGACCAAAGTTAAAGGCTAATCGGTCTTGGGAGTTTTGAGGTAGTTGTTATGGGAGAAAAGATCTAAGTGGGATGTGGCTTAATCTCAAGGGGGGTCATGAGCGTTATGCTGTCGTTGTGGTAATGGCCCGGGTTATCGCCTAACATTCCTGAAGGCGCCGTAAGTAGCCATAGGACCTGTAGGTAACCACTCCTCTTGGGCTATAGAATGGGTTGGATAAAAAGGATAAAGGGGATACTAAGCTAAACATCTAGTACTCTATCTTTTCTCTTCTTGAACTCTGTATGTTATATGCTCCACTTTACTGCTCTTCTGACTTGAGAGTCGAAGGCTACCTCAGGACATGAGCGCTGGTCTCTCTCTCTACAGATCCCATTCTCAGTGACGAGCTATCTCTAGAAGTCTAACCATAGGAGGAGACGAAGATCAATTAATAAGAAGGCATAAAAAACATTCGATCATTTCCCAAACACCAGTTGAATCACATCTTTTATCATCCGTTGATCGTGATCCGTTCTAATCCAAAAGAAGTACAGATCTTGACATTAATAGTATATATAGTTATAGTTGTATATCCATAATTTTCATAATATATAACCCAAATTACTTATATAATCCTAGCTAATATTTAACGCAAATATTTTTAAATTACAATAAGAACATATATGTTAGCTAGTAATTTGGTTACGCCACGTGGACTTCTCAAGTGTCTAGCTAACTGATGGTCTTCTAGGAAGAAAGACCTAGTTGTAGATGAGGAACAAAGGAAAACTGTGAAAGGGGGTAGGGCTCTAGTGCCCGTGCTCGCTCCGATGGTCAAGTTAGCAGTCTGATCGGAGAAGAAAGAGAAGGAGCAAGAGGTTTTTCTGTAGGTTTGTTACTTTCCTTCCTCTTTAGTAGCTTTCCTCCCTATATTTCTCCTTCTTTCCTTGGGGATTCGTGCCCCTCCTATGCTCTGTCTTGTGCCATATTCCCTTTTCTCGCTGGAAGCATGGTGGCGACTCTTGGGGGGCACGCCTCATCATGACCAGAGAAAAGCATGGGGGATACATGCACTTGCAGGTCATGGTCGTATCACTAGCCCTCCCCCCTTGCCTGAATTCTTGAGACCTATTAGATCTTGGGTTTGTGCTTAGGATTAGGGCAGATGTCCTCGGGTGTGAAAATCGTAGCTTTTTCCCGCGTCGGGAAGCTTTGGTTTTTATATTCCGGGGATCGCAACAAGGATGGACGATTTTTTACTCTTGGTTTTCGGGCCGCTTTGATAAATGGACAAATCTCCATGTGTCTCGTAGAGCTTCTCTTTTAGGTCGCCAAGTGTTTCGGCGGGGTAAATGATGACTTTGACGCCATGTGTCTATCTTTGGGTAGTCCAGACGCTACCGGAAATCAGTCGTTACTGTTGTCTTTCACATTTCCATATTTAAGCTTCGTTTGTTTTGATGTTTTTACCCTCTCATTGCATCATCGTCCTTCATAAAGGGGTGCTTCAAGTCCCCTTTTTATGCCTTCTCTTTTTTCTTGGTACTGTTGTAGGCTAAGGTAATGGCGCGCTCTTTGTTAGTCACAGAAACAAGGGGGGAGGAGGCAACACAAAGCTTCCTTCTTCCCTGCTTGAAGGGGCTGACATTGCTGCAATCAGTAGTTCTTTGTCTCCAAGAGAACTTGCCCATGCGGCTTGCAAATCTATCCTTAGGTTTTCTCCCTTTACCAACTGTCACGCCCCGCACCCAAAATCCCCGGACCACGGGCACGTGAAGACTGGTGGTACCCAAACAGGGACGGGCCCTGCTCGGATACGAAACCTTGATGATCAGTCAACACATAAATCATACACACAAAGGAATATATATAAAAACATATCTTAACACATGAGTACACAGCGAAAACAAATACAAATCTATGGGTCAACAGACCCTACACTTATATCATATCTGGATCCTACAAGGAAACCTCTAATAACATGTCCTCACACACAAGAAGACAAGAGGCAACCGACCTCAGCAATCCCTGAAAATCCCCGCAAGCCTCACGCGGTGCTCCTAAGGCCCGCGTCCTACTCCTCGTGATCTGAAAAACAGGAGTTAACAAGTAGTAAGCTTCAAAATGAAAGCTCAGTAAGTACCCGTTGGATATATATAATCAAAATCATGCCTCATGAATAATAATATGGATCAGGGGAAGACAGCCAAGAAAAGATAAGCACACCAATTATCACATCAAACAACAAGGTCTCAAACCTACACACACATGAATAAGAAATCCATGACAAACAAGGCGATAAGGATCTTAGTCCTACCAGGAACACGCAAATCACAAGTGGTTGGAGAATCCAAACCTCAAGCAACATATCGTACAGCTAATCACGACAAGTGAACCAACAACTCGCAAGTCCTCTCCCCAGGCAAACACGGCCGAAACCAGCAAGGTAGCGCCACCTCCACAATATATACGTACACGACCAGTACTTCATCCCACTGAAAAGGAATACGGGAAGACCAAAGTATCATTCCTCTAACAAGGAAAACTGGATGAGCAAGGTGTCCTCAGCCCTGAACACCCGTACTACCACGGGAGAATCCTCAACGACAAGATAGCTGACGAAACACGCTCAGTGAGTATATATTATGTATACCAGCAAACAATCAAGGAATCAAAGATATGTGTACAAACATAAAATCACAAATATCCAATAAAACAAATGCACATATAACATAATGAATCCAAGCACCAAGGAGGCATGACGGAAAAATCATATATATTCAATAAAAGAAGGAGTGCGATGGTACTTGGCTAGATCGAAGATACTCTGACTTAGTTACGAATCTCTCTCGACGCGGCTTCCAGCCCTATGTCGAGATCTGGTAATATAGTCCAAGCTTAATATGTTTTCTAACTATATATATAATAATATGCTTCTACATGATTTCATGACTCACTCACGATCATGAACCTATGCTTACAATCCTGGTGTCCTGGTATCAATTGATTAACTCACCCCTTATCTAATCAAACTAAAGAAAATTGGTTATCCATTACTCATTGGTCCAATTTTAACACATGATTATCTAGTTTATAATGGGTTTAAATTTGATAACAACTCTTGCAAAATCTTAACCAACCCCCTCTGACCATGTATGACATTGAACAAAGCCTTCATCCATCCTCTTCATTATATACGTTTGTCCACTAACCAAGATTGTGACGACCATCCCCTAAACAACCATTATCCGATGTACATTCTGGGACATGATCGCACACCAGCCCAATCTCCAGCTGTTCTATCCTGCTAGACATGTACCATCATGACGAAGAGTAATAAATCAACATACACCTGTAACTTAAGCTGATAATAAGATACAAGCCTAATATCCATGGCTATCGTACGTAAACATACAAAATAACAAGTGTCACAACATCCGCATAATCACATACATAGTATGTTTCACAAGCCTAGTACTCAGAGCCGACTATATACATATCAAAATAAAAACTAGCTGCTCGCACATCTCCCATCAACGATCTAAGTCTTCCTCTAGATCCATCCCTGTGGGGAAAAGGGGAGTGGTGACCTAATACGCTCAGTGAGGGAAAACATCACTACAGGGCTTAGTATATATAAAATATACATCATTAGTAAATCATACATATGAATATGTATCAAAATATGAAAGATCCATGCATTTAATCAGTGTGATATGCTGATTGTAATCAAGATAAGAATCCAGGATTACATGCAAATCCACTCACTTATCTTAAATTCAGTTAACATGCCATTCATATGAAAAACCCCGTATAAAACTGATGAAACAATCAACACAATGCATCTCAACATTCATCAATATCAATCATGTCAAGTGTTGCACCTAATCATGTCCACGTAAATTGAACCCTTACCATGCACGAGGCATGAATCCCATGCCGAAGCATGAAGTAATCCCATGCCGAAGCATGAAGTAATCTAGCACGAAGCTAATGTCATGTACGTACAGACTCCCCAAAAGATGCTCCCAAAAAGTATGGGTAGGGGTTTTTCATAAAATCAACGTCTCCATTTTAAAAGTCCCCTCCCAAATGGGTACTGACTATGGTCCCAAAGACCAATCATGTTCATTCTCTCAACACTGAGTTAACTACGTCAATCAGACAAGGTGCACACAAGACACACATTCTCAAATTCTTATCACTAGTTATCTTAGTACATATTCTATGTTATAATGCAAGTGTCAACACACTAATTATATGTAATCAACCATATCCCATCAGACAACTCAGTGAATGACTACCATTACTAGCCATTCACAAATCTCATACTACAATCATGCATTCACAAGCTATTTTGTAGTAAATCATGCATCTCATCATATGCAAACCCTCACTAGGGGTAATCATCTTGTAAATAACAAAATAATATTCACAACATGAATTGAAATCATTTATAAAACATGCGTTGAAAAACAAGTCCTGTAGGTCATCCACTTTCCACTCACCTTAGTGAAACTATGCACTAATTATCCTCCGATCCTCCCGCGGAGCTATCGACACCTTTCCCATGTCCTATTCATGGTTTCATACCATTACTCATCATTTCATATCAATCAGAAAGTATTTCTAATATGAAATGATACTATTCATGTCTATTCTAAAATGTTGGCTTTTTAATCCATAACCAATAAATCCGGGTCTTTAAACAACTGCCCACACTTTATCTATTAATTTAAATATATATTCCCGAACTATCGGAATGATCGGAATCAAATTCCAAGCATTTTAGAAAAAATGTCAAAAAATGCACTATTCATACCTATGGAGAGAGCTAGGCGGGCCAGCGTAGATCTAGGTGACCCCGCGTGGCTCTCTGCAGCCCATTTCCCCTCCAAGACAAGGGGCTAGGCGGGCCTGTTTGGGGTCCAGGCGGTCCCGCCTGGGCCTCTGTTTTGTGCTAGTTCGTTCTTGTAGTAATTGCTACAGTATTCCTTCAACTTGGATCTCTTACTCCAAGCTTGATTTACATCCAATTGACACCAAATTACTTCTAAACTCTAAATACACCTCATTAGATTCATTTCCATCTATTTATGCATCATTTCATCCATAAAAATCCCATATATAGGTCTCATTCATCAATTCATGAACTCATGACCTAATATGCATGAATACTCAATTAAAACCATTCAAATGCTCCAAGAATGGTGTTAAGCTTACCTCTTTGAAGTCTCATGCTCTAAAATTCATATTCTCGGGCTTTTCCTCGAGTTCCTTTGATTTCCTCCTCAAATGCCCTAAATCATGAACCGAAGCTCATAATCACATAAATCAAGCTCCAAATGAAGAGAATTCAATCTATACATGCTATCTAAGCGTTTCCTACCTTTGATTCTAGCTCAACGCCGAAGATTGATGAGTATCATTCAAAATCCTCAAGGTGCTATAATGCTTCTCCTTGGTTTGCCCGTGAGAGAGAGATGAGAGAATCCATTCATTCTTATCTCTTAAATTCACAAAGTGTTTACTTGAGGGGCAAAATTGTCATTTCACCTCTCAAAATTCATTAACTCATTTAATCCTCAAAAATAACTTAATCAATGTTATTCTCACAAAACATCTTTCTTAAACCTAATTTCTAACTTTATTGGACTGTTTTACCCCCTCATTTGAGGTTTCACTCTAATAGCCAATTTTCTATAAAAATTTGGGTTGTTACAAAGATCATGCTAATTCCCACACTAATACTTGTTAAATATTTCTTTTAACCTATGATACATGCCACGAGACCTTAGTATTACTTTCTTTTTTTTTATTAACGTGGATAACCCACATTCTATTATTCAGTGAGAAAGAGTAAAACTTTTACATATGATGCTCATGTTTGAGCCCCCCAGTAGTTCCCTCCCCTGGGCCCCTAGGGTCCCAAGTTACATAGTGTTTATGAGACTATCTCCTCTTCGAAATCATCCCCGATTGTTGACCCTTGAGGCTGGTTAGCGTGGATGGAGGCCAGAGAAGTACGGACGATGGATGTTAGCGTGCGCAGCTCCTCCTTCATATTAGCATTGACTCCATCAAGCCAGGAGAGAAGGAGGAAGGAGATGCCTCTGATTATCCGAGAGCAAACGCGTTGTTTATTCTGGAAGCATCTTCGGTTCCGTTCCAGCCATGTACTCCAAGTGATAGTCATAACCGCAAGATTCCACCCCAAACGATCTTCCTTAGGTAACTTTTCTCCTAAACCATGATGACCCCAGAGCTCCTGTGTCGCTTGGGGACAATTGGGGTGGTTAAACCGCATACAATAGTACTTCAATATTTGCCTTGTGATTGTGCAGCTAATAAGAAGGTGTTGTACTGTCTCATCGTGCTCATTGCATAGATAGCACAAGGTGCGGCTCCCTTTCCATTGGCGCTTGATGAGGTTGTCCAGAGTGAGGATCTTGTTCTTTGCAGCTAGCCAAGCGAATGTTAGGATCTTCTTTGGGCATGGGAGTCGCCATAGTTTGATGGGGAACGGACTCCGTAAACCCCCATCTACTGCAAAGGTGTATAATGACTTGACTGAGAACGCCCCATTTTGTCCCAAGTTCCCGATTCTAGTGTCCTCCCGGTCCTCCTGAGAAGTGTCAATTGCCTCACGGAGTGCTTCGAGCTCCAACATGCCCTCCCTAGTCAATGGTCCTTGCTTCAGTAGTGTGTTGTTCTATGCTAGGTTGTCCCTTGCCTTCCTCAGTGAGAGGTGTGGGTCCCTTGCAAAGTCAGCGATAGATGGAAAGATTTTGCTCGGTGCTTGCCCCTGAATCCATTTATCCTGCCACAGATTGACTTTGTCTCCCTTTCCCGCCCTCACTATCTGGCCCATGTCCACCAGCTTCCACTAATCTGACACCTCTTTCTAGAAATAGGATGATCTTGTCGAAGTACCCTTGTGCGGGTTAATGAAGGAGTTCCGGAAGTACTTACTTAGAATGATACTTCGACATATGTTGGTCTGCCCATTTAGGATCCCCTACCACCACTTTCCAATCATTGCAGCATTAAAACATCTAAGGTCCATAATGCCCCAGCCCCCATGCTCTTTCGGCCGACAGATGCGCTGCCAATTGACGAACTTGTATGCTTTGCCCTTGAGCTCCGGGCCATGCCATAGGAATTCTCTCCGGAGGTTGTCGATTTTCTTGGTGACCCACTCAGGTAGCTTGTAGATTGATAGCCGGTATTACTTTCATGTTACCAAACCATGACCTATATCCTCTCACTTTCATCAACTCAAAACTAATACCCAATCTTTTAATTAAGCTATAACAGCAACATTCATGGTCTTAAACATTTAATAGGCAAGCATACAGGTTCATCAAGGGGTCTTTAACCCAAGCATAACCAAAACCTAAATGCCTTCTTTGATGCTATCCTGTATGAAAATACTATGCATACAGCCCCTCATGGTTCTACCCTACAACCATAGTTCTCAGAAGAAGGTGAGTATTCTTATAGGAATAAAGATGGTTTACAACGCTCCGAGAAGAGCTTCGCCGGTCGTGCTAGTCTCCTCTACTCTTCCCTTGTTCCATCACGGTGTTCCGAGGTCCCGTAGTTTGACGGCGCCTCTTTAAAGAATAGTCACACATCCTAGTCAGGGGGGTGGAGGTTTGAACCACCAAGAGGGAGTAAGAGAAAGAAAGGTAAAGAAAGGCAGTCCGGACTGACCAATTTCAGCGTGGTTCTGCAATGTTTAGTCCCTACGATCGTCTCTCTCAACTCCCACGTCAGAGTTCTCCGCCTTTCCCTTGTCTAGGTTCTTCATCGGTGGCTTCGGTACGAGTGAATTCCACACCAGTTGCGAATGAGGCAATGTTCCTCTCTCTTTCTTTCTCTGGTTCTCTCTTGTCTCAATTGGAAAGAAGAGTAGACCTTGAAGAGAAGAGGGTCGTGTTTCTTATGGCATCAACACAGTGGATGTGAGGGGTTCGAGGCTACAATAATTTGAAGTGACTCGGCACTGCCCGTACCCGACGACTATCGCGACAACATCTTACTCGAATCCTCCCTTTAATTCGTGTCAGCGTCGATGAAGGAAGGAGTTCGTTTTGCCTCGGATATGCCCCTCGCCGTGGATGGACGTCTATGATTCGGTCCCTCGCAGCGAAGCTGAACTCACCTTCTCTCTTGTGACTCGAGATCACGGTGATCCCAACGATAAATGGCTTGGATAGCTTAACACGGCCTTCCATGCATTGGAACCAGTTTGAGATTCATTGTATGCACGTTCTCAAACATTTTTAGTAAAGCACCCCCATTCTTTCTCAAAACTCCTTGTTAAGTCCTTGTTCTTCAAATTATGAGAGGGGGTCTTTTGCATTTTAAACCCTAAATTCATTTCTAGTTACATGCAAGCCCTTCCTTATCCAAACTGTGAGAGAGAGTGATTCTAACACATTAGTCCACCATTCCTCAATTATTTAATCCAGGTCCTTTGCTCCTATATTTCATTTAATAACAAAACTTGTTATTAAAACCCTCCCCAAAATCACATTAACCCAAGCACGAGCTTAATTTACTTAAACATAATTAGAGATTTATAAATCCATAAAAGTGGCGCCTTTTACACCTGCAGACTCCCTAGGGCTAATGAAAGGGCGAATAAACCCCCAAATGGTGAGATTGTATTCTATGTAGATGCCCTGTTCTCTGCTCTTCGACTTCCCTTAGCTCCTGTTTTTCGCGAAATCCTTCTTTATTACAAAGTGTGCCCTACTCAATTAGTTCCAAATTCATTGAAGGTCGTGTGGGGTTTTGTTATGGTTTTCCAATCGCTGGGGCTGGAACTGACCATGCATTAGTTCCACCTCTTGTTCCTTTTGAAACTCTCTCTTTTTCTGGGTTGGTACTGTTTCCTTACCCGGCCCGGGAAGTCTTTCCAAGGTCCCCGATCATCCCCCTCTAATGAGTGGCAAGATAAGTTCTTTTTCTCTTCATATGAGGGGTCCTGGAGAGTTCCTCACAAGTGTGGGCGGCCAAAGATGGACACCGCTTGTAAGAAAGGAGAGTCAGCCGAAGAAAAGGTTCAACTAGAAGTTCTCAGGAATCTATCCAAATTTCCTTTGGATCGGCTCATAACCCCGGAGAAACTAAGGGACCATGGTCTTTTTCTATCAATGGGTAGGGAATTGGATAGCTCGCTTTCTTGCCAAGTTCTCCACATTGTGTGCTAACGTCATCTCATTCCTATGGCTCGTGTTTCTTCGATTACCACTGGGGGTGGGAAAAAGAGGAAGTTGGTGGGTGAGCCTAGCAATCCAGACGAGAAGTCCGACATCGATTGGCTTGGTTCCTTGAGTAACTGGGAGAAAGAGACCCTAGTGCTTGAGTCGGGGTATCAACCTTCCTTGGGCTTAGCTACCGAGGTTGGTGAGGAGGCGGATGTGATGATAATTGGTTGCTCCTTGTCTTTTCCTCTTGCTCAAGGGACTTGTGTCTTTGAGCCTGCTTTGGTCAGGACTTCTCGGGACCATGCCTTATACCCTTCGGGTGACGCAGCCGGGGCTACGACGTCCGCAAAGGGTTTGTCTTGCCTGAACACGGACAGGGGGTTGTCGCTTTTGTCCAAGCGACTACTGGCCGATCGTCTTCTCTTGCTCAAATCATCGGTATGAGTTTTGTCATGCTGATGATTCCCTATTTGAGCTTTCTAATGATTTATCATGTCTGGTATTCAGGTTGGCTAACTCCTAGGTCATACAACCCGACGTCTTTACAGCGATGTGGAGCAGGAGGAGGCCACCAAGGATTTGATGAACTTGCTCAAGTCTGAAGTTGCAGATCTAAAGAAGTTAGGGGTGGGGCTTGAGAAGGTCCTAGCGTGCACCGGAAGGATCGGGATCATTTGAGAGAAAACTGCGAGGCTTCGAGGTTGTTATGTACATAGCTTGAAACCCGGGCTGAGCTTCTCCCGGGTGAGAAGGAGGTAGTTGCAAATGAGTTATCTTTGACCCGCGAGCTTATGAACGCCCTCTTGCGGAAACAGGATGCCATTGTTCATGATTTTATTGCAACTAAAAAGTCCTTGGAGGGTGTTGAAAAGGCTCGTGACGACGAGGAAGCCCGAAGGGATATACTCATCGGTATCGGCATTGACGATTACATAGGCTCCCATTCATGGGCTGAATATTTGCAGGAGGCGATAGAGAATTATCTTCAATCCCGAGAATTCTTGGCTTATCTAAATGGTGAATGATGCACGCACAAATATGCGCAATACTCTCCCGCAAGTATACGTGGTCGATCAAGTAGTAAAATACCCAAAGATAGGGTAGTCGAATCCACAGGTATTGGACACTAGTACTAATTATCCTTTATTACCTAGCATAAACTAAACTATGTGTGATGATTGGATATCTGAATTAAAAGACTAATGCGAACAATTGGGGGATTGGGGTTAATCAAAGATGAAATATGGTACCTCAGATCACAATCCTCCTAGGATTCCCTTCCTAATAATTGATTCCCTATTACTTTGTAATTACTAACAACTCCTAGACGATGTAGCAATTGCACTTCTCAGCGCAACACCCGATCTCTCGTGATTCTCATGCACGCCTAACACCTATGTCTGGCTACAACCAATATAGATAAATCCCCGGGCTAGTACAATTTTCTAACTGTTCTGAATCATCCGCACAAACATTGAGGGTGTTGGATGCTCTATACCACTAAGATAGATGACTTCAGGCTTATGTACAGAAAAACCATACAAGGGTATCTAGAACGGTAACAACTCCGAGCTAATACAATGATAACCACACAACTATCCAACACAAATAATATCCTGCTAATGCTATCCCTTGAGGAGATAGATGATCGGGCTTATGCAAGTGAAACCACATAGAGTTGCAAACATAGACAATTAAGATGCTAACAAAATTTATTAATAAACTAAAACCGAACATATTAAGAAATCAATCAATAAGTTTATCCTAGGATTCATGTGTTTGAGGCACCATAAAAGGTTTATTCTCTCATGCTATAGACTACCATAACTACAATACAAGAGGAGACTATAAAGATAGGCATAAAAAGCTTCCCTAGACTGTCTCCTGTGCCTTCATTTCCTCTATAGAACCCTAGCTGCTGCAGCGAAAATCACCCAAGACTGCTCCACCAAAAGTTATTTTCTAGGGTAACATGGTGGCTATTTATAGATCTTCAATCTGTAAAGCACGGCCATGTTCATCTAGAGCACGCCCGTGTTGTCTTGAGCATGGCCATGTTTCATCTAGAACACGCCCGTGCTCTTCGTAAATATGTCGTGGCTGACGCGTTTTTAAACAAAGAGTTGAACAATCTTAAGCATGCTCGTGCTTGATAAGCACGATCGTGTTTAGTAAGACCATGACCGTATGCTTCTCTGCAAGTGTGGTCTTTTGCTCTTTTTGCTTCGCTACGTCCCGTTTCTTGTTCCTTTTGCCCTGGTTACCTGTTTACCTGTTCAATCACAAAGGAATACCCACAGAAGTACAAAAATAGAGAATTGATGCCTGGAAATGGATAAGTGCATATAAATATCATAAGAAGAATATGTATAATAATGCACTTAACAGTGAACACCGGAAAGCCCCTGAGGAACCCATGGCCATGTTCAACGCCAATACGAAACTCATGGGGGTCGCCAAAAAGAGCGCCAAAGATGGTTTTTCTGTGTTTCAAACCCTGATACACGTTCATCCCAACTAGTCTCTTGGAACAATCCCTTATGTGGAGGCCATAAAGGTTTGGCAGGAGATTCAGCTAGAAGAAAATGCGAAATGCTCTGATCCTGGTATTTGGTGACTTGGTTGTTTTATAGAATATCGACTATTGTAATGTTCCAGTTGTTGAGTCTGGTGTCTTCTAATGAAAACGTCTTCTGCCCTTTGTTGTGAACATTTCATCGTACCTTTTCCCTCTGTTGTGGTACATGTTTGTGGGGGTATTCCAGGAATATCCTACCCCCCCCAGCTTTTTCTCGGGGAACCGAATTGGGTCTTGGTGATTGGTGCGTTTTATTTGTGGGCACTTCTGTTGGTACTCGATTCTCATTTCTCGGTCACGCTCTTGGCTGTCGCTATGTTATTCGCGCTCCTGGGTGCTGCTAAAGCAGTCATACTCCTGGGTGAGTGGTTTGCGTACACGCTCCTGGGTGTCGGGAAATCGGTAACTCTCCTGGGTGTCACTATGCTACTCGCGCTCCTGAGTGTCGTTAAAACGGTTATGCTCCTGGGCACGTAGTTTGCGTACACGCTCCTGGGTGCCTTGAAGTTGGTTGAAAAAAAGAAAGGTTTTGGGAACCCAGCCCTTATTGTAAATTAACTTTCCATAACGATTTCTTAGAGAAATTGGCCTTTAGGAAAGGGACTTTGAATATGGGTCTTTGGAACTCGGCCCTTAGAAGTGGTACTTTAAATGCGAGTATTGGGAACCTGACCCTTAGTAACGGGACTTTTCATAATTAAGAAACTATTTTTGGGAAATTGGCCCTTAAAAGAGGGACTTCTTTTGGTGCTCAGAAGTAGAAGGCCTTGGGAGCTTTTGTCCTTCCATGTCTGTGAGGTAGTAGGTTCCTGATCGGACAATCTCTGTCACTACATCAGGCCCTTCTCATGTTAGGGTTAGCTTGCCATTTCTGCTCTTATTCTTGTGGAAAATGTTTTGCCATAAGACCAGATCCCCGACATGAAAGATGACCTCCTTAACTCTTTCATTATAGAATTTTCGGACCCTTTGACGATACGCTGCCGCCTTAGTTTCTGCAGCCTCCCTTTTCTCCTCCAGGAGGTCTAGCTCTGCGTGTAGTCGCTTGTCGTTTGTTGGTAGGTCAAATCCTAGAATGCATGGGGTAGGTAATATGACCTCTACCGGGATGACGGCGTCAACACCATAAGTGAAGCCAAATGGAATCTCCCCAATAGGCGATCTTCGGGTGGTACGGTATGCCCATAAGTTGCTTTGGAGCTCATCTGTCCAGCTTGAACCAACCTATATTACCCGGGTCTTTAAGCCCTGGAGGATGGTGCAGTTAGTTACCTCCACCGGTCGATTGGCCTGTGGGTGAGTAACCGACATCCGCCTGGCATCAATTCCATCTCCGTGCAGTAGTCCTTGAATCTGCGGCTGTTGAACTACAGGCCGTTATCTGTAACAATGGCCGCTGGTATCCCGAGTCTAGAGACGATAGTCTTGAAGATGAACTTTTGGCAGGCTCTTTCAGTTATTGTCCCTAGCGGCTCTACTTTCACCCATTTAGTGAAATAATCAATTGGAATAATGATAAACTTTTGTTGTTATATGGCTACGGGGAAGGGACCCAAGATATCAACTCCTCAAATAACAAAGGGCATGGAGCTGACGATTGAGGTGAGCAGCACTGTGGGGCGCCTTTGAACGTTGGCATGTCAATGGTAGATGTCACACTTTTTTGTCATCTCATTAGCATCATTGGATAACGTGGGCCAATAGAAACCTTGGCTCAGGACTTTATGCCCGAGTGCTTCTCCCCCGACATGATCTCTGCAGATTCCTTCATCAGTTTTCCGCACAGCATATCTACCTCTGGTGGACGCAAATACCTTAAGTACGATAGGGACTATGGCCTTTTTGTATAACTGCCCTGCTATTATAGCATACAGGGCCGATTTATAAGCCACCCTCCTGGCTTCTTTCGGGTTAGCCGGTAAAGTACCGTCTTGTAGATATTGTTGGATGGGATCCATCCAGCAAGGTTGTGTTTCAATTTCTTGCACTTCTTGTTCCA
Source organism: Dioscorea zingiberensis (assembly GCA_026586065.1). Classification (NCBI taxonomy): domain Eukaryota; kingdom Viridiplantae; phylum Streptophyta; class Magnoliopsida; order Dioscoreales; family Dioscoreaceae; genus Dioscorea; species Dioscorea zingiberensis. The sequence goes on along the minus strand of CM048826.1, from coordinate 10,470,841 downwards.
CTAGAATTTCGATGCTTCTGTGATCCAGATGTTGTATATTGATGGGAGTATCGAGGCTGGTGGTTAAGGATGAAGCCAGTTTGTATAGTGAATCCGCTTCTTCATTGTCTGCCAAAGGTATCCGTACTAGGAGAAAATGCCAGAATCCCTTTGCAAGCCTTTGAACGACCTCCCGGTATCTGGTCATATTTTCTTCTCGGGCTTCAAATTCACCGCTCCATTGGCCGACCACTAGCTGGGAGTCGGTATGGGCTTGGAGATCTTGTACTTTAAGGCCTCTAGCGAGGCATAGGCGGGAAATTAGGCTTAATATTCAGCTTCATTCTTGGTGGCCTTGAACGCGAAGCTAAGCGCGGTTATGCTTTCCATCCTATTAGTGAGTGTAGAACTATACCGGCCCCTGAGCCCTTGTCAATTGATGACCCATCTACATATAGGTTCCAAATATCGGTCAGGCCCAATTCTTTTGACTTATGGTCGTTTTGGATGTCATTCTCTGGCCTAACCATCTTCGTAATAAAGGTTGCCAAAACTTAGGCTTTCACAGCGGTGCTTGGTTTTTACTCGATGGTATGCTCCCCTAACTCAATCGCCCATCTAACCAACCTCCCTGATGTCTCATGTCATTGTAGTATATGCTGTAGAAGTTGGTCAATCAGGACTATGACTTTATAGGCTTGAAGTAGGGCCAAAGGCGGCCAGCTGAAGTAATGAGAGCATAGGCAATCTTCTCGGTTAGTAGATAGTGGACCTCTGGGTCAGTCAATACTTTGCTAGTGTAATATACAGGTTTTTGATTTCCCATGTCTTCTAGGAGAACGACTGAGCTGACCGCATAAGGGACTGTTGCCAGGTATAGATATAGATCCTCGCCAGGTTGTGGCTCTACGAGCAGTAGAGGGGATCTAAGGTACTCCTTGAGATGTTGGAAAACGGTTACGCATTCCCCATTCTACTCAGCCTTGGGGGCTCTCCGCAGAGCTCAAAAAAATGGCAGGTTTCTTTCCCCAACCCTAGAAATGAAACGCCCTAATGCTGCCAAGCGGCCAAGCAGAGTTTGAATTTCCTTCAGCGGTACCGTAACAATGGTTCGGATCTCATCTTGGAGGCCATATTCAAACCTCCTGCATTTTTCATACTCATCAGCTATCTAAGAAGTTGCATACCTCCCCAGATCTGTGAATTTGGCCTTATACTCGGCCACAGAAAGACTCTCCTGTACGAGACTCATGAATTCCTGTAGCTTTACGTCTTTATATACCCGAGACATATACTTCCGGTCAAAAGCTTCTCAGAAATCAGTCCAAGTAATATCTGCTTGACATGTCAGGCGCCGCTTAATTGTCAACCACTAGTGTAGAGCCCCTGTCCTAGTAGCAAAGTGACAGTAGTCACCTTCTCCTCCTCAGGGCACATCAGGGCGTGGAAAACTAGCTCTAGGTGGGTGATTTAGTTCTCTCCCAAGGCTGGGTCATGTGTTCCAGTAAATTGTGTTACTCCCATATTACGGGCTCTTGTGAAAAAATCTTGTTTTCCAGGCCTCGGTTGCTGGTAGTTTGGAAATGCTGCAAAAGACTGTGCCATTTGATCAAAAAACTATTGCATTCCTGGGTTATGCCCCTGTCTATATTGTAGGTAGGATTCTTTAGCATATGCTTCTTCTGGCTCAGAAGCCTCCACGTGAGGCTCCTCCATGGGTCCCTGACGCGGCACCTGCGGTGGTCTCCTGGGTCTACTCCTTGGGGGCATTCTATAACATCCAAAGGCGTCAGTTTAACGACATAAGTCTACTTAGCAATAGTTACGGCTAAACATATTATGTCTACTGACACAGACTCTCACTCAGTCTTTTTCCTGTATTCTGTGGCTTCTGAAGAACTGCCTTATTTCCCATTCGGCCTAACTACGAACGGTGGCTCACATCCTATGGCTGTGACTTTCCTTAAGACTCTAAAATTCAAGAGTAACTGCTCCGATTGGTCCTAAGGTTCTGAGTATGTCAATCATGTCATCTAGACTCTTACGATCGAATTTCCTAAGATCAAGCAGTTCTCATACCACTAAATGTAACACCCGTTCCCAAAACATTAATAGATGTCGCACCAGCTTGGCCGAGAGTGCACTCAGCCCATAAGCTGTATAATGTAAACCTTATAACAATGATAATAAACTAATAAACATAATTTAATAAACAAAATATTTAAAATCTTATACAAGGTTTACAAATCTTGCGGAAGTGTTCTAAAATTCTAAACATCAATTAAGAACAGGCTATCCTCATCTACTAAGTCAGAGCCATCTACAGGAACACTCAATCTTGTCTACCTGCACATTTCACTTGAGTGAGAATCACTATACAAGATACAAGTATAACATCAGATATAAGAGTATTGAAGTAATGCTAATCATATGCATTATCTTTCAGTCAATTAACATGCTAAAAGCATAAGAAACTCGGATAAATCCAAATCATGGAAATCTCAATGTCGACACATGAATAGAAAGAATGATTCTACAATTATTCTAGGCAATCTAATCATTACACTAGCCTCCTGGTGTATCTTATCAATCTAATATGAACCCAAAATTTCAATATCAAGAAGTCTGGTCTCTACGGACTATGCTCCTACAGAACCGTAGGACAAATCTAATATCCGGCCTCTACGAACTGTGCTCCCACAGAATCATAGGACAAATCTGGTAGCCGGTCTCTACGACTGTGCTCCCACAGAATCGTAGGTCTAATCAGGTAGCCGGTCTCTATGAACTGTGTTCCCACAGAATCTTAGGACTAATCTGGTGGTCGGTCTTTACGAACTCTGCTCCCACAAAATCGTAGGACTAATCCGGTGGTCGGTCCTACCTCAATACCCCGGAATAATACCAGATAAATCCCGGGCAGAATGTATCATTGTCCCCAACGACCTTCTGATATAAACCAACTTGTCTTGATTAAGGTAAACATTTGCCAATATTTCTAATATCTCTTTTGTCTTATTCTTGTTCTCATTCTTTATTTCCTCTATTCATATATATTTTCATTTACAATACATGAATAAAACAATCAAGACGCTAGTATTATGATTATAATATCAAACCAGCGACATTGCACAAACTTGGATATAAAACCCATATAAAATTGTATAAACAAAACCGACGATCAAATCCGATCATAAAAACCATTCCATGTATACTGTAATCACTCACTTGACGTCCTTAGCAAGCTTAAGTGTAACTAGGTCCACCCAACGCTCTCGGGACGTCCTTTCCTCTTCCTAGTATTTACATTACGAACAATAGTAAATACTAAAACCATGCCCTTATAAAATTACTTCTAAATCTCAGCAATGTAGTCCTAACTTAGAATGCAGGAATTTTCTGCCAATTATGCACGGTCTGTCCATAACTTTCACTCTAGATATCAGATTTCCCCAATTTAGGCTTGTTAGAAAGATAACTTCAAGATCTTTCCATTGATATATAATGCATTCCTAACGAAGTAATATAGAGGGTGCAGCTGTCCCTCGAAGGGGCCAGCCAACTGCAGGTATACACATATATACCATTGAAGCATCATAAAAACTTAGTGATGGACATCACCATAAACAACCCCCACACTTAGTATTAAAAATTGAACTCAGCACCTAGTTGTAATTACTAGTTGGAAATCAGTTACAAGATAACAACTTCTAGTCTTTAAGAACTGGACATCATATAATTCCCCATCCTAATGAATTTCAGTTTGCTAGCTCATCAAATCTCAAAATTTAAGCTTGCCATCATCATGCAAAGAAAATCTGAATTTAACTATTGGTCCGAGTAAGTGCAATGTAGTTTACTAAGGTATTTCTGAAATTCAAATCACAACAATGACACCTCCTGCGATTAGAATTATTATAACAAGATCTAAAGGTTTAGCTCATCACCAACTAATATTTTCCTGCTCTCTCTTGAGCATTCTTACATTCTGCTTATACAATCGTTGCATTCAAAAACAGGAAATCATAGCATATTCCATGTTTGCAAAACCAAATTTCATATGCAAGATCATTGTGACATTCCATCAAATAGGTGTTGGGCATGTTAAATTTCTACAATTCAACTTTCTTCTTCTATGTATTCGCTCCAACACAGACGAATGAAATCATATGTAGGGAAGACATAATTTAGGGGTTTTCATACTTTACTTTAACAACAATTTAATTTGTTCATAGCCTTTAGTTTAGCATCAACCATGAAGTCCTCAAAGGCATTTCAACAAGCAATTGATATGCAACCTTTAACCAAATTTTGGCAGCATAACTTTTGGATTTCTTAACCTTCATTTCTACAAACATATAACCACAATGCCGATTTTTTTATACAGTCATAAGTTCTAATATTCTTGTCAAATTCTTGTTCAATGTTCTACAAGTACACCAATCAATCAAGCTCTCATATCTTAACAAAAATCCAGAATCAATTTCCCACCAGAATTCCACCAACATGAGAATCTCCTGCAGTCCAGGAAGTCACTGACACTATTCTTCGGATGGTGTTGCAGCCGGTAAGGAGAGGAGGTGGCAGTAGGGGGCTTGAGCGAGGATTCTTTGGCGCACTGAAGCTCAAGCCGCCGCTCGTAACTAAGAGGAACTGTCCGCCGTAAATGCCGTGAGGAGCCGTGGAGGTGGTCCGGTGGTACAGTTCTTCTGTCGTGGCTTTGTCGGTCGGCGCCCGGTCGTATGTATGATCGCAGCCTTGATAGTAGTTTGTCGAGGCGATGTCGGTATTCTCCTCGTTGGAGATCGCGCAAGCAAGGCGAAGAGCAAGGATCGTAGAAGTGGAAATCGGTAAGGGATTTTCCAGTTCAGCAGAGATTGAGCTTTAAAGGGCAACCCCTTCACTGTGGCCTCACAAGGCCTCTGTGTGCTCACGGGAAGGAGGGAACAAGATCCAAAATCTTCGTGGGTCTCCATCGCGCCCACAGTGCCCATTTTCCCTCTCGTGGACCAACAGGGAAGAAAGATGGCTGGCTCCTCTCTCTCTCCCTCAATTTAATTTTTTTAATAACCTAAGTCCCCAATTATTTTTAAACTTAGGTAATATTAAACCAATCCCCTTTTAATTTGACTTTATCCTAAAACCTTTAACACTTAATTTAAATAGAGATTAGGTTTTATATTTTATTTGATTTCATCAGTATTATTTAGTTCCTTCTATTATTTATCAACTCAATACTCGAATTTAATTAAAACTTAGTAATTCTTTCAATTAATTAATTGGAATTAATTCTACTTGGCCTGGCGGAACTTGACCTTCTTTGGCCCAAATTCTTTGCGAGACTGAAATTTAGACTCATCAACTCCCAATTTTCTCTTAATTTAATTTTACCAGTAATTAATTCATTTCCAGTGCAATTAATCTCGTGGGATTTTCCATAAGTTTTCAAAATTTACATTGAAAAATTTCTGGGCGTTACATTTATAGCCATAATTTCTGCAATCCCGCCCGCTGTCTTGCCTTTAAGGAGTGTGATGTAACATTGCCGGGAGGCTGGTTGGTCCCCCCTTACTTCTCCACATCCAATTTTAGTAGGAAACTTCAGGAGCAAGTGGTATATGGAGACGATTGCCTTCAGGGAGTTGAGTGTCAGCCACCCCAAGATGATGTTGTAGCCAGACGCGCATCGAACTACCAAGAAGTTTGCAGTGATTGTTGCTTGGTGGGGGTATGTTCCTACGGTCAGAGGGAGCGAAACTACCCCCTCAGGCTGTATCGTGTTTCCCGTGAAGACCATCAATGGAGTTTTCACCAACTTCAAACCCCGGGCTTCTAGGTCCATCTGCTCATAAGCACTCCAGAAGAGAATGTCAACCGAACTCCCCATATCGACTAGAACTCTTTTGACTTTGGAGTTCGCCATGATTACCATAACTACTATTGCATCATCATGGGGGTGTGCCACCCTCCCGAAATCATCGCCCGAGAATGTGATGAGGGTGCCCGACTTGGATTTCTTCGACGGACATACTCGGATGGGCACCTGTGCATAGGATTTTTTGAGTTGCCACACTATTACCCCAGCCCCACTAGGTCCTCCGATAATGACGTTAACCACTATGATGGGCTCATCTCTTGGTTCCTGGGGAGGGGGGTTTGCAGGGCAAAGAGTTTCTGTAGCTGTTCCTCCATCCTCTGGAGGGCCTGGATGAAGGTCTCCACTTCACGCTCAAAGTATTGGCAGCGTTCTCGTGAGTTATCACCCCTCTTCGGTGTTTTATTTGGGGCTGAAGGAGAGCTAGTTGTCTATCCTCTCCAGGTTTCCATGACTTTTTGTTCTAGTTGTCCCTACGGACGACGCCAATTTGTTAGCCAGTAATCTGGTTATGCCATGTGGACTCTTCAGTTGTCCAGCTATTGATGGTCTTCCAGGAAGAAAGACCTAGTTGTAGGTGCGCTCTCCTTGAGTTCACCTGTAATAAGGACAGGAACAAAGGAAAACTGTGAGAGGGGGTAGGACTTTGTTGCCCGTGCCTGCTCCAACGGTCAAGTTAGTAGCTTGATAGGAGAAGAAGGATGAGGAGCAAGAGGTTTTTATGTAGGTTTATTGCTTACCTTCCTCCTTGGTGTCTTTTCTCCATATATCTCTCCTTTTCTTGGGGATTCGTGCCCCTCCTGTGCTCTGTCTTGTCCCCTTGTCTTTTTTTTTTAGTGGAAGTATGGTGGCGGCTCTTAGGGGGCGAACCTTATCATGACCGGAGAAAAGCTAGGAGGGATATGTGCACTTGCAGGTTATGAGCATATCAATATACATTGTGAAATTTTATAGAGATTTACTCAATTAAACCGTTTTCTATTTTTTTTTTATAAGAATAAAGTTATAAACAAAGTCATATTCCTTTATATATGTTCAACTGATTTGATGATTACGCGATCGAGAGAATCTGAAGGAATAGGGATGTCCAAGTCCAATGATGGAGGACTGAAGGAAGACAGGTGTCTAATGATGGAAGACTGATTGATCAGACAAAGAAGAACTATATCACAAGAAATTTTTAGCAACATGTTAAATATGATCCAAACCATATTAATTTATTTTTATATTACTTTTTTAATCGTAACAAGATCTACAATAATTAAGAGTTCTAAACCTAAAAATCAATTTACTTTTTGGTTTTCTACATTCATATATGCTTATAAAAAATTAGATTTTGTGTAAGTGAGCTTAATAGAAAACTTTATTTACATTTTATAAAGAGCAGGTGCACTATTAGTTTATGAAATAAGGATTTTTGGTCAATTTGTTTTTTAATTGAAAAGTACATAAATTTAATCGAGTTCGGGGCTTGCTGTGCCTTAGGCACAGCAGCCCCTACAGTGCCTTAATTTGGGGCACTTATATTATCTTTGAATGAAATCCAACCATACGGATGGAAAGATCATGAAAAAATGAATCAACATGTCAATTTTCATACAATTTGGTTACCGTTTTGTCCTCCCACTGAATGGTTCTTATTTTATAGAAATTTGAACGGTACAAATTTTACCATTTTCAACCGTTAAGTGGGAGGACCAGGACTAAACGGTAACCAAATCGTATTAAAATTGACATGCTGATTCATTTTTCCATGATCTTTTCATCCGTACGATTGGATTTTGTTCAAAGATAATATAAGTGTCCCAAATTGAGGCACTGTAGGCTACTGTGCCTAACGCACAGCAGCCCCCCGAACTCAATTTAATCTCCATATGATTATAAAACATTTTTTTTTAGATTCTATTAAAAAAAATTTATTAATGGAGATGTGTCCAAACTTATAAACTCTTTTTCTTTCTCTCTTTTAACCGATAAGAGACCATTGCTGGTATTTCTAACAATTCATCTTCCACATGTTATATATTTTAATTTTTATAATTATTAAATTATATACTACTTACGTTTTACCATCCATGTCAATATTATAATTTATTTGAATCTATTGGTTAAACAACAAGAGATCTATAGCAATCATGAGGGACAAGTACCATTTTAATTTTTATAATTATTAAATTATATACAGTCCCGTTGTGACTGTATAGATCATTTGGACAAATACCATCATGAGGGAGTACTGCCGTTCCACTCCTTCTACATCAACTCTCTTGGGTGTTTTTGCCTGTACTAAGTGGTTGGGTGCTACCTGATCGCAACAAAAATTTGACACTATTTGTAATAGAGGATCACCTAGGAACCTTTTTACAATCAATAAAAGTGGTTTATCCATATTTATCAAAAAAAAAAAGATCTATAGCAATCACCGGTCTTAGTTCCACGACAAAATTGATCTACTTTTCAATTTAGTTCAATGGTTAATAATGCACTGACTCTTCTAACAAATAAAATCATAGTTTTCTTTTTTTTTTTGGTAATATGAGCAGTAAGCTGCTAAAAAATTAAGGGTGTTTACAAGTCTAGATAGAGTAAATACGAGAGTAGGGTCCATGCACATGTGGGCGTTAGGACAATCAGTCACAACCACTGCTCATACTCTCAGAAATGTGTCATATTTAATACGTGCCCTATTTCCATCACTTAAAAACACTTCTGAAGAGAAAAAAAATCATATATTTTTTTCCTAGGCTGTTGATTTTTCCAAAGACTACATATATGTATATTTCATTTCATGTTAAATCACATAAAATTCTCAAATTAAAGAAAAATCGATTTTTATGTTAGGCAGTTTGTAAACAAAGAATTACAACAAAGATTAAAAACCTCAAACTTTAACTTTTAAATAGAGTGGTGAGCCATGGCTCATGAATCATGGGAGAGAGAGGGGACCGAAGTAGTGTTTGTATTAATATGAAGAGTATTTTGGGTGTGCTATCCAAATGTTTCGCTGGACCACACTCCCTTTCCTTGTTGCCAACTCACATGAACCTCCCTACCTTTTATCATTCTATAAAATTTAAGACATTCAACATGAATACTATCATCATCACACTATAAAGTGATACAAATGAAAGAATCAAAGCGTAATTTTTCAATATTATGTATTACTTTTTTGGGCTTTTTGCATGTGTACCCCTGAATAATTTTGAAATTATATATTTACCCTTAAATAAAACATAATTGCATACATACCCTTGAGTAATATGTATAATTGTGTATATACCCCTGGGGTTAAAATCAGATAAAAACTGTCAGTTAACAAACGGCAGACATGCAAAATGATGATTATACCCTTTGTATATATATCCTGAAAATTTTGTTTGACTGTAGATTTAAAAAAAAAAACCTTAAAAATCTAAAATTTAAAATAGTTAAAATATATAAAGAGGAGACAAACACTTAACCTAAGTTGTAACCATGGTTAAGATTATTTGGTTAACTTTTGTCAACGGACCCTAACAGCAGGGCATATCCACAATTCAACCTGTTTTTTAGGGGTATATAAGCAATTATGATATTTTTGGGGGGTAAATATTCGATTATGAAACTTTTGAGGGGTATAAAACTAATTTCCCCTTCTTTTTTTTATAAATGGGGATATAAATGGGTGTTAATGAAATAATAGTGATGCTAATTTCAAGATCAATCATAGTGCTAATTATGTTAAGGAAATATTCATGATATTGATTGGAGATCATCATGATGCTAATTATGGAGATAATTAGGAGTTACTTAACTGTGGAGAAAGTTAGGGTAACTTGAAGAGAAAGTTTGTGTGATATTTCATTTGTACTCTCTCTCTCTCTCTCTCTCTCTCTCTCTCTCTATATATATATATATATATATATATATATATATATATATATATATAAACCTTCTTGTAAACACACACAAAAACCTACAATTCAATTTCATCAATTCAAATTCCCTTTTCATATTCAATTTGTTTTTCATTAAAATTCCTTTTCATATTTAATTTCCTTTTCATGGTAGCAGAGCTGTTTTTCAGATTTCTCCTGAAGGTCCATCACCTTGGGAAAATCTAATTTCCTTTCTTTATACTTCTCATCTACATCTACATAAAAAATTCCTAATTTTATCTTCCTCAACCAAAGATGATGATTCTATCAAAGATACTACGCGCCCAATTTCAATCATTCTTGATGGCCATAACTACACACGATGGGCTACATCTATGCGGAGTTATTTAAAAGGGATGAAGCTATGGCTTGTTGTCACCGGAGAACGAACGACACCAATCAAGCAATCCGATGAGTCTGATGACAAGTTTGTCAATCGCCTTGAGGACTGGGAAAGTAAAAACCATCGTATCCTTAAATGGTTTACCAATACAACTATTCCTTCTATCAATGTTCATTTTGGGTGTTTTGAGCTCGCAAAAGAAGCCTGAGATTTTATTGCTCCACAGTACAACTCTACTACCCTTTCTCATCAATATCATCTTATGATTACGTTGTCTCAACTTCGACAAGAAACAGGTCAGTCTATTGATGATTTCCATTCCAAAATGCAACATTTGTGGAATATGCTTGAGTCTTCTGAGCCAAACTTACACATGACCAAGATATTTTTCTTACTTATTGAAATCAAATTTGGCTTATCCAATTTCTCATGGCTCTAAGAGATGAATTTAAAAATACCAGGTCTTCACTTTTGCGTCGACATCCTCTACCAACCATCGAGAATGCGCTAACAAAGTTAATTTTTGAAGAAACTCGGTTAGCTATGACTCGCTTTCCTAGGTTGGATACTGTGGCTTCTGTCACTCCAAATTCTCGCATCGGTTCTGCTCAACCTTGTCACTGATGTGGGAGAACTAATCATCTTGTTGCCCAATGTAAGGCTAGCTTTCATGCCAATGGGACACGACTTTCAACCAACCAAGCACCACGGAGTCATACTGCTTCAACATCTTCCTCAGATACATGTTCCCGTTGTGGAAGAACAAATCATCCTCTTGCTCAATGTAAAGCTGTTTATCATACCAATGGAACTCGACTTTCTACTCCTCTCACAAATGTAGTTGTTGCAACACCTAACACAGAATCCACTTCCAAGTCTTTTGGTAAATTTACACTTCCATCATATGACCTTCAAATCTTGATTGATAAACTAATGTCCAAATCTCAACATACTGCCATGGCTGCTGCTCTATTAGGTAACTTGGTTATTTGATACTGTATGTGGAAATCATATGACTTCTGATTCTTCTTTATTTAAGAACACATTGCCTATACCAAATCCTTCCAATATTACAACTGCTAATGGTTTCACCTTGACAACCACCTACATTGGTACTGTAGATACCTCTACTCTTTGCATACCTGATACTTATTTTGTTCCTAACCTCGCCTTCAATTTGATTTTTGTTGGCCAACTTTGTGATCTTGGTCTTGATTTACATTTTTCTAACCATTATGGATGTATTATACAGGATCCTCGAACGGGTCAGAAAGTTGGGACAGGGCGTAAGATTGGACCACTATTTGAACTTGAAAGTCTAAAAGTTCCACATCACTTCATTACTGCTGCTACACCTGACTCCAAATCCTTTCCTACTTCCTTAGATCTGTGGCACTCTAGATTGGGTCATGCATCTTTTTCTCGAGTTAAAACATTAGCTTCTACTAGTGTTTTAGGAGACACCACAAATAACACCTTTGAATGTTTGTCTTGACAACTTGGAAAACAACATGCCATACCATTCAATAATAGTGAATCCTCTTCTGTTGCACAATTTGATTTAGTACATTCTGATATTTGAGGTCCTACTCCAATAGCTACTATGGGAGGATCACGGTATTTTGTTATTTTTATTGATGATTTTTCACGATATACTTGGTTATATTTGTTTAAACAATGATCTAAACTCTTGTCAATTTTTCATGAATTTACTAACATGATCAAGACCCAGTTCTCTAGCACAATCAAAATTTTTCGATTTGACAATACTGCTGAATATACTTCAATTAAGTTTTGTAACATGTTAAAGAATCATAGTACTCTCTCTCATTGGTCATGTCCACATACTTCCCAACAAAATGGTCGAGCTGAAAGAAAACATCGGCACATACTCAACACTGTTCGTACTATCCTTGTTTCTTCTTCACTTCCCGAACAATTTTGGGGAGAAGCTGCTCTTACTGCAGTATACACCATCAATCGAGTTCCCACACCAGTCCTAGGTACACGATCCCCTTATGAATGCTTATACAATAAAGTTCCTAATTATCGTTTCCTTAAAGTTTTTGGGTGTATTTTCTTTGCTCTCCTACCAGTTCATGAACTAACTAAACTTGAGCCTCGTGCTCGATTATGGTGTTTCTTGGGTAATGGTATAGAACACAAAGGATATAGGTGCTATGATCCAATCTCTAAGCATCTTCGTATTTCCCGACATGTAGTCTTTTGGGAACATAAACAGTATGCTAGTGTATCCTCTTTGTCTTTCCAATCTCCGTCTCCACATATTTTCAATGATATATCTTTTGATCTCTCATCCAATGATGAAACTTTTACAGGAACTTCTAGTTCAAACAGTGATCCATCTTCCTCGACTTCTCCAACTTCTGATCCCAATGAGGTTTATAATGATACATCTGTGGCTTTCCCACATCCATCTCTCCCTCTTCGCCAATCCACCAGAGTCCGAGAACCAAACACTCAACTTCGTGATTTTCATTGTTACTATGCTCTTTCCACACTACATGAACCACGTACTTTCCGAGAGGCCTCTTCTAATCCTATGTGGCAGCAAGCAATGTCAGAGAGGTTGCAGGCAGTTAACAAAACTCATACTTGGGACATTGTTGATCGACAATTATATTAGTCTGTCATTGACTGTAAGTGGATTTACAAGATCAAGACTCGGTCGGATGGCTCAGTGGAGCGTTATAAGGCACGTCTTTTTGCTTGAGTCTTTACTCAAGAATATGGTATTGATTATGAAGAAACTTTTGCTCCAGTTGCTCGTCTTACATCTATTCATGCTCTTTTGGCTGTTGCTGTTGCTAAGGCATGGCCGACATTTCAAATGGATGTTAAGAACGCCTTTCTAAATGGCGACATCAATGAGAAAGTCTATATGAAGGCACCACCTGGTTCCTCTATACCATCTCATAAAGTTTGTTGTCTTCGTCGAGCACTATATGGCCTTAAACAAGCTCCTCGTGCCTGGTTTTCCAAATTCAGTTCCACTATTTCACAACTCGGTTTTGCATCTAGTGACCATGATCATGCGCTTTTCACTCTTAAAACAAGACATGGTACCACCCTTCTTTTACTTTATGTGGATGATATGATTATTACAGGTGACGATGAGGATGGTATTCGAAACCTCAAGACTTTTCTTCATTCTCAGTTTGAGATGAAAGATCTGGGTTCCTTGAGCTACTTTTTGGGTCTTGAAGTTAATAGTGACTCTACTGGTATACACTTATCCCAAACAAAGTATGCTTCTGATCTTATTGCTAAAGCAGGATTGACAGATAGCAAGATAACTCCTTCACCACTTGAGCAGAATGTCCGCCTTTCTCCTTCTGATGGTATACTTCTGAAAGATCCCACGTTCTATCGAACCTTGGTGGGGAGTCTTGTTTACCTAACAGTTACTCGTCCAAATATGGCTTAAGCTGTCTACTTAGTTAGTTAGTTTCTCTTTTCTCCTCGCTCCACTCATTTTGCTACAGTTCTTCGCATTCTCAGATATGTAAAGGGTACCATGTTTCATGGACTGCATTTTTCTTCTAGCTCCTCTTTGGATTTACAATGTTATTATGACGCAAACTGGGCAGGGGATGCCACTGATCATCATTCCACTACTGGTTATTGTTTCTTTCTTGGGTCATCACTTATCTCTTGGCATAGTAAGAAGCAAACCATTGTCTCCCGCTCTAGCACCGAGGCTAAATATCGTGCTCTTGCAGATGCGAAATCCGAATTGGTATGATTACTATAGCTTCTACAGGATATGGGTGTTTCTCATCATTCCAGCACTCCCATTCATTGTGATAATCAAAGTGCTATTCAGTTAGCTCATAATGTTGTCTTTCATGAGTGTACTAAGCATATCAAGATTGACTGTCACTTTATTCGTCATCATTTGCTTCAACAGACACTTCGACTTGTTCCTATTGGCACTCAAGCTCAGAAAGCTGATATCTTCACCAAGTCATTTTCATCTGATCAATTTCTTACAGAAGTTTCCAAATTCAAGTTAGCTTCTACATTACCACCTTGAGTTTGAGGGGGGGGTGTTAAAGAAATAATAGTGATGCTACTTTCAAGATCAATCATAGTGCTAATTATGTTAAGGAAATATTCATGATATTGATTGGAGATCATCATGATGCTAATTATGGAGATAATTATGAGTTACTTGTGGAGAAAGTTAGGGTAACTTGAAGGGAAAGCTAGGGTGATATTTCATTTGTAATATCTATATATATAGATGTAAACCTTCTTGTAAACAGACACACAAAAACCTACAATTCAATTCTATTTTCATCAATTCAAATTCTCCTTTCATATTCAATTTGCTTTTCATTGAAATTCCTTTTCATATTCAATTTCCTTTTCAATGGGGATACAACATTACGCTCCTTCTCCTCTTGTCTGCCACTTACGAAATAAGGCAACATGGTACTATAAAGCTCTCACTATGTGTGGGGGTCAGGGTCAGGGAAGGATTGGATAACTTAAGTCTATTGTACATAGTCTTACCTTGTATTTTTGTAAGAGGCTATTTTCACGACTCGAACCCGTGACTTGCAAGTTATATGACGACAACATTACTGTTGTGCCAAGGCTCCCCTTTAAAATAATATTAAATAATTGATGCAGGAGGCTCGCGTCAATTCATGCCAAGTTAGCAGATCAACGTAAAGACTGGAAGTGATCGAGTCAATTCCATGATTGGAGCAGTTTTAGATATAGTTCTGTATTTTGGCCATAACTTTGGCTTTAGATATTAGAATCATGCATTTGAACCAAATCCAGAAAGCTCGTTTTGGTGCGCACGTGGTCCCCCAGATTGACTAAGTGGGCGTTATCTTCGAATTCAAATTCTGTTATTTTCCCGGCAAATCATTGTTTAGGTATTGTGCTATTTTTAGTATTAAATTATTTATCAAATTAGGATAGGGTTTGAATCCGATTTGATCCTGAATTTTTACGATTTATCTAATTTGTTTAGAGTTTTAAATTTATATAAGTTTTAGTTTTGAAAGATATTTAACAAGGTACGGGTTATTTTTTGATTATTGAGTTTTGAATAATATTAGTTTTTTTGAAGTTCCAAAGACCTAGTCAAGCTATGGTTGCTCCGGTTAACGAAAAGGAAATGAACCAAGAACAACCGGAGAATGACAAGGAAGATATAACTTCAACCCTGCCACCTCCGCCATTCCCACAAAGGCAAAAGGATCATTCCTTTGGAAGGCAATATGAGCGGTTCATGGAGAGGTTCATGCAACTTCATGTTAGTATCCCTTTTTCCGAAGCTTTGGAACACATGCCGAACTACGCGAAGTTCATAAAGATTTCTTGGCCAAAAAGAAGAAACTTGGAAATATTGAAACTGTGGCAGTGACTGAGGAATGCAGTCTGATGTTGCAGAAGGTCATGCCTCCTAAACTGAAGGATCCCGGATGTTATCTACTTCCGTGTCATATAGGGAAACAGTTCAGCGGATATGCTCTTTGCGACCTCGGGTAAAATGTTAATCTCATGCCTCTCACTGTATACAACAAGCTTGGCCTGGGCGATCTTCAAGACACAACCCTCACGTTACAACTAGCTGATAGTTCAGTGGCCAAACCATGTGGAGTGGTGGAGGATGTCTTAGTCCGCATTGAGGATTTTATTTACCCGGCAGACTTTGTGGTCCTTGATTACGATGCTGACAAGCATGTTCCTATAATCTTTGGGCGACCCTTATTACTCACCGGTGGAGCCATGTTTGATTTGCCTAAAGGGAAGATCACCTTGAAGCATGGGGAGGAGCAGCGAGTATTCAATATCTGTTCATCAGCTGAATGTGGACCTTCTCTGTCTATCCTAGATTTGATTGCCATGTATGATGAAGGAAGTCAAGACCCACTAGCAAAAAACTGGTTAATTCATGATTGTTTTGACACACACGCTAAGGATGGGAAAGATGGAGGAACCCAAGCAATGGCTGTAATACAAATTAAGGATGAAAAGAAACTCGGATGATTGAAGCCATCAACGATCCGACACCATCGGAGGACAACAACACTCTAGGGGGGAATGCATCCTCCCCTCTTTCAGAATAGCACATACTCGAGTCTAGCTAAAGACTTTAAATATAGCGCTGGTTGGGAGGCAACCCAAGATTTAATTTTCTCTCATCTCTTTTGTTTTCGTGGTTAGTGTTTCATATAGGGAGTTTCCCCCCCCCCCCCCCCCCCTCCCCTCCCCTTCCCCTTATTTTGTGCAGCTCAAGTTTGGGGGAGCTTGGTGCGACACACAGAACATAGACAAATCTTGATACGCGAGGACCAGGACAACCCCAAGGCATCCACCATAGTGATAATAAGTTCAACTGGCTAGGGGAGTAATTGTTTTGTTTCTGAGTCCTATACAATTTTTTGACTGCTTTGTCCCTATATATTGTTGTTTTTATTGTGCCATCGAGGACGATGATGTATCTAAGTTTGGGGGTGTTGGGGTTTCATCACTACTGAAACTGGTCTCATCTTGATATATATCTTACGGGTTTCAGTTACTCTTATGCACTTATTGATAATCTCTCATGTATAGGTCAGCATTAAACACCCTTAGGCATAACAGAATTAAGTGGTTGATCTCCCATTGTATAGTGCAGTAAACACAAGGGGTACTGGAGGGCTGAACTTTTCAAACAGTAGGAAGGTCATATTTTTATATACATCTGTGCATCTAGAAATTCTGTTAGCACTTCATGAATTCCCTTGGTCAACCTTGTATGTTATATAGGGCACATTTATGCAAAGGGGAATAGAGGTAGGGTATAAACCTTGTGGTCGTCAAGTAGTACTTGATACATAGAGAAGTACACAAAAACTGGGGGTACAGGTGAGTTTACATCACGGTGAAATGGCCCATACTTGAAGAAATAAAAATCGAATTCAATAACGAGGCCTTACTCTCAAGTTATGGAGGTAAAATGATGCTAAAAAAAAATGGTGCAAAACACTATAAGGTATAAGCAATAGCCTGCCCTAGGAGTAAGGTCTTCATCTAAGTAGAAGGTATCGAAAGATTTGACTTGGAAGATTTGTACTTCTAGTTCTATTCCCCCTTGCATATATTGATTTATATGACATACAATGTGACCAAAGGCATTACACTTGTTGAATTCTAATGCACAGTGTAGAATACCAAATTCAGATTTGTACTTGGTTTGAAAGCTTCAGCCCCTTATTTATTGTGTCTACTTGCATCTATTTTCATTGGCGAAGGAGACTTAACCCAAAACAATTTAAGCTATGATCTATTGTTTGTTATGTTGTATGTGGCAATATTGCTTGAGGACAAGCAATAGTTCAAGTTTGGGGGTGTTGATAGCTCTTATAAAGGAGCTATTTTAGTAGTTATATGTTAATGCATTTAGAGTCAAAATGCGTTTATGGAATGTGTATTCAAGTATTTGTGCTCTTAATGCTGTCAAGTGACCATAATAATAATCTTGCATGTTTATTAGTAATGTACACCTGTTGGAGTGAGACAAGTACTAAATTAGTGGAAATTATAGGCAACAGGTAAAAAGAAGCAAGGAAGAGGTCCACATCGCGATGTCATGAAGAAGACATCGCGATGTCAAATTTAGCCAGAGAGTCAAATTCTCAGAAGAAATCAGATCGCGATGTTCGGTATAGACATCGCGATGTCAGAGCTCATGGAGATGTCAACCTCCAGAAGACATCGCGATGTTCAAAAGTAAGCATCGCGATGTCACTGAAGAACAGAGAGCGCTCGGCGAGCTGATAAATTAGATCGCGATGTTATTTTCATACATCGCGATGTCATGTTTCTAAATGATCCAGAATCGATTGGAAATCGCGATGTTACTTTAAGACATCGCGATGTCAAGCGCCCAGACTATAAAAGGCAGGTCTGAACTAGGGTTAAAAGAGGAGATTGGGGGGCGGCTGCTGGCGACTACAACTGGTCCTAGAGGCGATTTTCAGCCCTTTTGAGCTGGAGAGGAGCTCATCTATGAGGGGGAACTTCCTAACTCTTAGCTTTGTTGTTTAGAACTCTTTCTAGTAGTATAATGGATGTTTGTATGGATGCTATTCTTGCAATTGTCTTCTCATTTGTAATGGTAGCTTAAGCACCATATCTAGGGTTGTATGAATGCTATGACTTAAACCTATATTATCTTGGGATTTGCTTTGCTAGCTTGTATGTGGATGTGCCTTTGATTCTAGTCTTTATTTTCCTCAATCGTCGAGAGAGATTGAGCTTCATTAACTCCATGCACTATGAGAGATCTAGGTATAAGAGTAGACTAGAAGATTAGGGAGGACGGAGTGACACCAATTTGACCTATTACTGAGAGATCAGGGTAGGCAAATTCCTCGGTAGTGGTAGGGTGTTGTCCTATAATGCATCGAAGGCACCATAGAAATATGGGTTTAGATACATGATCCTTAGAAATAAGGACATGTAAGATGCACCCGGAGTGCACGGAAGCACATACCCTGACACACATACACCCACATCTGTATACAAATTAGCTTAGCTATTCAAGGAGAAAACCCTACTAAGGCCTTGTTTGTTTCATGGTTTGCCATGGTTTCGTAATGTATGGTATTGTTTATTTTCTTGTTTGTTTTCATTTCCATTTAGATGGTATAGTTTTTCATGGTTTTTTGATGGTTTTCCGTGATTTAAAAACTGCCATTTCTGTTGGATTTTTCAAACCACCGATTTGATGGTTTCTCATGGTTTTAATTTTTTTCTACCGAAAATATCCCTACCAAGTTATTTCAATCCCCTCTTCTACCCTAGCAAAATCAGAAAAAGTTATAATCTCCATAAAAAAAAGTCTTAGCTTTTGTTAATTTTATATATTAATTTTATTACAATTTTATTAATTTTAAATTAATGATTAATAATTTAATGTATATTGGTTAGATTTTAATAATAATTATTTATACTTTAGTTGAATTTAATTTTTTGAACATAAATCATTGAATTTAATAGGGCTTTTTGCAGGTGTACCCCTGAATAATTTTAAAATTGCTCATTTACCCCTGAATAAAACATAATTACATACATACATCTAAATAATAAGTATAATTACGTATAGGTTAATCAAATGAAAATTTTTAGTTAACAAACGGTAAACATGAGAAATGACCATTATACCCTTTACATATGTACCTTGAAAAGTTTGTTTGACTGTAAATTTACAAATACCCCCTTTAAAAATATGGAATTTAAAATAGCTAAAATATATAAAGAAGAGTATTTTGAAAATTTTCAAACCCTTAACCGAAGTTGTAACCATGGTTAAGATCATCTAATTAACTTCTATTATCAAAACCTAACAATAGGCGCATATCCATAATTCAACTTGTTTTTCAGGGATATATAAGCAATTATGATTTTTTTTCGGGTGTAAATATGCAATTATGAAACTTTTGAAGGGTATATAATCAATTTTTTCAATTTAACATGATTTTCATATTAATTTGTATTTGAGGGTATTATGGTCATTTTATTATTTCTGCAACCATACCATACCATCAAAACAAACACAAACAGTTAATTAACCATACCATACCATACCATTTTTCCAAACATGATAAACAATAATTACAATACCATACCAAACTATACCATACCATACCATACATTATGAAACCATAACAACCAATCATCCAAACAGGGCCTAAGTCTAGCATATCATGCAACCCTAGGTCATCCTATCAGAGAATTCAACCCCCTTTTACCTTTGGTATATCACAAATCACTCACAACCAATCCAACCATTTACACACACACACAATCTTCTCACACACATATTTCATACTTGACTGATAATTAGAAGAATTCATCTCCGTTCCCTTGGGATTTCGACCAGGTATTTACCGGTTATTACATACGACCACGTACGCTTACGTGCGGAGGCCTGAGTGCTTGCACTCAAGGTTTCTGGTCAACAAGATCCTTAGCCACTAACTTTCTTCATGGATTCCTAGGCCTACCTCTATCCTCTTCTTACTTTCTTTTACTAGACTATTACATTTTCAAACCAGGACACCTGGGAGTCTACAAAACACGTGTCCAAACCATCTTAAATGCCCTTCTCTTATTTTATCTTCAGTTAGGGAAACATGGACTTTTTGTAGATATGTTTATTTCTAATCTTGTACAATCTTGTATGACCACTCATCCACCTTAACATTCTCATTTTTGCCACATTCATCTTATGAATATGTTGGACTTTAGTTACCCAATACTTGCTCCCGTATAGCACGGCTGGTCTAACTGTCATTTTATAGAACTTTCTCTTCACTTTGTTAGGCATCTTCTTATTATATAACACACCCATTGCACTTCTCCATTTCAGTCATCCTATTCTTATTCTATGAGATATATCTTCATCCATTATCTCATCCTCCTGGAAAAGGGAACCTAGATACTTAAAATGGTTACACTTAGGCACTACTACTTCACCTAGTGTCACTTCCCCACCATCCCTCCCACTTTGACTAAAATTACAATGCATATATTCTGTCTTACTTCTACTTAGCCTAAAGTCTCTACTCTCAAGAGCGTTCCTTCACAATTCTAACTTATGATTAACTCCATCTATAGTCTTATCAACTATGACAATATCATCTACGAACAACATCCACATTTATTTACTAGAGTAAATAAATGTGGGCTCACGGCCGATCCCTGGTGTAGACCAACTATTATAGGAAACTCCTCCGTATTTCATTTAATTGTTCTAACACTCATAACTGCTCCTTCGTACATATCCTAAATAACATTTACATATTTAACATGAATGTCTTTTTTCTCCAATGCCCACTAAAGGACTTGTCTTGGTACTTAATCATATGCTTTCTCTTTATCAATGAAAACCATATGGAGATCTTAACTATTCTCTTTATAGATCTCCGTCAAGCTCCCTAAAAAAATGAATGACTTATGTTGTAGATCTACCAAACATAAAATCAAATTAGTTCTCTGATACTTTCGTAATATCCCAGAGTCGATGCTCTATTACTCTCTTCCAATGTTTCATCGTGTGGCTCATTAACTTAATGCCACGGTAGTTAATGCAATTTTGAATATCCCCCTTATCTTTATATATAGGGACCGAAATGCTCTTTCTCTAATCGTTTGACATTTTCCCCCTCTTAGTATAAAGTTGAAAAGTTTGGTTAACCATAATACCCCCACTTTACCAAGACACTTTCAAACTTCAATCGGGATACTATCCGGGCTACAAGCTTTCCCAGCCTCCATCTTTTTCAGTACCTTCTTGACCTCACTAGACCGTATTCTACGTGTATAACTAAGGTTCCTCTCTACTACTGATGCATAAAGATCTGAAAAGTTTTCCTCCTGACTTGCATTGAATAGGTGATTAAAATAGCTTTTCCATCTCTCCTTGATTTACTTATCTCCTGTCAAGGCCTGTTGAGACTCATCCTTAATGTACTTGACTTGGTTCAGGTCCTTTTCATTATTATCTTTTAGCCGTGCAATCTTGTACATTTCTCTTTCCATTCTCGCGTCCCTAACTTTTGATACAAATTGGCTTAAGATTTACCTCGAGCCTCGCTAACCACTTTCTTGGCCTCTTTTTTTGTCCTCTTATAATTTTCAAAGGTTTCCCCATCCTCAGCTGTGGGTAATTTCTTATACCAATATCTTTTCTACTTAATAGCTTTTTATACTTCTTCATTCCCCCACTATGATTCCTGTGGTCGAGGTCTTAGTCCCTTAGAGACCCCTAGGATCTCACTCTCTCCATCTCAATACGACTTGTTATTTCCTTCCACAAGGTGTTTGCATCATCTTCTATCTCTCCAACTGTCTCTTCCCATATTTTATTCATAAATGGTAATTGGTTGGTCCTTTTTAAAGCCATATCTAATCCAATGTTACCTACCTCTCCTTTCTTTTTTCACTATACTCTTTTTCTTCACATCCAATACCACTAACCTATGCTGGATATTTAGTGATTCTCCATGTATAACCTCTTGCAGTCTTTATGTACCGACTTATCCCTTCTTCTTCTAAGAAGGAACTCTATCTGACTACAGTTACCCCCATTCTTAAAGGTAATCAAGTGTGACTCCCTTTTCTTTAAGTACGTATTAGTCAATACCAAGTCATGAGCTAAAGCAAAATCTAATATAGATTTTCATTCCTCATTCCTATTGCTATATCCATAACCTCCATGCACTCGCTCGTAGCTAGGGCTGTAAACGGGCCGAGCTTGATCGGGCTGAGCCCAGCTCGAATTCGGCTCGAAATAGCCTAGCTCGAGCTCGAGCTCGGCTCGAGCTCGAAATTAGCTCGAATAAGTTTGCTCGAGCTCGGCTCGATTTTAATTTCGAAAGCTCGAGCTCGGCTCGAAAGCTCGAAATTAAGAACTTAATTATAATTTTTAAATCTCAAATTTAGTTTTAAATTAAAAACTTATTTATAAATTAATTTTTTTATATTATATATTATATGTCAATACAAAATATTAAATATTTTATTCATATATTATAATATTTATTAGTTTTTACTAATTTTATTAAATTTTATTGATTTTTTAAATAATATTTACATTATATATTAATATATTAATATTAAATTTCGAGCTTTCGAGCTGAGCTCGATCAAGCTCGACTCGGCTCGAGCTCGGCTAGAAATTAATTTCGAGCTCGAAATTGAAGCTTCGAGTTCTCGAAGCTCGAAATTCGAAATAACTCGAGGCTTTTACCGAAGTCGATCTCGAAATGCTTCACGAACAAATTGATCGCTTTGATGTACCTACTCGTAGCCATCACTGAGTTTATCCATATACCCATTAACATCTCCCCCAATAAAAATCTCTTGCTCACTTAGGATCTCGAGAACTACTCCATCCAAATCTTCCCAGAACTTAATATTAGCTTTTTCCCCTAAACCTACTTAAGGAGAATATGCACTCACTATATTAATTGTCTCTTCTCCCAACACTAGTCCCAAATATATAATCCTATCTCCTACCTTTTTCACTTCAACCACTTTGTCCTTCATTATTGGTCCACAATAATACCCACACCATTTCTATGTTTATCTCCTCCACAATACCATAATTTATAGCTTGAGTTACCAACCTCTCTAGCCTTGTTTTCTATCCATAAACTCTCTTGCAAACACATTATATCTATCCTTCTCCTTTTCAGAGTGTCTACCAACTTTATAGATTTTCCTGTCAAAGACCCTATATTCCAACTACTGATCCTAATCCCACTCTCACGGATTAACTTCTTTACTCGCACCGATCTAATAAGATGTGAGGGCCCTTATCTATAATTAAAATATTTCTTTAATATATATATATTGTCTGAGATTTTAACCTTGATGGGTGCGACACAAACTGTCACATGACACCATGTATTAAAAGACTTAGAAGTATATGGTTGAATTGGAAAAAATTGGAAGTTCAAGTATAAGATTTGGACTAATAAATATGAGAGACAAGGTCTAGGTAACTGATTCCTGGTTCATATTATTTACTCAAACCTTAGATTACTCATTCAAGAACCTAATTACTTTTATTTATATATATATATATATATATATATATATATATATATATATATATATAAAGGTGAAAGTACACTTTTAGTGCTTGAATTATAATTTAAAATTCATTCCATCTTTTGTGCAAAAAAAATGATTTTGTCCATTTGGGTCCATGAGGCTAACTCTATTGCTAATGTGGCATTAGTTCTGTTAGTTTAACATTTGAAATTATTTCCTATGCTCACATGGCACCCTCCCTGTTCAGTTGATTGTTGATATGGCAATACCAAATTATCATGTGCCATGTGAGTGACCGTTTGATATTTTTGATATATATATATATATATATATATATATATATATATATATATATATTGGTGGCTATTTATGATGTTATGGAATTGGAGACATGGCACATGCTAAATCAGGACATGCCACATCAACAACAATTTTAGTTTTTATTCATTTCACACTCACGTGGCACTGCCATGTTAGCTCAAAAACCTTACAAATAAAAGCAAATCAAGGTTTCTGATGTGGCCCATGTTGGTGTGGTAATGCCATGTCGGCAATCAAGTGAGTGAACAAGGAGGGTGATACCTAAGCATAGGAACTACTTCAAAATGTCAAACTGATAGAACTAATGCCATGAAGTCAAAGTAGTTCAGGGTAGGGTAGCCCGGTACTATAAAACTTTAATTATGTGCGTGTTTCGGAGAAGGGTTGGATCACTTAGTCTATTGCGCACAATCTATCCATTTTTTATATTTTTTTAATTTTTTTTATGTAGTAGACTATTTTTACGAGTCAAACCCTTAACTTTCAGATCACATGGCAATAATTTTGTCGTTGTGCCAAAACTCCCCTTCAAGACAAGTAGTTTAGGCACAAACAAAAATAGTATTTTATATAAAAAAATTTTTAGGTATACTTTAGAGACTAAAAATACATTTTCACCTATAAGAAATGAAGCGACTACTGCCTCACATTGGAAGCATTAAGAACTCATGCAAGTAGAAATCATATATATATACATATTTGGGTTTGTTTCAAATGTTTAATTTATAATAATGCAAAATATAAGTTGTACACCAATGTATATGTTACAATCAACTATATACTATCTTGATTTATGCCAAAATGGAGTATGCGCCAAATAAAACATGCATAGATACATAGATATGTAGTCATTTCGAAACAAGGTAAAGACTTAACAAGTGGCCAAAATATATATATATATATATATACACGGGAGTGATATTATAAGGTCACCTCCCATTTGACCACTTACACAGTGTTTTAAGGATATCAAACCATATGGATGGAAAGAACATCGAAAAATAAGCTAACATGTCAATTTTCATACAATTTAGAAACTTGTAAGGTTTTCATCTTAACGGGTAAAAATTTATAGAAATTTTATCGGTTTAAAATTTCATCCTTTAAGATGAAGACCCTACAAAGTTACCAAATCAGTATTTAAAATCGACATTGCTAATTTTATTTTTCGATGTTCTTTCCATCCATACGGTTGAATTTCCTCGAAACACTATGTAAGTAGGTCAAAATGAGTGCGATCAGATTTCAGACAAAATGAGGCCGTATAAGATATCGATATATATATATATATATATATATATATATATATATATATATATATATATATATACACTCCATTATGAGGTCAAGAAGATCATAGAGAAACTAAGACCTGCATGCATGTCCAAAGAATGACAAGAAAGAGACTGTCTTGCATGGGTCCTAATTCCACCACAATGGAAGACAATATCTTATGCCCATGTGTTAACCACATGCCCTTCCTTCCACAAATTAAGAGTTGTGCGAATGGGTCCCAAACATATTGATGCATGTTCAAAGAGCATCAACAGAATATCCAAAGATCTACTGCAAATTAAGGTACACATATATATTCCTTTCAAACCAACCCAAGTTTAATCAAAATGTTTACCATAAATTCATACTGAAGACTCTTGTCTGAAACCCTAATAGTAATGTTGCATTGGAGGTTTTAATCTCTCTCTCTCCATGTCTATTTATTCCTGATCATAAGATCATAAGATCTATAGTGGTCAAAGGTCTCTTGACCTAACGGTACCACTATCTTGCGTCAGATGGGTGGTTTCGGGTTCGAGCCTCAACTTAGACAAGGTAGTGATAGGTTCCCTATTTAGAGGTGTTCGGCATGTTGAGCTTACTCTGTGGTAGAATCCTCTTCTACATAAGGTGATGGCATAATGCCCATTGAGTTTGCTTTGCGCATAGTACGTTAATCTTGCTCCTTGCAATTGTTCCGTACTTTAATTTGAATCCATCATGGGGTCACTTCTCAACTAATTTCAAAATAATAATAATAATAATAATAATAATAATCTATGGGTGGTATATATACAGGTGATGTTTGAGTCCTTGTTTGGTTCCTATTTGTGGGTGGTGAAAGATGAAAAGGAGAGAAGTCCTCCTAAGCACCACACAATGTAAAGTGGTGGTAGCTTGCCATATTAATATCCCTATCACTATTATGTATACACATATGAGCTAGACTGCATCGGAGTTGAATAAGGTGACATGGATCTTTACCCTTTTCTCTGTCTCTCTACACCCACTGATTTTAAAGGGTCTATTCAAACTCTCTGTGGGCTTAATTTGCTCTGAGAGGTTTGAAGGAACCTTTTCAAAAGCCTAGGAATATAATTATTGCATGCAATCAAGTTATTAATTTTCATTTTAAAGATTAAAAAGGATCAAGAGTTTGTGTAGGAATGTTATTAATTTGTTCCAAATAAATTTATTAAGTCAACTACCATTATTGATAAAGATATTATTAATTTTAAGTTATTAAATATAGTTAGTTTAAGATACTCATGAATAAAATAATTTTATAAGGAGAAAATGGTATCAAAAAAATTATTTTTTATTGAGCAAATTATTTAACAGTCCCTGAAATAGTAACCAGGTCCCTACCCACCCCACTATTTGCTACACTCTCACTCACAAATACCCCAGGGACCAGTAGGGATAATGGCACTATTTCAGGGACTAAAAGTTCATTATCCATTTTTTAGTTTATAAAAATTTACATAAAATGAAAAAACGAAGTTAGTAAACTATCTTTCTTGGTCATCTGTGGTCCATATCATGGCACGTGCCGATGAGTGATTGGCAAGAGACGTTGAAATCAAATTGGTCCCCCTTGGGCATCTTTATTGTAAGGTTCTTGGAATGCGAAATGGTTGGATGCTCCTTCCTAATATCATATACAATAATAATTGAAACAATTTTATTTTATTTTATTTTTTTAAACTTCTAAATTAAAATTGACTGAAACTTTTATTTATATTTTTTAGATTTATCCCCATCTACAATATTAAATTACATACATATATATATATATATATATCCTTAAAGTTTTTTTTTAAAAAAAAATAGATAAACCACATTTATTTATGGGAATGAGTACATGATAGGTGTTACAACCATTCCTATATTTCTAAAGAATTTAAAGATATTATAGTAAGACAGGAACTCATTGTAACTTTCACCCTTTGTCACCATTATTACCATTAGCCACCGTCTTGGGCCTCATTGCCACGAGATCCCTGGAGGGTGTTTAGTGAGAAGGGTAGGCTTCTTTTGACC
This sequence comes from Dioscorea zingiberensis, assembly GCA_026586065.1. Lineage (NCBI taxonomy): Eukaryota > Viridiplantae > Streptophyta > Magnoliopsida > Dioscoreales > Dioscoreaceae > Dioscorea > Dioscorea zingiberensis. The sequence continues at coordinate 10,443,495 of CM048826.1, read as the reverse complement.
AAACTTTGAGCCTCATGGAGCTTTTGCTTCTTGGGTGGAGAAACTACATTAAACCAAGATAATAAGAGAAGTTAGTATTACGAATGAATTGCTAGAAAACAAACAGTTTGTCGCATATTCTTTTCTCCCCATAATGTCTAGATGACAACCATTGTTACGAGCTACCATCCACTCTTCCGGGTCCTAGTAATTTCTTTCATATAAAATAAGATTTTTATAAATATATCTGTGAGTCAATTTAACCACTCATTATCATTTAATAAAGGCGAGAGAAAAAAGTGGAATTTATTTTATAAAATAAGTTTTAATAATTTAAGATTTCATATATATAACCTATTTCACAAAAAATTCTAGTTAGACATGAAATCTTCTTCAAATGTAGATGATTTTTATATAAAGAAAAGATTGAGTTAATTAGAAACCTAATTCATAAAAAAAATATACTTGAAATTATAGTAGCTAAGGTTCAAACTTAATTTCCATCATAATTCATAATTTTGATATTTGATAAGATTTGATTTTGTTCCATTACAATACTTCAGATTTATTTTTTATGTTAGCAAATAGATGATTATTGTAGTTATTTTGAGTTCATTCAAATGTATTATTTTCTTCTAATGACCGGTTATTTTATATTTACAAATTACAAACTGTTGATGAGATTAAGACCTTCACAAGTTCATAGAACCTCAAGTACTTCAATCATTCTGATCCATCTTCCTCATAGTACATTAGACTTCTCATGCAGCAACAACAACAACAAGAGGTTGCTTTTAATCGAACTCTATTATTCTTATCTTCACATTCTTCTTTATTAAAGTTTGATGATCAAGGTCCTTTCAAAGGCCCCATATGAAGATTTAGTTTTGTTTTCTTTTAATTTCAGTGCTTTCTTTGTACGTTTTTTCTGTCTATTTGAAGTCCATAGTGCAGTGCCTTGTCATTTAAAGAGTAAGTAAGCATCTAGCATGGAAAGTCATGATAATTTGACATATGAACAATGCTTTAATTATATAGGTGGACTTCATGGGATTATAATATCTTGGTCTAACTTTGAATATTATGATATTTTTAGAATTATATTAAAGAACTCAGAATCACGCAAAGAATACTAAAGTATTTGAAACCTTCCAAACTTTGATAGAGTATTTTAATCATAACCAAGAACCCTATCTTTGAAGAAAATCATTTTGAGTTATATATTATTATTGCCTGCAAGGAGGAAATTAGGCACAACTACACAATAGTTTGGACAAGTGGGTTTTATAATTTTGTGATTATGAGAAGTTTCTGAACTTAGTCACTCAGGCTTTTAGGTATGCTTTGGATCTTATGACTATTATTACTATTTTTATAAGAGTTTATTCCTTTTTTTTGGCACCTATCATGTGTCTTTTCATTCCTAAGATGTAATGTAATGCAGTGTCTTTTATACATCATGTCTCTTGAAACATTACAAAACGTATCATGGTAAATATAAACTTGAGTGTTTTCTTCCTTCACACTCTTTCTTCCTTCACACTCTTCCCTCATTTTGAGATTTTTTTTCCTTTTTTTTGAGTACCACCAATGGTACCAAAGCTTTGTTATATGTATATCCCTTAAGAGTCATATGCTCAATAATCTTCTCTTAGTACCAAAGTTGGCGGAAAAAAAAAAAGAAAAAAAGAAAAGAAAAATGGGCACCCCCAAAACAAGACATTGCCTGGATCTGGAGAATCATAAGAGTAGTAAACAAGACTATGATGATCAGTGGCGGAACCGAAAGCAAAATTAAGGGGGTGCTGATTTCAACTTAAAAAAATTTATAAATATTTAAAAAAATTATATTAATTCAAACATAAGATTACTTGTTTATACTAATTTTCCTGCTTAAAAAATAACAAATTTTATTTTCTTTTTAATTCTTTGGGTACAGGTCTAATTCCATGTATACTTTTTTGGAGAAATGTCTACAAAAAAAATATAGAAATCACAATAAAAAAAATTATGACATTTGAATTAAGTTCAAGTAATAAAAGAAATTACTGAGATACGAGGCCAAAAAAAAAAAGATTTATTGAAAATATATAAGCAAAATTAAAATTTTATAAGTGATATCAGTACTACTTTTTTTTTTATAAAAAAATGTGTTTGTTGCGAATTGAGCCTAGGTCTCCACCATCACAGCATGGAATTCTAACCATTAGACTAAACCAACATTTTGTTATGGAATGTGGTAATAATATTACATACTTATAAAAGCAACTTAATGAAAGTAGAGGCCCTCCTGGAGCCATGGAGGAAGAGGCTCTCTTGAAGCCAAGGGGGTGCTTGAGCAACCCCTCCCTCAGCCCCTGAATTGATGACTCATTGTAGAAAAGAAGACAATTTTTCTTTGTGAGAAATAAGGAAGAATAAACAAAGGGTGGTGTTCTTTCTTTTCAAAGGGAAAGCAACTTTGAGAAGATTGTGTGCAAGAAAGTTCAAGGAAAGGGGCATGATGATTACCATTTTGTAAGAAGATAAGCGTGTACAGAGGGCGCAAGCACCTATAGATGCACTAAGGAGAATCTAAAGGCATTTGCATGAAAGAATTTAAAGGTATGAGAGACTATTTCTTGTATGTTGGTGATTATCATCCAATTAGTAAGATATAGAGAAAAACTTGAAGACATTCCTGTTGAAGAAAAAAAATATTAAGCACATTATCTCCAAAATTCGATCACGTTGTGGTTGCTTTTGAAGTAAGCAAGGGCATTGGTTCTTTATTGATAGACTAATTTCTTGTGTTATTACTGTTAAGTTAAGAGAAAGGTACCTGAGAGGAGAGCTACAGTGGACACAAAAGACACTCACGACATACACACATAAGTCATGCCCAATCTCATAGGTGGGGTCAAAGGTGTATATATATATCATAACACCCCCCCTCAAGCTCAAGGTGGATCAAAAGTCCTGAGTTTAGATAAAAGAAAAGAATGCTGATCACGGGTCTACGCCTTAGTAAAGAAGTCGGCAACCTGGACCTCAGAGGGAAGATAGTGAAGAGAGACCGTATGATCACGAACAGAACACCGAGTAAAGTGAGTATCCATGCCGATGTGCTTGGTTAGCTCATGCTTGACCGGATCAGCAGCAATCTGAAGAGCACCAGTACTATCACAGTGAAGAGGAGTAGAAGAGATAACAGGAACGCCAAGATCCTGAAGCAACCAACGGAGCCAAATAATCTCCTGGACAGTAGATGCCAAAGCACGTAGCTCGACCTCAACACTGGAGCGAGCAACAGTACTCTGTTTCTTGGTCTTCCAAGCAATAAGGGAAGAACCAAGAAATAAGCAATAACCAGTGACAGAGTGACGATCATCTGGATCACTCGCCCAAGTAGCATCAGAATAAGCCTGCAACTGAAGTGAAGATCGACGGGAGTAAAAGAGACTACGAGAAGTAGTACCACGAAGATAGCGCAGGACTTGCAGGAGATGTGCATAATGAACTGAAGTAGGTGCACCCACGAACTGACTGAGAACATGTATAGCATAGGGTAGCTGTAGCTGTAGAAGTAGACTGACTAGACGGATAGAGTAGCTGTAGCTGTTTTCCAAGCTTACAACCACTACATACAATATCAGACATAGGAGAGACAGCTCCAAAGGAACCACTACTGACTAATGATGACAGACGAGAAGGACAGAGATGACCTAGGCGATGATGCCACTGATGAAAATCCAAAACCGCAGCATGATAGTGCGATAGAGACGGGGAAGAAGGAAGACAAAGAGACTCCCGAGCGTATACCCCACTATGGCGTCGGCCAACTCCAATCACTGCTCCGCTGCGATCCTGCACACGACAAGAAGTACGATCAAAGAATACCTGACAGTTAGAATCAGTGAGTTGGCTAACAGATATAAGGTTCATGGAAAGGTGGGGGGCGTGAGAAACAAAGGGGATGGAGAGGGAACTAGTGGTAAGATGACCAATGGATGATACAGGCAGTGGGGTGCCATCAGCAATACGAACACTGGTAATATGTGGAGCAGGGCGGCAATGAGTGAGATGAGTGGCATTGGAAGTCATATGAAGGGATGCACCAGAATCCAGGAGCCATAGAGGACAGGGTGTACCTGAGACAGAAGCAAAGAAATCAACCTGAGCCGAGCTAGCATGGCCCATAGAAGAAGTGTCCATCAGCTGAAACTGCTGAAAACGACGAAACAAGGCAAAAGCCTGCTGATCCTCTGGAGTCAACTAAAGAGGGGGCGATAAAGAGAGGGCATGCTGCACGGACTGTGCCTGAGGTGCTGAAAGCCGTGATGTTGTCTGAAGAAGAGGTGGCTGAGCTGTAGATGGCAAAGAAGTGCCTGATCGATGTCGAAACTCGAGGAAGGTCACGCTGCTTCTTCCGACAATCACGCTCAATGTGACCCAAAATGCCACAGTGATAACATGTCACATTCTTCTTCGGCCTAGGAGGAGGTCGAGAAGACTCAGAGGTAGCTGAGGGACGTGATGAAGAAGTCATTAAAGATGCAGGGAGCAAAATCTTTGGCGGCAAGTCTTTGTACCGTGCACTGAGGAAGAAAAAGCTCGGAGACGTGTCTCCTCAGCTAGAACGAGAGCAAAGGCCTCATCTAGAGTGTAGCCGGTAGGAAAATACAGCAGCTGAGCACGAGACTACTCAAACTCAGGACGAAGACGCATGATAAACTCATACATACGGAGATAAACGCATGTATGTGTGCAAGTTAGGGAATGAGTAGCAACTACCGGACATGCAGCTGGGGTGAGAGCATCAATCTGAAGCCAAACACCGTAATAGCGACTGCAAAACTGATCAATGGTGTCATCCTCCTACTGAAGACCACCAAGACGCTGGTAGAGGGTGTAAAGCTGCGCCTGACTCGAGCCACAATAACGACGAGCTAAATAGTCCCACATATCCCGAGCAGTAGGTAACTCAGCGATCTGGGACCGAATCTCGAGGATAACTGTCTGGCAAAGAACCACCTTTGCGTTGGAGTCATTAGTGTACCATTTCTCCAACTTCCTCTCATAGGCCTCATGATTAGCTGATGAGGCCATAGGAGGATGATCCACATCAGAAAGAGAGGAATCAATGGAGCCACTGGGAGTTGTAGGCATGGGGGTACTGCTATCAACATGACCAAGAACGCGCATGTTTACACCAAAAAAAAAAAAAAAAGATTATGAAATTGTTGCGGGGTATATAACCAAATTTCTCTTAAAATAAAAAGTATATACGGCGATTTCCTGAGGTAAGCCGAGGACACATATCCCGAGGCAAGCCAAGGAAACGGATCCTAAGATAACCCGAGAACATATATCTCGAGGCAATCTCAAATTTCAAGAGAGCCCGAGGATACATATCTCGAGGCAATCTCAAATTCCAAGAGAGCCCGAGGATACATATCTCGAGGCGATCTCAAATTACAAGATAGCCTGAGAACACATATCTCTAGGCGATCTCAAATTTCAAGATAGTCCAAGAAAATATATCTCGAGGCAATATCAAATTTGAAGATAGCTTGAGAACACATATCTCGAGACGATCTCAAATTCCAAGATGCCCGAGAACCCATATCTCGAGGCGATCTCATATTCCCAAATAGCCCGAGAACGGATCTCGAGGCAATCTAAAAGAAATATAAATCTTAAGATAGCCGAGAACATATCTCGAGGCGATCTTTAAGAAATACAAATCTCATAATAGTTCGAGAACAAATCTAGAGGCAACCTCGCCCGAGAGCAAATCTCGAGGCGATATGCGAAAACACAAATCCGAAGATACCCAAATGCAAATCCCGAGGCAAATTCAAAATTAAATAAATAAATAAGTTTAAATTAAAAAAAATGGATTTGATCCCATCATGTTGACCCGGTTTATCTCCACAATAATTTAAATTTTAAAACAAAAAAAAATAAAAAAATATATTTGATATTATCTAGCTTAAGATAAAATCAAATCGGGATGTTAAATTAAAGAATAAAATAAATAAAATAAAAGATATCTGATATCACGTTGGATCCTGGCCTATAAAAAAGGGAATACGGAGATAAAAAAAAGAGAAGGGGGAAAAAGTGGCAGAGGGCTCCCTCCTCTCCCATATTCCATCAACGTCATCGTCCGGCTCCCTTGTGGAGGCCGTCGCCGCCTGCCGTTGATCACGTCTTCGGCTCCCTTGTGGAGGCCGTCGCCGCTAAACCATCGATGCCCACCGTCGTCGCCGCCCAAAGCCAAACTTCGCCTCCCTTGTGGAGGCCGTCGTCACCAATCGTTGCTGCTAAAGAACAACACCACCCCATACGTGGTGGTGCTGGTTATTATCCCCGTTGCTGCTGAAGAACAACACCACCCTATGCGTGGTGGTATTGGTTATCATCTCCCATTGCTGCCAAAGAACAACACCACCCCATGCGTGGTGGTGCTGGTGATCATCCTCACCGCAACTGAGGAGGAAACCATGCCCAAATCCTTCATCGCGCTCGCTGTTACCGGAGACGAGGAGGTCCGTTGGCAAGACAGTGGTGACTCATTGCATTCAGTGCACGAGGTGTGCCCGATTTGCTACTAAGTTTGTTACTTTGGCATATCGTGTTCTGGTAGTGGAGTGGAGAAGAAATAGGAATATATGTTGAAAAGTTTATGACTGGTGAACTTTTTGGGAACTTTATATATATTTGTTATGTGGGTTATGTTGGAGCTCTCACCTCAAAACCTTTGCCAGAAATCAGGAGTTGAAGCGATCAAGTGGGGAGTATTGATGTTATTAATGCAATAAGGTGACAACAAAGGTCCAGAAGTCATGCGTGGAAGATTTAATCTGTTAAACTTGAAAGAAGTGGTATGAGTTGCTGATAAACTTTCTAATGCTGAAACTATGAGAGCTTCAAAATTTGGTCAACAAGGGATCAAGCACGAAGCTTACATATTGTGTGAAGAGAATAGTTGTAAATTTTTTGAGAAAATATCACAAAGCCATGTAAAATGTTTGGGTATGTGAGGTGCATTCCAAGTGTTTGATGAAATGTCTCATAAAGGTTATAGTTTCCTGCGGGTTGGTATGTGAGGCGCATTCCAAGCTCATTTCGCTCATTAAAAAAAAAATGTTCATATTAAAAACAAGGATGAACTCAGCAAGGATAGATTAAAGATTCTATCCCTAGTTTCAATGACCCAAGTATCCTTTTTATACTCTAAAGTCTATTGCAGAAACTATAATGCTATATGGATGAGGAGAAATGGTAGCAGTAGCACATGGAGATTAAGAAAGGGATTGGTTGATTGACTAAGTAATAACATTGTATGGGAAAAGGCTTCAATCCGGGCTTCCTACAATTGATGGCATATGTTTAGATCATTAGCTTTCCTGTTCGGGACAATAGGCTTGGAAAATCATCAAGGGTAATTAACGAAGTTCCAATGTTGATGCTATGCTTCTAATTTCGAGCCATAACCTGCCCCTCTGTCAGACACCCAAGCTTCATATGGAATCATCTGATCTTCAATGGAAACTCCAGCATTTCATACATGTATTGGTAAAGAATATAAATCTTTGTGCTCCAGCACTCTTGGTGTTATGGCAAAGAATATAATATTAATAGATGTGAATGCCAATAGCAATTAGTTACCTCAATTAATTGCTAAAATATTCCCAATTAATATGGAACTGCATTTTTTTTATTATGACTAATTACTAAAAATGTAGAAGTTTTTGTTGGGATAACTTTATTTTGCTAAAAAGGGCTGCTGCTGCTATTGTAAAAGAAGAGGTTGTTGTTGATGCTGTAAAAAAAAATTAATTAAGATGATATTAAATATTAAGCAACTGATGGAGAGAACGACAAAGGACCCAGCAGCTGTCGCTGTGTTGCTGCAAAACAAAAAAAAGGGAGTTGCTGTAATGTGGAGAATGCTATGAAAATTCAGCTGCTGAGAAATCTAATAGGAGCTCATGAAGCAAGAGGCTGAAGTTGCTAAGACCATATGAGCTGCAATAGAGGATAAAAAATGCTGAAATTAAAGAATACAAGGACATCCAAGATTGCTGCAACTTTGTGATAATATATGTGCGAATGAATGAATGTAAATTTTGTCAGAGAAACTAGTTGCTGCAGTGATAAGAAAGGAAGCTTATTAGCCCATTGCAGAAAATTATAATAACCATGTAGGCTGTAAAAAAAAAAAAATTCAAAATGTCATGCTAATGTCTTGGTTATGTCTCAATGAAATATAAGAAACTATCATTATGAGAGGAGGCTGAAGCTACTGCTGACGCCAAATTTCTGCAGTTCTGCCAACTTGACCACCCTTTATTCAAACATCGATAACTTTTGCTAGAAAACTCCGATTGGGATGAAATTTGCGGCATTGGAAACTAGAAATCTAGAGCTTGACTACCCTTCATCCAAATACTGATAACTTTTGCTAGAAAACTCCGATCGGGAAGAAATTTGCGGCATTGGAAATTAGACATCCAGGGCTTTCCAACCATATTTGGTACAAGCCCTTTTGGTGGACCAGTCGGTACAGATTTACGGTTCTTTCCAAAGCTGGCAGGTTACGTGGGTTTATTTGTTGGCCGTTAGCAAATATGGTCACATTTCTTGACTTAGAGAAATGGTGCAGACATCGCGGCTCTAATGGGATGAGTATCCTAAGGCCGTGACATAGCGGCGCAGATTCAAAGGCAGCGGCGAAGCATACAAGGCGGCGTCATAAAAATAAATAAATAAATAAATAAGATATGAATACATATATCCATATGTAATAAATTATCATGTTCTGCAATAAATAAATTATTTTTCATTGCCTCTACTTGTACTCTTTTGCCCTAAATCGGAGGTTCCTAAGACTCTGTCTGGGGTAATTAATAATAGAGGCTTGCATCTATTAGGAATGGAAGAACCCTCAATAACAAAAATAAATAAATAAAATAATCATTTCTGATTCGATGTATCGCCTGGTGTCTCTTCACAGACACGATGCCAGGCACGTATTTTCGATCCCATAGCGCAGCCCATCAAGAAGCCGTCGAATAGTGAGCTTCCAAGCAAGGTAGTTGGTGTCATCAAGCACCACATTAGACTGGTGTAAGTTGCGATGCCGAACCTCATCTAGCATGCCACCAAGACCAAACAACGCCATAGTGCTGAATCAGGCTATGCAGAGATGATGCTGAATCCAAGTTATCTGGCTGAAAAACAGGGAGAGCAGCTGGAATGGCAGGAAAACAGGGAGCAGCTGAAATTTAGGAAAAAATAGGAGCAGGCAGCTGAAATTCAACAGGAGCAAATTTGGAAAGCAGTATGAGGGAAAAGAAGCGAGGGGGTAGCGCTTGTCGCCGAAAGCAAATTGAAGAAAAAAAAAAAAGAGCAGGCAGCTGAAATTCAACAGGGAGCAGCTGGAAAACAAGGCACAGGGAAAAGAAGCAGGGGTAGCGCAGTGTCGCCGAGAAGAAGCATGGTGCAGTGGTCGCGCAGTGTCGCCGAGAAGGGAAGAAGCAGGGAACAGTTTCCTGGGAGCCAGGAAGAGGAGAGTGAGGACGCGGGATGGTCGCCGGGAGAAGAAGAGAGTCGCGCCGGGCAGTGGTCGCGCAGTGTCGCCGAGAGGAGAAACAGGCGCAGGTTTGCCAGGAAGAGAAGAAGCTGGGAACAATTCCTTGATTCGCCAGGAAGAGGAGAGGGAGGACGCGGGATGGTCGCCGGGAGAAGAAGAAAGGCACGCCGCCGACGTCGGTGATCCCTCGGGCAAGCCCTAGATCGAGAGGTGTTCTGATACCATGTTAAGTTAAGAGAAAGGTACATGAGAGGAGAGCTACAGTGGACACAAAAGACACTCACGACATACACACATAAGTCATGCCCAATCTCATAGGTGGGGTCAAAGGTGTATATATATATCATAACAATTACAAGTATATGAGCAAATAATTTAGAAAACCAATGAAGGAAAAAGTACAAGCCACAAGGCTTATGGAATGTGGCATGAAAGGTTTCCATAACTAGATGAGTAACATTAGAAGCCATAAGAGAGCCGACCAAAACTCCACTAGAATAGAAGGATGTTTTCAAGGTAATTCAAATTAACATGCAACAATCATTAAAGTTCAATGTTCTTCTATGAAGCTTGGCTATTTGGTTGTTTAAGAAGGGAGAAGAAGAGAATCTTTTTTTTTAGTATATATGTAAAGCATTATTGAAAGAGATTCTACAACTCTCCTATTCACTTTCTAGAAAGATACCAAAGAATTAGATGAAATTTGGTATTTTTACCTAGGACAACAAACCATATGTGTGGTAGAATGGAGTTGTTTAAGTGGATACGAAGAACGACATTCATGGCAATTTCAAATTTGGTGACTCATCTAAAGTCCCGGCTCATGTCAAAGCAAAGATCATGATCTAACTCAAAATGGTTCCCATGATTACATCTCTTATGTTTATCAAGGTGTCAAAACTAAAAAATAACATACTCAACATTTACAACCTTTTGGTGAAGTTTACATCATCCACATGAAGAATTGAAATTTAGTGTTGAAGGATTAAAATGAAAGAATGATTTGTAAGATTTAGATGGCAAACAACTAAATGTTTCATGTTATGGGGAAAATCTTGCCGTACACATGGCAAGATCCTAGTGGCCGAGAGATGGGAACCCTTACCACAACCATGTAACCACAAAATTGTCAACTAAGCTTCTAGAAGGCATTGGAAGAGCTTCTAGGGAGCTTTTTTGAGTCGCCAAAAGTTTCATCCCAGCTGGTGTTGAGTTGGCGCTTACTTGGTGCCCAAGCAATGGCTTACTTGCCGCCCAAGCAATGGCTTGCTTGGTATCCATGTCACCTCTAACTGTCCAATGACCTTGGGGGAAAGGGTATAAAAGGGGGTTGATGAGAGAGACATGGGGGACTCTTTTGGACTCTCCTAGCTTTTGCCTCTTCTTCGGCCAAGAGTCGACTCTCTTTGAATCTCTCGGCCCTCTCGCTCCCTATGCTCTTCACTCTCTATTCTGATTTCCTCTCTCTGAACCCCTTTGGGAGAGAGTTTTGATCTATTTCTCTTTCTTTCATTGAACTCTTTGGTTGACTTGATAGTCAGAGAATTCGGGGATAGACCCTGGATTTCCTCTTGCAGATCACGCTCGATATCCGAGTTTGGTAGCGGTAGGAGTTCTTTTTTTTATAGAAAAGTGGATCAATCACATTCATTTATTGATAGCTCATAATGTTAACATAGATTGAACCCATTATAGTTCGGTACATTGTGATGACGTCCCTTTCATCCCTGTATTCCCCTCTTTGTGCTCCGGGGCCCTCCTGGGAAGTTTTTTAATTTCCCTGGGTGTTCTCAAAGTCCCTCCTTGGTGAGTGCTGCGAGTCCTCATCCCGAGGTAGGAGTTCTTTTCACCAGAACCATCATTGGTGGCTGGACATCTTTCCCATCCTCAGCTAGAAGAAGTTACCATCTCCGCCAAATCTCACTAGTTGATTGGAATCGACTCTGATCCCAAAGGGGAGCCGAATCCACCCATTAACAACCAAATGTTTCCTATTAATATTTCTACAAAAATATATATATGAAGGATGCAACATGGGTATGGCATTTATAATATGGACAACTAAACTTTGATTCTTTAAAGATTTTATCATCCAAAGAAATGATGAATGGCCTAGTAAGCATTATCCATCGAAAGGAAGTTTGTGAAGGATGTGTAGTTGAAAAACAGTCTGACTTCCTTTCCTAAGTGGAGTTGGTGCACATTGACATTTGTGGTCCTCTTTTGGAGTCGGTTGAAGGTAGCAAGTATTTTATGATATTTATTGATGCTTGCATAAATTTTTTTTCGGGTCTACTTTGAGAAACATCTATTTCATTTTCTAGTTTTAAGTAGTTCAAAACATTGATCAAAAAAGAAATAGGTCATTAGTTGAGAGTGTTGAGATAAGAGAAAGGAAGGGAATACACATCAAATGTTCAAATGCTATTGCAAAACAAAAAGGAATCAAGCATCAACTAATAATTGCATACTCTGTATTATAAAATGGTGGGACAGAAAGGAAAAAAACAAAACAATAATGGGCATGCCAAGAAGCATGTTGAAGGAGAAAAAGTTATCAAAGTCGTTTTAGACCGAAGAAGTACAAGTATAACTTACTTGCTTAATATATGGCTAGCTAAGAGTTTGAAGAACATGATACCATAAAAAGCATAGAGTGGATTCAATGTGGCATAAGACATTTAGAGGTATTTGGATATGTTGCCTATTCTCAAATATGGAAGGAGAAGAAAGAAGCTGGATGATTATTGTATTGTGAGCAGTCAAAGGCCTAGAAGTCTACAAGCCATTATTAAAAAAGGTGGAAATTTGTGGAGATGTGATCTTCCATGAGATTGTTGTATAGATTTTGGATAATATGTGTATGTCACATGATCAAACTCTTACAACATGATCTCCTCCAAATACTCTTTCATAATAGACAACATTTAGTAGGTCACCTTCTTCAAGGAGCAGGATACCCATAAGTATAAAAAGGCTTGAACATCTTATGGTGAAATGGAAGAGGTTGAAGATATAGATTTCAAATGTATGATTGTTGATCAAAAACCAATATATGTTGAAGAAATGAAAAATATAAAATGGAAAATATCCATGGATGAAAAGATCAATTTTATTAAAAAAAACATGGGAATTGGTGAAGCTATGCGAAAAACATAAAGCTATAGGTCTCAAATGGGTGTATAAGGCTAAGAGAGTAGCATCAAGAATTTGAAAGATAGAAAGCACAACTTGTGGCAAAGAGATATAACCGAATGAAAGGGCTAGACTATGAAGATGTCTTTTCTCTAGTTGCTTGTTTGGATACTATATGATTTTTGGTAAACTTTTGGCAATGGATTAAAGGTATGACAATAAAGGACTACAAAGTAAAACTAATGGGATAATGGGCTGGAATTAAGATTGATACAAATAATGGGCTATAGAGTATAAGAGGATAGAGAAGTAATTTTATTAAGGAATGAAAAAATAATTAAGTTGACGATAATTAATTATATTAACAATGTAAAGCACAAAGGATAGCAGATTAATGCAATAGAACAACAAGGTGTTAGCTTTTATAACAACAGTTAATCTCAAGAGATTAACAATGGATAAACATGCCAACACTTCAACAAGGTTTGTAGGAGTTAAATTACAATTAAGCAACAAAACTAATAGTTGTTTAGAAACAATGACCAATGAGATTTCAAAGCAATAATCAGTTTATAAGAAGATTAATAGGGTTTATAGCATATAGAAATCGATCATAGAATGTTGGAAACTCTAAATGTATACTATAGGACATGTATTCCATATTTCAGAGCCAAAATTCTATTTTAAAGTGAAATTTTTCTCATTTTGGTTCTAATATTCGATTGTTGTCCATCTTGGTTTGCCGAACTTATTTTGTGTATTTTTACCATGAATGTTACATTTTCACAAGTTTTTTTTTTTTTTGCATTTATTAGGTGAGAACAAGTATGCAGTGAAGCTCGAAGTAGAACAAGGTCAAAATCACTACAGCAGGGCAATCGAGAGATAAGTATAGCGACGTAGATCTATGGGCATTGCAATGCTGGCTGTCAGAGGCAACTTGGAACCCAGTGTCGTGACGCAGATCTAGGAGCATCACTGCACTAGGTGATGTGTAAAATGATCTGCAAGTGCACAGGTCGTATCAAGTAATAGAGTAGACTCTTGAAAAGTCAGGTGTTGATTCTCACTGACAAGGAAGTACTAGTACCAACTATTCATCTATTATCTAGTTGATCCAAATATGGGTGATTGTGAATTAAATTTAAAGCTGAGGAAATTAGTAACCAAAGCTACAGAAAACAAGTGTTAACCTTGACAACTGATAGCTCTCAAAAAAAAGCTATTTAGATGACATATTATGCTAGGTTGAGACCAAATATGGCCATCTAATGATGTATTCAATAGCCAATTTTGGTTATTTTGTATAAACTCTACCTCAACTAGCATGTACACTTGTTTTAGTGAATTTTTATACTAAATGGATTAATTTATGCACTAATGCAAGTGTTTTAATATTGACAGATAATGAGACCATTTGGGAGCTAGGAGATGATCTTGGACAAAAGAGGAAGGTATTTTATGACAAATGAGCGAAAGTAGTGAAAGGAGAAAGGGTTGTGAGCAGCCTAAAAGAGCAGCTGAGATCTGGAATTTATTGGAAGTGCTAAAGGCCTCAAAATCCAATCTCCACCGTTCAGATTGAAGATCAACAAGTTAGGAACACTCAGTTAAAATTTCAGCTGAATCTCAGTTGAAATGGTCATCCGATCATAGAGTTGATGAAAACATCGAGATGTAGACTGCATACATCCCGATGTTAATCGCTGACAGAGCGCCAACTTTCACAGAAAAGACATATCGCGATGTCACCCCATGACATCGCGATGTTGAGGACGCTGGGCTATAAAAAGGGCTGATATGCTAGGTTTTGACTATCTCTCATTTGGGGGCGACGGCTAGGGCTCCAAAGAGGCGATCTGGAGGGTTGTTTCAAGGCCAAATCTTGAGGGGAGAAGCTCAAAAAAAAAGGGGGAACCTATTTCTTATTGATTTCTAGTGTTTTAATAATTCCTTTGTACTTAGACATGGATGTTTACTTTCTTCTTTGCATCATTATGGACCTTTCATTTGTAATGCTAGCTTGAACATCTATGCTAGGGTTGTATGAACTCTTTGACTTGAATCTATATTATCTTTGGCTTTGCTTTGTATCATGATTGTAGACGCGCGTATGAATCTCTCTTTTTATTCCTCATTAGTTGAAAGACGATGAGTATCTTTAACTTCTAGCACTATAAGAAATCTAGGCTAGTGAGTAGAGCAGAGGATTAGGGTGGACGGAGTGACGCCTATTTGTCCTTTAACTGAGAAATCAGTAGAGGCAATTCCATGGCAGTGGTAGAGTGTTGTCCCATAATGCGTCTAATGTACCGATAGAAATATGGACTTTAGATGCATGATCTTTAGAAATAAGGTAATGTAGGATGTACCTGGAGTGCACACAAGCACAACATTTTATCATTTATACATCCTCATCCATGTTCTTAATAATATAGCATCCCAAGGATAAAATCATAACAAGTCATTAGAGCCATACAACCCTAGAAGCATATCATGAGAGTAATCCCCCGTACCCTTCGTCATCTTACCACTTCCTATCAGTAGTTTAGTTTAGTAACCTCTTTCACTTATTGATCGACTGACTTTACTAAGCAACTTAGTAGGTTAGTGTTCACCTAAACCTAGTAAGCCTTCCCTGTGGATTCGACCTGGTACTCACCGGAATTTATTACTTGCGACCACGTATACTTGCGTGAGGAGGCTTGAGTGCTTGTACTCAAGTTTTCTGGTTAACAACAACAATCAATCATGAGAAGGAGATACTTGGGCAATGAATCCCCCTTGGATTTTACTCTATAGGATAGATGGAGATTTCTATGTTGATGATCGGTAGCGTCGGGCCAAGAGTTCCCAAGGTGTATTAAATCTCTCTCTCGAGGTGACCAATACCTGATTCTGTCATTTGCATTACAATCTAGGAAACTTATGCCTTGGAAAGATTGTGGGAATAAGTAATATTAAGGGCTCTCTCTCCTTAGTCCCCGATCTCTTAGCATACTCACAATCTCCTCTATTGGAGTAGGTCTATATACGGGGAGGCACTTGCTTCTTTCCCCGTGTGGATTACGATAACCTCTCCGAGCTCTAGCAATGTTGAGGGATGAACATAACAATAAAAATATATAATAGACTCATAAAGCTAAACCAATCAAACAAACATAGAAATCAACACCATATAAATGCATAATCCAAGTGTTCATGCATCATACCCAAGTATCTACAAGATTAGTTCCCCATAAATAGAGAACAACAATCCAAAATAATGAGATTACAAACCAATAAAACCATAATGTGAAACACCGTTACGTACACCGTTGGTGGCTCTATTGACTTGTTCTTCAATGCTATGTCCTTCTCTCTCTTCAAGATTCGGAGATGGAGCTCCCAATCCCTAATTCAAAGATTGACCTTTCTTCAAATGGTTCTCCCCCTCCAAAGCCCTCATCATTCATATTTATATCTCCACTTAGGGTTTTAGAGTGCCAATTACGCTTTTACCCCTGCCTGGGTCAGCAGTATAAGGGAAGATTATACTGTATGGGTGTTCATACGGGCTATACGCGACCCCATATGGAATGCAGGTTCATCTGTATAGCCGTACATCAGACCGTATGACACCTCGTATAGCTTGCATATGAGGCCATACGGGCTGTACACGGTCCCAGGAGACTTGATGCAGAGACCGTTTCTATGCCCAGGATCATACGGGCCATATGGGAGCTCGTATGAAGTGGTGCTTTCTTCAAAATTGCTTTGTTTCAGTCTCAATTTCTCCTCAAACGCTCCCTTCCTCCCGATTTATTGCTATTATACTCTGTTTATCAAAATCAACACTTTGTAAGTACCAGCAGGCTATAATTTCATCAAAATAACATGTAAAACATATGAATATGATGAGAAATTATTCTTAATTGAACACTTATCACTAGGCAAAGGTCTATATAAACCTGGGGAGTTTTTAAGGTTTTCTTATCAAACCATGGAGGCAGAGTCAGGTCATTGGTAGCGATCTGGAGGGCCTTAGGGCATCCAAAGCATAGGAGAGCTTGCAAAAGGGATAAGGCTTACTTATAGTATTTGATTCTTCGATTTATCCATTTTTTTTATTCCTATTCATGGATGTTATCATTGAATCCTTTATACTTTGATGTTGAATTCCATGATTTATTGCTAGAACTTCTATTTCTAGGAACTTGTTGGTATGATTATCAATAGTATTCTATGATTTGTAAGGTTTGTTTGTTATGTGGATGCGCTTGTGACATGAATCTTGTTTAATCATGTGTTGAAAGGCGATGACATACTTGTAGCCATGCTTTCATATGAATGTTTGTATGGATGGATCATGTATCAAAAGGTGGAAGTCTGGTTCAACTGGAGTCCTACAACATAGACATATGTGGTAGTAGCCCCATAGTCAGGGTATAAAACTGGGGTCAGTAACATCTTACTCTACGTATAGACATATATGGTAGAGACTATAGGCTTATTCCTTAGACATAGGGAATTATCATCTGTGTCCTTTCTCATGAAGACCCCTAACATGCCATTGAATGATCCTTGTCCACTAGCATAGAAAACCTATATAAATCATAGATAAAAATCATTAGCATGTCAACAAGGCATACAACCTTGGAACTTCATTATTGAGTTTCTTCTCATACCCGTCGTTAACTTTTAATTTCTTTCTAGGTATTAGCTTAGTATAGGCAAAACCTTGGTTTCGTTTGTTTTAATGGACATAGTAGAGTAGGCTAGTAATCAATTAGTTTGGGTTCTACTTCTTGAGGATATGATATTGGGACTCACTTTTCATTTTTATTACTTTGACAACACATACACTTGCATGAATATATGTACGTGCTTAACATAAAGCCTAAATCAATTGGCAATTAAAGCATGCGCACAACACATTCTAGCTTAGAAACATATAGTTTAAGTTGGAGGACTGCAAATGTATTGCTCTATGACAGACTTCAATCCTTAGTGCAAGGTGATGTCGTAACACCTCAGTCGAGTGGGTACAACTAACCCAAGAGTGACCCTTCCTCATCTAGCACTTCTTGTATAGGAGATGAAACTCAAATTTCAACCTATGAGTAATGGAAGTGCTGAAATCAGAGAAGAAGAAGAGGATGTTATTGGTATACAAGTTTTTAAGTTAGAGTTTCTTAATAACTTGTATATTGGGTTTTGAAAGAACCAGTAGTATAGAGTTATAGATAGAATAGGAAAAAATAGATCTGTTAGATTGATATAAAAAATAATCAAAATCTCCATTGAAAAAGTATATAGGAAAAGAAGAAAGGTTAGTAAAAATGGGGATCGTCAGAAAAATGTCACATGAGTGTCGCCAGCAAGACTGAACACCCGCATGACACACCATGTGCGAGGGAATGGGCGGGATGAGGAAGGGTCACTCATTGCTAGGGAGCTTGGCAATTGACATGTATATGGATGGTTCTTGTTCCTTGTCAATTCGATGTGGGCTATAGGTTCGGTAGTTTAAAGGAGGGGTGCTTGGTTTGGGTGTAAAATGAAAAGAAGTTGGTTTGGGCCTTAGGCACAACTACTTTAATTCTGACAAAAATAAGGTCATGAACAAGAAGATCCAACATGTATTTACATTGGCAACAAGACAAAATCTAGTTAAACCTAAAAAGTCAACACATAGAGACAAGATAACATCATCTTCAGAATCAAGTCAAGAAAAAAAATATTAGAGCAATAATATTGCAAATCTGAGGATCAAATAACTAATAGCTTCATCAAACCTCTTTTGTTTGAAACATTTGAAAGATCAAAAAAATTCTTGGAGTTTACTCTAGTGAATAGATTCAAAGTATAATGTTAGAAAATGAGTCTCTTCACTACGTGATGCATCTATTCTCAGTGGACACCTAGTTGAAGAGTTATATCTTTTTATTTTATTTTATTATTATTATATCCATTAGTTATAGTTGTGTGTCTATTTATATGTGTTGAGTACATAATTATACATATTTTCATACTATATTTGCATGCATTTTACTTGTTGTTTCGCATGAATTCCTCTACTTTTGTGCTATTCTAGGTATGTTGTTGTAATTGAATAGATAAATAGTTATCTGAGAGAAAAAAAAGTGAAAACTGGATAATTTGGAGGTGTTTTATATCAAAGAAGCAATAAAAGAGGGGAGGAGATAAAGCTGTGAGCACTCCGAGCAAGCTGTAGAAGTCATGGAAATTATTACATGAGCTACAGGACTCCAAAGCCGATCACCACCATTCAAAATCAAGAAAAATGAGTTAAAAACATGTAGTTAAAATTTAAGGTAAATCCAAGTTGATTTGGTCATCCGATCGAACGTTTGATGAAGATTGCGCAGAGCCTAAAAAGAGCACGGCTGGAAGCACTGTCGTGCTCAGGGCTGTGCAACTCTTTGGAGTCAAAAAAATGCATTGCAAAAGAGAAGCATGGGCGTGCTTTAGATCAACATGGCCATGATCACTTCAGGATCATATGAAAATGCGTAAACTCGATCCCAAAGTTATCTAGAAGTTATCCAAAGATAAATACAAGATAAACACAACCTAGATAAGTCATATTTCATCCTTTTCCAACATATATAAACATCATGACAGCAACATATTGATCATCTTTGGTAGGGGGCTCAGGATCAACTTTTGGCGGAGCAATCTTGGGCAATTTTCACAGCTATGGCTGGGGTTTCACGAGAGGAATTAAATGTAGAGGAGGTGTTATCAAGTGAAGATTTCTATGTCTGATTGTATAACCTCCTCTTGTATCTTAGTTATGATAGATCATAGCATGAGAGGCTAAGCCTTTTATAGTGCCTCGGATACCTGAACCCTAGGATGAACTTGTTATTGATTTCCTATTTTTATTCGGTTTTGCTTAGTAAATAATTCATGTGTTGCATCTTGATTGTTTGTGCTTGCAATTCTTTTTGGTTGTCTTGTGTATGAGCCCAATCATCCGTCCCCTCAGGGGGTAGCATCAACACCTTAGTTTCCATGCTGGATGGTTGTGGAGTCTGTATTACATTAAGCCTAGAGTTGTTATTTGTCTAGATATCTTTAAGTGGCTTTCCCTTGTGCAGGCCTCCAGTCATCACCTTAGTAGGTTAGAGCACCCAATACTACGAGTGCTTGTACGGTGAATCAAACGGCTAGAGTATCGCATTAGCCTTGGGATTCTTCTAGATAGGTTTTTAGTTGGACAAGGGTGCTAGGGTGTGCATGAGTATCACAAGAGATCTGGTGCTTTACTGAGAAGTGCATTGCTACATCCTTCGGGAATCGTTAGCAATTAGCCAATAATAGGGAATCGATTGTTAGTATGGGAATCCTAGGGGGATTGTGATCCAAGGTGCCATCTTTTATCTCTGATTTCCCTCAATCCACCAATTGTTCACATTAGTTTTTAGTTAGGATATTCAACTAGCTTGATCACACAATTCTTCTTATAGTTAGGCTAGGTAAAAGATGACAACTAGTATTAGTGGTCAATCCCTGTGGATTTGACTACCCTACTTTGGGTACTTTACTACTTGATCGATCTCGTATACTTGCTGGAGAAGTGTCACGTATACTTTTGCGTGAATCAATATGTAAGGATGCATTTTAATGTAATGGTTTCTTAAACATGCCTCTTGAAAATTTATAAATGCATGATGGTGAATGTAAAATAAAACTCAATTGGAATGTCATCTATCAAAACTTGAGTATTTTCTTTATTCATATTCTTCTCTTTCATACCTCTAATATGTTGAAGGTCAATAGCGTTATTAAGAATATTAGATAAAACATGGGAGGTAAGAATAAAGAGATTTGGAGATAATAGATTACATTGGCAGAGACCTATGGAAGGTCTAATCCAACAATTGACCTTATCGTTAATAAGAAAAGCGTAGTTAGGGGGCTTGATACACACTCTAATCTAGTCAACCTAACAGCTAGGGATGTTTATGGCTGTAAGAAAAATCAAGAATCGTATTCCATGTCTTTTTCATATCAATCTTGTGCATTATCATAGGGTGACAATTCATGGCCTTCTCAAGGGAATAGGTAAGTTCTTGGATCATGATAATGTACTGTCATCCTATATTCCCTACCTTTAAGCTTAGGAAGTAGGTGTCTAAGTCTATTGACTAGGATGTTGGTCACAATCTTGTATATGACATTACAAAGGGATATAGTTGGACCTTATGGGGATTATCAGATTTAGTGATAATGGTAATAAAGGTGTATTAGCAAGAAGGTGAGACATAAAAAAAGTGAGTAACAACATAGTACATAGATTCACCAATAATAGGCCAAAAGTTTCAGCTTTAGTTGGGTTAAAAGCAAAAAATGTGTTCATAAATAAACACAGATACTAAAAAAATCTTTTGGGCAAACGAATTTTGCCAATCATGACAGAAAAATGGAAGAGAGGGGAAACGTAATCTCCCTAATGGACAATAATAACCTATTGATTGGTCAATGCATATATATAATTTTATCTACTACTTTAGAATGCACCTAAAAATCGGTTAATGACCTGATTTGAGACCCTCTACGGGATAGACCTCTCTTTAGAGGCTTGGAAAACAATGCGAAGATGTAAAAAAGAATTAGGCATTTTGTTTGGATATTTCTCTTCAACTCCAAAGTATTGTATCCTTTATTTTATATGAATAGTTGAAGTGGATTTGTGCCGATCTACCAAAGAAAATCATTTCTTTCAATATTGGGAATATTAGCAGGTTTATTCCATCTTAGTGTTTGACCACCTCAAGTCAACATGTCCCTCATGCTCTAAGTGACACACGTGCTATGGCACCTAGAATTACTATTAGAAAAATATTTTTTAAGAAATCAACAGTAAGACCATAAGGACTTGGGCCTTACATGTGGGTATGGCATAGACAATATGGAAAATTTCTGCTTTAGTAACTTGCCTAGTAAGATATGACCAATGTTGAATATCAACCGTAGGAAGGTCATAGTAATAATAGTATCAAGAGACTAAATGATGTGAACATCACCATCATTCCAAAAATTATGATAGAATTGAGTAAAAGATAGTTCAATAGCCTCATGAATATAAACAAGACTATTGTTCATATCAGGGATCAACTAATTCTAATCTTGGACCTATGAGTTCTAGTAATCTGATAGTTCTGCTAGCCCACAAGTCTACGGGGTTGCTCAAATAGTAAAGTACCCTGAGGGCAGGGTAGTCGAATCTACAGGGACTAGAGCTAGTACTCACAAGAACTCAATTACCTAGCTCAGAAAATATGGTTGGTGATGGATTTGTCCAAATTAGAATCAAACTAAACTAAGTTGACAGTTGGCAATCTATGGTTTATCAATTAGGAGAGTAAGGCACCTCAGATCACTATCCCTTAAGAATCCCTCATGACAAATCCTCTAATACTAGTAACCTAATTTTATCTATTCCTGGACAGTGAAGAACCCTAAATTAGTTTAGTCCCGATCTCTCGACAACTATACCCTAGCCAAGCAGAGACTTCTCAAAACATACGACTGCATTATTATTCGCATTCGATGGGTCTTACTATTAGGTTTTACCCTAGTCCGGAAAGTGAGTTGCAGTTGAAAAGTAACCCTAGCGATCACCCGATCTCTCGGCGTGCGCCCCCCCTATTGTCTATCCTAAGACCTAGCTTGACTGGGATCTCTCGTCATGAATCAAGCAATTCTAATAGTATGGCCGGCGCTTTCACACTAACAAACCGTACGAATAAGCATACAAGACAATTCAAAGAAATAAATAAAAAGGGGAACTAATATTAAGAAGAATAAAGATTCACAAGTTTATCTAAGAGTTCAAGGACCCGAGATACCACAAGTGATTTAGCCTCTCATACTAATGACAAGCATCATAGTAAATAAGGAAGAAGACACAAGAAGACTTATAGACTCCCTGACATGGTGCCTCTTCCGCCTTCGACTCCCTGAAATCCTAGCCGTCGATTCCTAGATATGCCAAAAGTCTACTGGAAAATTTGAACTACGACCTTTTATGAGTTTAAGACTTTATGCCACACGCCCATGTCATATATCACATGACCGTGTTATTTGTCATACGGCCATGTCATTTGGGCTGAGCGCTTTTCATTAATCGAATTCGATTGAATTCACATGCCGATGGACACGCCCATATGGGTGGCTGTGTAGCGTTATGTTTTGGCACTTCTTGCTCTAAATTTCTCTAGAATTTGCTTCTTTTCTCTAAAGTACTGAATTATCAGCCAATTTACACAAAACACCCAACAACATACAAAAGTGGGAGAAACTATACCAAAATAGATGCAAAGGGTATGGAAATATGATAATAAAATATGTATAATTATGCACTCATCATAAATACCCCCATACTTACACGTTTTCTTGTCCTCAAGCAAAGAAAAATATAGAATATAAGTAAGATGATGGGTACCTGATCTCCGATCTCACAAATACTTGGGGGTCCCTCTGGTGTCAAGGGAAACATAGTATCAGGTGTCATGACAGATTTTATTTAAAAATAGGTTCCACCTTACACTTGAACTCTCCACGTGTGTGTGTAACTCATCCTATGGTGCCACTTATTAGCTCAAGCCCGGCCCAGCTAGTCTGAACCTTATTCTCTAAACTACTGTTTTCGATTCTTTTAGTTGGGGGTAGTAGCTTCATACATCCAATGAGGTAGCCTTTTCCCCCGGTAGGTCATCAAGTGAACATTTGTGATGCCCAAGCTCGGACTACTCAAGAGCGGTTTTCACTCTTTAAAGGTGTTAGCCCTTTCTACCATCTTTCTCATATTGGTAGGGAATCTCAATAGATTTAACTTTCCTTTATTCCAGCTTTTTCAACAAATTTTTTTTGACTCACTATTTCTTAGATGGTTATGCAAGCTGGAATCCAATTTTTTTGACTCACTGTTTCTTAGATGGTTAGGCATCCCAAATGGATCCAACTTTCCAAGATCCCAATGTTTTTTGGTAGGTGGCAACAAAGTCAAAGTTTGTGCTCAAATTTCTTGTGAAGTGTCAAGTAAATGTGGGACTAAATATATATATTTTTGAAAAATTTCACACCTAGCGCTAATGTCAACCTAGATCCCAAGAGGACTCCCAATTATTAACTATCATAGATCATCTTAAACGAGCACTCATCATAATCAAATAAACATAGCTAATCCCTCTATGATACTTAAACTATACATTATCCTCAATGTACATAATGTATGGATAATAAAGAAGATATGACATGCACGATCAAAAAGGGAAGAGGGGGATTACTCTATATAACTTTGAGGTGGTGCTAGTGTGACAATTTCTGACAAGTTCCTGTGCCATGATTCCAAAATACCCTACGACATAGAAAGCACATAAGTGATGCTCAAAATATGATATATAGGGATAGCGAAACCATGGTGCCTCAATTTTTGAAAATAAAAGAAAAATACAAAAGTGGTGATAATAAAAAGAAAACTCCTGATGCTTAGTTGTCATGCTCATCCTCCTTGTCATCAGCGGTCTCGGAGTCATTGCTGGCCTCTACCTCTACGTCTCTTGTCGTGTGTGTGGGAGTAAGTGGTGGGGGTGGGTAGTGGTGACTACCCTGCTGGATCAGAAGGTAGATGGCCCCCATCAGCCAATCTAGTCATGCATCGTACTCGGATGGGGTCCATCCTTAAGCTGGTATGGGTACTGGTGGTGGAAGTGGTAGTGTATTGCTTGGTCCTGCTGTTACTGAGTCTCTTGGCTCCTACCGTAGAGTCATGTTAGGCTCGATGATTCGGTAGATGGTTCCTTTGTAGGTCTAGATCGACCGGACTATCCTGAGTGCCTGAAGTATCTCGAGTGTGATCTCCAGGCTCCTTCCTGCCATCGTTAGCCTTGTCGTGGCTCCTCCTGACAATAGATCCATCCCCAGGGCAAGTCTTGTAAAGTATGGGTGTAAAGGCCATGCTTTTATGAATGAATGAAATATTTAAATTCCCCTAATTATGCTCATTAATTTTCTTCTTGCGATGAGATTGAATGTTAATTAAAATGAGGGATTAAATTGTAAATACTATTATGAGGCACCAAGGGTTTTATTGTATGGATTGATAAATCTATAGTTAAGGGACTTGCATGGATATGTCTATGTAGAGTTGGACTTGAGTGCATATTCACCAAATGTTTCATGCAAGGGTGTTATGTAATGGAGGCATCATGTAATAGTGGAAATATCAAAGATATAAGGGATTTAAATGCAAGAAGTTCATTACTTGATGATGATAGTGGACCAAGGACTTGTTTGTAAATTTGGAAAGAATGGAGGGGCTTTAGTGCAAGTGTGTATTTCTCTCTCTCTCTCAAGAGAAATATGTACATAGTGCATGCAATTTCATCAAAGTAGAGGGGGTACTTACTAAAACTACTTTCCCTCACATGATGATATAATAGAGGAGTGAGATTTCAAGTAAATGGAGGGGGTACTTAATAAATTTTTTTTTTTTTAACTCTGACTGCATGGTGGGAGAGGTTCGTGGAAACTATCCAAAGGCTGATTTTTTTTCTTCTTCTTTAGAATCAAAGGCTAAGATACAAGGAGGAGAACAAGGTACCACCATCTAATGGTGGACGTTTAAAACCGGGAAGTATCCCACGGCTCAACAGGAGCTATAACCCGTATGACCTCGATATTGACGCAAGTTCAGCCGTCCATCGGAGGGAGGGTGAGTCCGAGGCATGTACATGGAAAGAGTGCGCCCTTTGCATCACTAACATTCTCTAATGGAGGCGTATGATGACCGGATTCACCGTGCAAGTGAATCTATGGAAGAGATAGGTCGTACGCACGGCCATAGCTTATGCCAGGCACACTGCCCTGAGGCGGAGGGGAGATAGTGAATGGTCCCATCCCTCACTGCCATCTCGAGCCCACCGCTCGTCGTTAGCGACGATAAAGGCACGCCAACCTCATGCCCAAGGTCCTCACATCCTCATCTAGAGACAAGCTAGTCTCTTGGTTCCAAGAGAAGCTGAGTAGCTGAGGCGAGCAGAAAACAACTTCTGAGAGGCTTCCATCGCCGGAGTTCATCTCAAGAATGCCAACAAACGCTATCAACGTGGTGAGTGTCTCTAATCTCTCTGAGAAGCAATGGCATAGGTTGAATGTCTTTATGTAGGCATGAACACATGAACTTCATTTTAGTTATCCTAGTTGTGATAATGATGAAATCTCTCTATACTCTTGTCTGGTTTTAAAAACCATTTGAACCCTTGGTTGCTCACCCCAAACCATGTATTCGACCTATCAACTGAGAAACCAAGTGGAGAAAGAACACATGATAACTAGAACTCATGTGAAAGGGAAAGGGGTGAACGAATGAGGGTGCATGTCAGTATCATTATGCTAAACTAGTGCAGTCCCTAACCATGCATGCTCCTTCTAGGGCTGCAGATATAACTTAGTTTGAGAAGGACTTGGGAGTGGTATCCATGTGATTAAACCTTGAGAGAGTGCTGCCTTCGCATGTCCTCTATGTGAACCACCCAGAAGCATAGATAAAACTGCATGCATGGTGTGAGAACATCCTTGATTTACTATTGTTAAAAGTCTACTTTGGCTAATGGACTATAGATAACGAGGTCAGCCATGATGAGGCTGCATGTATGAGGGATGGGTACTCGGTGCTGCCATGTTGAGAGTGATCAACCTGTAGTCGAGGAGTGGAATGAATAATGACAAGAAGTAGTAACTTATTTGGATTATTACTCTTTCAAGGCTTTGAAGACATTGTTTTGTTTAGCAGTCCCTATCTTTGATTATTCTTTGCGGTAGGGTTGAGACTCCTAGGTGGTTGTTGGCGTGGGGTACGACCCCACTTGCTTGGTTTAGTCATGTGATTGATTCGCTTTACTTCCTTATTCTTTCATACATGACTTGTTTATGATCCCTGCGGGGGTACTTACTGGACTTTCCTTCCGAAAGCTCATACACTTGCGTTTTTTTCAGATCCCGCGGAGTAGCAGACATGAGCCATCAGAGCTGTACGTGGGGCCTTGGGATTGTTGCTGAGGTTGGCTACCTCTAATTTCATTTATTTTGAGTGAGGACACTTGTGATTTGGTCCATGCAGGCCAGTTATGTACTTGATATTATAGGGTGCCGGTACCCTTAGGAATTATCTTCCGCTGATATACTCTGACTTTATATTTATCTTTTAACTATTCCGCTGTATATGTTTTGTTGCGTTATGATCACTTTGGCCTTGTATCAGAGTGGGGACCGCCTCCGCTTGGATATGACCGGCCTGCTGACGTGCTAGAGGCCCGGGATTTTGGGGTCGGGGCGTGACAATGGGCCAGCGAAGATGCTCTAGATCCTTGGGTAGGAGCCTTGATAGAGCAGGAACTGTCCGATGAACCAACCCAAGTGGATCCAGAATCCCTCTTGCATGCTTGTCAAGAAGAGGAAGTCTCCTGTGCCGACCACCCCCTTGTTGTTGCCTTGCCTTGTGATAGAGTGTGCGAGGATGTAGTGGATGTACCTGAGGTCGGGAGTCCTGAGTTTATTAGCCTTTGACCACGCTGGGTTGTACCTAGCCTCCATGCTGATCGTGAGCCAATAATTGAGCTCCGACCTTTGGTGTGGTCTGACAGTCTAAGGTCCTCGTACTCGAATGTCTGGGTGAACTCCTCGTCGTACAGTCCCAGGTAGAGGGCGAACTTTGTGTAACTTATCATGTGTATTGTGCCCTTCAACTGGAACTGTATTTGATCTAGCCTATGCTATGATAGCAGGGTGTTTCCTCTGGTGATTGTGAAGGTGGCGAGAACCTCCAACGTGAGCTCCTAGTATGCCATCTCCTCGATAGTGAGCAGTCTCCTTCAACCTCCTACCGTGAGCAGGCAGTTGACCTCTTTGACAAGTCCCACATCCTCCAGGACCCTGAAGTCAATGGCTCTAGTTTCCCTGAAGTTCTTGTGGCGTAGGATCGCGTACCTCCTACTATGGATCTGTGACCCAAAGCTAAGCTCAAGTGGGTCCTGGGAACTTCCTTCTCCTCTCTTCCACTTTGGGGGTTGCCTTGGGATTTTCTTCTTCAAGCCCATTGCTCGCCGGCGTTGATGGTGGAGGCCGTGTACTGCTCTGTAACCTCCTGCATTTGTGTCTTTTGCCCTTTTTTTACCTGCACCAGATTATTATAGGCTCCAACGATAAAAATTAGTCAATAAAATACTTTGGAATCATATAATTGTTGGGCATCATAAAAAATATGGTCTCACCACTAATGTATGTCTAAAACTAAACCTAATATAATCCTACTCATAGAAACAAACTAGAAGACTACCCAAAATTACTAAGCTTGGGTTGCCTCCCAAGAAGTGCTTGTTTTACGTCGCTAGCTTGACATACCTGTATACTCACAGGGGTTCAAATAAGTGATACCTTTCTGCTTCCCTATTAGGAGGAAAGTTGCCCACCACGTATGGTTTCAGTCTCTGTCCATTTACCTTGATTGTCCCCTTCGTTGGGTGTGAGATTTCAAGAACTCCATGAGGGGATACTTGCATTATTGTGTATGGTCCGGACCACCTGGATTGGAGCTTCCCTGTGAATAGACGAAGGCGTGAATTAAAAAGTAATACTTTATCACCTACCTGGAATTTCTGATTCTTCTTGATGTGTGTATCATGAAATTGCTTTGTACGTTTCTTGTATGACTTCATATTTTCGTAGGCATCTTGCTTCCATTCGTCCAACTCATTTAATTGCAGTTGAAAGTAATACTTTATCACCTACTTGGAATTTCCGATTCTTCTTGATGTGTGTATCATGAAATTGCTTTGTACGTTTCTTGTATGACTTCATATTTTCGTAGGCATCTTGCTTCCATTCGTCCAACTCATTTAATTGCAGTTTTTGCTTTTGTCCTACTCGTTTCAAGTCAAAATTTAGAAATTTAGTTGCCCAATATTCTCGATGCTCCAGTCCGACAAGTAGGTGACACGCCTTGCAATATACTAATCTGTATGGGGTGTTCCCAATTGGAGTTTTGTATGTTGTTCAGTATAAATCTCGTTTGTTATGTTGGACTGTTTTTTCCAATATGTGTTATAGTTCCCGGTTGGACAATTCCACCTGCCTGCTTGTTTGAGGGTGCTATGATGTTGCTATCTTGTGTGTCACTCCATATTTCTTGAGGGTTTTTCCGAGTTGGGTATTGTACCAGTGTGTTCCGCGATAGCTGATAATGGCTCGTGGGGTTCCGAATCGAGAAATCAGCTTCGTGAGGAATTTAGCTACTACTCTGGCGTTATTAGTTTGTAGTGCTTGAGCTTCTACCCATTTGACACATAATCGACTGCCACAAGAATATATTTATTCCCATTGGAATTCATGAAAGGTCCCATGAAGTCAATTCCCCATACATCAAATATCTCTCATTGTTGAATTGAGTACTAGCTCTTTTTATCCCGCTTAGAGATGTTCCCTACATGTTGACACCTGTCTCAAGCTTGCACAAACTTCCTTGCGTCTTGGAATAACATTCTCCAAAAGAATCCTGCTGCTAATATCTTCTCCATTGTTCGGCTTGAATTATAGTGCCCGCTTGTTGGTCCCACATGGAAGTGGTTCAGGATGTCTGATCCTTCCTAACGAGACACATATCTTCGTATTATTTGGTCTGCACATACCTTAGATATGGATCCTCCCATAAGTAGTGCTTTAAATCTGAGAAAAACTTTTTCCTTTCTTGGGTAGTTAATTCCTTCGACAACACTTTTCCTACTAAATAGTTGGCAAAGTCACCGAACCACGGGGCCTCTTCTTTATCTCTCTTATCGATGCGGTAGAGCTGCTCCTATGGAAAAGCATCATCTACTTCTTCTTCTTTATCCTTAGCTTGTGTGGATCCTTCCAATCTCGATAGGTGATCAGCTACCACATTTTCGGATCCTCGTTTATCTTTGATTTCAAATTGAATTCTTGTAACAATAGTATCCAACGGCTTAGATGAGGTTTCGCATCAGCTTTGTTTAATAGGTACCTTAGTACTGTATGGTCAGTATAAGCAATGACTTTCGATAAGATTAAATATGGACGAAATTTATCTAGTGCATAGATCACTGCTAGCATCTCTTTCTTAGTTGTGGTGTAGTTCTCTCGTGCATCAGTCAATGTCTTGCTAGCATAGTAGATTGGCTTGAAGTGCTTTTCCCGTCTTTGCCCTAAAATTGCTCCAACTACGAAGTCACTTGCATCACACATTAGTTCAAAAGGTAAGTTCTAATCCGGGGCTACCATGATTGGGGCATTTATTAGATTATTTTTCAGAATGGTGAAAGCTTCCATGCATTCATTTGTGAATTCAAAGGGTATATCTTTTTCTAACTACTTAGTCAGTGGTTTGGCAATTTTTGAGAAATCCTTAATAAATCAACAATAAAAACCAGCATGTAATAAGAAGCTTCTAATAGCTTTGACTGGCACAGGTGGTGGTAATTTTTCGATGGTTTCAATTTTTGCTCTATCTATCTCAATTATATGTTTGGAAATTCTATGTCCTAGAACTATGCCTTTTTGGACCATAAAATGACGTTTTTCCCAACTTAAGAGTAAGTCGGTTTCCTCACAGTGTTGTAAGACCTTTTCTAAATTATGGAGATATAAATCAATTAAATCTCCAAAAGCAAAAAAGTTCTGGTTGTGAATGTAATCTTCTCCTGATCTTCTGGTGCTATCAGAATTTACAAGTATCCTGACATCCCGTCCAGGAAACACTAATACATGTGGCTTGACACTCGATCCAACATCTGATCAATGAAAGGCAGGGGGAAATGATCCTTTCTCGTTCCAACATCTAATCAATGCATACCCTCTATCCTGTAATAGTTCTGGTTGGGATTAACTCATTCTTGTCGTTTTGTACCATTGTCATACCATCCTTGTTTAGAACAACTTGAATTGGATTGACCCATGCGCTGTCCAAAATCTGATAAATCTCCCCGACATCCAGCAATTTCTTTACTTCTGTTTTCACTACCTCCTTCATGTTGGGGTTCAATCTTCGCTGAGGTTGCACCTTGGGTTTGTAGTCGTCTTCTATGAGAATTTGGTGCATGCAAAATGAAGGGCTGATCCCCCTAAAATCAGTTATCTTCCATGCCATCGCCCTTTTCTGCTTCCTCAACATTTCTAACAGTTTCTCCTTCTATTGTGGTTTTAAATCAAAGGCTATGATCAGTGGTAGTTTGTTATTCAACTTTAGATAAGCATATTTAAGGTGCGCTAGGAGCTGCTTTAGTTCCAAATCACAGGGTTCTTCAATGGATGGCTTTAGTTTCACCCAGGTCTCCTTGTCAAGATTCTCACCTTGCAGTTCTTCCTCTGCTGTTTCATCCTGATATTCCTCTGGTTCTTCCTCGCATAGTATTCCCTGTTTTCCTAAATATATGGATATAGACATGACCTGTTCGATATGAGGTGTCTTGTTCAAGCATGAATACCTGAAGCGATCTTAATTCTCTTCAAATATACATAGTGCTTCTTCTACGTCAATTTCTTTAATTTCCTGAATTTCTCCCAGGCATAGTTGCGGTAATTGTAGTACTTAAGAAGGTCTTCCAATGATGGTTGTTCATAATATGGCACCTCATGCTAGTTGTAATATTCCTCTCCTGAAAAAAAAGGACATTATCAATTAAACAAATAAAATTCAATTAGGCGCAAAAGATAAGAAAAATTCAAAATCAGAAATATTTATTTATTTATTTATTTATTTATTATTATTATTTATTTACTTATTTTTTATATTTTTATATTTTTATATTTTTATATGTTTATATTTTATTTTTTATATATTTTTTTTGATAAAGAAGAAAGTGTTAGGTAAGATAAGATAGGATAGGTAAACCAAAAATTAAAACTAAACCTAAAATACTAGAGTAAATAAAGCCTAATGTTCCTAGAACGTTAATACCCGGCAGCGGCGCCAAAAACTTGATAGTGTTGCTAGCCCGCAAGTGCACGGAGTCGCTCAAGTAATAGAGTACCCTGAGGGTAGGGTAGTCGAATCCATAAGAATCGGCACTAATACTCACTAGAACTCTATAACCTAGCTCAGAAAATATGGTTAGTGATGGATTTGTCTTAATTAGAATCAAACTAAACTAAGTTGACAGTTAGCAATCTAGGGTTTATGAATCAGGAGAGGATGGCATCTCGGATCACTATCCCCCTCAGAATCCCTCATGACTAATCCTCTAATACTAGTAACCTAATTTATCTATTCCTAAACCGTGAAGAACTCTAAATTAGTTTAGTACCGATCTTTCGGCAACAAGACCCTAGCCATACAGAGACTTCTTAAAACGTACGACTGTATTATTATTGGTGTTCTATGGTTCTTACTATTATGTTTTACTTTAATTCGGAAATTGAGTTGTAGTTGTAAAGCAACCCTAGCGATCACCAGATCTCTCCTAGCTTGACCGCGATCTCTCCTCATGTATCAAGCAATTCTAATAGTATGGCCGGTGCTTTCCCACTTACAAACCATATGAATAAGCATACATCGACAATTCACAGAAATAAATAAAAAAGGAAACTAATATTAAGAGGAATAAAGATTCACAAATTCATCTAAGTGTTCAAGGACCCGAGACACCACAAGTGATTTAGCCTCTTATACTAATGACAAGAATCATAATAAATAAGGAGGAAGACACAAGAAGACTCATAGACTCCCTAGTACGGTGCCTTCTCCGCCTTCGACTTCTCCCCGAAACCTGACGATTCCTGGATACGCCAAAAGTCCCTTGAAAAAGTTAAACTGACGGCCTTTTATAAGTTTCAGACTTTACGCCATATGCCCGTGTCCTCTGTCACATGGCCGTGTCATTTGTCACACGGGCGTGTCATCTGGGCTGACGCATTTCTTTAATTGATTTCGATTTGAATTCACATGCCCATGCACACTTCCTTGTGGGTGACTGTGTCAATTTCTGTTTTGGCACTTTGCTTTGAATTTCTCCAGAATTGTCTTCTTTTCTCCAGAGTGCTGAATTATCTACCAATTTACACAAAACACCTAACGATACACAAAAGTGGGAGAAACTATGCCAAAATGGATGCAAAGGGTATGGAAATATAATAAGAAAATATGTATAATTATGCACTCATCATAATATAATGAAAGAATTAGGTGTTTAGATTCCCATCATCAAGTTAGTAATCCCTACAACTTTGAATCTTCCCTAGAGATACTTGTCTTAATAGAACTTGGTGCTTATTGTAAAGAGTCTTAAGAGATTACCAAATTCTGTTACTATAGGAACATGATTCTTCTAGTTTTAGTTCAGAAGTTATGTTCTCTATCTCTTCAAGCTTAGGTCATGTGTATTAAGATTATATCTACAATGTTTATTCAAAGATCTTCTAAAAGCAGTAAATTTATAAGTAATGTTATGCATAGGATTTTTATTAGTAGAGATGTTATAGATATTCCTGACAGTCTCATTGTGGCAACCCATCCCCAGTTTACCTAGCTGTTCACCAGGACAGGGTCGCCACATCCAGCCAAGGTTAGGATGTCTTAATCTTCTATATAAACCAATCACATATGACAGTTGGAGAATAAAATCCATAACAAAAACTACCATATAAACTCTTCTTAGAGCCCTATAACAGTCCTAACAGAAAAGAATAATCTAGTACGCACCTCACTTCGGGGTTCTTGGTTCCCTAACTAGTGTTGTACCTGTAGTCTGAGAAGGAGTAGTGAGCTTATGAAAGCTTAGTGAGAGAAAATATCTCCCAAAGGGGTTAATATATATGAAAATAATAAGAGATGTAAATCTCATACATATATATGGAAACATGCTAGGATTCCATACATAAATCAAGCTTCACATGCTGGTCATAACTTTACATGAATCCAAATACTCATGCTGGTCAGCTCATACATCTTGAATCCATTTATTGTGACAATCATACGTAAAACTTGATATAAAAATGCTAAAAGAATGATATTATATCACATAAATGCATTACAAGCATATCAACATAATGCAAAGTCATGCATGCACCCAACCTCATCAGCATAAGTCATACCCATACTATGTAATGCCATGTCCTTCCTTGCTCAAGGCAGGTAATCCTTCCTTGCATGAAGTAGGTAAAATATCTCTCACGTATGTACAGAGGCCCCCAAATAGCAGAACACCCGGTACTATGCTCCTAAAGAGTATGGTTAGATGTTTTAGTTTTGAATTCCACCAGTCCCAAATGTGACATCGAATGCGGCCCCAAAGACCTATAAGGAGCTTATACACCAAGTCCTGGGATAACTATGAGACTCTTGATAGGGTGCATATAAGTCATAGGTCCCATTTTTCCCCATACCAGTATCTTAAAAATATATTGTTATAGGTAAAATTCTATTGTACACGTGGCAAGATCCGAGCGGCCCAATCTGATTCCTCCCTAAAGTGTTTACGGAAGCAGGTAGAGATGGCTCCTTGAATTTTAGTTGAGGTTGTCAAGGTGGCATCTCCTTCTCCCAGTTCTTGTATCTAGCTTTTGTTTCTCCTTTGATAAGCCACTACATGGAAGAATATCATATTTTGGTCCTTTAGTTGTATCCAAGTGATTCTTGACTTTTGGCACCATGGTGATTCTTCCTCTAAAATGATTTTCTCATATTCCAATCGCTTCTCCCCGTCCTCTCTACTTTCCCGTGGGGTGAGTTCTCTTGTTTCCTTAATGATATCAAGTTCATCAATTGTTGCTAAAAGCTCTTTCTTTGTGGCAAGTTGGGATTTGTGTTGTTCTATTTGCCATCGCTTATGCTTTGACCTTAGGGAAGTAAGTTTCTTGGCTAAAATGAAGGTTCCATCCCTAATTAGATTGTGTTGCTTATTCCAGATAAACTGGCAATCATAGTGGGAGATCTTTCCCTTCCCCCAAGACAAAGGGAGGATAGGGAAAGTTGATCAATCAACTCTCCCAGAACATGCGTCAACTGTCAAAGGTTCAATAGGTCCTTTGTAAAGAAAAACCAAGCGGAGGAGTAAGAAAGTCGACGGGAAAAGAGTAGCCTCACACCAAGGTGCGACCAAGCAGAGAGATGTTAAACTACCTATTACCGTAAAGAGTCCTGCTTTTTGGAGGTTGGATGAATTAACCAAATTAGATAGAGGGATCTTATCTCATTTACAAAGGAAAGCTACATGTTTTAACTCCTCAGAGGAGATCGTCTCGTCACAACAACGTCCGATAGTGGAGACCCCTAGGAATCAAGGACAGGCCAGCGGGAGCCACAAGAGATGTGACTTGGCCCAACTACTAAGCTCGATGCCTCATCGAGAGGAACGAGGAAATCCGCTTAAGAGTAAAAACAAGTAAGGTTGGGTTGACTAGTTGATGTTAAAGAAAATATGACATAGAAATAGTCAGAAAAGAAAGATTGGAAATGAAAGTTATCAACATTGATACTCGAGTTAATGTGCCTGAAACACACTATAATTAGAAGTACAAAGCATAACAAAATGAGAAATAAACTCAAGCATTATGAGAAATGGAGGAATCAGCGAAGGCAGGGGAATTTGAAGCCCCTCGTACTCAAAGATTGGAGCTTCATGAAGTTAGAGCAATTGCCTCATCTGCGGCGTTCCAAGCTTGGTGATGCGCGCACGAATTCCGCTAGTGTATGAGTCATGTAAGTAATAAAGTGTACTCCAGAGAGTAGGATGTCGAACCCACAAGGACTAAAAAGTACTAGTACTAACTATAATTCTATTACTAGTCTAAACAAAATTGTATGATGGAGAGAAAATAAAACTAAAATAATCTAAGTACTAAAACTCACTAATGATGGGATTGACTTTCGAGAAAAATCTATCATAAATAAGATTATTCGGGCAATGATTCCCCCTAGGGTTTTCATAAAGATATAGTCAAATATATCAATGTTAATAGTTGTAGGGTTTTGGACTAAGGGTTCCTAATGTGTACTAAATCCATCTCTTGAGAAGATTAATAACTAATGCCCTTTCTACATCAATGCTTTGGGGAATTTAAATCTTGGGAGAGTTATCGGAAAAGGACGTTTTAAAGAGTCGCTCTCCTTAGTACCTTATCTCTCTGTGTACTCACAACTCCCTCTATTAAGGTAGATCTACACACGAGGAGGCGTTCGCTTCTTCCCTCATATAATTCAGAATAGTAATCAAATTTATCGCTATGTAGAAAACTATTTCAATAAAAAAAAATGCTCAATAGATCTCAAAACCAAAAGAACCAATTAACTATTAAAAAATCAATGTCACAGATACAATTAACTTGAGGGTCATCATGCACAAATACCTAGAAAATTAGTTTCCCATGCAAGGGGAAAACAAATCCAATAAACCAAGAAATAAATACATAAAAATAGACATAACAAAGTCCCTTTTAGTCTCCATGATGATCGGGTGGCGGATCTTCAATGAATTACCCATTTTCCTGATAATGACTCCCCAGATGATCTCCGTTCAAGTCTCGCCGTCGAAAGATAATAAAAAGATGGTACTCAATCCTTTTCTTAACCCTAAAAGTTGGTATTATAGGGTATGTGAATATGGAAAAACATATGACATGTGTCACGTTCGTGTGGGCCCACAGAACATCAAAATCGGATCTGGAGATAGTCCATACGGACTATATGCTGGCCCGTATGGTCTTTTGAGAAATCATATTTTTGGGTGAAAATGCTGTAGCGACTAAAAGCACTGTAGCTTACGGTCACATATACCCATATGGGGTTGCCCATATGCCTCCCTGAAATCCTTGTTTCGATTTACAAACCTTGGGAGACTTGTCCATGTTATATGGAGGCATTTGTAGGTCCTTTTTAACTCCCAACTTTGATGTTTCATCAATTGAAACACCTTCATAATGCCCTGTCCATCAAGACTATCGCTGATTAAGTACAAGTGGGTTATATTTTCACCAAATAACTTACAAAAAAAACACATTAATGTGATAAGCAATTATGCCTAATTAAGTATTTATTAAACATCTCCACACTTAAGCTTTATCTTGTCGCAAGCAAAAAAAAAAATTCAAAACATAAGAATTGATAAGTGTTTAACCTCCGGCTAAACAAACATAGATAGTTCTGCTCTACTCAAACCTTTCACCACTCACATGTGAATTCTCCCATTTCAACCCCCGGACTCATATCAATCTTACAATATGTTTCAGTACGAAACGAGATACAAATTTTGGCTCCACATGACTCCAAGTGTAACATCTTGAATTTTCTAAGTAAATATCAAAAAATTCTCAAAAATTAATGAGATTAATTAGTACAAAAAATGGATTAATTATTTTAAAGCTCAATCAATGGAAAATCAAGGAGTAATAAATTTAAATCCAGCTTCACAACTAGTGGGCCTAGCGAAGGCCTTATTGGGCCAGACCACTTACACTTGGAATATTTGGAGGTAGATGGTTAAGATAACCTCGGTTAATTAATTGGGAGTTTTGTAAGTGTTAATTAATCAAGATTAATTAAGTAGGAGAACCAGACAAATGTGGGAGTTCCGATAAAGTAGATCGGGCAAGTCAAAAGCCGATATTCGCAGATCTGGTCTAACGAGAGACAGACCTCGTGATGTTACAGTGCAATCGTGCCACTGGAATCATTGACCCGGGATTTCCGGTTCTGGGTCGATGAATTATTAAAAAGATAATATTAATTAAAGGGAGATATGATGTAAACGGGAAAGATAAAGTAAATTAATTAAATTTATTAGAAGATAAATCAAATTAATTTAAAGTGTTAATGATAATTTAGTTTAATTGAATTAAATAATATTAAATACTTCTATATATATATATATATATATATATATATATATATATATATATAACTCAGACTTAGGTCTTAGAAAATGAATCGATTCAATTGAATTTAAGAGAACTCATTGAGCTTCTCTCCCTCTCCCTTAACTTTTCTCCCTCGCCACAACCCGCAGCTGTCACCGCTCAGAACTACCGCCGCCTGTGCCCACCCCTGCCCAACGCCGGCGCCGCCTACTTCCCCCTTGCTGGCTACGCCTTGCTTGATCCGGTTGTCCGTAGTCGTGAGCTTCGCCGGCAGATTTCAGCCACCGGCCTCCTTGCCGCTACCGCCTTGCCAGCCACACGGCCGCTTTTCCCGCACCGCAGAAAGCCATGAGCACCTCCAAACGCCTAGGACTCTACTCTTTTCCTCCTTTAAATTTACTACGAGCCCTAATTTGGGTAAAACTATACTTTAATCAAGGGTTTCACCTTCATGAATTAAATTATAGATAAGTGAGGGAATTGATTGGATTTAGGGCTGTGAAGGGGTTTGGGGTATGAGATTTGAAATTGTATAAATCTAAGAATTTGAGTGGTAGAGATGCATGTGGTTGTATGATTTTAATTCCATTGTTGTTTGTGGAATGTTTTTATAATTTTTGGAGCCCGATAAACAAAAGAGGTGCTGCCCAATTTTTGTAGAAATTTCATGTCTTAATGTCTATTATTTTCTAGCTCGCATGCCTTAATGATTAGGGAGATTAAGTGATGATTTATGTTACTAAGTGCGTATGCTAGAGTTCATGTTCGGAGTTCCATTAAGATGTATAAGAACTCTCTATTCGGAGATGATTAATAAAAGCATGTTAGAGGCTTCTACTTATGCGAAGGGTGAAGATAACAAGATCTTCTATTATGAACTAAGTTATGGAAAATATGAATCTCATATTTACTTAGTTATTATTATTAATTCTAGGAAAGGGTAAAGGTCCCGCGAGAGGTTCAGTAGGACCGAGCCAGACCTAGCAACTTGCCTAGGACTTCAGGTGAGGGGACATCTCCATAAATATTTTCTTTATTCATGTATTCTTCGTGATTTGGTTTTCTTGTATTTTTATGAGTTTTATATCGGTTTGTGGATGCCGATGTATTTTGTCGCTAATGTTGTATATTGATTTCTTGGTTCTTTATTTGATTCAAATTTTTAAAGAGCATGAGAAATGGTAAAGTGAAACCCTAAGGGGTAGATAATAATTATTTCATGTATTATAAACTGCACCTTAGTTAGTTATGTATGAGGGATCAAGCAGGGCTCAGGATATAGCCCAGATATTAAGTAGACGATACCGAGTTAAGAAAGGGACTTTTTTTCAATCTTTTTTTTTTCTTAAAAAAAATTGTTTGCGAAAGTCGTTCATTTTATAAAACCCCCTTTCTGACTCTTGTTATTGCCCATATCGGATACAAGATTGATACTTGACGTACACATATAGATGTATACCACTGGTCGTCAAGTACCGGGCTCATATAGATATATACAGTTGTTCCTGGTCATCAGAATCATGTAGATGTATACCGCTATTCCTTGATGGGAGTTGGAGTCCTTTAGAAGACATTTGAACTAGGGGTGCTTGCTTGTATGATACGAGGCCATTTCATATACTTGTTTACTGTATGCCTGATATGATAAGAGAATGCATGTGTGCTTTCTTACGATTTCTGATTTCATAATCTTGCTTATCAGGATTTAATATAATTGTGTTGACCCTCGTGATTTATATTTGCATTTGCTTTTATAATAGTATTTTAGTACAGTGTCTGTCATGAAACATGTATGTATAATACCTGGCAGAGTTGTCTAAACTCTCTGAGCTCATATAGCTCAGCCCTTTCGGTTATTGTTTTCTATTGCAGGATCTAGATAGGAATCTCTATAGTAGCTCGTGTCGCGAGCAAGGATCGAAGTCTAGCTGGCTCTGGTGTACCTTATTTATATTTCTAGCCTTGTTTTATGTATTTGACATTACATCTATTTGCTTCCGTGTATTTGGAGCCGTAGTTGTCCAAAACTTTATGTGTTGTACTCTTTATGACTCTGATGTGATTACGACTACCGGTGTGTAACCGGATTTGCTTATGTCATAATAACTTTATTTGAGTACTTTATTGTGATTAGATTGTTAAGTTTACACTCTTAGGCACATGATACCCTCCTGACCTAGCTGGTGTGACATCTATCTCATTAAAGAGATGGGTGTTGCATTTAGTGGTATCAGAGAGAGTCGCTCCTTGACCTTAGAGTTCTAGAGGTCGTCAGAGCCTTAGGGTGGGAGTCGAAGTAAGTTGACATAAGGAATTAGCTATATAGATTGCTAAGTAGAGATGTGTCATTTAACTAACACTTGTTGGATGTTGCAGAATGCGGCCAAAAACAGGATGTGGGAAACCACCTAGGGTACCACGTGAGGAGCCCGAGGAGGAGCCGTACGTGGATGTCCCCGAGCCAGAAGAATATGGTGATACCTCTCATGCGCATCCTGCCCCGGGATACAACCTGGGTATGTAACAGTTCCCTGGGATGCAGCAGTTCTTTGAGAAGATGGCACAGTCATTTGCTTCTTTTCCAAATTTTCAACAACAATAACAGTACCAACAATAACAACAACCACAATAGAAACCTAGGGGTAGGGATTAGGATTACGTGACTCGAGCCTAGCAGATGGGGCTTAATCTTTTCCTCAGACAATTAGAGATGGTGTTCGAGGCAATGAGGACCCCGGAGGATGAGAAAGTCATAACAGTGCAGCTGTTATTGGGACAAGAAGCGTTGCTGTGGTGGGAATCGGGTCGGATGTGCCTTCCCAGGTCGGGTGTTTGGACCTGGCTGGAATTTAAGAGGGCCTTTGAGAGGGAGTATTTATCTCGGGTGCATCGTGATGCAAAGAGAGTGGAATTCATAAGGGAATTCTACTGTGGCCGAGTATCAGGCCAAGTTCACTGCACTAAGCCGCTATGCACCAGAGATGGTGGAGGATCCCTATAACCGATGTAGGAAGTTCAAGGAGGGACTTCGGGATGAGATCAAGATCCTTGTTATGGTTAATGGATTTGAGGATTTTTGAGGTGTGGTCGAGCCTGCGCTCAGAGTTAAGAGGGGCCTGAACAAGCAGAAACAAAGACTCGAGAGATGGAATAAGAGTAGCCCAAGCTTCCAAGTAAGGGGAAAAACAAGGTCCAGTAAAAAGAGCTACAACAGCAGCAGCAGTGGTTCCTCGTCGAGTGGGAACAAGAGAGGGAAACCTTAGTGTCCAGTCTGCAACAAATATCATTACAGGACTTGTGGTGCTGATGTGTGCTTCTACTGCAACTAGCCAAGGTATTAAGAGAAGGAGTGCCCGCTACTGACCTAGGGGAGCGAATTGCTCCACAGGCTAGTGCTTGAGACCACACTACGCATTAGACGTAGGGATTTTCTATTATGGGTGGTGCTGGAGGCAGTCGAGGAGGGTCATCTTGTGGAAGGTCTCGAGGAGGAGGCCGTGGGGCCCCATCTCAGTTATAGACCCAGGGCGTTTGCGATGACACAACAACAAGCTGTGAACACCCTGACGTTATTGCAGGTACGGTGTAAATTTTTAATACTGATGCCTGCGTATT
Organism: Dioscorea zingiberensis; assembly: GCA_026586065.1. Classification (NCBI taxonomy): domain Eukaryota; kingdom Viridiplantae; phylum Streptophyta; class Magnoliopsida; order Dioscoreales; family Dioscoreaceae; genus Dioscorea; species Dioscorea zingiberensis. The sequence continues at coordinate 10,402,310 of CM048826.1, read as the reverse complement.
GATTGATCCTAGTTCTACACATTCGTACATCGCTACATCTTTTTCTGTGCCTGAGAATGTGTATGCTACTAGACTAGCAGAACCAATGTATGTGGCATCCCCTATAGGTAGTTCAATGATTGTTAAAGTAGTCTATGAGGGATGTGATGTAAGTATAGGCAGCGAGGAGCTTAAAGCTAATTTGGTCCCGATGAGGATCCTAGACTTCGATGCGATCCTATGGATGGATTTATTATCTTTCCACCATACCAAAGTTGACTGCTATTGGAAGATGGTGTGTTTCCAGCGTCTGGGAGAGGCGGAGATCCTCTTCTACGGGAGACGAGTCGAGACGGAGGAAGCCTGTTTGGCAAACGTGGTGGAAGTGGAAGCCTCGAAGGCAGAGGTCTAGGTTATAGCTGTGGCGTGCGAGTATCCTGATGTATTCCAGGACTTACCTGGACTACTACCGCACAGGGGCGTGGAGTTTTCGATCGAGTTGGTTCCAGGAACAACTCCGATTTTCAAGGCACCCTACAGGATGGCTCCAGTGGAGTTGAAAGAATTGAAGGCCCAACTAGACGAGCTACTGGAGAAGAGGTTTATTAGACCTAGTGTCTCCCCTTGGGGTGCGCCAGTGCTATTTGTGAGAAAGAAGGACGGTTCCATTCGGATGTGCGTAGATTATAGACAGCTGAACGATGTTACTATCTGGATCCAGTACCCGTTACCATGCATTGATGATCTGTTCGACCAGCTAAGAGGAGCCTGTATGTTTTCAAAGATTGATTTGATGTCTGGTTATTCAACTACGGGTATGGGAGGAGGATGTGGCAAAGACTGCATTCCGAACCCGGTATGGGCATTATGAGTTTTTAGTAATGCCTTTCGGGTTGACGAATTGACCAGCGGTGTTCATGGAGATGATGAACAAGGTGTTTGCACCCTATTTAGACCAATTTGTTTTTGTCTTCATCGGTGACATCCTGGTGTATTCTCAAACATAGAGGAGCATATCAACCATCTGAGGATAGTACTATAAACACTATAGGAGCAGCAACTATACGCCAAACTCAATGAATGAGAGTTTTGGCTGGAGCAAATCAACTTCTTGGTATATGTCGTCTCAGTGGCAGGAATTTTTGTGGACCCCCAGAAGATAGAAGCGATAGTAACCTGGCAAGTACAACCAATGTCAAGGAGATCAAACGTTTCCTGCTGTTAGCCGGTTACTATTGGCATTTTGTGGAAGGCTTTTCTTCGATCGCTCAACCGATGACGAAGCTGCTGAGGAAGAACATAAGGTTCAAGTGGATCGAGGATTGTGAGCAGAGCTTTCAGGATCTAAAGCACCGTTTGGTGTTTGCTCCTATTCTTACCTTACCTACAGTTGGAGTAGGTTTTGACATATATAGTGATGCTTCATATAAGGGTTTAGGGTGTGTCTTGATACAACAGGGCAGAATTATTACCTATGCTTCTAGACAATTCAAAACTCATGAAGTAAACTATCTTGTACATGACCTGGAATTAGCGGTTATGGTCTTTGCACTGAAGATTTGGCGACACTATCTCTATGGTGAAGCCTATAAAATCTTCACCGACCATAAGAGCCTGAAGTATTTGATGACCCAGTAGGAGCTCAACATGCGTCAGAGGAGGTGGATGGAATTACTGAAAGATTACAACTGCACCTTCAAGTATCACCCTGGGAAGGCGAATGTGGTGGCCGATGCACTGAGTCGGAAGACGATGGCGCGATTGGGAACTACTAGCCTTGCCCAACTCCACGATTTGAGATCCACTGGAGCGCAGCTTTCGGTGGATGAGCTAGCGGTGCTACTGGCGAACTTTCATCTTCGACCAACGCTGATTGTACATATCAAAGAAGCTCAATAGCAGGACTACAGATTGATGTGATTGGTTGGAAAGATGAAGAATGAAAGGCGTGGCCACTTCTCCTTAGCTTCCGATGGAGCAGTGATGCTAGGTACTTGATTATATGTACCAAACCATAAAGGCATCAAACTACTAATTAAGGGGGGGGGCTCACTGCTCGGCTTATGTGATGCATCCGAGGAGTACGATGATGTATAGCAACATAAAGGAAAATTATATTTAGCGGAAGGTGAAGAAGGAGATCGCTGATTTTGTGGCTAGATGTCCAATCTGTTAGCAGATCAAAGCTGAATACAAGAAGCCACCGGGGTTATTGGTACCCCTTGAGATTCAAGAATGGAAGTGGGAGAGGATAGCCATGGATTTTGTGACTGGTCTCCCTCGAACCAGTCAACGCAAGGATGCCATATGGGTTATCATTGATAGACTGACCAAGTCTGGCCACCTCCTTCCCATCAAGACTACCTACTCTCGGGATAGGTTGGCACGGTTTTACGTGAAACAGATTGTTAGACTGCATAGAGTATACGTGTCCATCGTATCGGATCAAGACCCGAGGTTCACCTCCCATTTCTGGAAATGTTTGGACAAGGCCTTAAAAACAAGACTAAACTTTACCTCGGCATACCATCATGAGTAAGATGGTCAGTTGGAAAGGACCATTCAATTACTGGAGGATCTTCTTCAAGCATGCATTATGGAGCTCTCCGGCAGTTGGGATGAGAATCTGGGACTGTTGGAGTTTGCGTACAACCACAGTTACTAGACAAGTATTGGTATGCCATCGCATGAAGCCCTATACAGTCGAAGATGCAGGACTCCGCTATGTTGGGATGTAGAAGGCAAGCGAAAGATACCATAGGCCTAGAACTGGTGCAGGAAACCGCAGAGAAGGTGAAGCTGATTAGGAATGCTCAAGACAAGCAACGGGGTTATGCTAATAACCGTCGCCAGGACATAGAGTTTGAAGTGGGAGACAGAGTATATCTAAAAGTATCCCCCTAGAAAGGCGTTCTGAGATTTCACAATCGTGGGAAGCTTAGCCCACGTTACATTGGGCCATAGGTAATTGTGGACAGAGTAGGCTCTGTAGTCTACATACTCGAACTACCAGAAGAGCTGTCAAGGATGCACAATGTGTTCCACATATCAGTTCTATAGAAATGTCTCAGAGATCCACATCAAATTTTGATGGGACCGACCGTAGAGTTGGCTCAGGATTTGACGTATGGAGAAGGACCGGTATGTATTCTAGACAGGAGAGAGCAAGTACTGCGAAACAAGATAATACCTTTGGTAAAGGTATTATGGAGTCATCACCAAGTGGAGGAGGCTACTTGGGAAAGGGAAGATCCGATGAGGGAACAGTACCTTCATCTGTTTTAGATGCATATGTATGGAATTACCGGGACGAAGTTTCTTAAGGGTGAGAGAATTGTAACATCCTAAATTTTTTAAGTAAATAAATAAGAAAATTCTCAAAAATTAATAAGATTAATTAGCATGAAAAATGGATTAATTATTTTAATGCTCAATTAAAGGAAAATCAAGGATTAATAAATTTAAATCCAGGCACGTAACTAATGGGCCTAGCGAATGCCTTATTGGACCAGAACACTTACACTTGGAATAGTTGGAGGTCGATAGTTAAGATAACCTCGGTTAATTAATTGGGAGATTTCCTAAGTGTTAATTAATCAAGATTAATTATGTAGGAGAACCCGACAAATGTTGGAGTTCCGATAAAAGTAGATCGGGCGAGTAAAAAACCGATATTCGCGGATCTGGTTTGACGAGAGACAGATCCCGTGATGTTACAGTGCTCCCGTGTCGCTGGAATCATTCACCCGGGATTTTCGGATCTGGGTCGATGAATTATTAAAAAGATAATTTTAATTGAAGGGCGATGTGACGTAAATGGGAAAGATAAAGTAAATTAATTAAAGTTGTTAGAAGATAAAACAAATTAATTTAAAGTGTTAACGATAATTTAGTTTGATTGAATAAAATAATATTAAATAATTTTTAATATATATATATATATATATATATATATATATATATATATATATATAACTCAGACTTAAGTCTGAGAAGATGAATCAACTCAATTGAATTGAAGAGAACTCATCGAGCTTCTTTCTCCCTCTCCCTTCCCTCTTCTCCCTTGCCACAACAAACGGCTGTCGCCGCTCGGAACTGTCACCGCCCGCGCTGGGCCATGCCCGACACCGGCGCCGTCCATTTCCCCCCTTGAAGGCTGCGCCCTGCCCGGTCTGGTTGCGCCTTGCCGTGAGCTCCAGTGGTTGATTTCAGCGCCCTAGCAAGGCGTTCCTTGCCGCGCCGCCCTTATGTCGGCCAGCCGTCGCCGGTTTCCTTTGCCCCATATCGCAGCAGCGCTGCCGCGAGCACCAACCGCTAGATAGCCTTTGTAGTCTATTTTCCTCCTCTCCTTGACTATGAGCCCTAATTTGGGTAAAACTATAATTTAATCAAGGTTTCAACTTCATGAATTAAATTAGAGATAATTGGGGGAATTGATTAGATTTAGGGTTGTGAAGGGGTTTGGGGTATAAGATTTGAAATTGTATGAATCTAAGAATTTGAGGGGTAGAGATGCATGTGGTTGTATGATTTTAATTCCATTGTTGTTTGTGGAATGTTTGTATAATTTTTGGGGCCCGATAAACAAAGGAAGTGCTGCCCAATTTTCGTAGAAATTTCATGTGTTAATGTCTATTATTTTCTAGCTCACATACCTTAATGATTAGGGAGATTAAGAGATGATTTATGTTACTAAGTGAGCATTCTAGAGTTCATGTTCAGAGTTCCATTAAGCATGTATAAGAACTCTCTATTCAGAGATGATTAATAAGAGAATGTTAGAGGCTTCTACTTATGCAAAGGGTGAATATAGCAAGATCTTCTATTATGAACTAAGTTATGGAAAATACGAATCTCGTATTTACTTAGTTATTATTATTATTTCTAGGAAAGGGTAAAGGTCCCGCGGGAAGTTTAGCAGGACCGATCTAGACCTAGCAACTTGCCTAGGACTGGTGAAGGAAACCGCAGAGAAGGTGAAGCTGATTAGGGAGCGGATTAGGAAGGCTCAAGACTGGCAACGGGGTTATGCTAATAATCACTGTCGGGACTTAGAGTTCGAGGTGGGGGACAGAGTATATCTGAAAGTATCCCCCTGGAATGGTGTTCTGAGATTTCACAATCATAGGATGCTTAGCCCACGTTACATTGGGCCATACGTGATTGTGGACAGAGTAGGCCCCGTCGCCTACCAACTCGAACTACCATAAAAGTTGTCAAGGATACACAATCTGTTCCACATATCGGTTCTATGGGAATGTCTCAGAGATCCACATCAAATTGTCATGGAAGCGAGGGTAGAGTTGGCTCAGGATTTGACGTATGTAGAAGGACCAGTATGTATTCTAGACAGGAGAGAACAAGCTCTGTGAAACAAGATAATACCTCAGGTAAAGGTATTATGGAGTCAACACCAAGTTGAGGAGTCCACTTTAGAAAGGGAAGATCCGATGAGGGAACAGTACCTTCATCTGTTTTAGATGTATATGTATGGAATTTCGGGGATGAAATTTCTTAAGGGTGGGAGAATTGTAACATCTTGAATTTTTTAAGTGAATAAATCAGAAAATTCTAAAAAATTAATGAGATTGATTAGCAAGGAAAATGGATTAATTATTTTAAAGCTCAATTAAAGGAAAATCGAGGATTAATAAATTTAAATCCAACCTCGCAACTAATGGGCCTAGCGAAGGCCTTATTGGGCCAGGCCACTTACACTTGGAATAGTTGGAGGTGGATGGTTAAGATAACCTCGGTTAATTAATTTGGAGATTTTGTAAGTATTAATTAATCAATATTAATTATATAGGAGAACCAAACAAATGTTGGAGTTCCGATAAAGTAGATTGGGTGAGTCAAAAGCCGATATTCGCAGATTTGATCTCACGAGAGGCAGACCTCGTGATGTTACCGTATACTCTTGCTGCTAAAATCATTGACCTTGGATTTTTGGATCTGGGTCGATGAATTATTCAAAAGATAATATTAATTAAAGGGTGATGTGACGTAAAGGGGAAAGATAAAGTAAATTAATTAAAGTTGTTAGAAGATAAAACAAATTAATTTAAAGTGTTAATGATAATTTAGTTTGATTGAATAAAATAATATTAACTACTTTTTAATATATATATATATATATATATATATATATATATATATATATATCTGATCCGATCTTTGTCTGGCCGTCAGGATCCTTTATGCAGGTCGCCACCCATTCTGGCATTTGGAGCATGTTTGAAGAATTTCAAACCTTACAGATGTGAAGATCATCGAAAAATAATCTAGCTTGTCAATTTTCGTACAATTTCGTAACCGTTTGGTCCTCCCACTTAATGGTTGAAATTCTGAACCCTTAAAATTTTCCTAAAATAAGAACCGTTAAGTGGGAGGACCAAACGGTCACCAAATTGTATAAAAATTGACAAGCTAGCTTATTTTTCAATGATCTTCCCATCCGTACGGTTGGAAATCCTTCAAACATACTCCAAGGGTCAAAATAGGCATCAGCCGGATCTGTACTATGATCCGGCCGACAACACCTTATCACTTCTATATATATATATATATATATATATATATATATATATATATATAACTCAAACTTAAGTCTGAGAAGATGAATCGAATCAATTGAATTAGAGAGAACTCATCAAGCTTCTCTCTCCCGCTCCCTTCCCTCTCTCTCTCGCCACGACACGCGACTGTCGCCACTCGAACCTACCGCCCCTGCCCGACGCTGGCGCAACAAACTTCCCCCCTTGCCGGCTACGCGCTGCCCGGTCCAGTTGCTCCCCGCCGCGAGCTCCACTAGCGGATTTAAGCACCCTAGCAACTCGCTCCTTGCCGCGCCGTCCTTGTGCCGGCAAGCCACCGCCTATTTCCTTTCGCCCCCACCTCACCAGCGCCGTCTCGTGCACCTCCAACCGTCGTACAACCTTTGCAGCCTCTTTTCCACCTCTCCTAGACTACAAGCCCTAATTTGGGTAAAACTATACTTTAATCGAGGGTTTCAATTTCATGAATTAAATTAAAGATAATTGGGGGAATTGATTAGATTTAGGGTTGTGAAGGGGTTTTGGGTATGAGATTTGAAAATGTATAAATCTAAGAATTTGAGGGGTAGAGATGCATGTGGTTGTATGATTTTAATTCCATTGTTGTTTGTGGAATGTTTGTATAATTTTCGGAGCCCGATAAACAAAGGAGGTGCTGCCCAATTTTTGTATAAATTTCATGTGTTAATGTTTATTATTTTCTAGCTCGCATGCCTTAATGATCAGGGAGATTAAGTGATGATTTTTGTTACTAAGTGAGCATGCTAGAGTTCATGATTAATAAGAGCATGTTAGAGGCTTCTACTTACGCAAAGGATGAAGATAGCAAGATCTTTTATTATGAACTAAGTTATGGAAAATACGAGTCTCGTATTTACTTAGTGACACCGGGCGGGGTAGAGATTACCCCGCGGGCTAGTCGGATCCAAGGACCTTAAGGAAGAACAAAAGAAGAACCAAAAAAACAAGAGAAAATACTCTGAAATTCAAGAAAATACTTTATTCAGAATTCAATAATAAAAATTAACCCACAAGCCGGGTTAAATAGCCTCAATATTAACCTAGAAACCTTATCATCTAATCTAAATTTGCTAAAATTGACAAATTATTATTTAAAACTAAATTTATCTAAATTTAAAACTCTAAAAAAATCAGATAAATCCTAAAAATCTGATATCAAATCAAATTTAAATCCTATCCTAATTTGGCATATGAAATATTACCAAAAATAAAAAAAATAGACCGAAAACTCTAATTCGGCAGATTAAATATTTCTAAAAATAGAAAAAAATAACTAAACTTCTCTCTAATATGACATCCTCATGTCATGCGTGCCGCAAAGAGCTTTCCGAATTGGGGTTGAACGCCCGATTCTGATATCGGTTGCCAAAGTTATGGCCAAAATACCGAACCACACCCAAAACCGACCCAACCTTGGAATTGACTCGATAACTTCTCGTCTTTACGTTGACCCGCCAACCTGGCACCAATATTTGACTCGAGTCTCCTGCATCAGTCACCCCGGGTTGGAAAGAACTCGACCCCGAGTTCGACTGCACCTCTATTTGTAGGTTTGGATCTCCATGCTTGATCTCAATAAAAACCCTAGAGACAGAAAGTATGTTAGTAGTGTTGGTTACCGGACCAGGAGGATTTTCCTCCCATCGAGAAACCAACACAACGCTAGTCCCATCATCATCATAGATGGGCTCACCAATCTCCTCCTCGAGCTCGCCAATTTCCTCCTCGTAGTCGTCGTAGATGGCCGAGATCTCCTCCTCCACATTATCGTTGAAGATGGGCAAAATCTCCTCCTCCGCATCATCGTTGAAGATGTGAGAGATATCCTCCTCCACATCATCATCATAGATGGGTTGGTAGATGGGTTGGCCAAACCTTTTATCGTTATGATTATGGTGCTGGACTTCCTCAACCGGAAACTGCCCATGACAACCACGATCAAAATCGATCGCCGCTAGACGCCTTGATAATTTCTTGACTTGCCTTTGCAAATCCTTGATCATCAAGCATTGGGTTAACTCCGCGACTTGCCTTTGTAGATCCTTGTTCATCGCCTCGAGGGCGCTCAGGTCACGGTACTAGACTTCCTCAGTCGAAACCTGTCCAACCCGACGACCACGACCATCAGTCATTGATGTCGATGATGACGCTTCCCAGGAAGATGATGAGCTCTGGTACCAACTGACGCCGGGCGGGGTAGCGATTATCCCGCGGGCTAGTCGGATCCAAGGGCCGCAAGGAAGAACAAACGAAGAACCAAAAGAACCAGAGAAAATACTCTGAAATTCAAGAAAATACTTTATTCAGAATTCAACAAAAAAAACTAACCCACAAGCCGGGTTAAATAGCCTCAAGATTAACCAAGAAACCTTATCATCTAATCTAAATTTGCTAAAATTGACAAATTATTATTTAAACCTAAATTTATCTAAATTTAAAACTTTAACCAAATCAGATAACTCCTAAAAATTCGATATCAAATCAGATTTAAATCCTATCCTAATTTGGCATATGAAATATTACCAAACATAAAAAAAACCAAAAACCCTAATTCGATAGATTAAATATTTCTAAAAATAGAAAAAAAAACTAAACTTCTCTCTAATATGACATCCCATGTCGTGCGCGCCGCAAAGAGGTTTCCGAATAGGGGTTGAACGCCCGATTCTGATATCGGTAGCCAAAGTTATCACCAAAATACCGAACCACACCCAAAACCGACCCAATCTTGTAATTGACTCGATAACTTCTCGTCTTTATGTTGACCCGCCAACCCGGCACTAATATTTGACTCGAGACTCCTGCATCACTTAGTTATTATTATTAATTCTATGAAAGAGTAAAGGTGCCGCGAGAGGTTCAACAGGACCTTGCCAGACCAAGCAACTTGCCTAGGACTTCACTTTAGGGAACATCTCCATAAATATAGTCTTTATTCTTGTATTTTTTGTAATTTGGTTTTCTCGTATTCTTATGAGTTTTATATCGGTTTGTGGATGCCGATGGATTTTATCGCTAAAGTTGCATAGTGATTTCATGCTTGTTTAATTGATTAAAAATTTTAAAGAGCATGAGAAATTGTAAAGTGAAACCCTAAGGGGTAGATAATGATTATATCATGTATCATAAGCTGCACCTTAGCTAGTTATGTATGAGGGATCCAGCAGGGCTCAGGATGGAGCCCATATATTAAGTAGACGATACCGGGTTAAGAAAGGGACTTTGTTTTCAATCTTTTTTTTTTTCTTAAAACCAAAATGTTTACAAAAGTCGTTCTTTTTATAAAAACCCCCTTTCTGGCTCATGTGAATGCCCGTATCGGATACAAGATTGATACTTGACGTACATATATAGATGTATATCGCTGGTCATCAAGTACCGGGCTCATGTAGATGTATACTTCTATTCCCAGTCATCTGGATCATGTAGATGTATACCGCTGTTCCTTGATGGAAGTTGGAGTCTTTTCGGAGACATTCGAATTAGGGGTGCATGCTTGTATGATACGAGGCCATTGCATATACTTGTTTACTGTATGCTTGATATGATGTGAGATAGCATTTGTGCTTTCTTCGGATTTTTGATTTTGTTGGCATTCTTTTCAGGATTTAAAATAATTGTGCTGACCCTCATGATATATATTTGCATTTGCTTTTGTACTGGTATTTTAGTACAGTTTCTGTCAAGAACCAGGTATGTATAATACCTGGCAGAGTTGTCTAAACTCACTGAGCTAGTATAGCTCAGCCCCTTTCGGTTATTGTTTTTATTTTGCAGGATCTAGATAGGGATCTTAGTAGTAGCTCGTGTCGCAAGCAGTGATCGAAGTCTAGCTGGCTCTGGTGTACCTAATCTTTATTTCTAGTCTTGTTATGTGTATTTGACATTATATCTATTCTCTTCCATGTATTTGGGGTCGTAGTTGCCCAAAACATTATATGTTGTACTCTTTATGACTCTGATGTGCTTAAGACTACCGGTGTGTAACCGGATTTAGTTATGTCATTATAACTTAATTTGAGTACTTCATTGTGATTAGATTGTTAAATTACAGCCTTAGGCACAGGATACCCTCCTGACCTGGCTGGTGTGACATCTGTCTCAGTAAAGAGATGTGTGTTATACTAAGTTTAGACAAACTAACCCATAATGATGAAATGGTGGACAAGCTTGAGAGATCTACATTTTTTTTTTTTTTTGATTCTCTGGTAGGGCATCCTTAATGGATCTGATTTTCCTAGAGTAATGTAGATTATAGATCTTCCTTTCTTAGGGATGCAAATGCTAATTAGGGACCAAAACAAATAACTACTCGGAAAATTACAACATCTACATGAATGCGTTCATGCTCACAAGTAACTTTTGGGCTTGAGAAACACTCTGATTAGGAACAAGAACACCAAGCTACTTTGTCAACACGAGTAGAGGAACACTACCTTGGTTATTTGTCTAACCTCTATGTATACTACCATATAATTTCTCTATCATTTTCCACTAAATGTTTTAATTTTATAAGGGCTAGAAGCCTGAACTTGTGCCATGAAACCTCTTGGAGTCATTGAAAGTGATACTTAGCAAATCAAGTCAAAAGAACATGGTAATGGGTTATCTAAGCCTACTAGAGAGTATGATTGTCACAATAATTTTCTCTAAGTGTCCAAGTGTTTCATAGGAGAAATCGAAAAAAATTTGTGCTCAAATTGTGTAAACTAAGAGTAAAATAAAACTGGAAATTTCTTAACAAAGGCATCATAGGTGTATAATAAACATGTATTTTACATAAAGATTTTCAATGAAAATTGAAACAATTTAATAGCTACCCATATACATTATCCTCAATGTATGTATAAAAGTATTAAAAGTGTGAAACATGCAATCAAAATAAGGAGAAGGGCAAATTTAAACTTCCTCGGTTTATTGACGATTATTCCAATTATCAATTCGAATTTGGGGTGGTTTATCCATATCGGCCAATATGGCGGTGAAGTCCAATCTCTCAATTCTGCAAGACAAGAAGGGATTATTATAGCTGAAGAGCAACTAAAATAGAAACCAAGAGTCACTAACAAAATAAAATATAATAACAAGTTTAGCACGGGTGAACCCTTGCTAACGAGTATAAAGACTCAAAGACTAACTATAAATAAAAACAAATAAAACAGTGATGATGATGATGACTCTTGTTCCTCAATGTCTAACTACTCATTATATGGAACAACTGGCGCAGTGGATAGGGTGTGTGGCTGTGGTGCTGTTGCTAAAGTAGAGGGGGCAAGACCACAAAGGAGAGAAAGTATCCGACTGATGTCAAATCTTATCTATCATTGCTCCTCCATGATGATGCGTTGGTTCTCCCGAATAATGCTATACTCGGACTGCAACTCATCAATTTGTCGCGCTATCCTCTGATATCTTTGCGCGGGATGTAGATGATGGTCACACCATTATAGGAGATTCCTCTCATCCTGATGCGGACGTGTCTGGGCTCTCGCTCACCTCATCCTATAAGTAATGGCGACGTGAGCATCGTACGATAGTGTTGCTACGATCGGTGCGCCTAATCAGTCATATCTGGCATAGTATATTATACCTGAGTGACTCGATAGTGGATAGGCATGTCATGCTCTGGGTTTATATCAGCGAGCCCATCCCTCTGACTAGTCTGGTGATATATGGCCCCGCATAGATAGTACTATGATGGAGATGTTGCCCCTAGTGCGCGAGATAATCGGCGAGCATATTGTTGAGGTGAATGGGGATGCGCTCGAAGATGCTGTAGAGCAAGTAGATGTTGTCCTCTCTACCCTCAAGTGATTTGTTGATGAGAGCAAGGAGGTAGTGGTGAGCTAGATCCGACAAGGACGATGCCTTGTTCGAATCCACGCTCCATCAAATGATGATGGACTACCAATATCGTGTTGGTGTGATACGTCTGTGGGGAAATCGATCAGAAGCATGTCGTACTGATTGGTGTTGGTGAAGTCGCGGTCGTAGAGTCCTATATGGATTGAGAACTCATTGTAACTCATTCGTTGCGCCTCTCTATAAATCAGGAATGTGATAGCTCCTGGGAACTTCTCGGTAACCGGGCTGCGGTCCATCTGCTGTCGGGTGGGGTAGCGATTAACCCCCGGGATAACCGATCCAAAGAGGGATCGCAAGGAAGATGACAAAGGGAAAGATAAATAAAGAGAAATATCTATAAATTCAAACTTTAAATTATTATTCATAATTCAATAATGAAAAACTAACCCACAAGCCGGTTAAATAGCCTCAAAAGATTTACCTAGAAACCCTATCATATAATCTAAATTCGGTAAAATTGGTAAATTATTACTTAAAACTAACTTATCTAAATTTAAAACTATGAACAAATAAGATAACTCCTTAAAATTCGAGATCAAATTGGATTCAAATCCTATCCTAATTTGGCATATTAAATATTACCAAAAATAGAAAAAAAGACTGAAAATCCTAATTCGACTGATAAAATATTTCTTAAAATAGAAAAATACCTAAAAATAACTAAATTCTCTCAAATATGACATCCCTATGTCATGAGCGCAATAAAGAGCTTTTCGCATTCGGGTCGAATGCTCTATTATGATATGGCCAAAATGCAGAACCACACTCTAAACCGACCCAATCTTGGAATTGACTCGATAACTTCCTGTCTTTATGTTGACCTGCCAACCTGGAAATATTTGACTCGAGCCTCCTGCATATTTAATCCTGGGTTGGAAAGAACTTGACCCTGAGTTCGAGTGCACCTCTGTTGATAGGTCTTTATCTCTGTGCTTGATCTCGCTCAAAACCTTGGAGACAGAAAGTAGGTTAGTAGTATTGGTTGTCGGACCAGCAGGGATTTCCTCCAATCAGGATGTCAACAAAACTCTAGCCCCATCATCGTCATAGATGGGCTCATCAATCTCCTCCTTGGGCTCGCCAATTTCCTTCTCGTAGTCGTCATAGATGGGCGAGATCTCTTCATCCGCATCATCGTTGAAGATGGGCAAGATCTCCTCCTCCCCATCATCGTTGAAGATGGGCAAGATCTCCTCATCATCATCGTCGTAGATGGGTTGGCCAAACCTCTGATCGCTATGCTTAGAGAACTGGACTTCCTCAGTCGGAACCTACCCACGAGAACCACCATCAAAATCGATCGCCGCCAGACGGCTTGATAATTTCTTGACTTGCCTCTGCAAATCCTTGATCGTCACGCATTGGGTTAACTCCTTGACTTGCCTTTCTATATCCTTATTCATCATCTCCAGGGCGCTCAGGTCATGGCACTGGACTTCCTCAGCCTAAACCTGTCCCACTAGACGACCACGACCACCAGTTATTGATGTCGATAATGACGCTTCCCATGAAGATGATAAGCTCTAGTACCAACTGATACCAGGCAGGGTAGCAATTAACCCGCGGGCTAGCCTGATCCAAAGAGGGATCACAAGGAAGATGACAAAGAGAAAGATAAATAAAGAGAAATCTCTGAAAATCCAAAAGTAAAATTATTATTCAGAATTCAACAATGAAAAACTAACCCACAAGCCGGGTTAAATACCCTCAAAAGATTAACCTAGAAATCTTATCATCTAATCTAAATTTTCTAAAATTGACAAACTATTATTTAAAACTCAACTTATCTAAATTTAAAACTCTAAACAAATTAGATTACTCCTTAAAATTCGAGATCAAATCGGATTCAAATCCTATACTAATTTGGCATATGAAATATTACAAAAAATAGAAAAAAAGACCGAAAACCCTAATTCAACGGATAAAATATTTCTAAAAATAGAAAAAATAACTAAAATTCTTTAAAATATGATGTTTCCATGTCGTGCGCCCCGTCAAGAGCTTTCCGATTCGGGTCGAACGCGAGATTCTGATATCTGTAACCAAAGGTATGGCCAAAATACAGAGACACACCCAAAACCGACCCAATTTGGAATTGACTTGATAACTTCCCGTCTTAATGTTAACCCGCCAACTTGGCAACATTTGACTCGAGCCTCCCGCATCACCATCTCTATGGTATTGAGGAACTCCTGCTGTATCGGCTATTTGATTACCAAGATGCGATCCCATACATCTGCTGATATCAACTTACATACTTATTGGCCCAAGCCGCGCTATTGTAATACAGACCAGTCAATGGTATGAGTGCGACCAAACCTCTTTCTCAATAGTTATACATAGCGCTCTCGATGGGGCTTATGCATAAAGTGTGGTTCCTTGGAATATTAACCCTCACCGCGTTGGCACTTGTAATTTCCACCAAGAACATTCTTGGCTCTAGCCATGTCTGAAAAACAAGTTGAAATAAACGTGAGTGCAAAAAAAATTTAAAAATTTGTTCAGCTTGACCCAGGTGATCCATTTGGGCATATATGCCAGTATGACCTAGCACGTATGGGCTTCTGGCCACTCCATACTAGCATATATGCACATATGGCTTTGCCTATATGGGCTTCTATAAGGCCCTTACGGGGTCATGCGGGGTGGAATGTCCACATGCACTCGATTTTCTCCAAGGAAACATATGGATATCAGTTTATATGATTTAAAAACAAGTATGAGAAGCACCAAATCATTCAAGAATCACTTTTACACATGAACCCTTGGTTTCCAAGCATAAACATGAAGAACTACAAAGGTTGATGCAATGGAGGTATACAGAGGGATTCTTTTGTTCGAATGATGAAATCAAAGTTAAATGATGCTTTGGTGTAGAAAAGAGGGGTGACTTAGAGTGAGGGACTTTTTAACTTCAAGTGAAAATTAAGAATGCATACCCCTCCTATATATAAGCTTAGGTCCATACAGGTATATATGTATGTATGGCCTACCCCGTATGGCTTTCTGGAAGAGCCATATAGGATAGTCATATGGGCTGTATGCACCCGTATGACTTAGCACCAAATTTTAAACAAGTTTTCCCATGGTACATTGATGCTCTGCGTACAATCTCCCGCAAGAACAAGGGGTCGCTCAAGTAGTAAAGTACTCCAAGGGCAGTTTAGTCGAATCCAAAGGGACCAGTAGAGCTAGTACTAGTATTCTATTATCTAGCCTAAAAATCAGAGTAGTAATATAATTCTAACTAAAAAATCTAAAGAAAGAGTATGGTGAATAGTTTGCAAATCTAGGGTAAATAAATATGGAGAACATGGCACCCCGGATCTCTGTCCCCCGAGGAATCCCTTTCTCAACTAAATTCCTAATACTCTAATACTAGTTCTCTTACTGATGTGTTCTTGGACCGTGAGGAACCCTAAATTAGTTTGACCGCGATCTCTTATGGAGCCAAACCCTAATCCCATACGGTAACTCACCGTATGATTACTTTATAAGGTTCTATGATTCCTACTATTAGGTCTTACCCTAATCCGAAAAGTGCGATGCCATACACCTGATCTCCTAGTATGCACTAGCCCCCTATCGATGCCAACGTGTGTGTGTAGCCTCTCCTAAGGTGCCTCTTATCGATTTAAGCCCGGCCCGACCAATTTAGACCTTATTCACACATTAACCTTTTTCTATTTTGACTCTTTTATTTGGGTAGTAGCTACATGCAGACAATGAGTTAGTATTTTCCCTTGGTAGGTCATCATGTGAACATTTGTGATGTGGACTATCTAACTACTCAAGAACGGCTTTCACTTTTCAAAAGTGATAGCTTTTTCTACCATCATTTATCTCTAAACACTTCCGGTAGGGCATCCCTAATAGATCCAACCTTCCAAACTTACTTTCTATCCTCCTTGCAGTAGGGCATCCCTAATGTATCTGACTTTTCAGATTTATTTTTTTTATAAAAAAGAAAAGCACTCACTATTGGTCAAACTAGCTAGAATCCAACCCTAAGGGGCAAGTGACAACAAAGTCAGGGTTTGTGCTTGAAAATTTTGTGGGGTGTCAAGCAAGGACAAAACTATATATATAATATATTTTTGAAAAAACTTATCACTCAACGCTAATGTCTACCTAGTCATAGAGAGGGCTCCCAATCATTATCTATCATAGATCAACCTAAATAAACACCCATGACAAAAAATATATCAATAGCTAATCCCTCCCTCACACCTAAATTATACATTGTCCCTAATGTATAAAATATATGCAATAAATAAATATGATATATAAACCAAAAGAAGGGAAAGGGGATTTGTGGAACTTTACTGATTTTGTGTATGGATCGATGCAGTTATCCTTGTCGTGGTGTTCCAAATCCTCAAAAGTAGTGAAAATAAAAATAAAATCTTATGATGATAAGCTTTCGAGCTCCTAAGTTTCGCCTCTATCTGAGTTATCCTCGTCCTCTACTCCTATATCCATCATGAACTGTGTAAGAGCTGATGGTGTAGGTTGTATCTGGATCTCGAAATAATCGGTGATCTTACAGAGGTCTGTCGTATAATATATGGGTTGGCAAAGATAACCTGGATCTCGATGTACATCACTAGGTGGAGTAAGAACTGCCCAACGACCCTTACTAGGTGGATCGGGAATCCCTTGGCATGCTTGACCGAAACAGAAAGTCCTTGGAGCTTACTACTCTGGTGCTGTGATCCTGCCCTATAATGGAATAACTAAGAACTGCATGAATTTACCTAAGATTGTGTGATGTGCTATGCTCGCCCGCAAGTGCATGGGGTCCCTCAGGTAGTAAAGTACCATGAAGGTAGGGTAGTCAAATCCACAGTGAACAACAGAGCTAGTACTAATTTATCTCCTGTTATCTAGGCTAAACTACTTTTGGTGTTTTCGACGTCCAAACTAAATAATCTAAAGAAGAACTAAAACTAAAGTAACAGTTGACAAATCTAGGATTTTATCAATCAAGAGGACATTGCACCCCATATCTCTATCACCCTAAGAACCCCTTGCTCGACTCAATTCCTAATACTAGCTATCTAGTTAATGTATTATTAGGCTGTGAGAAACCCTAAATTAGTTTGATCCCGGTCTCTCGGTAACCAAACCCTAGTCCCATACAGCTACTTCGCCATATAACTGCATTATGCTAAAAATTAACATTTGTTCTGTTGTTTCTACTATTAGGTTTTACTTAATCCAAAGAGTGTGTTTTGAAATCATCACGATTACCCGATCTCTTTATATGAGCACACTCCCTATTATCTATGCCTGGATCTAGCTCGACTGAGATCTCTCTTTATGCATCAAACAACACTAATTATATGATCGGTTCTTTGGCACTAACAAACCACAAACATTAAGCACACATAGATAATCCGTAGGAATAATCAAAGAAGAAAAGCCTAGTATTAAATAAAGAAAGAAAGTCACAAGTTCATCTAAGGGTTCAAGGAGATGAGGCATTACAAGATTTTTAGTCTCTCATGCTATGAGAAGCCCTAACAAGATCCAAAGAGGAAGATATGATAAAATAAATCAAACTCCTATGCTTGATGTCTCCTTCAGCTTCAATCTCCTCTCCGAAACCCTAGTCGACGGCCAACGAACCCTAGGAAGTTGAACCACCAAAAGTCCCCTTCAAATTAGGTTTTATGGACTTTTATAGGCTACCATTTTACACTACATGGCCGTATCTGGGCCGTGTTGACCCTGTGTGTGAGTCTGAAATAATCTGAAATCAAATCGATGAATTTTTGGCTTATCTTGAGATGCACACGGCCTACACATGGGCACTCACACACCCGTGTGCATCTGACACAGCCATGTTATGAGCTCTGTGGCCGTGTGGCTTTTCCACCTTTGCACAGTCTTAATCAAATGCTTGATCGGATGACCAATTGACCTCTGATTGAATGGAAATTTTAACAGGGTGTTCTTGACTTATAGTTTTTCAAACTGAATGGTGGAGATCTCTTTTAGAGTTCTGTAGCTCATGTAATAAATTCTTGGCTTCTAAAGTTCATTTGGCTCTGAATTGATTCATTTTTCATTTCATTTTTTTTTAGAGCACCTATTTTCCTGTCCAATAACAACCAAATACCTAACAGAGCAGGAAAATAGAGGAATTCATGTGAAAAGATAGACAAAGTGCATGCAAATATGATATGACAATATGTGTAATTATGCACTCCTCAACTAGGGAGAGGAGTGTAGAAGCCTTTGACCTCTTAGGGTAGTAAATAGGGTCGGTGCTTGGCCGACTTCAGTATGCCTCCTTGGTCTCCTCGAGTGGTCTGCTGATACAGATTTCATTGTACTTAAGAGTCCTAATGAAGTCCTCATCATAGAGACCGAGGTTGAGGGTGAACTGTGTATAAATCATATGGTAGGTAGAAGGTACCTCTTATTTGAAACTGAATCTTATCTCCTCTGTGCCACGAGACGGCAACTCTGACTATGGTAATGATGGCCAAGACCTTGAAGGGCAGCTCCTGATAAGCCATCTCGTCAATAGAGAGAAGTCGGTGCCACCCACCCACTGTTAGTAGTCGTTAGATATTGCCAATAAGGCCCATATTTTCAAGAACATCCCAGTTGATGGTACGGTCATTGTGGATCATCCTCTGGCTTAGATATGTATACCGATCATTCTGAACTGGTGTTCAAAAAATTGACCCCGGTAAGGGGTGCTTGCAAGATTCCTTCTCTTCTTTGTCACTTGGATGACCCCTTCACGAGCTTCTTCCTCAGTGTGTTCATAGTGCTGGCCATGAAGTAGGCCAAGAAGGCCATCTGGAGGATCGAATGGAAGAAAGGGGGACACAACTATGCTCGACGGAGAAGACGATGAAGCTCTTTCTTGGATCTTGTTAAAGATTCACCAAAATCTTAGGGAAACTCGAGGAAACCTCCAGGGGAAGCTCAGGCGAGGTAGTTGGACTGGAGAATTGGGAGAGAAGAGCTTAAATTTAGGTGGTTGGTGGCTCGATTTTCTTGTTTTAAAACCCTAGATTCGAATTCATCAGGTCTCACATTGGCATCACATGAACACGGCCTGTGTAATGAGACCGTGTTGGCTTGTAACAGGCATGTTCATGACTGTGTTGAGCTCGTGCCACTTTCTTTTATTTTTGTGAAATAATGAGTAGGAAATTACATGCCTATGTAAGGAGCTCTCAAGCTGTGTTAGTGCTAACATGCCCTGAACACCGCCGTGTTGAGGTTGTGTATTACTTTGTTCTACTTTCTTCTCTTTCCTGAGAGTTACATGGGGATGCACATAGTTGTGTGTTGCTCGTGTATCTTTCTGTAATCTCTAAACTCTAAATTTTGCACTTTTTTCACCTACACCTATGCGTTATTGACTCCAAAGATGAAAAATTGATTGTTAAGTACCTTCGAAACCATATAAATACTTAAAATGATCAAAGAATTGAAATCACCACTAATGTATACCTAATCTAAGCCTAAAAGGGAAACTAACTATGAAACATAACTAGGCTTGGGTTGACTCCTAAGAAACACTTGTTTTACGTTACTAGCTTGACGTACATGTGATGCTCAGGGAGGTTCGAATAAGTGGAACTTCTCAGTATCACCACCGGGAGGTATACCACGGGCCCACTATATATGGTTTTAACCATTGCACATTTATCTTGAAAGTTCCCTTGGTCGGGTGCGTGATTTTGGTCACCCAATGGGGAGGAACTTCGTTATTGTATAATCTCTGACCACCTTGATTTAGGTTAGAACCAACCGAATATGTGAATTAAAAAGCAGTAATAAGTCACCTACATGGAAATATCGGTCCTTCTTGACATGCTCATCATGGAACTGTTATGTTCACTCCTTGTGTGCCCTTGTATTCTCATATATGTTATGACGCCACTTGTCCAACTTGTTCTACTACTACTTCCACTTTGGTCCTACTCAGTGTACATAAAAGTTCATGAATTTGATGGCCCAATATGCTTGGTGCTCCAATTTCACCGTTAAATAGCATGCTTTTCCGTAAACTAGTCGATATAAAGTGTTCCCAATCGGGGTCTTGTATGCTATACAGTATGCCCAGAGTGCGTCATCTAATCTTTCTGACCAATCTCGTCTATTATGGTGGATCATATTTTCTAAAATTCATTTCAATTCTCAGTTAGACACTTCAACCTTTCCACTTGTTTGGGGATGATATGGGGTAGTAAACTTGTGCGTTACCCCATACTTCTTAAGAATCCTCTAAAATTGGATGTTGCAAAAGTGTGTCCCTTGATCACTAATGATCGCTCACAATGTGTTGAATATAGGGAACAACTTCTTGATGAATCTGACCACTACCGTTGTATCATTAGTTGGTAATGCCTAAGTTCTTACCCAATTTGATACATGTCTACTGCCACTAGAATGTACTTGTTCCTATTGGAGTTGGGGAATGGTCCCATAAAGTCAATTCGCCATACATCAAATACCTCATATTAGTGGATAGGGTTCTAGCTCATCTCATCCTGCTTGGAAATGTTCCCTGCTCTTTGGCACCTATCACAAGCCTGTACAAACTTCTACGTGTCTTGGAATATTGTTGGCTAGAAGAATCCTTATGCCAACACCTTCTTTGTTGTCTGATTCGCACTAAAATGCTCCCTTCCGTCGGTCCAACGTGACAATGAATAAAAATCTCCCAACCTTTGCGATGAAAAACACATCTCTGAAATAGTTGGTCTGCACAAATCTTATAAAAATATGGATCTTCCCATAAGTAGTGTCTCAAGTCTGAGAACTTCTTTCTTTCCTAAGTTGACAACCCTTTTGGTAGTTCTTTCGCACTAAGTAGTTGGCAAAGTCTGCAAACAAGGTAGTCCCATTTTCCTTCCCTTCATCCACACGATAGATTTGCTTGTTAGGGAATTCATCATCCATTTCCCCCTCTTAAGCCATAGCTTGAATGGGCCCCACTACTCATGACAGGTTGTCAGCTGCCACATTTATAGACCCTCATTTGTCCCTGATCTCAAGATCAAATTTCTACAATAACAGCATTCAATGGATCAAGCAAGTTTTACAGAATTATTTAATAAATATCTTAGTGCAACATGTTTAGTATCAACGATGACTTTTGATCAAACTAAATAAGGGCGAAATTTATCAAACACATTAATCACTGCTACCAATTCTTTCTCTGTTGTGGTGTAGTTCTCTTGCGCATCCGTCAATGTCTTATTGTTGTAGTAGATGGGTCTGAAATGGTTATCCCATCTTTTCCCTAAAATTGTTCAAACTATAAAATCATTTATATTGCACATTAGCTCAAAAGGTAAACTCCAATCTTGGGCTACAGTTATTGGAGCATTCACTAGCTTATCCTTGAAAACATTAAATGCTTCCATACATTTATTCATGAAATCGAATGGTGTATCTTTTTCTAGCAACTTAGTCAGTGGTTTGGTGACTTTTGAAAAGTCCTCAATGAATTGTTGATAAAAGTCGGCATGTCTTGGGAATTCCTGACAGCTTTGACAAACACAGGCGATGACAACTTTTCAATATTTTCAATTTTTGCTCTAGCTACCTCTATGCCATGTCAAGTAATTTGATGTCCTAAAACTATGCCTTCTTGGACCATAAAGTGACATTTTTCCCAATTTAAGACTAAGTTTGTTTCTTGACAACGTTGTAGCTCTTTCTCTAATTTATAGAGGCATAGGTCAAATGAATCCCCAAAATAGAAAAGTCATCCATAAAAACCTCCATAATATCTCCAATAAAATCATCAAAACTAGACATCATACAACTTTTAAAAGTGGTAGGTGCATTACACAAACCAAAAGGCATTCGACGATTAGAAAATGGACCATACATGCATGTGAATGTGGTTTTCTCCTGGTCCTCAGGGGCGATGTGAATTTTTAAATAACCTGACCTCCCTTCCAGGAAGCAATAGTACATATGGCCCAAAAATCGCTCCAACATTTGATCGATGAAAGACTGCGGGAAGTGGTCCTTGTGTGTGGTATCATTGATCTTCCAGTAGTCGATGCACACCCTCCATCTAGTGGCAGTCCTTGTAGGGATCAATTCATTCTTATCATTTTGTACCACCATCATGCCACCGTTTTTAGGGGCTACATGGACAAAACTTACACAGGTACTATCCGAGATAGGGTAAATCACTCCAGCATCCAACAACTTTTTCACCTCCGCCTTCGCCACTTCCTTCATATTGGGGTTCAGTCTGTATTGAGGTTCCACCTTGGGCTTGTAGTCTTCCTTCATAAGGATTTTATGTGTGCAGAACGATGAGTTGATCCTCTAAATATCTGCTATCTTTCACGCAATGGTCCTCTTATACTTTTTTTAGCATTGCTAGCAACTTCTCCTACTGCCTTGCTTCTATGTTGGATGCAATAATAGGCATCTTGCTTAGCTCCAGGAAGGAGTACTAAAGGTGCTCTAGTAAGTTCTTTTATTACAAATCTGGTAGTTCCTCGATGGATGGTTTTAGTTTTATCCAGGTCTCCTTATTGATATCTTCAGATGGGTTGGTTTCTCTCAGGTTTTCCTCAACTGTCAGCTCCGAACACTCCCTTGCTTCTCTATTCACGCACTGGTTTAGATCTGCCCCAATGTCTGGGTGGGATTCTTTGTTTTCATACCCCATCTGATTGCATCCCTGGAGATCATAGAGATGGACATGATTTGTTCCAAGTGGGGCACTTGTCTTGGGAATGAGTATACGAATAGGTCTACCCTTGTTTTAAACTTGTATAGTTCTTCTTCCAAGCTGAATTCCTCAACCTCCTTAGAATCTCCAAAGCTCGTTTTGTTGTGATAAATATAGTACTCAAGGAGTTCTTCCAACGACAGTTGCCCATAATAAGACACACCAAATTTATTATAGTACTTGTCTCTTGAAAGAAAAGAAAGTAGTGATCCAATAAAGATATTCAATTAGGCAAACTGGGTAATCAAAGTAAACAAATCAAATTGGGTAGAAAAATAGAATCTAAATATTCTTTTGAATTTCCGGTCCTCAGCAATAGTGCCAAAAACTTGATGCACTGTGTGCAATCTCCCGCAAGTGCACAAGGTTGCTCATGTTGTAAAGTACCCTGAGAATAGGTTAGTTAAATCTAAAGGGACTAGAAGAGCCAGTACTACTTGTCTTCAATTATCTATCCTAAAAATAAAAGCGGTAATCTAGTTCTAACTAAGAAATCTAAAGAAAGACTATGGTGAGCAGTTGGTAAATTTAGGGTAAATCAATAGAGAGAAACATGACATCCCAGATCTCTGTCCCGAGAGGAATCCCTAACATTAGCTCTAAGCTGATGTGTTCTTGGACTATGAGGAACCCTAAATTAGTTTGACTCTGATCTCTCGTGCAACCAAACCCTAATCCCATACGGTGACTTACTGTATTATTGCATTATAAGGTTTTATGATTCACACTATTAGGTCTTACCCTAATACAGAAAGTGCGATACAATATACCCGATCTCTTACGGTGCACTCACCCTATATCATTTATTCCCTAATCTAGCTTGATCGAGATCTCTTTACCTAATCAACTAACTTAGAGATGCGATCGGGGCTTTCACCCTAACAAACCACAAACATGAAGCACGTATCGATGATTCAGAAAAATTATAAAAAAGAAAAGCCTAGTATTAAAGATAAAAGATTTAGTCGCAAGCTTCATCCTAGAGTTCTAGTGTCCCAAGTACCATAGAAGGTTTAGCCTCTTATATTAAGAAAACCTATCACAAAATATAAGGAAGAAGACATATATAAAGATAGACAACTTCCTAGATTGATGTCTCCTCCGCCTTCAATCTTCGCTCAAAACCCTATCCGTCGGCTAAACAAGAGCCAAAAGTCCCCTTAAAATTTGCATTTGGTGGCCTTTAATAGGCTTCAAATTTATGACACACGGTCATGTTGAGGTCGTATTGGCACCTTGTATAACTTTGGAATCTTATGGAATTGAGAATTGGTGCGGTTTCGGCTAATCTCGAGATGTATACAGCCTGTACGTAGGCTAAACACGCCCGTGTGCATCTAGACACACCCATGTTAGCGTCATGCCACTCTCTATAAAAGTGACTTTTCATCTCCTTTCGCATCGAATTGTTCTAATTTTTTCTTCTTTTGCCCTGGGTACCTATTTACCTGTTCAATCACAACAAAATACCAAATAGAGCACAAAAAGACAAGCAAAGTGCAAGCAAATATCATATGAAAATATTTATAATTATGTACTCATCTGCATACTGGCAATTACTACCAGTATGTTTCCCGTATGGTCTTCTGGTTCATCTATACTGGTGCATATGCCCCGAATGGAGGCTTGTATACTTGTATACTAACTTATTTAGTCAGAAGCATGTGCTTCTAAAATAATTAATATGCAAACTCTAAAACTTTGATTTGGACTTAAAATTACACCCAACAAGATGAATTGAGAAAAGAAAATTTCGAGGACTCAAAGAACATTATCAATTTATTAAAGACACAAACTTACTACAAACTTACTAATATGCAAAACTAAGAAATTTTTGCTAAAAACCTTGGTTTTTCTTCCAAGAAGTGCTTGTTTAACGTCACTAACTCTAGGTTCCTATTTTGTTCGTCATGGGGGTTTAAAAAGATGAACTACCTCATCGTTCTGGCCTCTGAAGCAATTGTCAAATAATGAAAATCCTAAGCTAGAATAAACGAGGGACTCACCATGATTGATGGTTGAGAATTGTGTTACCTCGTATTGGACAGAATTGTCCTTGTGATTCTTACCTTTATCCATTTTCCTCTATGATTTTCATGTGAGAGAGCAACATATTCTTCTTCTTTACTTTGTCTTCCAATTGCTCCTTCTCTAGTGCTTCAGCTGACTTCTTTTTGATTCCTCTAGGTCTATCATCGAGCTCATCCAAGTATTCCTTCAATGGATCCACAGATAGTAATTCCTGCATACGATCAGAAGTGATTAAGTCAATATCATCAAGGTATTATAAAGTATTATTGTGGTCCATGGTGTGCCTCATCGCTTCTAGTAGCTTAAACACCACTTCTTGGTCTCTAACGCACAAAGCCATTTTGCCGTCATGATGATCGACTGAGGCTCGGGCGGTGGCTAAAAATGGTTGACCATGTATGATGGGGCCTTGTACATCATCGTCCACATCCAAAATTACAAAGTCTACTAGAAATATAAATTTGTTGACCTTCACCAGTATGTTCTCCATGACTCCCCTAGGATGTTTCACTGAGCGATTGACTAATTGCAGGGGCATCCTTGTTGGCTTCGGCTCTCCAAGCTTGAATTTTAGAAACAGTTTGTAAGGCAAAACATTGATGCTTACCCTTGAATCGGCCAAGCTTTTTCACATATTTCTTCTTCAGTCACACAGGGTACTATTAAACTTCCTGGATCCTAGAGCTTTTTTGGCACCTTAGACTGAATGATTGGTGAACAGTTTACATTCATTGTTACATCTGTTATCTCCTTCAACTAGCACTTGTTCATTAGCAAATCCTTCATGAATTTGGCATATTTTGGCATCCAAGATAGTGCCTTCACCAGCGGCAAGTTGATGTGTAAATGCTTGAACAACTTTGGAAATTTCTTGAATTGAGTATCTTCATTGTCCTTCTTCAGTCTAGCTAGATAGGAAATGTAAGGTTGATACTTTGAAATTTATGTCAGATCCACCTCTTTTGCCTTCTCTTGAACCCTCTTATCTGAAATTTCTTTCTCAATAGTAGGTTCAGTTTCTATAGGTTGTAGTTCAATTGAAATATTTTGCACAGGTATCTCCACATCTCTACTACTCCTCAAGGTGATAGACTTCTCCTGCTCATGAGGATTTGCCTCAATATTATTGGGGAGACTACCCTGGGCTCTCTCCGCTATAGTTCTTGCAATCTGCCACAATTGATTCTAAGGACTCTGGATCGATGCTTGGACATTCCTCCATGTTGTATTAATAGCTTCAACTTTTGCATTGTTAGTCTGCATGTATCCAGACAAGATCTCCTCCGTGGTAGGTTTCCTTTCTTGCAGCTACTGTGGGAAGTAAAAACCTAGTGGTTATGGAGGTTTCTGTCCATAATTATTCCCATATGAAAAGCCCGGGTGGTTTCTACAATTTGGGTATGAATATAGCTTTGTGGCCTTGGTGCATTACCTACAAACTCAACCTGCTCAAAGGGAGTTATAGTTGAACTTAAAATTGGGTATTGTGTTATAACATGCCCTTCGCCACATGTACCACAAAACAAGACTACAAGTGAGCTTGACCTACCGCTTGTGAGAATATCGATTTTCCTTGACAAGGCCCTATCTTGGTAGTAAGAGCCATATCTGCATCCACTTCAAGGAGTCCAGCTGCTTTAGGTGGTTTGCCTCTAGAAGACCAATGGGACTCCTTGTTGGCCATATCCTTAAAAAATTGTTCTGCTTCCTCGGGATATTTGTTACTCAAAGATTTGCGAGTTGCGACATCAATGAGTTGTCTAGTATGATGGTTCAACCCATTGTAAAGCATCTGAAGTTCATCCATGCAGAAAACCGTGATGAGGGTAGCATCAAATAAGGTCCTCAAATCTTTTATATGCTTCAAATATTGTCTATGACTCGCCTTGCCTGAAAGCTGAAATTTCCTAGCGAATCTTGGCTGCTATGCTCGGTGGAAAATATTAGCCCAGAAATTTATCTAGCATGTTTGTCTAGGTCCTAATTGATCCAGTAGGAAGCAAAGTGAGCCATGATATGCCCCTTCTCTCAAACTGAATGAAAATAGTCTCAATCTGATCGCATCATTCGATTCTCCATTGATCTTAAAAGTCGGACATATTTGTATAACCGTGACAGATGGGCATGTGGATCTTCATTGTGTGTAAAAGCCACCCCTTTGAAGTACAGAAACTGTTGAAATTTTTTCAGAGTTAAATCAAATTGCCGTCAGTTCAGATGACTGACTGATGGGCTTATATTGAATAAATGTTGAAGTAAAAGAGCTAAATTACAAAGATAAAAGAATTATATGAGGTTAAGTAATAAACCAAGAGTTATTTGTAAAATACCAACAAAACATGAGAATTGGAAGTAATCCAAGGGTGGAGTGGCAAATACCACGAACTATATGAGATTTGAGAATAGAGCAATAGCTGATTTGAATAATTGCTAAGACATTCTAGATAGAGGGATGAGAGGTGGTTAAGCCTCGATTAGATCTAGTTAAACAAGATTAGACTTAATCAAGAGCCTCAATCCTTAGTGAGAATGGGTCAAAAGTAAACAGATGCCTTTTCCTCTCGTGATTGAAAAATATGGATCTCTATCGGAATGATGCTCCACTCCTATGAACCAACAGTGTCGCGCCTGCTTCCCTGTAAAGCACCAATGGCCGGTGATGCACGCATAGGGTGCGTAACACATCACTCAAAAGTATACGGGGTCGGTTAAGTAGTAAAGTACTCAAAGGTTGAGTAGTCGAATCCACAAGGATTGAATACTAGTACTAATTGGGCTTTCTTATCTAGTCTAGAATTGCAAAAGGGTTTGTGGTAGTCTAACTAAATATCCTATAGAAGAAACTAAATTGAATAGATGGTAGATTGTGGGTAACAAGAGATGAGGCGTAGCACCTCGGATCGCAATTCCCCTAAGAATCCCTTGCTAACGATCGACTTTCTAATACCGGTTATATGTAGATAAATTCTTAAAGGAGGCGACAAATACACTTATTAGTGCAACATCCACTATCTTGAAGTGCTAATCATACCCTATCACCTGTGCCTAATTGTGTCGTACAAAAGGTTTGAAATCTGGGCTAATGCAATAATAATAACAACAGGAATCATCAACATAAATACTTATCGTGCTAACTCTACAACTTGATAAGGTGGATGATCTAGGCTTGTGCACATGAAACCATATCGATCTCAAGCTTAAGCATACATAGATGATGCACAAGAATTATCAATGAAGAGGGAACCTAATATAAAAAACAATGTCAATAACAGATTCATCCTAGGGTTCATGTGTACAAGGTACCACAAAAGGTTTAGCCTCTCATACTATGGAGAGCCATAACATAGATACAAGAGGAAGATTTTAAAAAAACATAGAGAATCTCCCTTGGTGATGTCTCCTCCATCTTCAATCTTCTCCCAAACCTTAGTTGTTGCTTCCAAGATTGCCCAAGACTGATCTACCAAAAGTATGGGCCTGTTGATCTGATGCACGCCCGTGTTGTCATCCCGCGACGCGGTATATGCATTTTCAAATATCGGAGAGTTTCACGAGCAAATGCACGCTAGTGTTTTTTAGTATGCTCATGTTGATTGGATGGATGGCCGTGTATTTCTTTGCAAGTTGCCTTTTTGGCTACTTTCACCCAGAATTGTCCTGTTTCTTGTTCCTTTCACTCAAGGTACCGATTTATCTATTCAATCACAGAAACATACCCAAAGGAGGACAAAAATAGAGAAATGGATGTAAGGAAACGGTATAAGTGCATGTAAATATGGCAGAAATATATGTATAATCATGCACTTATCAACCGACAAGCCTCCTTATAAGAGCAACCGCAAAGCAAGCCTTTAACCCACACTCACTACCTCTTTACTTCTCATCTCCACTAGAAGTCCACAACCCAAAAAATTTAAATTTGTGATCCAAAGAAGACGTGTGTAATTTGAAATATGCTTGGATTTGTGAAACCGATTTCTAGTTTGAGATTTTATTAGGTTTCACGTGTGTTGTATTTGGGGAACTCGATCCATTTTTAGATTTGAGTGTTATCCTGCTGTGGATCTTGATATGGCCATGTTGAGAAGTTTATGCATGCTCATCCTATGAGATATGATTTACTCAGAGACTAAGTGTGGGGCAAGATTGCCTTACTCGAAGAACAAGAGTGTTTTACTCAGAGACGAAGAGTTGGACTAGAATGGCTTACTTGGAGACCAAGAGTGTTTGATGCTTTAACAACATTTTTATGAGATTGGTTTTATCGGAAAGTATTAGGAACTGTGTGAGTTCTTATTTTGCTATAGTAGAATTTATTTCTGAGTATGTTGATTTTGGCCTTGGGACCGTTATTATACTTGTTGATATTTTGTATTCATGACTATTTTATAAGAGTCTACTCTTGATTTAGCATGTATATATATATATATATATATATATATATATATATATATATATATATATCTTTGTGTGTGTGTGTGTGTGTGCGCGCGGGCGCGCGTTTTGTTTTGCCGCTACTAATGCATTTGGAAGGGGCTTAATTACATAAATTGTCCCTCAACTTTCGCCGGATTTCACTTTCGTCCCTTAACTTTATTTTGTAACAAAATTGTCCCCCAACTTTCAGAACGCAACAAAATGGTCCTACCAGCCGGTTGCCGGTTTTACATGGTCTGACGTGGCGGTTACGTGCTGACTCACCATGCCACCCTGAACCGCCAACGTGGCAGCAAAAAGTCAATTTTTCATCCTCAAGCTTAAGATTTTTCACGGCCAATCCCCAGACTTTAAGTTATTGCATGAAAAGTCTATCATCTTTGAGTCACCCCCTTTCCCCCTAAAGGTCTGACAAGGTTGTTTATTTTGAATGGACGGTTGTGATTTATTGGGTACTGTTTGGAACCCTACCTGCTTCCACGCGCCGCCAGCACACCGACAACATCCCTTCTCTCCGCCTCCTTCTCCTCCACCGACAGTCACATCGGGCTCTCACCTTCTCCGTGATGGCAGAACAACGCCAACAAGATCAAGAAAAAAGAAAAGAAGTGGAAGACGGAACCTGTGGTGATTGTGGTGGAATCCTCTCTGGTTATGTAGCCCCCATCGTGAGGTTGAAGATCATTAGATTTAATTGGCTTGGTTGGACGACGACGATGATAGCCGTGGTTGGATGTAAGGAGAGGAGTTGGGATTAAATATTAATTTGTCTTCTTTTTCTCCACCACCTCCAATGTATCTATCTATCTTTCCCAAATTGCTCACCATTTCCCCAATTTCTCATTCGATCAGAAGATCTTTTCTTCTTCATGATCTTTTGTTCGCCTTCATGTATTCAAGATCTCAACTTTTTTTATAAATTTTCAGATCTGTTTGTTTCCCCCAATTTCTCATTCCATCGTGGCTAGATCAAGATCTCAAATTTTTTCAGAAATTTTCAGATCTGTTCGGCTTCATGCGTAATGAACTGATCTCCTAGCTTTGGTCTCCAAGCTTCAAATCCTTCTCTAGCTCCCAACTTCATCGAATTCTGTTTTAAGAAACCCTAACCATTTCAATCTTGAATTAAAGCTAGCTTTTTGTTTTTTTTTTACTTGATTGAGTCTGTCTCTCCCACAAATCTCTTAGATTTCTGTTATTCTCCCCCAGTTTTTCCCAAGATTTTTCCTGAACTTTCAACTTATTAAATTGCCCAAAAAAGTTGCAATCTTAACAAAGAAGAAGCTGAGATCTTGAAGCCCACCTCATCTTCTACTGCTCCTTCTCTTGCACCTCCAACAACGCTGATTGTTGTGATACATCGGTCAACTCCGGCGAGGCGGCGGATCCCGTAACGGGAGGGACGTGTTTAGGGTTAGGGCTAAATTTAGTTTATTAATTTGATTGGATTGTTAATTTGATTTCATTAGATCAGAGAGTTTTGTTTGGTAATTTTATTGTAATTAGTTTAGTCATGTTATTTTATAATTTGATTGTATTAGTTGTAATTGGTGTATTAATGGTAATTATTTATTTTAAAAATTAATGTCACATCAGCATGCTATGTTTATGTTAGTATGTTTGAATTCCCATTTAAAATTATATTATTATTATTTTTTTAAAAAAAATTGCCACGTCAACATGTAACAAAAGAGCTGACTAAAAAATGCGGGACCTTTCATGGAATAACATAAAGTTGGGGGACCGGCCGTGAAAAATCTTAAGCTTGAGGATGAAAAATTGACTTTTTGCTGCCACGTCGGCGGTCTAGGGTGGCATGGTGAGTCAGCATGTAACCGCCACGTCAGACCATGTAAAACCGGCAACCGGCTGGTGGGACTATTTTGTTACGTTTTGAAAGTTGGGGGATGATTTTGTTACAAAATGAAGTTGAGGGACGAAAGTGAAATTCGGCGAAAGTTGAGGGACGATTTATGTAATTAACCCATTTGGAAGGCCGCCTATGATTTTAGTAAGCGCTCACTTAGCTTTCTAGCTAACCCCTATTTCTTCCCCATTTTGCAGATCGAGACGAGTAGGGGAGTACCGGGCGAGTAGGAGGGGATCATCTTCTACTTGCGGTAGTGCTAATATCCCCGTGAGGTCAGTAGTACCCCACAGGGAATGCATAATATGTTATTTATGAGTGAGGTCTATGGAACCCTATTGGGAATGGTGTTTTTGGACACATTATTTATTATGTCGTATTATAGGGTCATGTCATACGCTTTATGTTTTCACTGTTATTTCTATGATATTGTTGTCAGCTTTAGTATTATGCTTTATTAAATGTAATTAGGATATCAAAGAAGTCTTCCATCTTGAGCGGGGCTCGTCCTTTTTGGGTGTGACCGGTCTGTTGGCGCGCCCGAGGTAGGTCCGGGACGTGGTATCGAGCAATCCATCAAACTAGACTAAGTTCTAGACTATTCTACTAGTATTGGCCTTAATCTCAAAATTATTGTTAGAAACGGTTGGTACTTGAACACTGATATCATTCCCATTAAACTATGCTCTTTCATATTCGGATAATGTCCGTCGAGTTTCAACCATTGTTGGAAATTCTCTAGCCTCGATCTCAATTTTAGAAGATGTATGTGGAGAAGAATTCTTAACCCTTGAAGGTTCTTCAGAGATGTGTCTTTTGCTTCTCTGTGTCTCCGGTGCAGTGTCCTCTCAATCTTACTACCTTCCTTAACTAAACCTGATAGATTTGCTCCCATCATCCACCAATTCCTTGCAAAAATAAGATTGAGAATAAGATTAGAAACAAGGACCTGGATTATAAAACAAAAGAAAAGTGAAAACTAAAAATGACTACATTAATAAACTTCTAGCTCTCTTAATATCCTTAGTCCCTGATGACGACGCAAAAAACTTGATGAATGTATAAATTCTGCAAGTTTAAAGGTTGTGTCAAATAATAAAGTGTACTTCGAAGTGTAGGATATCGAACCCACAGGGACTAAGAAGTGCTAGTACTAACTTTAATTATATTATCTAGTCTAACCGAAATTGTGTGATGGAGAGAAGAAAATTTAAAATAATCATTGTTCTAAAACTCACTAATGACAGGATTGACTTTCGGGAAAAATCTATCATGAACAGTGGTATTCGAGCAAGGATTCCCTTTAATTCTTGCCATCAAAAGGTGATCAAAAGATAGTATCCGATCCTTTTCTTAACCGTAAAAGTTGGTATTTATAGGGCCTGTTAACATGGAAAAACATATGACACGTGTCACATCTGTGTTAGCCCACTTAACGTAAAAATTTAATCGGGAGATAGTCCATAAAGGCTCCCCATATGGACTATATGTCTAGCTGGTATGGTCTTCTGAAAAATCAGATTTTTGGTTCAAAACATTGTAGCGGCAGGAAACATGTCGCATTCGGTCACATATGCCCATACAGGGTTGCCCGTATGCCTCCCTGAAATCCTTGTTTTGATCCACAAACCTTGAGGACTTGTCCATGTTGTATGGGGGCCTTTTTAGGTCCTTTTTAGCTCCCAACATTGATAGTTTGGCCTTTGAAACACATTTGAAAGTCCCCTTTCTCTTGAAACATCTTCATTGTGCCCTATTCATCAAATCTATCACTAATTAAGTACAAGTGGGTTGTATTTTCACAAATAACATACAAAATATACATTAATGTGATAAGCAATTATGCACAATTCCTTTATTCGACGACTTAACTTCAGGTCCCCTAGCCGTCTCCTCAATGAAATCCTGAGCTCCATGCCCGCCCAAGAGATACCTCAAAGGTTCCACATAAGTCATGGATGTGATATCAAGGTCCGGGTGAGCCTAGAGGATATTCGGGACCATTTTGAAGGAAACCTCGGATCTGGAGTAGGCTTTCTCTCTCATCATGGTTCAAAATTCCTGGGAATCCTGCTACTCTTTGATCTTTTTCTGCGACATTTGCTCCACATACTCCCTAAACTAGTCCGACAATTGAAACTTATCGATGGCGTTCGCCTTAGCCTCCTTCTCAAACTTGGAGAATATCTTTGTGACTAGAACCTCAATCTTCTCCTCCATTTTTCCAAGATCAGACTAGTATCTCTCAGCTTCTTTTTCCTAATAGGTGAGGTCATCCCTCCGCTCTCTCTAGAGATAATTAATTTCCTCCAGATGATAATCAATTCCCTCCTGATGGTCCCTCTTTAAAGCCTTCATCTTAGTTCGATAACCCTCCTTCAAGATGTCGAGTTGCGCCATGAACTTCTTATGCGGATAATTAATTTGGTTAGTAAGCTCCTTCATGATTCCTCGCCTGATATCTAATATGTGGGAGAGCCTTGCCTTTGATACCGCACCATTCTTGAGTTGCCCCTCAAGCTCATCGACCCACTTATTCTAGTGCACAAGCTCCACCTTCATTTCCTCGGGGACCTCGGGACAAGGAACTTGGTTGGCAGTCAGCATGCTGAGCAAGAAGGCAATGTACACCATCATGATGCCCGTCTGCGCACGAAAATAGATCACATGTTAGTGAGGGACTCAATAAGGTCAGCATAACCGGGGAATGATACCTTCATTCCTATCAGACTAAGATCAGAAGATATCCTGTCATAGTACGGCTTGTCCACGGTCGCGGATCACCATCCAAGAAGAAAGAATTCACGGCTTCAAATGCACGCATAGCATCATCCAGTAATGATGGCAATTTAGTTTTGTATACTCTGTGAGGGTCATCCTTTGAAGCCTTGGACTTATACGACCTTCGAGCGGTCGAGGATCCTGATGGCCTAGTGCTTGTAATTACAGGGATCGCTGGGTTCGGACTAGTATCCTCATATGAAGGCTAGCCGACATGCGGTTCCACAGAAACTGAAGCATAAATGATAGCGGCTGGCAGAAAGGTGACCCCTTATCAAGCCTGGACCCAGATTCCAAGCCTCGAGCACATGCATTGATCGACCTTAACCAACTATAGGCGCAACTTACTCGGATACAAGGCCTAGGTAAATAAGAACATACAATAGATAATAAATAATCCAAATGACGTAAATAATAATCCAGAGTAATACAGCGGAAATAAAATAAGGGTACAGGCACCCTACATAAATCAAGGCCCTATAGGGGTCCTACAAAAAAAGTCTCACTCTCAATTAAAACATGTTCTCAAACCTTTGCAACAAAATTCCAATCCCTCATGCCGCTCTTGATTCAAAGTCAGCTACTCCTCATAATCTAAAAGAGAATGAAACAAGTGTATGAGTTTTCGCAATAGAAGCTCAGTAAGCACCCTGCAAGGATCACATTGAAAGCCATGTAAGAACAAAAGATAGGACAACAGTAAGCAAATAAAGGAACATGACCGATCAAACAAGTGGGGACCATGCCCCGTACTATCCAACATCGAGGAGTCTCAGACCTACCACAAAACTATCAACGGTAGGTACTCCTAACACATCTATGGCCTCAAGCTCTGGGAGAAAATTCCAAAGAAAACTCATTAACGATCCCCCATTCAGTATCATCAGCCTTAGCTGGGAAACGACCCTCCGATCGTATGTCGGAAATGCCACCTCTCATACGTGTCAACACGGTCAGCGCTCACTAACGAGCTGGACAACTAGAGTATCCTCCCTCTTGTATGGAATGCCAGAATGCCAAGGTGTATGTCCTTGGCCCTGAAAGTCCCATAACGAAGCCCCCATGCTCCATTGATTCCGAAGGAAGGAATAGAATTCAGTTGACGCATACCTACCCGGCCAACGCATAAGCTCACTTGTTTCCACGGCCATGTGCTAGTCAACAGATATGCATGCTAAGCAACCACAAGCATATATATATATATGAATATCAACATGCACATACTATAATGGATAATAGAAATCCAACACAACAGGAGAACAGTTATGTGTGCACAAATCCAAACAATCATCATGCTAACAGCAAGACAACAACACTCAAACATAGATAGAGTGGGAGCTAGGCAAGAGTAACTTACCTCTATCAAAGATGTTTGAAATTACCCAAGACTCCCTTCTGGTGTGTCTCCACACTCAACGTCGGTATCTGATAATAGAGTCTACATCAGTACTAGTGATCACTCATAAACCCTACATGTCTAGATACATATATATGATCCACTAATGGGTCATAGCCTAATCAAATGGGTCCACCTAATCTGTTGGACATGACTAGACCTAGCCTTCCTTGTATTCAAATGAGAGTTTATCATTAAATGACTAAACCAAACCATTTAACAAATAAGTTACTATACTCTAGTGGTTAAGGTCCTCAACTATGATTATGGTGACTTGAGTTCAAATCCAAGCACATACAATTTATATTTTCTTTTTGTAAAAGGAAGCTGGTCCACCTAATTGATTAACATGGCTAGACCCAACCCGTTCCCACTTGACCAAGCCTAATCTTCCAATTAGTTGAACCCAATCCATCAACTTGACTTGACCCAACCCTTTAAGTTGTATGGGCCCAATCCTTTAAATAAACTAGACCCAATCCTCTTAAGTTGGCTGGACCCATCCCTGGACTCATTCTTTTTAAATTGACTCAACAAGACCTATTTGAAGTTGATTAGACCCAACCCAATTGATTTTAAACCAACTAAACTCAGCCCTGTTAATACGGTTCATCAAATCAGTTCGATGTGGTTAGACCCAACCTGCTAACCGACTTGATGCAATCCAAACTAATTTATCTCAAGTTGATTAAACCTAACCTATTCACATTTGATCCACTTAATTGATTCCAACTCGACTGCATATAACCAATTAACATTTGAGTTCTACTTAACATATTATCTTACTCGATCCAACCGGATTGGGTATTAAAAAGATCCAGGCTCGTCTTTAACCAATTTGGACAAAGCCTCGTCGGAGAATGGTGATGATCTCCAGACAGCTCAAGCATCGGAGCAACCTTGCGCTATCCTATATAACAAATCGATACACACTGAGGGGAAAAAAGTAACATAGGGGGAAAAAGGACTCACTAAGAGATATGTACATCGGTCTGTAGACTTGTCCTTTGCTACCGGTCTGCAGACCTGTCCTTTGCTACCGGGTCTCGACTGTCTTTTACTCACCAGCGGCGACACAATGGGACTTCTCTGGTATCCTAAAAGGTTCATGTGTACATCCGTGCATGAAATGAGAAGAAAAGGACCATAAGGGGTAAGGTAGAGCTCTTACCTTCGTTGGTCGGCGTTCCTCCGACTGTCGTGAGTTTCGAGTAGCTCTTCGTTACCTACAGTTATCGTGGCTTCGTAGCGTGGGAAAGAGGGTTCCAGAGAGTCCCCTCCTTCTTCCTCGACTCCTGATGGGAGGGGAGAAATTTCAGCTTCCGAATCTCGGTTAATTGAATCTCCTGCCCCAAGTATTATTTCTAGACGCTCCATATATGAGCCTCTTCAAATAGGACTTATTGCTATTGATTATATGATCCCTATAGGACGCGGTCAACGGGAATTAATTATTGGTGACAAGCAGATCGGCAAAACAGCAGTAGCCACAAATACGAGTCTCAACCAAAAGGGACAAAATGTAATATGTGTTTATGTAGCTATTGGTTAAAAAGCATTTTCTGTGGCTCAGGTGGTGACTACCTTTCAGGAGCGAGGGGGGATGGAATACACTATTATGGTAACCGAAACAGCAGATTCACCCGCTACATTACAATATCTCGCACCTTATACAGGAGCGGCTCTAGCTGAATATTTTATGTGCAATGAGCAACATACTTAAATAATTTATGATGATCACTCCAAACAAGCACAAGCTTATCATCAAATGTCTCCTCTATTAAGAAGACCCCCCGGTCATGAAGCTTATCCAAGAGAAGTTTTTTATTTGGATTCACGCCTTTTGGAAAGAGCTGCTAAATCAAGTTCTCGTTTAGGTGAAGGAAGTATGACCGCTTTACCAATAGTTGAGACTCAATCTAGAGATGTGTCAGCTTATATTCCCACTAATGTAATTTCCATTAAAGATGGACAAATATTTTTATGTGCCGATCTATTCAATGCTGGAATACGACCTACGATTAATGGGGGTATTTCTATATCCAGAGTAGGATCCACGGCTCAAATTAAAGCCATGAACAAGTAGCCGGCAAATCAAAATTGGAACTAGCCCAATTCGCAGAATTAGGAGCTTTTGCACAATTCGCTTCTAATCTGGATAAAGCTGCTCAAAATCAATTAGCACGAGGTCAACGATTACGCGAGTTGCTCAAACAATCCCAATCAGATCCTTTAACGGTAGAAGAACAAATAGCTACTATTTATATTGGAGCGAATAGATATCTGGATCTGTTAGAAATTGGACAGGTAACGTGATTTCTAGTTCAATTACGTACCTACTTAAAAAAGAATAAATCTCAATTCCAAGAAATTATATCTTCTACCAAGACATTTACTGAAGAAGTGAAAGCCCTTTTGAAAGGCGCTATTCAGGAACAGATCGAGCTCTTTCTATCATCAACAGATGCTGCTTCCCATATCGGGTAAAAATGCAAACCTATAGCTGCACAAGTCGGAATAATGGCACCAGAGATAATATTGTTTCCATAAAGTAGAGACCTAGAAACTGGTTCATGAATACCATCAATATCTACTCGAGGAGCAGCAATGAAGGCGATAATAAACACAGAAGTTGCGGTCAATAAGGTAGGGATCATCAAAACACCAAACCATCCAATGTAAAGACGGTTTTTGGTGCTGGTTATCCAGTTATAGAAGCGACCCCATAAGCTTGTACTTTCGCATCTCTCTAAAATTGCAGTCATGGTAAGATCTTGGTTTATTCAATTTTCAAGGACTCCCAAGCACACGTATTAACTCTATCTATCTAAAAACTAGATATAGATAACAAAAGGCTTGTTATTTAAAAGTATAACATACCACATATGTTAATGTCAACTAATCTCCACAGATAGATGATATATACATCTCACTAAATCTACCAGAGCAATTTCTAATTCAAATGAGTAAAAATAGACCAAAAAAAAAGAAATTTTTTTTCTATATAGGTTGCTCGGGACTCAAACCCGGAACTTGTCAGATGGAGAAGGTAATTTTTCCATGTTGGATTGGAATAGAAGAACAAAACCTCTCCCCAAACTGTGCTTGCATTTTTCATTGCACACGACTTTCCCTATGAATACATATATAACTTATATCCGGAAAAGAATAAGAATTCTTAAGAAAAATTATTTTGAATAGTTAGTTGATTCAACCAATACACTATTACATGAGTATTTCAGAATGCAAATTCTTGAATTTTTTTTGATCAGTTATAAATCATTTCCATATTATTTGCATTCATTATAGGGTTTCCAGCATCAACAGTTTAAATTCATACAACATAAATGTTATGATATATAAATATTGTTATGATGTATAACTGATGATTCATGGATAATTGATGGTGATTGAATGGAAAATCGTAATTGAATGAATGTAGAAAAGCAAAAGAATAAATTTGTGAGAGATATAGAAACAATTGTAAAGAGTTGAGCTTCAATTGAAAGAATGTTTTCGTGTAAGAAGCACTTGTGTTGGCATTATTTGACAAACTGAGTCACAATAGCGAATGCAACTCCAATAAAGCTCTTAGTAAAGCTCTCATAGCCAAATCACATGAAGATATGATGACATTACAGTAACGAGAAGACAAAAGAAGGTGTGAAAGATGAAGTGGCAGAGTCAATGAAGCACTATCGGTTGATACAACTAAAGGTGAAACATGTAAAGGAAGCTCACACATGTGGACAGACTGTTGATGCAACTAAATATGTGATATGGAAACAGCTCATCTAGTCCGTGAGGTGAAGAGAAATACTGAGATGGCAGCGAATGTGACAGCATGCGACTGAACATGTGGAAGGATGATAGTGACAGAGCGCGTGATGAGCTGACGCACATGATTACTATTTGTGGAATCACTAAGTATGTTGACACATGATGATGACTTGATATATGGCACATAGGAAAATCATGGAGATCTTCTATAAAGATATTTTTGGAGTGTGACTTATTATAGCATGATTATAAAGATCGTTTTGGGAACGACCAATTTTGGGAAACCGTTTGAGACTTGGATAGCAAGCTCACAAGCTATATATGGAAAGAAGTCGACTGACTTTGAGTGTAAGGCAGTGTAGAGCATATATTTAGAAAGCAGTTACGATGCGGAGAGCAACCAAGACATAATATATGTTTGGAAAGATTTGCGTAGTCTATATTTGGAAACATAATCCAGCTTGAGAGCAGAATTGATTAAAGCCTAATGTTAAAGATCTGATTGAAGATTTGAAGGCCATATTTAGAATTGATTGAGAACTAAATATGGTATGAACTAACATTGGAATATTGAAGACTTGAAGACCCAAACTTGGGATAAGTTTGGAAAAAAATCATGAAGGCAATCTAGGAGGATTGTGTGTCCCAAACTTAGAGGAATGGAGATCAAGTTTGGAAGGCCGTGGTACACCTAAGGGAGGTGTGAGTTGAAGAGGACTGTGAATATGACATGGAAGAGGTCCAGCCAGTTGCGAGGGTTGACTCGAACATAAACCATGTTGGTTGGAAGGTCGTGAGGTCGTGTTCAACATGCGCTTTAGTCTTAGTCAGTTTAGCAGTCGGGTTATATTGGAAGTTCGAATGCGACAGGGATCGCAAAGGCTATTTTTGCAAAGTAAGCATAAATAATAACTGCGGAGATTTCAGAGATTCTAAAGGAGGCAAGTGATAGTTTTAAACTGGGACTTGTCTATAAAAGGTCGAGCTCTGAAGATTAAAGATAGAGCAACCGGAATAGACCTAAGTGTGTTAGGTTGAGTGGTAGTCGGAGAATCTTAGAGTGAGGGTGTTGTGTTATGAGATGAGTGATAAGAGTGTTGTACTTATGTATCCTTCTCTCTTTTAGTGGATTGTTTTCTCCGAGCTTGCCTTCCCCCCCCCCCCCCGAGACGTAGGCTTGTTGGACGAACTTGGTTACCAAACTTTTGTGTGCTTTCTCTTAATGTTTTTATTGTTTTGTTTATGCTTGTGTAAGAGTTTGAGTATTCACTGAGTAACTGGTGTGCAATAACTGTTACAACTACTTCACACAAAAACCCGGCAGGAAACTAGAGAATGAATATTCTTCGGTATGTGGAAAGTGCTTAATCAGGCTAGAAGAGGGATAGCATTGTTACGCTGAAGTTTGAGCATTGTGTCACCGAAACACTATAAAAATCAGTCGGACGTTGCATAAATGATTACTGTAGTATTTACTATAGCATTGAAAATTATAGAAATGACTTTTCATTATTTAAATATATTGAAAAATTTATGACTTTAGAAACCCTTAGAAGGATTTCATTCAGGGGTTTGGGATTTAGATAGAGACGAAGAGCTCGATATACAATAAGAAAATTTGACATTTTTAAAGGGATGCTTGAACAATGCATTTACTTATACAAATAAATTATAAATGATATAAACTAATGAATAATGGTAATATACCATGTATAGGACGTGGGAAAGATGTCGAAGACTCGTTAAGACAGTCAGAGAATAAATAATGCATAGTTGCACTAAGGTGAGTAGAAAATAGAGGATCCCTAGGATTTCCCTTTATAATTGATGTTTTATGAATTCAATGACTTGGATGAACCTTTTTAAATGTTATTTTCAATGTTTATGATGTGATTGCCCAAACTTAGGCCGGATACATGACTACTACAACCTTTTTTTATACACTATATTCATGCATTGTCTGTTTTGACGCTTTTGTATTATAACAACCCTGGACGAAAGGTTGGGTGATTATGGATGCATATGATAGAATCAATCTTGGATGTAGTGTTTGGTGACTTGAGAACAACCCTTGATAAAGGGCTAGGTGATTTGCGATATGTAATTATGTACTTTCAATTAATAAAAATAAAATACTTATTAATACATGGTAATGAAACTAATGGGATATTAGTGAAATATGTCTATATGCACCCCATCCAATGAGCCAAGTTAGAGCATCATTTGTACAAGATATGATTACAACTAATGTGTTGGCAGCAACTTATGAGTTGGAGATATTATTATAACCTATGTGATGGCAACAACCTATGAGTTGGCAGATAACTTGGATGATATAGTTGGGTGCACACTGACATGGATAAATGAGATATACATCTTTTGAGTTGCATGTATGACATGATGTTGGTAATGGCTTTCATATAGGTTTTCATTGTGATTTGTATGTTAAATAACATTATATCTTGATTGAAGATATGAGAACCTTCTAGCATATTTACCATGATTTTGGTATGATTATGACCAGCATTACAAGTCTATTAATATGCATAGGACTGGTACGTTTTCTATGAATGAAATATTTTTATTATGAAATGATATATTTCATATGGTAATCCATGAGGGGGATGTTTTCTCTCACTGAGCTTGTGAAAGCTTATTACTCGCCTTTCATAGATCACAGGTACAACACATGATAGAGGTCAGGGATCCGAGGTGAGGCTTATACCGGTGTTCATAGATAGAAAATGGGTAGTAGGCCCTGAGCAGAGATGATTTTGTTGTTATATTTTATAACACTTCGGTCATATCTAGTTTGTGCAATCTGAGTTTTGATAATTATATGTACATCATACTCCTATAGATATACACCTTTGTGGGTATGCACATATATACAACAACAACAACAACAACAACAACTAAGCCTTAATCGCATAGTAGATGGGGTCGGCTATATGAATTCTCTGACTCCATGTAGCTCTGTCAAAGACAAGATCCAGATCAACATCTAATAGACATAGGTCCTTTGCCACAACCTCCCTCTATGTAATTCTCAGTCTACCTCTACCCCTCTTTTTATCTTCTATTACCAAACTATCATA
This sequence comes from Dioscorea zingiberensis, assembly GCA_026586065.1. Lineage (NCBI taxonomy): Eukaryota > Viridiplantae > Streptophyta > Magnoliopsida > Dioscoreales > Dioscoreaceae > Dioscorea > Dioscorea zingiberensis. Next base: position 10,359,760 of record CM048826.1, on the reverse strand, counting down.
TTTTCTAACAGGGGCACCTAGGGATCTACAACACATGTGTCCAAAGCATCTTAAATGTTATTTTCTTATTTTACCCTCAATTGGTGGAACGTGCACCTTCTGTTGGATGTGTTCATTTCTAATCTTATCTAATCTTGTATGACCAAAAATCCACCTTAACATCCTCAATATTTCTCCCACATTCATCTTCTTAATATGTCGAACATTAGTTAGTTGCCTAACACTCGCTCTAGTATAACATGACCGGTTTAACTGCCGTTCTATAAAACTTTCCCTTCACTTTATTAGACATCTTCTTATCACATAGCACTCTTGTAGCACTTCTCCATTTCAACCATCTTGTTCTGATTCTATAGGATACATCTTCATTGAGCATCCCATCCTTCTGAAAAATGGAACCTAGATACTTAAAATGGTTACACTTAGGGACTAATACCCCATCTAGTGTCACTTCCCCTTCATCCGTCCTACTTTGACTAAAATTATAATGCATATATTATGTTTTACTTCTATTAAGCCTGAAGCCTCTACTCTAAAAGGTGTTCCTCCACAATTCAAACTTCCGGTTAATTTCATCTCAAATCTCATCAACTAGGACAATATCATCTTCGAATAACATACACCATGGGATGTCATCTTGGATACAACTAGTTAATTCGTCAATTACTAGAATAAACATGTATGGGCTCAAGGTTGATCCTTGATGTAGACCCACTGTTACAGGAAACTCCTACGTATCTCCTCCACATTTTCTCACACTTGTAACTGCTCCTTCGTACATATCCTTGATAACATTATATATTTAATATGAATGTCTTTCTTCTCCAACGCCCACCAAAGGACTTCTCTTGGTGCCCTATCATATGCTTTCTCTAGGTCAATGTAAACCACATGCAAATCTTTTTTCTTCTCTCTATAGATCTCCATAGAACTCCTTAACAAATGAATGTCTTATGTTGTAGATCTACTAGCCATAAAAGTCAAATTTGTTCTCCGATACCTTCGTAGTATCCCTTAGTCGATGCTCTATTACGCTCTCCCAGAGTTTCATGGTGTGGCTTATTAACTTAATACCATGGTAGTTTATGCAATTTTGAATATCCCTCTTATTTTTATATATAGGGACCAGAATGCTCTTTCTCCAATCGTTTGGTATCTTCCCCCCTTTTAATATAGTGTTGAAAAGTTTGGTTAACCATAATACCCTCACTTCACCAAGACACTTCCAAACTTCAATCGTGGTACCATCCGGGCCACAAGCTATCCCAATCTTCATCTTTTTTAGTGCCTTATTGACCTCCCTCCTTAGCCTCACTAGGTCTGATTCTACTTGTATAACTAAGGTTCCTCTCCACTATTGGTGCATAAAGATCTAAAAAATTATTCCCATGACTTGCATTAAATAGGTGATCAAAATAGCTTCTCTATCTCTCCTTAATTTCCTCAAGATATGTTGAGGCTCATCCTTAATACACTTGACATGGTTCAGGTCCTTCCCCTTCTTATCTCGTAGTCGTGCTATCTTTTATATTTTTTTCCCCTTCTCGCGTCCCCAAATTTTGATACAAATCGGCTAGAGATTTACCTCGGGCCTCACTAACTGCTTTCTGGGCCTCTTTTTTTACCTTCTTATATTTTTTGAAGGCTTTCTGAGCCACAGTAGTAAGTAACTTCTTATACCAATATATTTTCTCTTTAATAGCCTTTTGTACCTCTTCATTCCGCCACCATGAATCCTATGGTCGATGTCCTAGTCCCTTAGAGACCCCTAGGACCTCACTCCCTATCTTCTCAATATGATTAGGTAGATTCTTCCATAAGTTGTTTGTATCATCTTCTATATTTCCAATGGCATCTTCCCATATTTTATTCCTAAATGTCAATTGGTTATTCCCTTTTGAAGTCCACCATCTAAGCATATGTTGTATAACCCTTTTTTCTTGTTTCAGTATACCTTTTCTCTTCACATACAACACCACTAACCTAGGTTTGTATGCATATAGATGGCATGATAATTTTTATTTGATATAAATTTTAGTATTAAGATTTTCCCTTTCATATAGAATTGGTAGTAAGAATAGGATAAAGACAGCTTAACCTTTGCTGGTGTAAGGAGCTCATCCCAGTGATGAACAACCGTTGTGAATTATGGGAATGAGTCCTTAATTTTAAACTCATAATAATTACACACATAATCATTCATACCCTATCAATACTATAGCAAAACTATATCACAACAATTTATAATATCAAATCTCATTTGAAGTATAGCCAACTAGAGTTTACCTTGATCATAATATCTATATCACTTTATATTTTATCCTTAATTATGGTAATAGAATTCATGTTAAGCATTCTATGTTATCTCAACATTTAACACAAGCACTTAAGAGATAACTTAGAGCAATCTGCAACTTAAAAAACGCAGTTTATTCTCATACTACTTTATATCAATCCTAAATAGATATAAATCTCTCAAGTAAGGAATTTACAATTAGATGATATTGTCATAACCTTTACAATGTCTTTTACGGATGTGTTTTCTTGAATGGCCTATCAATGTATAATAACAAGCCCAAATAATAGAATACATTAACATGTCATAATATAGAAAAGTTGTCACCTTTTTAAGTTCCTCTATTACTTTATCAACTATGTTGGTAAAATATCTAGCTTCACTCTAAGTTGAGACAAACTCAAGGTATAGGATTTGAACACTCAATTCTTTGACAATTATCCAAACAGAATATCTAAATGTTCTATAAGAACACTTTTGGATCTATTTGTATCTCATACACCTACCAATCACATGCCAGTAATTATCAATTAGTAAAATAAACCTTGTCTATGCATGTAATAAAGTAATAAATAATCTCTCAAATATTATAATAGTCCATAAAATTGCTTTGCATGAACCCCAAGTCTAAAAATATGAAGGACCTGATTTTCGTCTAGAACCACTATTGGTTAATAGTTTATGAGGATTTTTTTCTTTTTTAAGATTTTCACACTTTTCTCTAAATAACATATCTTGTTCTCTCTCTCTTTGAATTCAATACTCAATTTATGAGTAACTTGAATCACTATTGAGAGGTCATCTCCACCACTTTGAATATTGATATTCCGTATGGGTTTTTGCCTAATGCACACAATATTCTCTTTAAATTCCCTTACCATGATAACACGCATAGTAGTATTAATAAAAATAGCATTGACCTGATGTTACTCATAGTTTTTCCCTTCATACATCTATCCATTAATAATATAAGTACCATCCTATTCTTAACCTCAATGGTTACTCCAACCCTATACTTAGTAAGTAGATTAAGGAGCCCTCCTCCTCAACCAAAGAAACCGAGACCTAGAGCTCAAGTTAGTAAATGACCTCTCCTAGAGTAATTTACCCTAATAATCACTTAACATACCTTCTTCCATTCTTGATCAATGAATCTACATTAAACTTCTACATATTGAGAATTCCCCGTCCTCCATGTGCTCCAGACTTTCATAATCTACCCTAACTCATTTATCATATGCCCCTTATATTAGTGTCATTTTAACACCAAGAAAATAATCGATATTTAAATAGTGCATTTTCTTATATGAGCGAACTAGGATGAGGGGGAAAGGATATTTAGTAAATATGGATATATTAAATTTTTTATTAACTAATATTAATCTTCTCCAAGGGAGAACCACCCAACCTTCTCATATTCCCTTGTATATTATGGTTTTTAAGCTTTTTAATGTTGTTCATTTCTTCTTATCATAATCCTTGAAATGATTAATGGTCATTAATTCCAACCACTATAACTAACCATAATGAAGACACCACATCATCCCTTCTAAACCATCTTTTGTACCTAACATAGCCAACCTCTTTAATGTTGATTAAAAGATATTCTTTTATTATCTAATAATTTCATAATATATTTAATATTCTAAAACACCATTGCTTTGATAAAAAGGATTCCTTCCTCTTCTAAATTTGAAAATTTCTCTTTTGCCACCACAAGGAATTCTTGAATGAATCTTTTTCCCTAATAAATATCTTCTTAGATGAATGTACCAAATATTATTATAACTCAAGTTTGGATGCAAGAATTTCAAATATAACCTTTGCCACATAATTTCTCATATAGTAGGTCTAAAATATACAGCCATAGTAAACCCTTTACCTCCAGGGTTATAGAATAAGACAAATTAATCCATTGTTATGTGGTTCCATTTACATCTTAGAAACACCTACTATATAAAGCAACACATATTACTGCTTCATTTGATCTCTTTCAGTATGAAATAAAATTTAAAAAACTATAACTTGAAAAGATTCTAAAAGACACAACTATAAATTGATTGATAAAACAAGAAAGTTTGCATTTATTTCCCAATTGCATAGAAGTTCATAAACACTATAATTACATAGAGTTTTTTTTCAATCAAAAGAGTTGATAACTGAATCAATGAGATAATTAGGCAAAACATCCTTCCAGCATTGAGAACTTCCGGTAGATGTGGCCAATTTAGCAAGGTTGTGTGCAGAAGTAGTGAAAGATTCACAAACAGACACAACCTCCACCTTAACAGATTTAGACAAGTTTTCTCTTATCAATTTAACCAAATCAATGAACTGTGGAGGTGGCCTTGTAACTCCCTTCACAATCTCCACAGCATTTTCACAATCACTCAAGATTCTTATAGGTCCTCCTGAATTGTAACTATTCAAAGCTTCAGAAACTGCAAGAATGGCCATGAGTTCAGTCTCTAGACAGGAAGATGACCTTATTGGGTGACTAATGGCTTCACAAATAATGTGATGAGAATCCATGCAAATCCATCCTACTCCAGCAAGTGAGTTTATTCCTATAAAGAAACCATTAACAATGAAAGTGTAAGAGCCTGGCAACTTCAGGCGAGGATCCCGATTGCCTAGAAGGCATTCTTTGGCATATGACCAAGCAGTTCCTATTATGCTTGTGACATCCAGCAGGGGCACTTGGTCATCATCCTTCAGTAAGCTTCCACACCTTCTCCACATTCTCTTAAAATCATGAAAATAGATGTGTGATTAGTTGTAGATAAAGCAAGTGTTTTCATAGAATAAGCACTAGTACATAGTTAGAATTCAACAGGATGAGATGAACTATTCTTCTTCATTCTAATAGATCTAAGTTGATTAATTATAGAGATTCATGTTCATAATGAGTATGCAAAAAATAGATTGATCACTTCTTCCTTCTTTATTTCTAGCAGAATACTAACAATGGTGTTGTTTTTGATGTTTTTAGTATAAACAAAATACTTAGTAGGCAAGCATGTTATTTTTATAGACCTAAGTGATCATTCTCTTGTGGAGTACATGTGAAATATAGGTTCAACTGTTACTTAGAAGAAACTTTCCAAACAGAGGATATGTTAAGGAAGAATTATTTAAAAAATGGTTCTTATTGCTCTTTATCTTTTGTTATATTTGTCAACCTATCTAAAGTATCTACTAATAAAGCTATTAAAATAAGTGGAATATGTAATTATAAATTCATTGTCGCAATACATTCAATTGACATTGACAGATCTAAAAAATTAGTAATAGTATTTGCAAAAATTTGAAAATAAGAATATGAAGATATTTTTCATGATCTTCAATATCATATAAAAAAGGGAAAATAATAAAAAATTAATCTTTGGTTAGATTCTTAAATATTATTTTGTATAGAGATTTAAAATATTTTATCCCTATATAGAGATATATAGAAAATAGGTGAGTCTTTTCTAATATACTGTTACATTTTTAAAAAAAAATATATATATCTTTAACATAAGGTGATTGCATAATAGTTGAATGTATCATAATTTCACTAGAAAAAAAAATAGAATTGAACTGTCATGTCAGTCAAATCAACGCTAAAGGATTTGTGGTGAAACATGATTTTTCTAAATGAAACACCACTTATCTCTCAAATTTCTAGTGAAACAGGATTTTGATAAACAAAAAAACACATTTTTTTTCATAATTAGTATGGGCATCGTTATCACATATGACTTTTTAGTAATTTTAATAATATATAAGTAATTCATACCTCAAACTAACCTTGTGACACAACTCTTCCGAAATTTGTTTTATAGAACAAGAAACCTTGATAGCCCTACAGATAAAGAAGTAAGAAATACCTGTAACAGAAGAATCAAATTTAGTAAGACTCTTCTTTAAATAGAACTAAAAGGAGCTAGATTGAAGATGCATAATCAGATCTTCAAAAGATTGGGAATCAAAATGACGATGATGAACATTGAAGAAAGTTTACCAAGAAAGAACAGAAGAGATTGTGGTATAATTTGATCCCTTACAACCTTTATCAGTTGAGCTTTTTGATACATACAAGCTGGATTGCATAAACCACCGACTATCCCATATAAGGACAAATACTTAAAATCCATTGTTTAATTTATATATATTTATTTAATTTTAAGCCTACTTGTGTTATGTGCACTTTCACGTGGCATGAACCAACCATCAATATGATCTAGTCTTACCATGTCATGTTCATTTCGTGTGAGAAAAATCATCTAATCTCTCCATATCAACTTAAACATCTTTAACCTACTATGCAAAGTTGGAATTTGGATTTTTTTTATTTTTTTATATATATGCTTTGAGTCATATAAACTATCCATTACTTATGATTAGTAAATAGGAAAAGATAAAATATGGCTTATACCGTTAACACATTTAAAATTGTAGGCCTTTTAAATTTTATGTACACTTCTTTAGCCAATATCTTTATCATTTTTTATTTTACCACCTTGCAAAAGAACTTTGTCTTATATAAATATATTATCCATATAAGTATTATATTTTTATAACTAATCAAAATTATGAAATAAGAGATATCAAAGAGTTAGGGATCGGATTGTTTATGCTTACACTATGTATGAATCTAAAAGTGTCATTCAAAATCATAAATGTATTTTTATGTTATAATTTCCAGTTGTGTCGGTACTTTAAACTTCCAATAAGGGAATGTCCTATTATTAATTACCTAGAATTAGATATCAGAACTCTCCAATTACAAAGCATTAATACAAGTTAAGATAAGATTTAAGTGATTCTTCTTTTTATTGGTTTTTGTTACCACGAGGGTATTTGTATCATTTTGGAAAAAAAAAAATGGACCTTGAACATAAGCTTAATTTAAATTTGCGTTCTTTTCCAACTTAATTTAACTTAAATAACTAAGTTTGATTATTTAATTACTCATGCATTTCTTATGGCTATCTTAACTTGACTAATCCAATTTAGTTAGATTTGTTAAGTTGGATTTCACTAGCAATTTGTTTGGTGTGGCTGACTAGGTTTCAAATCAATTAAAGTAATTTTATTTAGTTTCTTTCGTAAAAAAAATGGATAAACAGCATTCATTGAAAATTATGTTAAGGGTACACAATAGAGAATTGTTGGATCCTACAAATCCTGGAAATAAAAAAAAAATTATATCAGGCCTGGTTGCCTTGGTTGGTAGTGGCTTTCCTCATGTTACATGCATGATCTCCTAATTTGGTTAACCATGTTGAATTAACTATGTATTTTTTATGGTTAATTATTTGAACCATCTTAATTTGGTAATATTAATTAAGTTGTATTTTTCATATTATTGATTAAATATCAACTTAATCAAACTAATTTAATTTAGTTAATTGACTTTAATTTTAATCAACCATGTAGTTGTGATGCTTAATTATTTTAACGTAACTATTCTAATTTGGTAAGATTAATCAAATTGGATTTGACTTGATTTTAATAACAATTTTATTTGGTATGGTCAAATATATTACACTTAATAAATCTAAGTTTATAAGGTTAATCGAGTGTGTTTGGATTAACTATTTATTTGTTATGATTATTTAGTTATCCATGTTGAATTAATCATGTATTTTTTATGGTTAATTGTTTTAACTAGCCTAAGTTTTTAAGATTAATTAAGTTGGATTTTAATCAACAATGTATTCAATATTATTGATTCAATACCAACTTAATAAAATTAATTTAATTTAGTTAACTAACTTGAATTTTTATCAACAATAATGTAGTTGTGGTGGTAAATTATTTTAATTTAACTATTATAATTTGGTAAGATTAATCAAATTGGATTTGTGTCACGCCCCGGACAAGCCCGTGCACGTTGGCAGCCAGCCATACCAAAGTAGGGGCAAGCCCCACCTAGATGCAAGGCCTTAGAGCCTTGTACGGATATTAGTACGGAGCTAACACAATGAAAATAACAATAATAATAATAATAATAATAATAATAATAATAATAATAATAGAGTTTGAACAACCCTATAGAATAAATACAGAGGAAGTATTAGTAGGGTTTACACAACCCTGTGACTGATACAGAAAATAACATAAGGGTTGTCTAGAATCTTTCTGATAGGTAAGTTTGGAGCGGAGGTCGTTTACACAACCCTACGGAGCAGTACATCACCCCAAGGTCCTATAACAAGTACCGCATAACAAACAAGTCTCACATAACACATAATTATGAGGTTCACAAATTTCACAAGTTAGGAAAACAGGATAAAACCTGAGACAAATCATAAAAGAAGACACAACAAAAACTACTAAACAATCGAATAAAATGCTGGATACACCTCCTTGATAAAATATAATATGATGATAAATAACAGGACATCTGTATCAATGACCATAGCTGAATCATCGGTCATAGCCGGTATCATATATCAAGATCTAGAAAAATATAACCTAATCTCAGTACCCATTATACATATTTTATACCGCCTATATACAAGTAATGCGTTTGTTTGCATATATGCACTCAACTAACTATTTTATATAAGGGTAATAATGTAGATCTCATGCATACAAATACACTAATTGTAGATGCAGGTTGTAGCCATTTTTAGCTAGACCCTACCAAACTAAACCAAATTCCAGAAAAGTTGTCCTGCATAATACCAATCATGAATAGGACAGTAGCATTGTATATAATATACACATGACCTCATTCATTCATACTAGACCAGCAGTTCATACTACTCCCTTTTCTCTAACTCATGTATGCAAAATTCTCATTCATGACAGTCTAATATTTTCAATACTCCACAAGTTGCACAACTATTACACAATTATACTCGTACGTCTCCACACTTGACTGGCTAATAGTTATTGGTGCTTAAGTTCTAATTGATCTACAATAGATAGCTTAATAGATTGATACCAAGTCATTATAAAGCTATTCACATATGAATATGTGTTTGTGCATGGCTTAACAGTGTAATTCATCTCTGACATTTCTGCATCAACATTAAGCATTTAGTTTGGAGATAGCTTATGTAAAACCACTTGAACTTTTGTATACACTTAAAGTAAATATCAACTGGTCATTAGGGGATTGGTTACATGGAATAGAGACATCTCTAACTTCAAGGCATACATAGTTAACAACTCCCTGAGCCTTAAATGAAACCCTTTAACACTGGTTATATCCTCACCACTTTTCACAATCAGCTAGCAGCTGGTGGAGCAACTTCAACTAGGTAGCAAAGTTAACAATTCAACTCGTGGTTGAACTACTGGATTAACTACAGGAACATCAGGTTTGTGTTGGGTTTACAAAATAAAACTAGGAAGAGTCATGGCAGATCATTCATTGAACACCTGAAAAGTGTTCAGTTAACACTTGGCTAGAGTGCAAAGCTCCTTAAATTCTCATATTAATTGTAGCCCATATATCTTTAGACCTGTAGGTTAAAGCATGACAGTCCCTTAACACAAGACCTGTTACAAGAAGTAAATTAAGCTAACATGCAGTAATTCTTGGTTCTCCATATCAATCAACAAATATAAAGTTGTACTTGTGATCATGGAAGGTAGCAGCAGTCAAAACTAGAGAAAAAGAGAACTCCAGGTTGCTTAACATGTTGCTTAATTTCCATTCTTAAGCTATAAACCAGCCTATATAGATCTTGTAGTTCAACATAGCTACTAAAAATAAAGAATGAGAAGGTTGGTGGTTTCTAGTCATCTAACCATCTATAGTTCTCCCCTTGTTGTATTCATCAACACATATACTAGCAGGTGCCAATAGACTATGGTCTTAGAGCTCATTGGCCCAGTTATATTGAGTAAGATAAGGGTTTTCATGCATTGCTCCTGAATGCTAGGAGATAAGGATCGAGTTATATAGAGGAAACACTCAGAAGGCACTGAAGCCACAGGGTGAAAGTTAAAGGCTTGGTTTGCAGACCATATCCTTTGGTTGCATGGCTAACACCTTACATTATGCCCACAAACAAGGACTACCTATGAGGAATATTCATGGGTTCATACTATGACTGGGTCCTATAAGGTGTTAATGAACAACTGGGATTATAACTGACACAGGGAGGGTGTTCTTCAGCATCTATTGATAAGTGTTTAATTGAGTATATTTTCCCAGCATTTTCTTATATGTTTCAATGCCATTTTGGAGTAATTTTAGCCCATTGGTATTTAATTAGTGTTAATTCTTATATAAAGGGCATTGGAGAGCCTCAAGAATAAAAAGGATGAAATTCTACATCATTTGAGGCGAAAAAGAAAGCAATTAGAGAAAACTATAGCAGTCTTTAAAGAGCAGTAAAGATAAAAAATTTATTACAAGATCTACAGGAGTCTAAATCAAATCTCCATTATTCATATTGAAGAATAACAAGTTAGGAACACTCGGTTAAAATTTCAGGTTAATCCGACAAAAATTGGTCATCCGATCGAGTGCTTGATGAAGATTGTGCGATGCAGAAATTCAGCTATACGGGCTGTTATACAGCCCGTATACAAGCCCGTATACAAGCCCGTATAGAGGGACCTGAAAGCCATATGGGCTGTTATACAGCCTGTACAACCCCGCCAGAAACATATACGGCCTGTTATACAGCCCGTACATGGGCCCGTATAGACCTATTTCTGAACCCGATCTGCACCCGATTTTCACATGATTTGGCCCCACACGAACCCTTAACGGGTGAGATACTTTACAAAAGCCTTTACCCCTATAAATAACAACCTCCTAGGGTTAAGGAGGCCATCTCATGTCCTTTGGCCACCTTCTTGGCCGACTTGGAGATCTAGGGTTTGGTCTTGAGCAACATTGAAGATCTTTGGAAGAGCTCGACGGCTAGGTCTTGCAGGAGGAACATCTTGGAAGGCATCAATCATCCGAAAGAAGGGAGATCCATAGAAGATTCGCCATCGGAGCATCGTGGAGACTAGCTAGAGGGGAGTTTTTATTGTTTATTTTCATGTCTTTACTTTGTTATTGCTTGGATTTATGTTCCTCTTCCATGGGGAACTAACTTGTTAAGTACTTGGGTATGATGAACCCTTGGATTATGCATTAATTTGATGTTGATGTTTATGTTTTGATTGATTGGATGTATGTTTGAATGTCTATTGGATGTTTTGTATTGATTGTGATCTTTCTACGTTGCGGGATACCCGGAGAGATTACTCAGTGCGATACAAGGGCTAGAGCTAGCGCCTCTTTGCATTAGGAATATGCTCCATTAGAGAGGGTTGTGAGTATGCCGAGGGATTCGGGTGCTAGAAGGAGAGCGACTCTTCAATATGATTCAATCCCATAATCCTTACAAGATATAGGTTCCCTTGAGCTTAAGACAATCCTCGGAGATAATTTAGGAACCCTTGGCACAAACATCACCAATCATAAACATAGTCATCTTCATTTATCTTTTAGAATATAATCCAAGGGGATTCATTGCCCGAGTACCCTTTTTCTTTGATTGATTGCCCCAAGATTTCACCAAATATTAAGTAAAAGCCAACCATTACCTTTTCTTAGATTAGTATTTAGATTAGGACAATACCCAATATTTGTTTGGACTAGATAATAGATGCATAGTTTGTACTAGTATCTCTTGGTCCTTGTGGGTTCGATATCTGACTTTTCATAGTCTACTTTACTACTTTATCATGACCCGTGCATTTGCGGATTCATCTCATCAAGTTTTTGGCATCGTTGTCGAGGACCAAGATTACTAGGAACACTGGAAGTTTATTACTTTAGTCATTAGTTTTAGGTTTTTACTTTTCTTTGATTTATATAAAAACAAAAAATATATATATATATGACTTGTTCTTTTGTGATCTCTTCTGTGCAAGGTACAATGTTTCGTACAAGGTCAAATTTAGAAGCGGTAATTGATGCACTTGCAGAAAGAGTCGACAAGCTTTTATGTGACCAAATAATTCAAAGAAGCCCATGCAACAATGTTTACGATCCATATGGGGAGGGACAACCAAACTATCCAAGTGATCAATATAAAACTCAATGGATCTGTCCTCAACAAGGGTTTCCTCCTTTCCCCCACATCAACAGCAGTGGAATGATTTTCCTCCAAGTTCTAACCATTGGGGAGGAGAACCAAGCTATTCAAGCTATCAACAACAATGGAGATGTTCTGCACAAGGGCTTAATTCATATTCACCACCTTCACAGCAATGGCTCGACTACCCTCCGATTTTTCAGCATACATCGGAGCCACAAGAAGAATTCTCCATAGCCTTTGAGGAACTTTTTGCTAAAGTCTATACAAAGCAAGGAGGCCGTAAATGCAAGCTTCCAAGCCTCTCATCAAAAGCTTAAGGACCAAGTGGATGAAGCTCTGATAAAATCCTCTAACAAACAAAGGAGTTATGAACAAGTAGTAGAAATTCCACCTGGAAACATCCCTACAAAAGAAGAAGAAGAGGCAAAAGAGTGGTTAGATTTTCCACTATTACAAGAGAGAGTTCCGCATTGATAGAGGAATTGGCAAAATTTATAGTGCAAACAGAAGTTGAATTTGAAGCCGTTGGTGCCACAATTTCTAATATGGAAGCCTCTCTTTACAATCTTCAAAAGGACATTGGAGAGACTCTTGAAATGAATCCTTATGAACAAGAGATGGATGAATATTTTGGAGTAGACAAGGATGAAGAGGTAGAAAGGGCCAACCGAAAACATCTGAAGAAATCCTCTACCTCGAAAATGACCTACACATCAAGCACAAAGGAGACATATCTTGGATAACAAAAGAAGCGAGGAGGATCATTCATTCCCAGGATCCGCCCAAGCCAAGATTGAACAATTCCCGACCCAAATTATTCCCATGGAGGCCTAAAGGTAACTGTATTAAAACCTCTATCACAACACAACCCCGGCAGGTTTGTTTTTCATTTTTATGGAGTAGCTATGCAAGGTGCAAGCGGGAAGAATACACCCTTTTCAAGCCCCCATGAGGTAAGAATAGGTATGTCAAGCTAGTGGCGTAAAATAAGCGCTTCTTGGGAGGCAACTTGAGGTTCTTAGGAAAAATTTCTTATTTTTGCATCTTAGTTGGTTTTAGTTTGTTTTAGTGTGTTTAATAAAATGATGGAGCTCTTGAGCTCTCTTGGTCCCTTCAGGTCTCGCAAGATTTAAAGCATGAACATATTGACCGTCAAGAATACCCACCTCGAATTCAAATCAAAATTGGAATCATCACCAATGAATCAGGGAAGGTTCAGTTTTCCCTTCTCCTTGTTTTTATTGCATACTTTTTATGCTTCATTGTGTACATTGAGGACAATGTATATCATTAAGTGTGGAGATGGGTAGCTAGCTACCTATCTAATTGTGGATTCATTGCAAATTTCTAAGTGTGGAGATAGGTAGCTAATATATTTACTTTCTGAAATTCATTGCAAATCTTTCTATACATGAGTATATTTGGCATAAACCTATGATGGCATTGTTAGAGAATGTATTGATTCACTCTATTCGTAGTGCACCATCTTAATACCCAAAATTATTGTCGAATTCTCCGATGACACACCATGGACATCTAGAGAGCATCTTTGTGAAATTCAAAATCTCAAGTGACAATAGATAACCCATTGCCATGTTTTTTTTTTTTTTTACTTTAATTGCTAAGCATTACTCTCAATGGCTCCAAGAGGCTTCGTGGCACTAGTTGAGCTTCTAACCCTTCCTAACTTAACCTAGTGGACAAGTAAGAGAAGAATAAAATAGCATATACATAATAGTTTAATTATTAGAGCAATAAATACCTGTTCCGCTACTTATTGAGATGAAGTAGTTTGGGGTCCCGGCCCTTAATCAGGGTGTTCCTCAATTTAAAAAGTCACTTCTAAGTATGAACACATCTAGGTAGAGTTGTAACCCTCTAAGTACCCGGGTGTTCTGGTGCCTAAACAGCATGTGCATCCTAAAAAAAAGAGGACCTACACTCTACACTGATCTTTAGCATGGGAAAGTCGAATCCATTAGAGATGCCCCACCCAAATAAACGAAAAAAAAATTGAAGCTTCTCAAACTTATCCACCATTTGCTCAATAGAGGGTTGGTTGTCTTAAAACTTAGGGCCTCAAAGATTTTCTAGAGTCCATTGAGGGTTTGCTTGTCTTGCTAAGACTTTAGAACATAGCATGTGGAGTAAAAATGTTCATCTAAAGCCGCGATGAAACAAGACACAAGATTAATCTAGGTTCTGGTGTGGAAATAGGAGAATGCACATTTTGATGTTGAACTTAGGATGGAGTAGAATCATTAAAATTATGGCCGGAGGTTGAACCCTTATCATTTCTTTTGTTTTATTTGTTCTGTTTGCTTGAGGACAAGCAAACGCTTAAGTGTGGAGATATTTGAGAAGTGTTGAATTGAGCATATTTTCCCATAATTTTCTTATATGTTTTAATGCCATTTTGGAGTAATTTTTGCCCATTGGTACTTAATTAGTGTTAATTATTATCTATAGGGCATTGGAGAGCCTCAAGAATAAAAATGAAGAAATTCTACATCATTTAACGCGAAAAAGGAAGAAATTAAAAAAAAACTGTAGTAGTTCCAAAAGAGCAGCAAATATCAGAAATTTATTACAAGATCTACAGGACTCTAAATCAAATCTACATGTTCATATTGAAGAATAACAAGTTAGGAACACTCGGTTAAAATTTCAGGTCAATCCGACAAGAATTGGTCATCCGATCGAGTTCTTGATGAAGACTGTGCGGTGCAGAAATCCAGCTATACGGGCTGTTATACAACCCTTATATAGGCCCGTATAGAGGGACTTGAAAGATATACAGGCTGTTATACAGCGTGTACAACCCCGCCAGAACCCTATACTGCCTGTTATACAGCCCGTACATGGGCCCATATAGACCTATTTATGAGCCCGATCTGCACCCGATTTTTACGTGATTTGGCCCCACACGAACCCTTAATGGGTGAGATACTTTACAAAAGCCTTTACCCATATAAATACCAACCTTCTAGGGTTAAGGATGTCATCTCTTGGCTTTGGCCACCTTCTTGGCCGACTTGGAGATCTAGGTTTGGTCTTGAGCAACATTGAAGACACTTGGAAGACCTCGACGGCTAGGGCTTGAAGGAGGAACATCTTGGAAGGCATCAATCATCCGAAAGAAGGGAGATCAATTGGAGATTCGCCACCGGAGCATCGTGGAGACTAGCTAGAGGGGAGCTTTTATTGTTTATTTTCATGTCTTTACTTTGTTATTGCTTGTATTTATGTTCCTCTTCCATGGGGAACTAACTTGTTAAGTACTTGGGTATGATGAACCCTTGGATTATGCATTAATTTGATGTTGATGTTTATGTTTTGATTGATTGGATGTATGCTTGAATGTCTATTGGATGTTTTGTATTGATTGTGATCTTTCTACGTTGCAGGATGCCCTGAGAGATTACTTGGTTGCGATACAAGGGCTAGAGCTCGCGCCTCCTTGTATTAGGAACATGCTCCATTAGAGAGGGTTGTGAGTACGCTGAGGAATTCGGGTGCTAGAAGGATAGCGACTATTTAATATAATTCAATCCCACAATCCTTCCAAGATATAGGTTCCCTTGAGCTTAAGACAATCCTTGGAGATTAGTTATCCAATCACCTCGGGAGAGGGGTTGGATATAATTTAGGAATCCTTGGCACAAACATCATCAATCATCAACTTAGTCATCTTCATTTATCTTTTAGAATATAATCCAAGGGGGATTCATTGCCCGAGTACCGTCTTTCTTTGATTGATTGCCCCAAGATTTCACCAAATATTTAGTAAAAGCCAACCCTTACCTTTTCTTAGTTTAGTATTTAGATTAGGACAATACCCAATATTTGTTTAGACTAGATAATAGATGGATAGTTTGTACTGGTATCTCTTAGTCCTTGTGGGTTCGACATCAGACTTTTCATAGTCCACTTTACTACTTGATCACGACCCGTGCACTTGCGGATTCATCTCATCAAGTTTTTGGCGCCGTTGCCGGGGACCAAGATTACTAGGAACACTAGAAGTTTATTACTTTAGTCATTAGTTTTAGGTTTTTACTTTTCTTTGATTTATATAAAAAGAATATATATATATATATATATATATATATATATATATATATATATATATATATATATATGACTTGTTCTTTTGTGATCACTTCTGTGCAAGGTACAATGTTTCGTACAAGGTCAGATTTAGAAGCTACAATTGACGCACTTACAGAAAGGGTCGACAAGCTTTTAAGTAACCAAATAATTCAAAGGAGCCCATGCAACAATGTTCACGATCCATACGGGGAGGGATAACCAAACTATCCAAGTGATCAATGTGAAACTCAATGGATCTGTCCTCAACAAGGGTTTTCTCCTTCCCACCCCACATCAAGAGCAGTGGAATGAGTTTCCACAAAGTTCTACCCAATGGGGAGGACAACCAAGCTATTCAAGCTATCAACAACAATGGACATGCCCTCCACAAGGGCTTAATTCATATTCACCACCTTCACAGCAATGGCTAAACTACCCTCCAATTTTTCAGCACACATCGGAGCCACAAGAAGAATTCTCCAGAGCCTCTGAGGAACTTTTGCTAAAGTCTATACCAAGCATGGAGGTCATAAATTCAAGCTTCTAAGCCACTCATCGAAAGCTTAAGGACCTGGTGGATGAAGCTCTGATAAAATCCTCTAACGAACAAAGGAGTTATAAACAAGTAGTAGAAATTCCACCTTGCAACATCCCTACATAAGAGGAAGAAGAGGAAAAAGAGTGGTCAAATTTTCCACTATTATAAAAGGGAGTCTCCGCATTCATGGAGGAGTTGGCAAAATTTACACTACAAACAGAAGTTGAACTTGAAGCCTTTTGTGCCGCAATTTCTAATATGGAAGCCTCTCTTCACAAGCTTGAAAAACACATTGGAGAGCCTCTTGAATCCTTATGAACAAGTGATGGATGAATATTTTGGAGTAGACAAGGATGAAGAGGTAGAAAGGGCACAACTGAAAGCACTTGAAGAAATCCTCTACCTCGAAGTTGACCTACACATCAAGCACAGAGGAGACATATCGGGAATAACAAAAGAAGCGAGGAGGATGATTCAATCCAAGGATCCGCCCAAGCCAAGATTAAACAATTCCCGACCCAAATTATTCCCATGGCGGCCTAAAAGTAACTATATTAAAACCTCTATCACAACACAACCCCGGCAGGTATGTTTTTCATTTTCTCGGAGTAGCTATGCAAGATGCAGGCTGGAAGAATACACCCTTTTCAAGCCCCCATAAGGTAAGAATAATGTACGTCAAGCTAGTGACGTAGAACAAGCGCTTCTTGGGAGGCAACCCAAGGTTCTTAGGAAAAATTTCTTATTTTCGCATCTTAGTTGGTTTTAGTTTGTTTTAGTGTATTCAGTAAAATTATGGTGCTCTTGAGCTCTCTTGGTCCCTTCAGGTCTCGCAAGATTTAAAGAATGAACATATTGGCCGTCTGGAATACCCACCCCGAATTCAAATCAAAATTGGAATCATCACCAATGAATCGGGGAAGTTTCAGTTTTCCCTTCTCCTTGTTTTTATTGCATACTTTTTATGCTTCATTGTGTACATTGAGGACAATGTACATCTTTAAGTGTGGAAATGGGTAGCTAGCAACCTATCTAATTGTGGATTCATTGCAAATTTCTAACTGTGGAGATAGGTAGCTAATATATTTACTTTCTGAAATTCATTGCAAATCTTTCTGTACATGAGCATATTTGGCATATACCTATGATGTCATTGTTAAAGAATAGAACCATGTTAATACCCAAAATTTTTGTCGAATTCTCCTATGACACACCATGGACATCTAGAGAGCATCTTTGTGAAATTCAAAATCTCTAGTAACAATAGATAACCCATTGCCATTTTTTTTTACTTTAATTACTAAGCATTACTCTCAATGGCTCCAAGAGGCTTCGTGGCGCTATTTGATCTTCTTACCCTTCCTAACTTAACCTAGTGGACAAGTAAGAGAAGAATAAAATAGCGTGTACATAATAGTTTAATTATTAGAGCAATAAAGACATGTTCCACTACTTATTGAGATGAAGTAGTCTGGTGTCCCGGCCCTTAATCAGGGTGTTCCTCAATTCGAAAAGTCACTTATAAGTATGAACACATCTAGGTAGAGTTGTAACCCTCTAAGTACCCGGGTGTTCTGGTGCCTAAACAGCATGTGCATCCTGAAGAAATGAGGACCTACACTCTACACTGATCTTTAGCATAGGAAAGTCGGATCCATTAGAGATGCTCTACCCAAATAAACGATAAAAAAAAAAATGAAGCTTCTCAAACTTGTCCACCATTTGCTCAACAGAGGGTTGGTTGTCTTAAAACTTAGGGCCTCAAAGATTTTCTAGAGTCCATTGAGGGTTTGCTTGTCTTGCTAAGACTTTAGAACATAGCATGTGGAGTGAAAATGTTCATCTAGAGCCGCGATGAAACAAGACACGAGATTAATCTAGGTCCTGGTGTGGAAATAGGAGAATGCACATTTTGATGGTGAACGTAGGATTGAGTAGAATCATTAAAATTATGGCCGGAGGTTGAACACTTACAATTTCTTTCGTTTTATTTTTTCTGTTTGATTGAGGACAAGCAAACGCTTAAGTGTGGAGATATTTGATAAGTGTTCAATTGAGCATATTTTTCCATCATTTTCTTATATGTTTTAATGCCATTTTGGAGTAATTTAAGCCCATTGGTACTTAATTAGTGTGAATTCTTATCTACAGGGTATTGGAGAGCCTCAAGAATAAAAAGGAAGAAATTCTACAACATTTGAGGCGAAAAAGGAAGCAATTAGAAAAAGCTGTAGTAGTCGTGAAAGAGGATTAAACATCAAAAATTTATTACAAGATCTACAGGACTCTAAATCAAATCTCCACAATTCAGATAGAAGAATAACAAGTTAGAAACACGCGGTTAAAATTTTTAGGTCAATCCGACAAGAATTGGTCATCCGATCGAGTGCTTGATGAAGATAACGTTGTGCAGAAATCGAGCTATATTGGTTGTTATATAGCCCGTATACAGGCCCGTATAGAGGGACCTGAAAGCCATACAGGCTATTATACGACCTATAAAACCCCACCAGAAACCTATACGGCCTTTTATACAGCCAGTACATGGGCCCATATAGACCTATTTCTGAGCCTGATCTGCACCCGATTTTCACGTGATTTGGCCCCACACGAACCCTTAATGGGTGAGATACTTTACAAAAGCCTTTACCCTTATAAATACCAACCTTCTAGGGTTGAAGAGGCCATCTCTTGGCCTTTGGCCACCTTCTTAGCTGACTTAGAGATCTAGATTTGGTCTTGAGCAACATTGAAGATCTTTGGAAGGCCTCGACGGCTAGGGCTTAAAGGAGGAACATCTTGTAAGGCATCAATCATCCGGAAGAAGGGCGATCCGTTTGAGATTCACCACCGGAGCATCGTGGAGACTAGCTAGAGGAGAGTTTTTAATGTTTATTTTCATGTCTTTACTTTGTTATTGCTTGGATTTATGTTCCTCTTCCATGGGGAACTAACTTGTTAAGTACTTGGGTATGATGAACGCTTGGATTATGTATTAATTTGTTGTTGATGTTTATGTTTTGATTGATTGGATGTATGCTTGAATGTCTATTGGATATTTTATATTGATCACGACCCATGGACTTGCGGACTCCTCTCATCATCTATACACCCCTTTCTTTGATAATTCCCTAGGATCAAAGGCAACCCAAGTAGTAGAGACAAGCTGACAATTAACCCTAAATTCATTAGTCTCAGCTTATCAACTAACTGTAACATGATTATATGTTTTATCTTATAGACTACCCAAACCCACGCCATATATCCATCCTCACATCCAAACTAAAATCCACTAGGTGCTGACCTTCAGCTACGAGTGCAAGGACTCGAGCCTCCGCACTCAAACATATGTAGTTGTAGATAATAATTATGGAAAGTACCGGGTCGAATCCATAGGGAAGGCTTTCTAGGTCAAGATGGGTACTAACCTACTAATTTGCTTGGCCAGACAGTTAATCAATTCAATGGAAAATTTCCTAAATCATAAGAAAGCAAAAGAAAGTAACGAATGGTGCAGGGGATTTCTCTAAATGAATGAATCCAAGGTTGTATGTCTCCTATGAATTGTAAATGTTTTCACCTATGCCTTGTAGGACTGTGTTGCTATGGATCGTGGCTAATCAGTGACTGATAAGGGACTTCAAGTGTCGGAGGGTCCGATGCTAATTCCCTATATCTAGGGAATACGCCTATATTCCCTTCCTTATATGCCTATGGGTTGGAACAGACATTACTAATCCCTACATTATGCCCTTGTCGTAAATCATACGGGCATATACTTATGTCATACTTAATCTGGTCTATCACACTCGACTTGTTCCCATTTTCCCAATACTACCAACTACACATATGCCTATGCATAAATGGAAACAAATTTATCCTTACCTTCTGGTGTATAATTCAAAACACATGAGAAAATAGACACATCCACTCACAACATGCATAGAAGACATAGAATAAAATGATATCAAGTCATAGCATTCGGCACACATCAAAATCATAGGATACAAGGTATTGCAAAATTCATAAAAACATACATGATTTTGTACAAAGAAGAGATAAATCAAGATAAAACATTAAGAAATAGTTTCCCCCTTTCTTTAAAGCTTCTCCCCACTGGATTTGGCCTTGAAACCCTCTGGATCATCACATTGGAGTTCCACTCAGCTGCCCCAAGATGAGATAACCCTAAGAGAAAACTGTCAAGCTTTTATAGCCCTAGGAAATAACGTCACGACATCCAGAAGAGCGTCTCGGCATTCATCAAAACTTGGGAATTTCGCAAACTCGTCTGATAATTTATGTTGCGATGTCCTGGAGTGTAATGCACCGATTTTCAAATGTAATTAGTATTATAGTTTTCAAATAATATACCGGGGTTATTATTAACTAGGCAAATGTTTTAAATAATAAAAAACTCAATTTAACGGAGCTATATGAATTTTTTTTAAAAAATGGATTAATGAAACACTTAAACATTTTATTCAAATACTTAGTATATTGGAGAGCTTCTGAGTTTATATGCAAGGGAGAGAAAAATTGGACCATTTTGTAAAAGGTCAACTTCTACATGAAATAATAGGAGTGGAGAATCAAAACAGGGATGGAATCAGAGATGAAATAAAATGCATTCAACTAAAGAGATAGATTGATGATGCAAGGAATTAATATTATTTAGTTCCACATTCAACCTAGCCATCAAAGAAGAAGTTTGTATAGGTGGTAAGTGGGGATGTCAACCATTTCCAGGTACACAGCAAGCTAAGCAAGCCAATATATTATACTGCTTTATTGATTTGCAACAGTTAAATAAAAGCTTCATTAACTCATAAGCAAAGCATAAATCATAACTAAATAACTTAATAATATTATTAAGTCAACATGGAATCAATGTTTACAGCTTAGTTGGAGGTTAAACACATAGTTGGGAACTAAAGCTTGGCAGGTCAAATGTGATCAGAGTAGAGCATAAGAGAAGGAAGTGGAAGCATATAATAAAAGAGAACACAGGTGGCAGCAGGAGAACAAGGAAGGCCGCCACCTAAAGCTTCATCCTTGTTCATTATAGGCGGTGTTATTGATCTCCAACCAAGATTATCCAGGAGTTGGGGCGGATTCACTATCTTCTGTAAGGTGTAGGATTGAGATTTCATGCTAGTTAACTAGAGGAGCAACTAGTGGTTGGCGTAAGGTTTTACACAACAGCTAGAGGTTTTATCCATACCTTGAGGGTCTTCTACCTGTGTGGGATGGTGGAGCTTTGCAACCGCTGGCGAAAGATGTTGAGGTTTGATAATCATAGAGAGTGGGAGATGTTGTGGGGGTGAGGTACTGCAACTAAAGCTAGATGGAAGTGTATAGCCAAGGCGAATTTTATGAGCAACAATGTTATGAGATCTTTGAGGTGAACTTCTCTACCTTTGTATGTGTTTTTGGTTGTGTGGCACGGTTCCCTACATCAGTTTAAAGTATTTAAGTTGGTACTTAAAGGCAGGGCAATAAGGTCTTTATTTCTACATTACTAAGCCCCAACCTATGGGAGAATATTAGTGTCATTAAGTGGCAAGTCTTAAGCATTAACCTTTTCTTTATACAAACGTGCATGTGAATAAATCTGTACATTATACACAGAAAAGAAAAAGGAGAAGAACCTAAACCTGTTTAAATGCATTGAGGAAAAGGGTTTACAACCCAATTAAAATAACTTGGGCTCAGGAGTTAATACTCATAATGCATATGGAAGCAATTGAGGGGTAAGATAAATGAATCCACAACCATTAAAGTGTATAGGGTATAATATTATTTGTAATAATCTAGATTCAATAAATACTATGGTGTTGAATGTATTCCTTATATTTGCATAGGATGAGATAAACATTTTGCTGATCACATAGGCGAATCCAGTCAAAATTGAATATCACAGGATATCAGGTGAGTGACAAATATAGTATTTAATATTATTACTAAGATCGGGTTTTATTTCCGATTTTACCCACATGATTCGGTATGAGTTTTGATCACAAGATTTGTGCTCTGACCCTGGTTTTATATGCATTATATTAGTAGCAATTTTGTTCTTCTGTTATATACTATGATTGCCAAATATATGTAGAAAATTAGATAAGTACATTAACAAGACAAGAGGATAAATGAGAATATAGATACATATGTACCCTATGTAGACATACACATTTATACCAGATAAGCTCCGTAAGGGAGCTAGAGATTTTCTACGGTACCGAGTAAGGAAGAGGGATTTTCTATACTCTGATTTTAGTCCCCAAACTATATTTTTTTAAACATTCCGTTTTCAAAATAAAACCCCTCTTCTCACACCCCCAAGATGCTCGGTATACGTACAATTTAGCCCATGGTTGAGCAGCCAAATCATGAGGCTAGGGCCAAGGATATATTACTTACGCCTTGTATGATTCTGGCATATTGAAGTAGGGGTGCATGTGAGATTGATATTAGGCCTATTTGGAGTTTATAGCCACCCTCGTTGAGTTTACTGTGACCGGAAGGCTGGGGTAGGTCATGACATTACAGTACATTTTCATGCCCGCCCTCGGTCGTCGAGTTTACTATGATTTGGAGGCTAGAGTTTTGATTGATCCACCAAGGATATGTTCATGTTATCGTTCATTTGGCCTTCATGTTAAAATAGTATGATTCGCTATGTTCGGATTTATTTAACTGGGTTTTATTATGCATGATTGGCATGCTAAATAAATTGAAGATAATGCATATAATTAGCATATCTTTGTGATTTCTTATATTCTTTAATTTAGTTTCATCTATCAGTAGTTGTCACTCAATGAAATATTTGCCGCAAGTGAGTGGGAGTGAGATCCCCATAGTTGGCTCTGACTTACTATTAGTGGGTGAGACTATTATATTTTGTACCCTGTATCAGTGATAGTGTATGCCGGATAATATACGTATATATTCATAATAGTGGATACTTGCTCTAAACTTCTTAGTTTATAGGTTGTTTATTTTATGTATTATTATTATGTACAAGATGTTCAGTTGAACAGCTGTAGGGTTAGGTCCATTCACAGCCTTGCCGGTGTGACATCTGCCCGAGTTGAGGGGTGAGTGTTATATGGAGAGAGTTGTGACATTCCAAAAAACCTAGGAATTCTTAGCATCCTTCTAATAATTATCATCTTGATGAGCGATATACAACACCGCGACGTTTTTATGGGTGTAGCAATGTTCTGGTGATTTCAGCCTGTGCAGTCTTCATCAAGTGTCTGATCGGATAACCATTTCAACTCGAATTGAGTTGAAATTTTAACTAAGTGTTCTTGACTTGCATATCTTCAATCTGAATAGTGGAGATTGGGTTTGGAATCTTTTAGCTCTTCCAATGAATTCCAGATCTTAGGTGCTCTTTTAGGATTCTCTCATCCTTCTCTCCTTTCTCTCATCTTGCACCTTTTTCATAGAACACCCTTTCCCTTTACCTCATGATCATCCCTATCTTGGTCCACAAGCCCCACCATCTGTCAACATTAAAAACACTAACATTAGTGTAGAAATTAATCCATTCAATATTGAAATTCACTAAAAGATATGTGCATGATAGTTGAGGTAGAATTTATACAAAAGAACCCAAACTGGCTCTTAAATACATCATTAAACACCCATATTTGTTCTCAACCTAGCATAATAAGTCCTCTAAATAGCTCCCTTTTGAGAGCTAACACTAGGTTATCTCTAACCTTGGACTACTAGTGTTTATCAGTAAGGCAGAATTAAACATGCATACTTATTCATTACATAACATAACAAGTACCTACCCAGTAAGATGAGTTCATATTAGTAGTGTCACTCCCCGGACCCGGCCTAGGACCCCAGGCACGTAGCAGACTAGGCACCCAAGTAAGGATGGGCCCCACTCAGATGCAAGACCTTGGGGAATAAATACAGATAATAATATTAAATTACTAAATGCGGAAGTATATAATGTAATAAGTACATGAATTAAAAATAATGGTTCATATAACCTTATTGGTTACAAAATATAATAGTCCTATAAGGTACCAATACCAATGTCCTTACTCAAGAATTAAATAGTGGTACACAGACCACGGTTGAAATACCACCCTAGCTAGGATGTCCTGCAGATCCCCTCCTCTGTCCACTCCTAGCTACCCGTCAGGATCTGCAGAGGGGAAAAATCAAGTTTAATGAGCTAGAAAGCTCAATAAGTATACACTAGGAAAATATGTGGCATCCTGCCAAATATAGTTTATGTAGAATAAATCAGTAGCAAGAAAATGTACTCGAAAAATGCATCGGGGATAGTATCACATAAGAGTATATAGTTTGTGATTTATAATTTCTTAGATATAAGAGATAGGAAGTGTAAATATCAGGATAAATAAGTATGTCATGTGTCATAAATAAATATTAACTTAATCAGGCATGTTATCTTAGAATATTAAGAAAATCATGCAAGTCATCTCCCAAGCTATAGTGTGCATATATTGTGCATGAGTGTTAGTAAATAGAAGTATCACAGCCGCAGCTGGATCATCGGTCACAGCCAGAATCGACCGTAGTCGAGGCGGACACATATATCCGGTACCGGTACTATCAGTGAACATGTTGACATAGAAAGGGTTACCCCACTGGCTGGCATCAGATCGGTGTGCTATGTTGGGAGATGAATAAAAGCATTAAGATACACAACACAGAGGAATGACACATATCAACTTGGCTAGCTCTAATGCTCACATGTCTCCACGACTAAGGACCTACTCTCTGGTGGACACAGTTATTTGAAAAACATGAGTCGAAATATAACTCCAGTAAATCATGACGTGCATAAAATCAAGATACGGTATAGGATGCTAGTAAATCATGCATCCGCAAATCATAGAGATGACCAACTCAAGAATTTCAAGCATGCATGACTTTTGTACGAAAACTAATCCAATTAAAATTACAATTAAGAAATAATAAATTTTAGGGAAATACCTCATTTATTTAAAAAATACTCGCAGTAAGGTTTATATTGCGGTAATACTTATCTTCTAAGGAGTATCACATAGGATTTAAGTCCTTGGCGCAACTCAGCGCTCTAAACCAAACTAGCTTTGAAACTTGCCTCCCTATCAAGGTTGAGGACGAGTTGGCTTGTCCTAATGGGTTACCATTGCACCCTTACAGTTCTGCAGGAGTTGGGCATCTCTCTAACATGGTCCGTGCATCCCGTTCTACTTAGAACATACAGCGTATGTAAGAAGTAGAAGGAGGGTTGTACATTGCTTTTTCATTCCCTTCTTGAACACTAAAGCAATCCACACATGTATAGAGTTAGGACGGGGTTTAATAGGTAATGTGTAAAATCTGCAAGTGCACGGTTCGTATCAAGTAATAAAGTGGACTAAGAAGTCGGGTATCGATCCTCAGGGAGAATGAAGTACTAGTACCCACTATTCATCTATTATCTAGTCAATCCAAAGCTGAGTGTTTGTAATCTAAACCTAAAATTAAGCAATTGAAAACACAAGTGATGGAATCAAATCAACCTTGATGGCAATCAATTATGAAAATAGGATAATTGGGTAACGAATCGCCCTTAGATTTATATTCTAAAGATGGATAAAGCTCTCTATGTTGATAATTAGTAGAATCTTGGACAAGAGTTCCTAAGGTACTTTCACTCCATCTCTCGAAGTGAATTACTAATCCTAGTGCCCTTACCGATGATATTTTAGGGAACCTAATTCTTGGAAAGATTGTAGGAATAAGACTCTTAAAGACTCACCCTCCTTAGTACCCGAGCTCTCGATATACTCACAATCTTCTCTATTGGAGATGGTCTACACATGGGGAGGTGCTCGCTTCTTCCCCCATATGGACTACAAAAATCTCTCTTGGCTCTCGCAATATAGAAGAAGTAACATACATTAAAACAACAAATAAACTCAAGAGATTCAACCACGCATTAACACATAGAGAAACAACATCAATTAATCCATTATCCAAGGGTTCATCATACACAAGTATCTACAAAATTAGTTCTCCATGAAAGGAGAACAACAATCCATTGCAAAGATAAAGCAATTCAAAAATTCATGATAAAGAAAGGTATTAGATACAGCGTTGGGTGATATCTTGATTCCTTCTCTAATTTCTTACCCTTCTCTTCCTCCAAGGGTTGGTGATGGAAATCCCCAATCCCTAATCAAGGTTTCTCCCTTCCCAAGCTAGCTCTCTCCTCTTAAGCCCTAATTCGTCGGATTATATACCCTTTTTACCATTTTAGATTGCAATTTACCATTCTGCCCCTGTTTGGGTTCATACACCCTACCTAAGTCAAGGCCCTATAAGGGTCCTATTAAAAATGAAATCTCACTCATAAAGAAAATCTGAGGTCCTCGAATCTTTGCGATCTATCTCAGCCTCTCACGTATCTCCTAAGTCCAAGTCACCTACTCCTCAGGACCTAAAAAAGAAAAGGGAAGCGAGTGGAATGAGCTTTCGAATAGAAAACAAAGTAAGTACCCCCGCAGGGGAATACAATGAATTCAATCAAGAAATAGTGGTCCGAACGAAGCACAAAACATATCAAAAACAAGGCCAAGCCAAACACACAAAGATCACTATTCAAATCTCGACCAATCCAATGAACACAACCACACGACAAGGAGTTCAATCAAAATAAGAAAAACTTTCGAGTCTTCTACCCGGCAGTCATCAACCTTATCCGATCATCAATCTCAGTCAAAACAGACCCTCGAGTCTAGTAGCGTCTCTACATGTACGTACACGGCCAACGTATCATACCACTGATGGGTGAATATCTAGAGTATCCTATCTCTGACAGGAGTACAGGACGACCAGGGTGTCCAACCCCTGGACGCCCGCACCAAATCTGCACTAAATAGGAGAATCCACAAAACAAGAAGAGATATCACACACCTATCCGGACGGAGCACCAGCTCACGTGTTACCACAACCACATGTCAATCAACAGATAAGCATGTTCAGCGATCACAAGCATACCCAATAAATGTCAACACATCAACATGCATACACTATCAGGGAAATTCAACAAAGAAGGAGAACAAATACATGTATGCAAATCCAAGAAATAGTATACTGAACATGATAACATCAAAAGCCAATAAACACTGAAACAATGAAGCAAAATCAAGAATACAAAACCCAAAACCTGGTGAGAACTAGGCAAGAACACTTACCTCAATCAAAGACAACTCAAATCACACGGGACTCCCTCTTGACATGTCTCTACACTCCACGTCGGTATCTGAGAATTGAAATTCCTTTTCAATACCTGTACATGCATAAGGAATATTTATGTCTATAGAATGGTTCAACCCGTTACTAAGGCTCATTTGTCTTATACCAAGCCCAGCCCCTAGCTTTCTTAAAACTAAGCCTTCCCATCTAAATGGGTCCATCACTTATATTAACACAACCCAATTCAAAGTCGGGGCAATTATGGAGTGAGTCGCGAGTCCATTATCAACTAAGCCCATTAGACAATCCAACAGCCCACTCTACTTGGTTGAATCTAACCTATTAGTCTATTAACTTAGTGATTTTTAATCTTTTTATGGATACATGGCTAATGATTAATATTAGGTCTATTTAGTTTACCAACGCCACCATCTTCTAGTTCATACTTTATTCATTTTATCATCAACTTCATTGATTGAATAGTATCAACTATCTAAGTGGGCTCTGGCCCATCAAGATACACTTAATTGACTAAACCACAAGGTGAGTCCAAGTTGTTAATACTCATCTCAAACACCCACTCATCATGTGATTGATTGTGCATATCCTCATTTCGTCCTTCATTCTAACCCTCTAAAGGCACCTGTTGGACTCTTATTCATGGTCCAACCAATAGAAATTCCCATGCATTCTCTATATATGCATATCTATATGTACATGACAAATCTTATCTTCTTTTCTCTCAAGTGGGCCTAGCCCTTTCATGCACACCATTATCCCTAACCCATTCACTGTAACTAACTCAACCTAACCCTTAAAATCATGCATGTAAACTTAATAACCACAACTCTCCTCTCAGGCATGTATTTAGTGAGGTTAGTCTTTCACTAAAAGAATTATCTCTTCATGCTTTTATTCCCCACTTAACATAAGATTGTTATTTGCAAAATCAGACTATCAAAATGTATAAACATGCATATACTCCATTACCCTCTAGTGTTCCATGGGTTTCTCATTACAAAGGTGAATTAAACCAACCCAACCTAACTTTAATTTTCCTCCTCATGCCTTTGTTATTAGATGTCTGTTAATACAAGCCATGGATACTATTATTAGATGAGTACATACACCAACCCATCATTCTTCTATGAATGAAGTTTAATGAGAAAAACCCAACCAAACTCACTATCCCTCTTTGAGCACACCTGCATCACACCCAACCTGGTTAGAAACTCTCACTAAACCCTCATGCATGCACGTTAATACCTCACTTCCATGCTTTAGTTCTCATCACCATCCTCACTCAAGTGTATTAAATCACAGTTATCCTCTCAACCAACCCATGCACACATGCACAACCCTTTGATTTCAAGAAAAGATGATCAACAGAGGGGGAAAGAGGACTCACCGGTCCGCCACGATGCTCCTAGGCAGCCTAAGATAGTTCTGGCGTTTCTCCGTATTCAAGGCTTCCCTAGTTTTTGGTCGGCCATTCACTGTCCAAGCTTAGGAGTTTAGACCAGCTTTAATCCTCCCTCTACGCGTGCAGATGGTCGTTGGGACGTTTGTCAAGCTCTCCAGTGATAGGAGAGGGTCTTCCTCCTATTCTTCCTTCTCAACAGTGGCGTAGGTGGTGGCTCTGGATGCGGACGAGAAGCTATGCTAAAGTTAGGGTGATCCCCACTCTTATAGTATCTCACGGGCAAGATTCAGATGAGGCTCAATCCCGTTAATGGTGCAACTTCGTGGGATTCATTATTGGTCGATCGCGGGACAACGGGAACAAGAGTTGAGATCGTGAGGCGTAGCTTGGTGAAAGAGAAATGAGTTTGCATTCGTGTTTTGAGATATATTTTTCTCTCACCTTCTTCATCCCAGCATAGCGGAGTTCTACATCTCCTGCCGTATAGCGCCTCATAGGGTGGCATCCCAATACTACTCTTGTAATTGTTGTTATATGCAAACTCCAATAACCCCAAGTTCTCATCCCAACTCCCGTGAAGCTCCATAATACAGGCTCGAAGCAGGTCTTCGAGTATCTATATAGTCCTCTTCGAGTGTCCATCCGTCTGTTGGTAGAATGTCGTGCTTAAATTTAGCCTCGTCCCTAAGGCCTTCTGTACACTCTGCCAAAAATGGGAGGTTAATCTCGGGTCTCTATCAGATATGATGGACATGGGCACTCCATGCAGCCTAACAATCTGTTCCACGTATAGTCGTGCCAATCGATCCTGAGAATACGTCGTCTTGATCGGAATGAAATAGACTGAATTGGTCAGTCAATCAATAATAACCTAGATAGCATCTTTGCGTTGACTGGTTCGAGGTAGGCCAATCACAAAGTCCATTTCTATCCACTCCCATTTCCATTTCAGGATTTCTAAGGATATCAGCAACCCTGGTAGCTTCTTGTGCTCAGCTTTGATCTGCAAACAGATCGAACACCTAGCCACATAATTGGTGATCTCCTTCTTCATCTTCCTCAAGATGTAGTTCTCCTTTATGTTGGGTTACATCTTAGTGCTCCCCGGATACATAGAATAGGCAAAGCAATGAGCCTCCTCCATGATCTATTGCTTGAGGCTCTCGCTGTTCGGTACATAGTCGAGTACCTTGCATTACCACTCCATCGGAAAATAGGGAGAAATTGCCACGCCTTCCATTCTTCCTTCGTCGAGCCAATAGCATCAATTTGGAGTCTTGATGTTGAGCTTCTTTGATCTTTGAAATCATCATCGGTCGTAGATGAAAGTTCCCTCATAGCACCCCTAGTTCATCCACCGAAAGTTAAACTCCTGTGGATCTCAAATCATGAAGTTGGGCAAGGTTGGTGGTCCCTAATCGTGCCATAGTCTTCCTACTCAAGATATCAGCTACCACATTTGCCTTTCCAGGGTGATACTCGAAGGTGCAGTCATAATCCTTCAGTAACTCCATCCACCTCCTCTGACACATACTCAGCTCCTTCTGGCTAATTAGAAACTTCAGGCTCTTGTGGTCGGTGAAGATTTTACAGGCATAACCATAAAGATAGTATAGTCATATCTTCAGCTAACTCCAGATCATGAACAGAGTAGTTTACTTCATGAGTCTTGAGTTGTCTAGATTCATAGGCAATAACCCTTCCCTGCTACATCATGACAAACCCTAAACCCCCATATGAAGCGTCACTATAGATTTCAAATCACTCTCCAGATAAAGGTAAAGTAAGAATAGAAGCAGATACCAATCCGTCCTTCAACTCCTGAAAGCTCTGCTCACAATCCTCTGGTTCTTCGACCGGTTCCTCATGGGGCATGCGGGGTGGTCTGCTACGTCTCTTGGGTGGCATTGTGCAACATCAAACACGTCAGTTAAAAGACATAAAATTACTTAGCAACTTTTGATAGCTAAATCATTATGTCAGCTGACAAGGACTCCCACCCTAGGGCTCTGACTAACTCTGGAACTCTAACGTCTATGAGCAAACTACTCTGATACTACTAAATGTAACACCCATCTCTTTATTGAGACGAATGTCACGCCAGCCAGATCAGGAGGGTATCCTGTGCCTCAGGCTGTAAAATTTGAAACCGGGTAACAGTAAAGTACTTAAATATGGTCATAAAAACATAATCATAACCTGTTACACACAGGAAATCTAAACATGACCAATGCCATAATAGAGTACAATACATAATACTCTTGGGTAAGAACGGCCCCAAATTAAATACAGCGGAAGCAAATCATACATGGTATAACAATACAACAACAAGACACGAAATAAAGACTAGGGACCCCAGAGCCACTAAACCTCGACCCTTGCTCGCATCACGAGCTATAATCTGGATCCCTCTCTAGGTCCTCCAATAGAAAAATGTAACCGAAGGGACTGAGCTATACGAGCTCAGTGAATTGTAGACATCTTTGCCAGGTATTATACATACATGTGCCTTAAATAAATTATGTGCTGCCATAATCTCATATGTATATAAACCAATACAAAACATGGAAGTCTGTATATTTATCTTAAATCGGGATAAGCATGCTATGCTAATCAGAAAACCTGAATAAAGCAATATGCAATCTCAAATCATCAAAAGCATATCATAATCATATATATGTATGCTAAGGCCTCGTATCGTATAAGCATGCACCTTTAGCTCGAATGTTTCGTGAAGAACTCCAACTACCATAAGAGGAATAGAGGCATATAGTACATGATCCTGATGGCAGTAAACAGAGGCATACAGTACATGATCCCGGGGCCTATGACTAGGGACATACATCTACTTGTTTATGTCAAGCGTGAATCTCATATCTGATACGAATACTCATAAGAGTCGCAAAGGGGTTTTTTCATAAAAAATTATTTTTACAAACATTTTGTTTTAAGAAAGACGATTTAAAACAAGACCCTTTCCCAACCCGATATCGTATATCTCATTTCTGGGTTCTTTACTAAGCCCTATTGGATCCTTCAAACATGTCTAGCTAAGGTGCAACCTACAATACATATATAAATCAATTCCTACCATTTAAGGTTTCACTTTACATTTAATCATGCTATTTCGAAAATATAGCCATAACAAACATGAAATCACTATACTAACATAGCAATAAAAATCCATCGGCATCCACAAATTGATATAAAACTCATACAATACACGAGTAAATCAAATCATGATAAAGACATGCATAAAACAATATGTACAGAAATGTCCACTCACATGTCATCCTTTGCTAAGTTCTAAAACTGGCTCGGTCCTGCTGCAGCTCCTGCTACTCCTTTACCTTTCCCTAATATTTATAAAAAATACTTAATAAATTCCTAGAGCTCATATAAATACTAGGTCATAATCTATGGATAAAAGCATTACTTAAAATACGATAACTTCAACATACCCATGTTATAGGTGCTCCATAATTCATGCCTTTATATGACATCACACATATTATCTAACATGCTTCCAAGTAGCCTATAACACTACTTAAACTCTTAAACATGAAGGAGTGAAAGTTAGAGATTATTAAGGCATTAACTTATATAATTTCTATGAAAATTATGCAATACCTCTCTTATTTATAGGGCCTCAACAATTATACAAACATTCTCCAAAAACACCCAATACACTTGGATTTTATACAATCACACATTCATTAGAATAAAACCATACATACAACTCCATTAACCCATTATCCAGCCTTGATAATGTAGTCAAAATCATAAACGCCATCTCACTGGTGGTTCCGGGCATCTACCTCCCATCTTCTAGTATTAATGCAATTTAACCCTACCTGAGTTCTCGAAGCTAATCGGTCGTGCACCGACGTCCCAATTCAAGCTCCCTATTCGGAAGGAGGAAAAAGAACAGGTTGTTGCCAGTCCTACTCGTCGAGGCACTGAAAAGGAAGGGAGGCCAGCGGTCATTGCGAGGTGGTTATACGCCTAACGGTGTTGGCAGAGATCCGGCGCCGAAGAGACGAGGTGCGACTACAAGGCGGAGCTGCGGTCGGGTGGCACAGGGTGCCAAGCGCATGCAGGCGGGCAGCTGGCGATGGGGCTCGCCGGCGAAGTTAGAGGGGAAGAAGGATCGCAGATTGTTTGGGCTCGAGTGATTTAGGGTATCAAGAGAGAGGCACAGGAGAGAGAGATGGAATCTCTTTCTCTCATCCTATCTGATAATGAATAAATTATTTAATTAACCTATCTTAACACTGTGGAGTCACATGGTATAATAATCAATCAACACTATAAAATAATGTCACATGAAGACTATAGCCTCACATGCCTCAATTATTTACTTGTCCTCATGCCCCGACCCGGATCCGCAAATCTTGGCCTTTAATCAATTTATTTGTCACGGGCTTACTGTGGCATCACGGGTCATCTCCTTCCCCGATAAGATCCATTTTCCTCGAGACTCAAACCTTTGTCTGGTTCATCCCACATGACATGCCTCTAATTAATCCAAGTTACTTAAAACTTAATAAGTTTCCAATTAATTAACCAGGCTTATACAATTCTTTCGCTTCAACACTATATTAAGTAAATGTGGCCTAGCCCAAATAAAGCCTTCCCGTGGCCCAATAGTTGTGGAGTTAGATTTTAAGCCCATTAATTTTTCATTTTTCCTTTAATTGAGGTTTAAAATGATTATGTTCATTTTACTGACTAATGAACCTCAATCATTATTTGAAAATTATCCGATCATTTATTTAGAAAATTCGGGGCGTTACACATTGACCCAATTATTTAAGAAAATAACTAAAAGGAAAATTATTCCCTAAAATCCTCAGATTTTACAATAAAAATTTATTTCATAAGAATCCAATTAATTCTAACCATAAGAAACTCCTTTAACAAATAAACTAAAAAGCAATTAGGAAACTTTTATTCTTAATAAGAATTTCAATTAGACCCAAACCTTGGAGACTTTTTTCATTGACCCAATTATTTAAGAAAATAAGGAATAATTCCCTGTTTAGTCGCTCTACTTTTCGAAAAGTCCCATTTTAGTCCCTCATCTTTTTTTTGTAACTTTTTGGTCCCTCTACTATACAAAATGGGACTTATTAGTCCGGAGGCAGACGGCGTTCGCTTACGCCATTTCAGATGACTGGCGTGTCTGCCACATGACATTATGTTGATGTCCACATAGCTATCAAAATGCCATGTAGCCTTTTAAAACATTAAACCATTAGAAAAGTTTTAAAAATGAAAAGAAAACATTAAAAAAACACTCAAATTCAGATCATAACCGATTAGGATCCGAATTTTAACCCCTCTCTCCCATTCATCCTCTCCATGTAGCATTTTGATAGACACATGGACATCAACATAACGTCACGTGGTAGACACGTCGGTCATCTGAAACGATTTAAGTAAAAGTCGTCTATCTTCGGACTAAGAAGTCCCACTTTATAAAGTGGAGGGACAAAAAAGTCACAAAAAAGCATGCGGGACTAAAAGGGTACTTTACCATAAGTAGAGGGACTAAAAAGGAAATTACTCCAGAAAAAAACTAAAAGGAAAATTATTCTCTAAAATCTTTGTATTTTAGAAAATTAATGTGCAATTGCTTCAACATGCTAGCAAATTTTCAAATTGAGCATCTTCCTTATCCTTCTTTAGCCTCGCAGGGTAGGGTACTTGAGGTTAGTAGGGGTGAATGGATGGTGCCTCTGCCAATTTTTTTTCTTCCTTCCCTTTCTCCTTGGAGCTAGCAATGGGTTCCGAATCTTCAACTTCAATGGTGCTCTTATCTTGAGGTTTCAGCATGGGCAAGTCTACATATTTCCAACTTTCCCATGGGTTTTCTTCTGTATTACCCGGCAAGCTTCCTTGAGGCCTCTCCGATAGCGTCTTAGCAATTTGCCCCACTTGATATTCCAAATTCTTAATTGTAGCTTGCAAATTCATGATTGTGGTGGCATTGTTTTGAATGTACTTTAATATGAGTTCCACCTTGTTGGGCTTTCTCTCTTGTGTCTTTGGAGGGTGTTGGAAACTTGGAGGATATTGCCCTGGTTGTGGATTCCTATAAGATAGTGTCGGATGCTTCCATTTAGGGGCATAAGCTCTGTATTGACCATCTGGTTGTCTTTGTGCATTTCCCATATATTGCACTTGCTCCACGGGAAGCATTTTAGTGGTTACAATGGGGTAATTAGATACCTCATAACCTCCTCCACATGTATCGCAAAACAGGTTGTAGCCGCTCTTGGGCTATTGTTTGATGTAAGTAGCTCAATCTTCCTTATCAACATATCTAGCTTTTCAACAAGAGCGGCATCTGTAACTGTGGGTTCATCCAATGACCCAACTACTTTAACTTGCTGCCCCCTTGTAGACCAATGAGCTTCATTGCAGGCCATATCCTCAAAAATTTTCTCGGCATCTTCCAGGTACTTATTTTCCAATGATCTGCCGGCGGCGGCATCAACTAGTTGCCTTATGGTGTTGTCTAGCTCATTGTAGAAGGTTCGAATTTTGGTACAATGATCTAGACCATGTTGAGGAAAACTCCGAAGCAAGTCTTTGTATCTCTCATAAGCTTCAAAAAATATTTCGGTTGCACCTTACATGAATGTGGAGATATCCATTCTAAGCTTGGTGGCCTTACTAGGTGGGAAATATCGGCCAAGGAACTTATCAAGCATCTCGGCCCAAGTATGAATAGATCTAGAGGGAAGTGAAGTGAGCCAAGTACAAGCTCCTCTCAAACTAAATGGGAAAAGTCTCAATCTAATAGCATCATCAGAAGCTCTATTAATCTTGAACATGTTGCAAATCTGAACAAACTTTGTTATATGAGCATGGGGGTCTTCATCTGTCCTTCCATCAAATTATGCTGAATTCTGAATCATATCATTGTGCTAGCCTTGATCTCAAAATTGTTCATGTTGATATTTGGAGGATGAATACTAAATTCCTCTCTGATATCATGAGCTAGCTCATACTAAGATGATTTTTGTTTCCTTTATAGCATGATGGGTACTTCTTTAACCTCAATACTATCTTCAATAGGTGTGGAGTTTTTGCTTCTGAAGAGGGTCCTGGAATTGATCCTTCTTATTCTCTCAATCTTCAGTGTAAGGTTCTTTCATTCTCACTATCCGCTTCAATGAGGCCTTTGGTATTTTTTGCGGGTCATGTATCAACACCTCACAATGAAACATAGTGAGAAAGATTAGTATCCAAGAAATCAATTGAACAAAAAGCAAATCAAAGAAAAAACAACAAAATGACTAAAGTAATAAACTCCTAGCTTTCCTAGTGGTCCTAATCTCCTCGGCAACGGTGCCATAAACTTGATGCATAAAATCCGCAAGGGTACGGGTCGTATCAAGTAATAAAGTAGACCAAGAAGTCGGGTATCGATCCTCAAGGAGAAGGAAGTACTAGTACCCATTATTCATCTATTATCTAGTGGATCCAAAGTTGAGTATTTGTAATCTAAACCTAAAATTAAGAAATTGAAACACAAGAGATGGGATCAAGTCAACCTTGATGGCAATTAATCATGAAAAGAGGATACTTGGGTAATGAATCCCCCTTGGATTTAAATTTTAACGATGGATGAAGATCTCTATGTCTATAATTGGTAGAATCTTGGCCAAGGGTTCCTAAGGTGCTTTCACTCCCTCTCTCGAGTTGAATTACTAATCCTAGTGCCCTTACTGATGATGTTCTAAGGAACCTAATTCTTTGAAAGATTGTGGAAATAAGATAGCTTAAAGACTCGCCTCCTTAGTACCCGATCTGTCGATATACTCACAATCTGCTCTATTGGAGATCATCTACATATGGGGAAGCGCTCGCTTCTTCCCCCATATGGATTATGAAAATCTCTCATGGCTCTCACAACGTAGAGGGATTAAGATATATTAAAACATCCAATAGACTCAATAGATTCAACCAAGCATACAAAGATAGAGAAACAACATCAATTAATCCATAATCCAAGGGTTCATCATACTCAAGTATCTAAAAATATTAGTTTTCCATAAAATAAGAACAACAATCCATCACAAAGATAAACAAAATCAAAAGATTCATGATAAAGAAGGCTATTACATGCACCATTGGTGGATCTCTTGATTCCTCCTTAAATCTCTTGCCCTTCTCTTCCTCCAAGGGGGTTGTGATGGAAACCCCCAATCCCAGATCAAGGTTTCTCCTCTCCTAAGCTAGCTCTCTCCCCTAATTCATCGGATTATGTACCCCCTTTAGGGTTTTAGAGTGTCATTTATCATTCTGCCCCTGCACGGGTTCGCAGGCTACTGGAAACTTATGCCATACAGGGTTTCATACGGGTCATATATGGGCCCGTATAGAATACAGTTTGACTTATACGACCATATATCAGACTGTATAACATCCCGTATGGCTTCATACTGGTTATTATACGGCCCTGGGAGATTGACTGTAGAGACCTCCAATTCTCCAGGTTCATACAGGCCATATGAAGGCCCGTATGCCATTGTGCTTTCTCCAAAAATGCTTCATTTTGGTCTCAATTTCCCTTTAAAAGCTTCCTTTCTCCCAGCATCTCATTATTTTGCCATGTTTATTAAAACTGACACTTATTAAGTACCGACGGGCTATAATACCCCAAAATCACATAAAAAACATATATGAATATGGTATAAAATTATGATCAAATGAACACTTATCAACAGGGAAACGAATGCCCGTTGGCTAGTTCATGGAATCTTTATAATGGATGGCATGTATGGTGGATACTAGGTACTTCAGTAAGGTAAGAAGAGAACCGGATCCTTACCTGCAATTGTGTATAGGTCTCCAACTTTCGGTACGGCACCCTTAGAGCTCTGGTCAGGCCCAACTAGGACACTGGAACCTCTTGGGTGAGTAGGTCTTAGATGTCCGGGTCCTAAAGAGGGAAAGGTAGACCTAGGGGAGAGAAATTATGCTTACCTTAGTGTATTTAGTCATTTCACTACAGAGAGGTAGAACACGCATACTCATACCTTCACAAAGGTTTTTTCCTTGTTGTGAAGCTAGGTCAGGGAAAGTAACACTCCCTTTACTGATCCAGGTGAGCAAGCAAGGAGTTGATGAATCCTTTAAAAAAAGTTAAGGGTAAGGAAGGTTGTGCAGCTGGGCCTTTTAAACTGAAATGCAGGCTGGGAGGTATGTTCAAAATTAGCAGGTTTCTGTCACTTCCCACACAATAACTCTTCAGCTTTTCTCTAGTATTGCAGAACTTTCAGCCCACTTGGAGAGATCCTCAACTCTTAGTTGAGCTTTTTACAGAAGTCTTAGAACACTTGGATAGAATTCAGCTGTACTTTGGCACGTTTAAGACATGTAAACCCATGAGAGAATCTAGCTCCACTGGGATTATGTTGGTGGTGTTGAGATGAATTCATGGATAGCGATGAGTCACATCTCTAGAATTGAAGAATGGTTGTAATTTAGCAGCAGATGGCACCATTATCTTATAATTTTATGTGATCTTTTACACACAAGCACTCATATTATTTCATGCAAGTATTTGAATGAATCTCAACCTTTAACTCCTAGGATGTGTTATCATCTCATGTGTTTTCATGTGATGTCTTCTTTGCAATTTAACCCTCCATTTAAGGGTTTATTTCTAATGGCTATTCATTAAGCATTTCAACCCTTGATTAAAATTAATCTATAGTGAGAGAATAATTAACCCAAGATTAATAAAGGGTTTAATGATTTTTATTAGCCATAAACGGTGTGGCCTTTACATGAATGTCAGGTAGTTGAGGGCCAGGTGGGAGGAAGAAGATCCCAGTCATGCCAATAAGGGAGAGTGGGATGCCGGAGATGACAGAGAGTCAAGAAGGAGTGAAGCTTCCCATCTCCTCAGGTCTCTTTATCACATGAGGCTACCCAGTAGAGGAGGTGGGTGGACACTTAATTTATGAGGGAGCTATCATCTACCTCTCTAAATTTTGAAAACTCTAGTCTGGGATTCGTGGTATCCATGTAGTTTTGGACCTTAGTGCAGTCTCTCTAGTATTTAGGCTTAAATGGGGGTTAAGCTAATACCTTATTAAGCCCCAACTTCTAATAAAGTGATGCTATTTCATGTAATGGAAAAATCTTCCACTTCAACCCCTTTTCTTTTAGAGTATTATCACATGCAACTCCCTTTTTCCTTGGGTTTTTGCATGCAAGCCCTTCTCCTTAATGTGCTTTATATGCAAGTCCTTGGGATAATGGGATTAATAATCCCGTTTTGTACATTAGCCCCTAAAAATTAAAGCTTTTAATTCTTGCCAAGTATGTCAAACTGTACTAGAGATATAAAATAGCAGCATTAAAATTTTAAATAATTACAAAATTTAATAGCGGTGATCTTCACAATTTGACTTGATTTTAATTAAAAGTTTATTTGGTATGTAAAATTATATTACATTTAATAAATCTAAGTTTATAAGGTTAATCAAGTGGGTCTGAATTAGCTATTTATTTGTTATGATTAATCGAATTTCTCATAATAAACTATATTTGATAAGATGAAATGCTTTTATTTTAATGAACCATTTGTTTGTTATGGAAAATGGAAATTCACCTAATAAACCTAATTTGGTAAAATTAAATAAGTAGGGTTGCTTTTATTCGTAGCTTGATTTGTACGTTCAATCAATTAAGCTAAAATACAAGTCCACTCCTTATCAAGTCTAGGATTCAAATTTTTCTTTTTATTATTTATTTTCATTTACAATTTGGTTGTTGAACATTATTTGATTTATATTCCACATTTCCATCTATGGGTATCCCTTATCTTTGGAGTTTCTCTTAATTTATAAGGCACCCCTCTCCATCTTTAGGGAGTCGCTTAGTTTTTAAGGAATCTTTGCTTTTGACAATATAAATACATCAACTAGGTCTATTCTAATTGGGTATTTTGACTTGATTTTGCCATGAACCAGGTCTACATTTGGATTAGGATTTAAATCTACTAACTAGGTGTAAAAGTCATACTATTTATGGCTAATAAAATTCCTTAAGCCCTTTATTAGGTCAGGGTTAATTAATCTCTAGTTGTGGATTAATTTTAATTAAGGAGAAGGGTTAAATGCCTAACATAATAGCCTTCATGAATGAACCCTTAGAGTGAGGGTTTAATTACAAAAAGGCCCACGTAGAGAGTTATTAACCCTTGTTGAGGGACTTGCATAGTTAAGCTCATTAAGTTTTGGGCTTTAATGCAAAAAGATCAATCATTACACGCATGAGTTCAGAGAACATGCGACCTGGGACTAAGATGCAAAAAACTAGAAAGCCTTCGATTAAAATGCAAAGGCTATTCACATCATGCGTTAGAGTTCAATCTACGTTAACCAACATCGAAGCACTATCATCCCTAACCCCAACTACTAGGTTGATCAACATCACACCCTTGATTCACTGTACCAAGAGAATTTGCTTGAAGCTTATCACCATGCATGACCATGCATGCTCCTGTGACCCATTGCTGAAAAGCGAGATCGTGCTCTGCTCGCACGACCAGACCACCACTCCAAGAATCAATTCCCATCCCCTGTATTAAATAGATGAACTTTTAGCCTCTTATAATCCTGATATAGCCTCACTACCCATTAACACCCCTTCAACTAAATTCCAAGGTTTGTTGAGTGGATCATAAACCATACATGGAACCATCAGTCTCGGTAGTGCTTAGTAGTGGAGTAAGCCCTCATCTCCACACAAGTTGTCATGAGGGAGTTTCAGTGTTCAACAGACCCTTAAAGCTCAGAAAGAGGGTACCCAGCATCTAGTATTACAGTCTTAGGATGTTTGGGCTTGCTATTAGGCACATGGGGATTAACATGCTCCTTGGAAAAGGGTTGGCCTTTATTGTGAAGGATATATTAACCATTTGTTTTTTTTTTTCTAAACTGTTATATGGTCGAGCTTGAGCTTGTGGTGGCCTTGAATGGCATTGCAGGGACACTAAGACCGAGTCTCATGCCCAGGGTAAAGAAATTCATTCTTGAACCTCTATTGATTAGTTCAAGACTTGGCATCTTTATGCACTCTAATCCTGCTTTGTCTCAGAAATAACTATGGGACTGAAAAACACAAGTTTATTATAACATACCATTTAAACCATATAATAATTAAGGATTAGATAGCTACTGATTGACTGAACCCAACTCATGATTCCTTGAATTGTATGATAGTATACCAAGCCTTGTGTCTCAGGTTAGTATGAATGCTTAAAAGAGTAGGAGGCCTTGTATGAAGGGGTTGTAACCACCCTATAGCTAGAGAGTGAATGGTTAGTATACATGGCCACATACACACATATCTAGGGCATTAATACATGTATACCTTACAAACATGAGTAAAGGAAATTACTCTCATGCAAAAGTATCAAGAAGGTGGTTTTATAAACTAAGAATAACAAACCTTCTCCCTCTGCATTCATAATGGCCATAGAGTAACTCACTAACCCTAGTTACTCCTGAAGAACACAATGAACCACCTTGTAGTAGAACCTACAATTATCCTACCATGATGCCATATTAACCTTAGGTTTAATCAGGGCACATTCAACACTAAACACCTTTAATGAGCTGCATGAACTCTAAAAACCATTACTGGTTCATAAGTAACATGTGAGACTTACTCCTCTGTGAGATCAACAATATACATGTCTTGACATGTAAAGACAATATTACCTTGTGTTATAGCTAGAATGCATGTTTAAATTGGCTTGTTATGGGCTATAATGATGCCTATTAAATTATGGTTGGATGAAAGAACTTAGGCACATACAAGCACTAACAACCCCCCATATAGTGCAAGGACACGTTAAATGTAATGGCTAACCAAGTTGGAGGTTGGGTTGATAAATTTAAGAGGATCACGTCAAGTTCGGTGATAGCTAACCATAGCATGGACATGAAAGTTAATTACGTAACTATATGTGTATATGTATATGGGCCCTATGATTAAATGGGCTTGATTTTAACTAGACTCTGACGGGATTGTAATTCATTTGTTAGATCCTATTTTAGAGCGTTGAGTCATGACTAGGGGATTTAAATTCTAACTGGTACTTCTGGAAATCGGTAAGTATTACCACAATATAAATCACATTATAAGTACTTTTATAAATAGAATATTTTCTAAAAATAAATAATTATTTAATTGCCTCCTTTAATTGGATTATTTTCTGTATGAACTCTTGAAGTCATGCATGCTCAATTTATGCACATTATTCCTACTTTACTTATTTACGTGATTCCTGGATTTATTATTTCTTATTTATGCACAAAATATTGGATTCCGTAAATTTGCTTGCTCCTGGCTTGTTTTACCTGTTTGTTTTACCTATTTGCATGAGTGTTTATTATTCATGGGTTATGATTTCATACGTATGCTATTTCCTGTGATGGTGTCTACCTGCGAGCAAGGCCTTAACCGCACAAGCACGTGAGCTGGACACAAACCTCGTCTAGCCGGGCTGTAGAAACATACGTGAGTCGTACGACGGTTGTGTCAGGCCAGGCTGTGTATACCATGAGCTAGGCACTAGCTCGGTGACACATTTTGTTACATGTATCCCTATTTTTATCCTACCCACTTTACATGTGTGTTTACTATTCCTTGATGATGTTTTCATATGCATGCTATTTCCTGTGACCGTATCTACTTGCGAGTCGGGCCTCAGCCGCGCAAGCACATGAGCTAGACATCAACCTCCCCTAGTCGGACCATGGAAACGCATGGGACGAACGATGGTTTCGTCCGGTCGGGCCGTGTACACCGCGAGCTAGGCACCAAATGGGTGACACATGTTGTTTACCTGCGTTCCAAGTTTTCTTATATCTCCCGACCTAGCTCCTGTCTTGTTTACCCAACCAGGAGGAGTAAGCCCTTGTCTTGTCGACACATTC
Organism: Dioscorea zingiberensis; assembly: GCA_026586065.1. NCBI lineage: Eukaryota > Viridiplantae > Streptophyta > Magnoliopsida > Dioscoreales > Dioscoreaceae > Dioscorea > Dioscorea zingiberensis. Next base: position 10,316,166 of record CM048826.1, on the reverse strand, counting down.
CTTGATAAGAGCGCTACCAGACATGTGTGTCTATATCGATTGTGGTCGATTTAGACTTCAGTCGATGATCCGGCTATGGCCATGATATTCTTGTTCCTAACATATATACACTTAAACATGCACACTATAGCCAAGGAGATGTTGTAAAGCCCCAAATTTTTTAAATAAATAATCAAAAAATATCTTAAAAATTCCACGAGATTAATTGCACTAAAAATAAATTAATTATTGATAAAACTAAATTAAGAGAAAATCTAGAATTAATGAATCTAAATTCCAGTATCGTAACAATTTGGGCCAGGAATTAGACATGAAATAGTTGGAGATGGATTGAAGAGATTAATCCCGATTAATTAATTGGAAGAAAGTGTTAATTTATTTCGATCATTTAGTTTTGTAGGTAAGGGACACAAATTGGAGTCCCGATAAAGCACATCTAGCCAAGTCAAAAGCCGTAAAATATGGATCTGGGTCAAGCGTAATCCTTGAAACCCAAATTAATTGATCATGGTCCTTTATGGGAAAGATTAATGGGAAAACCCCAGCTTTTATTTAAATTAATGGATAAAGGTTTTAGAAGAAAATCACATTTAAAGGGATTGATCTAATATAACATAAGTTAAGGGATAATTGGGGACCTAGGTTATTTAAATATTTGAGCTAGAGAGGGAGAGGCAGCCATTCTCTTTTCTCTGTTCATTCACGAGGGTGGAGGTGGGTACTGTACGCGCGATGGAGACCCTCGAGGAACCGGATTTGGTTCCCTCTTTCAAGTGATCGCACAAAGGCCTAGTAAGGCGACAGTGAAGGTTGCTCTTTAAAGCCCAACCTCTACAGAGCTGGAAACCCCTTACCGATCTCCTCTTCTACGATCCTTGTTCTTCGTCTAGCTCGCGTGATCCCCTGCGAGGAGGAAACCAACACCGCTCCGACGAACCACTAATGCGCCACGATCATCTACCGCGACCGGGGCTCAGACTGGACAAAGCCCTGACCGGAAGGACTCAGATAGCCTGTAACCGCCTCACGTTCTTACAGATCCGGGCGATGGATCGGATCTTCAAAGCGCCAAAGAACCATCGCTCGAGCCCCTTGCAGCTACCTCCTCTCCCTCCTAGCGGACATTGAGCCACTGTCTCTGCTTTTGGGTTTAGCTGGGACAAGCTTCTGATTCCACACCAGAAGTCAAGTTGGTGAATTAGAGAATTGGAAATTAGATCTTATTATGAGGGATATCATGTGGCTTTAGATGTTAAACCATGAAATTTTAATTAAGAGTGGTTCATTGTTTACATATATAGGATTAGGGGTAGTGATGAGATAAGAATCCTTGTTAAACTCAGTAGCATAACATTGAAGAGTAGAACTGTGTAGTTGTATATCTAGCATGCTTATTTCGTACTTGTATAATCGGCGCAGTGAGCTTCTCTCAAGTGTTTTTGCTTTAAAGGGTACTGAATATGTGGTTGTTTTGCGTGTTGCTCGGAGACTCAAGATTAAGAATGTTGTTACATTAGTGTTAATATGTATTGTGAATTAGTTCAAATTGATTTGGAGAATGTTTGTATAATTTTCGGGCCCTCCAAACAGAGGGAGTGCTGCTGAATTTTTGTGGAAAATATTAAGTAAATTATATTTGATTTAAACTTCCATGATCATGTTTTGCACCTTATCACTCTTAGGGAGCATATTAGAAATTCTTAAGTTGAGATTAAGAGGAAGAAAAGTTAAGTTCTCTAATTTAGCAATTCCGTATTTTCGTGCTTTAGAATACGAAGTCATGCTAAGAGAAATCGTGCTTTAATTTAACTTGATGGAACTATCGTATTCTAACGAGTCTAAGTAGAATATAAGATAAGAATACGGTTTTTATATTCTGAAGTCCGTATTTTTCATTTTACGGACAAGAAAAAGGCGAATGCAAGGCCGGTGCTACTGAAGGACCTAGCCATCCTTAGGGACTACTCAAACTCAGGTGAGGGAACACAACTGGAAATTTATCGTATTTCACTCATATTTTCATCGTACATATTTCTTTGAGAATTTATGTTATGAGTTTATTAATTTTCATAAAATACTTTGAATGTTCAAGCATGACTTTATTGATCGTGTCGAGATTTGAAACTTGTTTTTGAAAATATGTGGAAAACACATAAACATTACAGAAGTAGAAATGAAAGATTGATAGAAATATTAGTGTACTGCACTGTACCCACATACTTGCTTGCACCAGAGGTGGCTCTATGACAGAGCCAGAGAGTTGTTCCGCAGTATGGAAGTAGGGGTATAGCTTGCATTAATATGATTGATGATTATGATTTGATTTCAAATTTTGTCAACCTTCAGGTTGTTGATTAATCCAACTGTGTTGGCTACTGGCTTTGATTGGTCAACCAGGACAATTATGGAAATCATTTCTGGTACCGATGATAAATGATTAAAGAAACACGTATGTGCATATTATTCTTGGTTTTATATTAATATTAGCATGATTCATATCAAACGATTTAAGATAATGTATCGACTCTCATGTCTATGATCAGTATTCTATCTTCATGTTTTATTATCGTTCAGTTCATATCTTTACTTTACTTTATTTTTAATATCTATTGTCGAAGACATATAGGTAAGTTTATACCTGACAGTGGTGTTCGTACCTCACTGAGCTCCTGTAGCTCACCCTATTGTTGTGTGACATTTTGCAAGTAGTAGACAGGTACATGGCCGTGCCTAGAGTGGAGGATAGGGTCCTGTCTACCTTAGTTGGCTCTGACCGTCTAGCCCATATTATGTATTGTGTTTAGTGTTCTTGATTTGAGGAGTACTGTAAACTCCTATGTAGACTTGTATTTATGACTCTATGGCTTGTACTGTTAGTGTATTTGACTTTATGGTTTCATAATATTAGTATTGATTATGGTAAATTCTTAGTTTACACAGCCTTAGGCTCGGGGTTCACTCCCTGATCTGGCTGGTGTGATACCTATCCCCGGAAAAGGAGAAGGGTGTTACAGATGTCGTGCGTGTTTTACCTGTTGATTTACCTACGATTTTCATGTCTACGATTTCCCTAGCGATACAATACATATCTTGTTTTCTAGGTGATTATTCTTGTTATCCTGGTTGATTTATTTGTTATTTTGAGATTGCATGCCTGTCTTGGTTGTGGATTATTTCCGCTATATGGCATGATTTATACTTAATATGATCGCTCTTGGTTATGGTGGTTTATGCTCTATGTTTTATATATTTGGTAAATTTATTAACACTTGTTTATATATGGACACTACTGGTGATGATGCACTCCAAGCGTCGCGCGTTTTGGCACAACTGTTATTGAAGGCCTTCCAATTGTTGCTGAAGTTCAACCTGGATTTGGCAAATCTGAGCACCACAAGCTCTAGGTAGGCTAGGCGTTGTTGATCAGTGAGCCGGCTTCCCATTCTAATGACAAATGAAGACGAAGGGAGAGTACTATGTGTAGCATGAAATTGACAGCCTTGATCAGCTATAGCGATAACATCTGCCCATGAGAGAGGGCCCGACGCCGATTTAGGTTGGTCTGTGGAGGCATTATCTATCAAGTCATTCGGGAGAAATAGTTAACTGATGTCACCGATGTGTACATAACCCCTTAATCAAGCATGTATGAGTAGGGAAGCACAAATAATGGTGGAGGGATACTAACGAGCAATTACCCAAATCTAGATCCAAAGTTCCTCCAGCCCCTAAGAAAATAATTCTAAGTATGGGACTTGCTCATGGTTAGAGTCTCCCCTTGTGAATTGGAAGTTCCCGATAGGTACAAACATTCACAAGACCTTCTACACGAAAGCACAATCATCACATAAGATGCAAAAAAAAAACAATTCACACATTTCCATCAAAAACCACAAGCTTTTACCGAAATCGCACGAAAACAACCACAAAATTGGTGATAGGAACCCTTATTGCAATGATTTAAGGCCTTACTTGTGAAACCTAAAGCTAAGAGAGGAAGGGAGTTGGCCGATTGTTGGTAGGGCGTCCACACTAAAAGGATAGTGAATAGGGCAAATGAAAGGGCACCCCGGGCTTTTAACATAGATTTGTGTCGACATCGCGATACAAGAATTAGACATTATCATATCAGTTGTAGTTCAAAATCCAGGTGCAAATTGACATCGTGATATCCACTGCAGACATCGCGATGTCCAAAATGTGGGCTCTCGGGTTTTTTCTGCCCAGGCCAGGTGACATAGTGATGTCCACTGCAGATATCGCGATGTTCAGCAAACAAGGCTGCTTGTTTCCACACCTAGGGATTACATCGCGATGCCTTCTATAGGCATCACAATGTTACCTGCAAAAAAACTTTTGTAACACTTACCTCTCCTCCCGACGCAGCAGGCAATTTGCTACAAAATCTTTTGCTTTAGAAAGCCTTACCAGATTCTTGCCTAATCAAATCTTTGCCTTACATCTTGACATGCTTAGAACAATTTGGTGGTGTGTTGTGCTTCCCGATGCTCCCCCAAACTTGGGTGGTACTCTACACAAGAGGGAGTTTACCTTTTATTCACAACTACAAATACGTAATCTACCATACAAAAGAAAAAAAAAAAAAAAAGATAAAGACAAACTCAAGTGGTATTCCATCAAGCCAGGCCACTTCCCTTTCCCGTTCAACTCGGTGTCCCAAATACGGCTTTACTCATTGTCTATTAACTGTGAACGTGTCCTTAGACTGTTTATCTTCCAATTCCAATGCTTTATTATTATAAACCTTATAAATTCTGAATAGACCGAACCAATGAGACTTCAATTTTCCCAGAAATAGTTTCAAATGAGAATGAAACAATAAGACTTGTTGTCCAGGTGCCCAAGTTCGAGTGCTGATTTGGCGGTCATGCCACTTTTAAATTTTTCCTTATATAATTTGGCATTTTCATATGCGTTCATTTGGAATTCATCTAGTTCATTCACCTTAAGCATGCGCTTTTCTCCTGCAACTTGTAGATCCAGTTTCAATTGTTTGATAGCCCAATAAGCTCTATATTCCAATTCTAACGAGAGATGAAGCACCTTTCCAAAAACAAGTTGATATGTCAACATTCCCAAATGTGTTTTGAAGTTGTCCTATACGTCACCATTTTCTCCAGAATTCATTTAACTTCCTGGTTGGATACCTCCGCTTGACCATTAGCTTGTGGGGGATAAGGTATAGACACTTTATGAGTAACATCGTCCTTCTCCAATGACTTGTCAAGACTTATGTTGCAAAAGTGTGACCCTCCATCACTGATAAATGGCCTTGGGCATGCCAAATCTTGTTAATATATTTTCTTCAAAAATTTCATCACCGATTGAGAATCATTGGTTGGTAACGCCATGGCTTCTACCCACTTAGACACATAATCCATTGCCACTATGATATATATATTTTTTGAAAGATGATACAAAGGGCCCCATAAATTCTAATCCCTACACATCAAATAACTCAACCTCTAGGATCTTACTCTATGGCATCTCATGCTTGTGTGAGATGGTACCGGTGTGTTGACATCTGTCACACCCATTTGTAAAATGGTGATCATCCTTAAATAGTATCGACCAATAAAAACCAGCTTGAAGGACCTTGGCAGCTGTTATGTCCTCTGCATAGTGACCCCCATATGATGATGAGTGACATTTTTCCAAGATCGTGTTCTACTCTTTTCATGTGCACACCAGCGAATTATCTGATCTACTCCAATTCTGAATAGATATGGTTCATCCCACACATACCTCTTCGCTTCATGTAGGAACTTCTTCCGTTGATGGACATTGAGGTCTTTTGGCATGATATTACTGACAAGATAGCTAGCTATATCTACATACTTTGGTGAGGGTTGAGTCTTCACTGCTAGCAACTGTTCATCAAGAAATACCTCATTAATGATAATGAGGTTTGAGGATAGAGCATCAGTCTCAAGTTGTGATAGATCATCGGCCACTTGATTCTCTATTCCCTTCCTATTTCGAACTTCCAAATCAAATTCTTGTAAGAGAAGATCCCACCACATAAGCCTAGCTTTTGGGTCCTTCTTCTCCTTCAGGTACTTGATGACACAATGATCTGTATATACCACTACCTCCGTGCCTACCAAATAGGATCTGATTTGCATATATCAACGCTAATAACTCTTTTTCAGTTGTGCTGTAATTGGCTTAAGCAAGATTCAAGGTTTTACTGGCATAATATATCGAATGTAACACCCTATTCTGTCGTTGCCTTAACACTGCCCTACAGCCACATCACTAGCATCACATCAGCTCGAATGGTTCTTTCCAATTATGGTCGATAACTATGGGGGTTGTAGTTAATCGGTGTTTAACCTCCATGAATGCCTACATGCATGCACATTAAATTGGAATGGCAAATCTTGTTCCATCAACCGAATCAATGGCTTTGTGATTGTTGAAAAATCTTTAATGAATCGTCAATAGAATCCGGCATGACCAAAGAAGCTCCTGATTCCCTTGACTAAAGTTGGTGAGGGTAATTTATCAATAACTTCCACCTTATCCTTGTCCACTTTGATGCCGGATTTTCAGATCTTGTGCCCTAAGACGATTCCTCCCCGAACCATGATTTAGCATTTTTCCTAGTTCAATACCAAGTTTGTCTTCTTACAATGGACAAAAAAAATTTCTAAGTTGTCGAGGTACTTATTATAAGATTCCCTAAAAGCTGGAAAAATCATCCATAAAAACTTCTATGCTTTTCTTTATCATATCGAAAAAGATGGCCATCATACAACTTTGGAAGGTGGTTGGTGCGTTGCACAACCCAAATGACATTCATCTAAATGCAAATGTTCCATTATCTTTTCTTGATCTTCAAGTGCAATTGCAATCTGATTGTAACCAGAAAACCCATCAAGTAAATAATAGTAATCATGTCTAGCAAACCGATCCAACATTTGATCGATGAATGGTAACGAAAAATGATCCTTTCAAGTTGCCTTGTTAAACTTCTAGTATTCTACAGAAATTCTTCATCTTGTGACCATCCTTGCTGCAATAAGCTCATTCTCTGCATTGGTGATTACCCTCATACCACCCTTCTTTGGGAAACATTGCACTGGTCTTACCCATGCGCTATCAGAAATAGGGTAAATGATTCCTACATCCAACCATTTTATGATTTCCTTCTTCACCACTTCCTTCATAACTAGATTGAGTCATTGTTGGTGTTTAATCATAGGTTTGGTCGCATCTTCTAGCAATATCTTATGCATGCATAACGAGGGGCCAATTCCCCTTATATTACCAATCGTCCATCCCTAAGCACATTTATGCCTCCAAATAACTTGAATAAGTTTCGCTTCATTGATTGTTGATAATGCATTGGAGATTACCAACGGTAATACTTCTCTTGCAACTAGAAATGTATATTAAAATGCCCCGGAAGGGGTTTAAGTTCTACCTTGGTTGGTGCTTCCATGATGATTTAATTCCCTGAGATGACTGAACTACCCATTCCAAATTTCTAAACCTTCTGCCATACTCTTCATACAACGAAATCATGCCCACTAATTCCTGCTCCTTCTCATCCTCCCTATCCCATCTATCCCAAGTAATGGGCTTTATTTGCTCCGTCGTTTCCCTTAAATACAACCACTCTAAGTTGTACTCCAACTCGGCTTCCCACTAATCCTGTTCTGTAATAACCCTTCACAAAATTTCGGAGAAAGTTCTGGACCTGTATACAACAATTTTAAACTTTGAGGATTATAATATAAATATCTAAAGTTATAAGAACTAAAAAGTAAAAGTGGTGAATACTTGTGGGTATTAACAGTTAGGTCAAGGACCTAACTGAAAATTGTTATAAATTCTATACCTTATCTCCTCACGCCGCCACTCCCATCCATAAATCAAAACAACTCTCTCTGTCTCTTTTTCCTTATCTCTGTCTCTCTCGCTAGCAAGATGAAAACTAAAGGAAAGACGGCGCTGCCGTTGAGTAGGTGGAGTGCATTCCGTTCTTGAATTCTTCTTGGTCTGATCCATTAGATCAAGTAGGTGGAAATTGTTCTCTATGTTTTCTTTTTCGTTGTTATTGTTATCATCTTCATTTTACGAAGTCTTGAATCAATTATTCCATGTTTTTGATTTCGTGGTAAGAACCTTGGTTCTCAATTTCTTGTAGTTTTGATCAATGATTTTTAGATGGGTTTATATTTTCCTCTATGATTTCTTTCAGTTTTTAATTTTTGTCACTTTGATCAAAGGCTTTATGTGGTCCAAGATTATATTTAGGATTTCTTTGAAATTCTAGTTATCTTTAAAGTTAGGGGCTTAAACGAAACATTCTAAAAATATCTAACTGCATTGAGTTTTTGTTTCTTTCTTTCCTAACATTTCTAAATGATTCTATAGCCTTCTTTCTTGATTTCTCTTAATGAAATTTCACTCTCTCTATCTCTCTCTCGTGTCCATGGCACTAAAGGCATATTGAACTTAGATTGCAATGTCATCAATGAACTTTTATGGCATTGACTGAAATGAAACTTGAAAATTGCTAATGCTTATTTTCTAATTTGGAACCTAATAGATCTTTCAATGCTAAAGCAGATTTTGGTTTTAGATCATGCTTTATTCTAGTTTCTATTCCTCGATTAATATAGGATCTTTGGAATAGGAAACCACTGTACCTGTCAATATTATAAATGGGGTGAATAGAGTATCTATATATCTGACTATCTAATCATGATGATGAAATATGTAGCATCTCTTCATTAGATGAGGCTAAATATTTGATGAAGATGTTTGTTTATTGTAGAATCAGGAGGTCTGTTATAGGTTTTAGCATATTTCTCAATGGTATTGTAAGCTTGGTCTAATGAATGAGGGTTTAGAAGCCAAATCAAGCGGTATCACCCCATTAGAGTTATGAACATGTAAGTAAATATAGATCACTAGGGAGTGGGGTGATATTCTAGATGAGACAAGATACTCAGTAATTTCCTAATTTTGTTCACGATACAGTCGTCAACTAGAGGACCGTCAGGAGGGTCCAGCCAGGATTAAGCACCAGGGAGATTGCCAGGTGAGTTGACTACATATGAACTCCAGTATTTTATATTGATTTCTTGATGTTTTATCGATGTTTCTAACCATGGATTCTAAAACCGTATTTTTTGTATATACATGTATTTGCTCATAGTAGAGCAAACTCTGTATAATTGATATATTAATCAACGCCTAGGTCACATATGCACTAATCGAGATATACCTATGTCAGGCCTCACCCTAGGCCCGTAAGACCATTATGTTTTTTGTATACAACCTCTTGGTTGGATTCTGTGTTTTGGTTTTGACATGTGAGTACAGATAGTGCCTTTGAGATTGGGTGCATACGCAATTACATAAGATTGATATAACTTCTTTTGATATGCTAATCATGTTCTCATATTGCAATTTACTCGAGTTTGTGAATTCATTTGAAATTCTGTAATTTATCATTATGATTATTTTTTACTGCCGATACCTTCTGATGTGATTAATATGCGCATATGACGAGCATGTATATTATTCTGTGATGTTATATATATTACATGTATTATTTTCTGTATCTAACCTTGGTGTGATGTTTGTCTCTCACTGGGTTATTTTTAGCTCACAACTCCCACTATTTCAATGTATAGGAACAGGTCAGGGTAGCCGACCTAGTTGACTTGGAATGGTATGGACCCGAAGATCGATGTAACGGTCTATTATTTAGCGAGCTCTGAGTCTAGTATGGGTCAGTGTATAAATATTTTATAAGTTATTTTTTGAACTAAAATCTTATTTTGTATTTAAGTTAAATAGCTGATATGTCATAATTTGATTTCCTCTTATGGATTATATTATGTCTATAACAAGTTATTCTGATTTTGCGCCTTGCTTATTTATGGGGGTAACTCTAAGTACGCGGTATTTTTCCTGTGCTCGGGCCTAGGCTGGGTTCTGGGCGTGATAACTTATGAATCCCTAGGTTCTCCCAACGCTTCACTTACCCTTTCTTCCTTCTGTCGGTTAAATGTAGGTACTTGGCCTGTCAAATCCAAATTTTGTAGCTCACCAATTTCCACTGTGTATCTCACATGATCTTCCAAGAGAGCAATAATATTTGCCACTTTTTCTTAATTGATATCCACCGTCAAAATAACTTGTCCCACATGATCCGGTATGTCCTTACTAAAGTCCAGTGTAAACCATCTAGCTCATTTCCTTGCGGCCAACCATGATCATCCTCTACTATATTTTCATACAAAGTGAAAGCTTCATCAACTGTCCACTCCAAAAGTATACCCCTTGTTGCCAGATCCATGAAAGTTCGAGCTTCCTCCTTTAACCCATGATAAAAACTCTGAAGTTATACCAAATCTAAGAAACCATGATCAGGACGTAGCCTTAGCACCAACTTGAATCTTTCCCATGCTTCATGTATTGTTTCTGTCGCTGACTGCGTAAATGCAATGATATCGGCCCTTAGCCTTGCAACCTTTGGTAGGGGGAAGTATCTCCTAATAGAACTTCTTCTACAAAAGCTCCCATGTGGCTATATCCATCGACGACAATGTTCTGTACCTACTTTTTATCTTTTTCCATAGTGAGAAAGGAAACAACCTCGCCCTTACTATACTCACAGATAACTTTACTTAAGAAACTTCATCGCTAAACTCTATGAATGACCGAATATGCAGATAAGGATCTTCATCTAGATTTCCCTCAAACTGTATTGACCCCCAGATAAGGTTGATAATTTCTGGTTCAATCTCTAAAGGTTCTACTTGTTCTTCCTGTAACATTTGTTGACTGTAAGCCTCATCCACTTCTTCAATTCTTTCATCTTGGTTCATCTTCAATTTTGACAGTTTCAATCCTCCTCTCTTCTATTCTCATACTCCTGAATCAATCAATAACACCTTGTGGTGAACAAGCATCTATATAGGGTAAAACAAAGTATAAATAAAGAAAGAAAAACAACACTATCTAAGTATGAACACTAAGAAATATCAATATTCATAAGTAAGTATTTTCAGCACAAAAGAACAAGAAAAAGATCAAGTTAATCTTTCTCCTATTCAACTGCAATCAATATTGGCCTAAACCGTTTCCCGGTAACGGCGTAAAAAACTTTGTTGACCGCCGGCTATGAGTGCAAGCACTTAAGCCGTCGCACGCAAGCATACGTTGTCACAAGTAATAAATTCTGGTAAGTATCAGGTCGAATCCTCAAGGAACGGTGGATTAGGTATACTAAGCAAAAATATGATAAGTTGCTTGAAGAGTCAGTCAATCAAATTATATAAGATGTGTGTGCGTATCCTAAGAAATTGGGATTAGTACGAAGATTGCTTTGGGTTCTATCTCGATAATGAGCTTCTAGGGTTGTATGGCTCTAATGACTTGAAAATTTTCTCCTATTCTTGCAATGATGTATAGCTATGGATATGGATAGATCAATGATAGGTCTGGTACTTTTGTAGACTCCAAGTGCAACCAACTAGTCCTTATGTCTAAGGGGCATGCTTCCCATTCCCTCCATATGGCTATGGCATCGGGGGAAGCATTATAGGACAATTATCATCACCATGGAGTACCAATGCTTCTGTCTAAGCTAATGGTATTGTGGTTGTAACTCCATTCCATCATATGATTCTAGGTTGATTCTCAAATACATATGTCTATGCAACGAGAACTAAGATCAATCATCACTTGTCGGCACACGATTATAAGTGATAACAAATCATAGGGATATCCATATCAACACAATTAATTGCAAACATAGGATAATTGAAATATCAAGTCATTGAGTTCATATAACCCTAGAACAGATGTTTAAGCTGCCATTACAAAGGACCAATTCAAAACAATGACAACAATATCATAAACATTCTTTCTAATTGCTAGAAGAGGAAATAAGCATTCAAAGACAAACAATGGATTATTCCCCATCTTAATTAAGTAACCCCAACTCCAAACACAGTTGAAAGCCTTCAGATCGTTGCCTTCTACCCACAGCCACGTGTGGAGACAAAAGATATCAAAACCTAGAAAATTGGGTCTATTTATACCCTTCTAGTACTATGCATCACGATGTCAAGTTGAGCATCTTGATGTGCATGAAACCTGGAGACTCTGAATAATAGCATCGCGATGTCCTTTGCAGGCATTGCGATATTGCTAATTTTCCCAAGAAGCTCCAAAATCTTGGCATCGTGATGTTGCCTACAGACACCGTGATGCTCTTCCAACTCCCGAGAGGCTCTAATCTAGGCATCGCAATGTGTTCTACAAACATCACTATACCCAAGTTCTTTCAAGGGTTTCCTTGAGCCCTCAGTGAACATCGCAATGTTACCTGCAAACATCGTGATGCCCAACACATAGTTGCTTAATTGTCCCCTAATGCATCAAAAGTTTACTCGATTTAGCATGTATAGACATAAAACAGATGAAAAACAAACATAAATCATATGTAGCAACTAATTCAGCTAGTTGGCATATTTTTGGCCCAAATTTCATTAAAACTCTCCAAAAATCATACAACTTGGCCCTAAACATAAGATAAATGCCTACTAAAATAGCTCTCTTTTGAGAGCTATCAACATCCTAGCATTAGGGTACTTTGAGCTGAGGTCTTTGCACCTCATTTTTATTCTAAGTGAGGATTCTGCATAGGACTTTATACCTCCTGAATTTAGGTCCATTATATATATTTTTCATTTTTTATGTTGAGTTAATACATGTATCTGATTCTGAGGCCCTACATCCAAGTGAGGCCTATCCCTGCTTGGGTACAGTTGGTCTATTGGCGCCTCGGGCTGGGTCCAGGGCTTGACACTAGGTCAAGTCCACGATTTTATCTACTAGATATGGCCTAGGTTTATGTTTCGACCTAGGTTTGGTTTTCTAGCTTATTTTAGGTCAACTATTAGATTAGTTCCAAACAATAGTTTATCGCCTACCAACTAGGCCTGTGCTTTAGTCTAGATTTTGGTCTGGTCCATTAGATGGAATTGTTGTGTGGATTTGATCAACCAACTAGTTTCGCACCTAAATTAGGGTATGATTTACCAATTTGTTTTACGTCAACCATCTAACTCTGGTCTATGAACTCAGTCCGGGTCTAAATTTAATAACTTGATCAACTCCAACTTAGGTTTGGGTGAAATCTACCATTTGAATCTTTCCCTAAATTTAGATTTGGCATGTCTATTTGGTTTGGGTCTACTAAATAGATTAGATCGGCCACCTAAGTCTAGTTTGAGTTTGTTGACTAGATCAATTTTGTCCCTGTGGGTTGATTCTAAGTAAATTTATTAGATTAGGTCAACCATTTGTGTAAGGACCCATCCTCCATAGCCCACACCGGTTGTTCATCCCTAGGATGAGCTCCTTACATTAGGCGCGGTTAGTTTGTCTTCTTCTTGGTCTTGATACCAATTCTATATGATAGGGAAAATCACAATAATAAAAATTATATCAAAAAAAATTGTCATGTTATATACGTGCAAACCCACAAGGGTGCATGACTATAAGAGTATCATGAACATATAATTATCAAACCTCAGATTGTATAACATAGTCATGGCCCATGTATTAAAAATTATAACATCAAAATCGTCCCAGCTCAAAGTGATAAGTATTTAATTATACACATTTTCATGTATCATTTATATGTATTTCACATGCCAATTGGTGAAAATGTGGCCAACCGATGCTTAATAAGTGTTGTTTTTGTTAAATAGGGCACATTGAAGATGTTTGATAAATTTTCCTATGAGCATAATTCTATACCATATTCTTGTATGTTTTTCATGTAATTTTGAGGAGTTTTGGCCCACCGACACTTAAAATGTGTTTATTTTGATAAACAGGGCAAGATATCAAGACCCCAGGAAAAAGGAAGCTTTTCAAGGCCAATGAAGGCCAAAATGAAGCATTTCTTGAAAAAGAACCAAGGCATACAGGCTTCCATATGGCCCGTATAGACCTTGAGAATCAGGGCCCCTACAGTCAATCTCCTTTGCGCTGTACAGCACCCCATATGAGCCTATATATACGGGCCCTCATATGGTCTGACATATGACCGTATGGGTTTACCTAAAAGTTATAGAGGCCCGTATATGGCCCATATATGGGCCCTTATACAAAGATTCAGTTACTATAGATAAGGGTTAATTAAGGATTAATATAGGTACTTGTATGCACTTCGGGTGCATCCTACAGGTTCCCTATATCTATGAAACACGCTTCACTCCTCATTCACCATATTTTTATAGTGAAACAAGAGGAAGTGTTATGGGACCTAAATCCTAACTTGCAGAGGAAGACTTGTGCACATTTCTATGCTATAAGATCCTCCACCCTATTGCACATTTCTCAATCCTCCACCCTATGATACTTAACACAACGCGCCCATACATATTTCTATGCATCGATAACTAGATTTGTCGTTGCCTATTAGCATACGTTTAATCTCTATTAGTTCAAAGGCATACCCATAACAACATAATCAAAGCAAATATAAGATAATTAAAATATCAATTCATGGAGTTCATACAACCCTAGAATGTAAGTTTACTCTACCATTACAAACAATGAATCTATAATGATGCAAGTAAACCAATGAACATCCATTGTCTAGGTACAAAAGAGAGATTAAAACACTAAGAACAATAGTTCCCCCTCTTGTGTTGAGCTTCTCCCCACTAGATTCAGCCTTGAAACCCTCCGGATCACCTCCATGGAGCCCTAGCTACCACCCCAAATGAGAGATGCTCAAAAACCTAGAAATCATGTCATTTTTATACCCCCAGGAAATTACATCGCAATGTCATGGTCGTACATCGCGATAGCGATGAAAATATGGCTTTCTAAATGTCTGCCTGATGGTTATATCGCTATGTTCTCTCAACACATAGTGATGTCAATTTATTTTTAACTGAGCGTGCCCAGCCTCTAATTAACATCGCGATGTATGCAGTCAGCATCGCAATGTCTTCATCAACTCAATGATAGGATGACCATTCCAACTCGGATTGAGCTAAAACTTTAACAAAGTGTTCCTGACTTGTTAATCTTCAATCTGAACAGTGGAGATTGGATTTGGAGTCCGGTAGATCTTCCAGTACATTCTTGATCTTAGCTACTCTTTCAGGTTTCTCCCAATTTGCTCTTTTGTCATAGAAGACCTTTCTCTTTTACCCAATGATCATCCCAATCCTACTCCAATGGACTCATCATCTGTCTATTTTGACAACACTTGCATTAGTGCATAAATTAATCCATTTAATATTGAAATTCACTAAAACAAGCGTGCGTGCTAGTTGACGTAGGGTTTATATAAAATAACCCAAATTGGTTCTTAAATATATCATTAAATGGCCATATTTGGTCTCAACCTAGCATAATATGTCCTCTAAATAGATCTCTTTCGAGAGCTATCACGCCACAGATATTGTACCGATATCTTCTTCATAAGTGAAGCTTTTGGATTAGATGTATCTATACTTCTCCACATTTATATCAACTTGTGTTATTTTGATCCTAAATGTGTAAAATTACTATCTTGTGATCCTAACATTCTATTTATAACCATATATAGCATGTATAACAGTAACCCTTTGTTTAGCAAAAGTTAAAATTACACTTGATTGCAAAGTTGCATAAGGCTTAATTACAATGTTCAACATTTTGAAATCATTGGTGAACTTCCCTTATTTCCATGTTAGATGATTTTGAAGAGTTCTCTATGATTAGGGGCCTTTCACATGGTTGTGATGGTATCATGGGGTCTAGTTAAAGGAAACCCTATGAGAAAATAGATCCCTAATGTTTAAGATAGAAGTAAATAGTTTGTAGTAAAAATAAACGACAAACCTAGAAGGTGAATAATAACTATAGAAACTAAATAATAATATTAAAAAACACATTGAAACATGTAATGACAAGTATTATTATAATTATAGGTAAATATTTAATTCAAACACTTCCACATCTAAAAAAAACACTTCTGAAGTACAAAATTTTTCAAAAGTGAAAAAGAGACATTATTTAACAAGAGAAGTCATTCATTTGTTAAGGAGTTTGATGGAGATCTACAAAGAGAAGAAGAATGATCTTCATATAGTTTTCTTTGACCTAGAGAAAGCATATGATAGGGTACCAAGACAAGTCCTTTGGTGGGCGTTGTAGAAGAAAGACATTCATGTTAAATATATAAATGTTATTAAGGATATGTATGAAGGAGAAGTTATGAGTGTGAGAACAATAAGAGGAGATACGAAGGAGTTTCCTATAACAGTAGGTCTACATCAGGGATCGGCTTTATACCCATACTTGTTTACTCTAGTAATAGATGAATTAACTAGTTGTATCCAAGATAACATCCCATGGTGTATATTATTCGCAGATGATATTGTATGTCATAGTTGATGAGACTAGAGATGGAATTAATCAGAAGGTATAATTGTGGAGGAACATCCTTGAGAGTAGAGGTTTTAGGCTTAGTAGAAGTAAAACAGAATATATGGATTGTAATTTTAGTCAAAGTTGGAGGGACGAGTAGGAGGGACGAAGGGGAAGTGACACTAGGTGGGATAGTAGTGCCTAAATGTAACTATTTTAAGTATCTATGTTCCTCCATGATGATAGGATAATCGATCAAGATGTATCCCATAGATTAGAACAGGATGGCTGAAATGGAAAAGTGCTATACGTGTGTGATGTGATAAGAATATTCCTATTAAAGTAAAGGAAAAGAATTATAGATTGATAGTTAGGTCCATTTTATACAGGAGCGTGTTGGGAAACTAAAGTTCAACTTATTCATAAGATGAATGTGGCATAAATGAGGATGTTAAGGTGAATGTATCGTCATACAGGATTTGATAAGATTAGAAATGAACACGTCCGACAGAAGGTGCATATTGCACTAATTGAAGATAAAATAAGAGAATAGCATTTAAGATGGTTTGGACATGTGCGTAATAAACCCCTAGGCTCCTTGGTTCGAAAATGTGATAGTTTGGTTTTAGAAGATAAAATGAGGGGTAGAGGTAGACTGAGGATTACATAAAGAGAAATAGTATCTAAGGACCTACGTTTATTAGATGTTGATCCAGATCTTGTCTTTGATAGAACTACATAGAGATAGAGAATTCATATAGCCGACCCCATCTAGTATGGAATTAAGGCTTAGTTGTTGTTGTTGTAAAAAAGAGACATTATTTACAAGGGTAACAATGAAGTTGTAGGACTTTCTATTGTTTTACCTCTGACATTGACTATCATGTCCATCACATTCTTCTTAAACATATTGGTATTGATTTCAAAAAGCAAAAAAAATCCCCATTTGTATCAGTAGAACATATCATTTTGAGATCGTTTGGGATTACAAAGTGTACTCTCAGCCGAGAAGCTTCTAGCTTCTAACATTTATATATTTCATCTATGACAAACTCCCATGTAGATATTAGCTCTCAAAAGAAAGCTATATTCATGTGACAACTAAATTCATGTGTATTTGTGCTCTTAATTGAACAAATTTATGAGCTTTAAAGTTATTTTTTTGACATTTTGGTTTAATTGCATGAATGTTGATCCCGGTCTCTTATCTTCTTGCATTAGTATATTATAAAGGTAAAATGGACGTTTTAATACACTAATGTGTGCTCATCTTAATCTTGAAAGGTGAAAAGCATTATTGAGAAAAAGGATGGAAGATAAGAAGCTTTAAGATGAGATTCATCAATTTCATAGATTACAGAGAGTGGGCATCACAATGATAAAGATGAACGTCGTAACACCCATTAGAGAGTATTATTAGAGAGTGAGCATTAGGATACACACATAAGTACTATATAAGCACTCAAATTACTCATTTAGATCATTCTGGAATAAATGGTGAGGTTGTGAGCTAGGGGGTGATTTCAAAGTGATTTCTCAGAGAATTTTGGTGCAATTGATTGGATCTTCAAACTAGAATTAAAGATCTATTTGATTTGGTTTTTGACGCCAGGCAAAATAGCGATTATCCTGCGTGGTAGCTGCAACCTATGGATCGCAAGGAAGAATGCAAGATGACATCCACACAAGAGAGAAACATCTCTCAAATTCAAAAAAAATTCATAAAAATCAAGGCTTGACAAAAACTAACCCACAAGATGGGTTAAATAGCCAAAACTAGCAAATACTTATCTAAAACCTAAACTTATCCAAACTTAAAATTTAAAACAAACAAAATAGTTATCCAAAATCCTAGATAAAATCATATTCAAATCCTATCATTATTTAACAAACTAATTATTATCAAAATTGATTAAAAAAAAATATCTAAAAACAACGTTTTCGAAGGAAAAATATTGGAATTTAGCATCAAACACGGGCCAAATAACTGAATCACATCATCTGGCTCGGATCCTCCTGCATCAGTTACCCCGGTTTGGAAAAAACTCGGCCTAGAGTTTACAACAGCGTCTTCAAAATCCATGAAACAAGCATGGTGTTCGGCTACCTCATTCGGAACATGCCCACAATAACCATTATCAAAATCAAGCACCACCAGACGCCGAGATAACCCTGTAACTTGCCTTTGTAAATCCTTAATCATCACCTCCTAAATGTTACGATAATGTCGTTCGACTTCCTCATTTGGAACCCGCCCATGAAGACAATGATCGGAATA
Organism: Dioscorea zingiberensis; assembly: GCA_026586065.1. Taxonomy (NCBI): domain Eukaryota; kingdom Viridiplantae; phylum Streptophyta; class Magnoliopsida; order Dioscoreales; family Dioscoreaceae; genus Dioscorea; species Dioscorea zingiberensis. Next base: position 10,297,457 of record CM048826.1, on the reverse strand, counting down.
GCGCAACGTTTGACGCCTGGATAACTCTGCAACTTGCCTCTATAGATCCTCGATCATCATATCCTTGATATCACGATCATGGTCCTTGACCTCCTCGTTCGGAACCTGCCCATGACGACCTCGATCTCGACCTCTACTAGCCATTCATTGATGTTGATGAAATCTCATTCCAAAAATATGTTGAGCTCTAGTAGCAACTGACGCCGTGCAGGGTAGCGAATATCCCTCTGGCTAGCTGCAACCCATGGATTGCAAGGAAGAACGAGAGAAGACATCCACACAAGAGAGAAATGTCTCTCAAATTCAAAACAATTTCATAAAAATTTAGGCTTGACAAAAATTGCCCAACAGGACGAGTTAAATAGCCAAAACTAGCAAATACTTATATAAAACCTAAACTTATCCAAACTTCAAATTTAAAACAAAACAAAATAGTTATCCGAAATCATATAGATAAAATCGGATTCAAATCCTATTATGATTTGACAAATTAATTATTACCAAATTAAAGTAGTAAAACTATCTAAAAACAAAGTTTTGAAGGGAAAACATTGGAATTTGGCATCGAAAATGAGTCAAATAACTAAATCACATCATCTAGCTCGAATGCTCCTGCATCAATCACCCTGAGTTGGAAAGAAGTTGACCTCGAATTCAAAACAACGTCTTTAGAATCGCTTGACGTCTTCAAGCTTGATCCAATCTTCTGCTCTTAATTGTCATAGTTGGGTAAGATCTCCTCCTCGTAATCATCATAGATGGGTGAGATCTCCTCCTCATCATCATCATCATAAATGGGCGAGATTTCTTCATAATAATCATAGATGGGTTGGCCACACTCCTTCTGATAGCTACGATCATGGTACTGGACTTCTTCATTCACAACCTGCCCACAACAACTACGATCGAAATCGATTCCCATCCGATGCCTTGATAATTTTGTGACTTGCCTCTACAAATCCTTAATCATCAAACGTCGGGTTAACTCTACAATTTGTCTCTGAAAATCCATAATCATCACCTCTTGCATATCACGATCATGGTACTGGACCTCCTCGTTTGGAACTCGCCCACGACGACCTCGACCATGACCTACACCAGCCATTGAAGCTGATGACTTTCCCAGGAAGACATTGAAGCTCTGGTACCAACTGACGCCGGGCAGGATAGTGATTAACCTGCGAGTGATGGCAACCAGTAGGTTGTCAAGAGAACAAGGAAAGGGAAGATAAAACAGAGAAGAAAATCTATGGAACTTCAAAGAAACTAATACTATTCAAAACTCAGTAATAAAAAATCAACCCACAAGCCGTGTTAAATAGCCAAAACTAGCAAATACTTATCTAAAACCTAAACTTATCCAAACTTAAAATTTAAAACAAACTAAATAGTTATCCGAAATCCTAGATAAAATCGAATTCAAATCCAAGCATGATTTGACAAACTAATTATTTTAAAAAGTGATAAAAAATATCTAAAAACAAAGTTTTAAAGGGAAAACATTGGAACTTAGCATCGGAAACAGACCAAATAACTAAATCACATCATATGGCTCAGATCCTAATACATCAATTTTTGTACCCATATTCTTCTTGTTTGATCATCAATTGTTGTATGGGTTGTATTGTGTATTCTATGATGTATGAGATGATGATCTTAATCTTGGGATAAACTTTAATTCTAGGATTTTGATAGATCTTGACAATGTTATACATTGATTCTACTTTTCTCTTGAATAAATGATATTGGATTGTTTGTATAATCTACTATTTTAATGTTTTCTTAATCGGAATATTAATAGATTATGTTGGATCTCTAGATTAACTTGTCAAAAGGAAGTTAGAATATGCCAAGGATTTGCAATTGGTGTTCAATCATGTGTTGTAGCATGTATCGATTAGTTCGTGGGATAGACATACACTTATGAGTGACCATTGTTATGATTAGGGCTTACACTTCAAGATCCATGAACTTTTTAATTCTCATGTACATATGAAGAGTTGAGATTAATGGGTAGTTTCTCAAGTAGTCTAAAAGGCATTTGAGAATAGGTTAGATCCCTAGACTAGCAATCCAATCCATTTATTCAAGTGAGAAGAGTAGTATATTCATCATACATTGTCAACAGAAGTCTAAACTCTAAATCCATCATTTTTTCGGAGCCTTCATTTTGTTTTTATATTCATTTTATTAGATTCTTTAGTTTCATCTCCTAAGAATTGATAAGTTGGATAACATTAGCTTGATATAATTTGTTACTTATCAAGAATTGATCACAATTCCTCGTGAGATCAATACTTTATTATCATTATATTATTTGTGTGACACATAATTATGTGTATGATATGTTGGTGCTTGTCATTAAAGTAAAATCTTTTAGCAACGGTAGACAACATATTGAACTCTAGAACATGATCTTCCTCCATAAATCGTGCAATAACAAAAAACCGTCTTCATTGATAGCCTGCAAGATCTGTAAGTCATATAAACAAATTAGTGACAAGTATAAACTTCACAAACCCAAGAGGAGGAAAAAACTCACAAAATCCCCCCAGCTCCTCGGGCCCGCAAGTACTCTGTCGCGCGAGCACTGGGGAGTTTTGGTCTTTGGCGAGACGGTGATCGTGGGACTTTTTTGCGGGGCAATGGTCGCACTTCCCACACCTCTATATTCTTCACCATCCAGGGATCCTATGTCCTGCTCCCCCTCCCCTCGCGCTACCGGCGAAAGGGGTTCTTCGGTGGTCATGCAAGTGCCTAGACCTGGCTCGATTCTCCAGGCCTGGAGCCTTCGCTTCTGGACGGAGGTGGCTAGGGGAGTAATGTGCACCTTTTCCTCAGGAGGGATGTCCTCGCATCCCGAGATCCACATGTTAGCTGTCAAATGGGTACCTAGCGGAAGCACGTTGAGATCCGCAGGATTTCCCCTAAGGATGTGACATTTGTACGCTTAGTTTTTACATTTATGTTCCTCCATTTCCGCTGTTTAGAGGCTGCCTCTTTTTCCCTACTTCTTGAACCTCGCCCATTCGCGAAGCCTCTTGAGATGGAAGAAGGCTTTTCCCTCCCGGGAAGGAAGATTTCAGTGGCTAAATCCTTCCCCGGCTAGGTTAGGGACCTCGATTTCTTCTACTGGGAAAGGCATTTTGACGCTCCTCCTCTCTTTTGATACCGAGTCTCTTCCATTTTCAACAGGGCTAATAGTCCTCCTCCGGGGACGCTTGTGGTTTATCTCAAGTGCTTTAGGGTAGGTCTCTGCTTCCCCTTGCGTCCCTTCTTCCTTGAGGTGCTTAACCTTCATAAGGTGTGTTTCTCCCAGCTTCATCCCTATAGTTGGAGGATTCTTTGCTGGTTCGTGATTATTCTCCACCATCGTCTTCTTTCCCATTTTGTTCGCATGTTCCACCTCCTCTTCTTCCTAAAGAGTGTTTCGTCCCTTAGGGAGTGGTTCTGCTTCATCCCTAGGAGGGGTAAGGTTTGGCCTTCACGTTCCCCAAGCTTCAGGAGTGTAGTTCCACATTGTGTTTGTCGCGTGCAGGGGCGATTGTGACGTCCCGACATTATAGAGCACCCCTTACTCAGGATGGGACGGCCCTGTGGTGTCTAAGAATGAAAAATAATGGACCTCCCTACTTCGAGAGTTGGGACCGCAGGACCTGTCACGTCCCTTTTCGAAGTCAGCTCTATGCGCGGTTGGGCTCTATTCCACAGGTAGTCTCCTTTCCCCCAGTGTCTTAAGTGGTGGATTTCACCTTACGAGAATATCGGTCTTTGGCCAGGGATCCCCGTGGTGCAGGATCGCCTTTTTACTATGGTGTGGGGAAGCTAGGACCGGGCTTTTCGGGCGCGCGTGACTCCTCTGGCGGGAGGAGACCTGGCTCTAGTGGAGGGGTCACCGCCGGCTATGGTGAGGACCACGGATTCGCAGGCTTTTCCAGTTGTCCCTAGAAAAAGGAAGTGCTTTAAAAGGATAGCTACCAGATGAACGCTCTGGGCCGCTTCCTAGTCTTCCAAGGAGAAAGAAACATCGCCCGAGGTGGGGAGCTGGAGGCGCCGTAGCGCTTCACCTCCTCCTGTTATGAGGGCTCCCCTACAGGGCACCGCTTCCCTAGGCAATCTCCTCCGGCCTTTTACTGATGCGGACCAGACCGTCGTTCCGGGCCTCTGGCCTGGAGATCTTGCTTATCTTATGGCTTCAACAAGAGCTGAGGTGAGTCCAGTTTTGGGGAGACAGAGTGTAATTTGCTTTGTTTCTAAAATTCGTGGCTGCCTTGTTGTCTAGCTGGTGGCTTTCCTAGCTTTCTTAAGGGCAAGTCGTCATGAGGGAGTGGCACTACGGACACTCCTCCTGTGTCACGAACGAAGGCGGAGTACGCGTGGGTGGCGCCTAGCACTCGCGTGGAGGAGCTGGAGGTCCGGAGCGCTGAATTGGAAACCCGTAATGCCGAGTTAACGCCGAGTTAGCTTTGTCTGTCGACTATCAGAGGAGTCTTGTCATCGACTACAAGGGCATGCGTTCCCAGTTGTAGAAGGAATTTATGGGTGAGATGGCAGCCGTGAAGGAAGATTACAAGTCTCGTGTGGACTCCGTAACTCGGGCCCATGACATGGAATACCGGCAGCTTAGGCAAGTGGCAGATTTCTCCCGGTATAAGGCCGCCTAGGAGTCCCACGTGCAGGGGCTTGAGCAGGCACACTGGAGGTCGGTGGCTGTACTAGTGGAGAAACACGAAGTAGTTCTTTGGAGATCTAGGGATGCTGCGATTGCCGAATACTAGAGCTCCCAAGAATTCATCCACATGAAGGAGGCCATTTTGTGATAAGGGTGTTTCTAACATCCGGAACTCTCGTAAGTTCTACGATCTTCTTAGGTACCGCAGGTCCAAGGATATCTCCCGGTTCATCGACTCTTTGTCTTTCCATTCCCTTCTGGACGAGGAGGCCTTAGCGTGCGTGTCAAGGAGGTTTCAAGTCTTCCAACTTCTACATAGCCGCCGGCCCTAGGGGCGCCACTTCCTTGATCTTTAAGGAAGTCTTGAGGCTGTTTCCCGACTTAGGGCGACGAGATCTAGCCGGAGGTGCATGGTTCAAAAAGGTATTCTTCGAGATCTGCTAGCCACGGGCCCCCGCGAGCCCCTTCTTCCAGCGCTGGGTTTGATCAGCATTCATGTGACACTTCACCCTTGTAGTTATTTTGTCGTCGTGGCCTAACTTTTGTAATAAAAAGCAGGTCTTTGCCCTTAGTTCCTTGTCAGGCAGGGCTTTTCCCTTCCCTCTCTTACCATTCATACCCTGGCGAGCGTCGCTTCACAGGGATCAAACCCTTGTTTCTGTTTTTGGGAGTGGATGGTGTGGCTCCCGAGGGTGTTTTTTGCCAACCACCCCCAATGATGACTCCGGCGATAATAGTTTTCAAGGCGTCAGTCTCGAGGGGTCACGCATGTTTTCCTACACCCTTGCCCCTGTTATAAAGGCAAGCGTTGGGGTGTCCACAGACGCGTTCCTCATCTTTCCTCAGCATGGACGCCCCATGACAAAGAGAAATGGCCAGGAAGCGTCATGCTGAGGAGATACTTCCCAATGCTACAGCAATTTCTTCCTACCCATCCGACACTCCTTCTGCTGCCCCCCAGGGGGTGGCCCGCAAGAGCCTCTCCCCCATATCCTGAGCGAGGTGGGGACATCAGATGGTGGGATGGACCCACTTAGCGATTCCTCTTGTGCTACCAAGGAACTACTCTACCTTGCGCGGGGCCCTGTACTTGAGCAGATAGGATGCTTGTAACACCCTTTATAAAAATATCTGATAGAGTCAACGATTGAAGCAAGATCCCAATTCAAGAGAAATTCATGAAGAAATGCCACGAATTTTTACAAATAAATGATAAAAATTTCAAAAATAATTATTGAGGTTAATGAGCCAATAAAAGAAATTAAAAACTTTTAATTTCTTAATAAATAAAATCAGGACAAAATAGGATTGAATTTGGTCCATGATGGGCCAGGCCTAATATCTTTGGAATAGTAAGGAGGAAATGATAATGTAAACCCAATTAAGTATTATTAAATTGTTGCTTAAAATTAAAATTTAATCGAGTTTAGTAAAAAAGAGGCAAATGATTGGGGTGGACTATTAATTAGGTCCGGAATTCTGGATCTGGTCGGCGTAATTATTCACCCATGACTTTATAGCAAAAGAATAAACTAATGTTTTATCATTATCCAGATCCGGATTTCCCGAATCTAGGTCAAGTAAAAGTCGGGTAAAGTGGATCTGGTTTGGAGACGAGGACGGACCATATTAATGGGTTTGTGAGCCATTGACTCCATAGTATAATGATAAGATTCAAATAAGTCATTTGGTTTTAGTGGAGTGATAATAGAGGAGATAAGGTTGATTAGAGGGAAGCTTGTGACATAAAGTTAGATGATAATATATTATATGATTTAATAAAGGATGGTGGACTTGCTTGGAGGAAAATAAAATCCTCATCTCTTTCTCTCAATCTTCTCATCCACGAGGTCCACTTTCCCCTTTTTCTCCATCTTCCCTTCTCCAATGGGATCCAAGAGATCCCGGCCAAATTGGGCCCCCTCCACCTCAGCAAAGCTCCTGCAGGCTCCCCTGAGCATTTTCCTACCATCCTTGACGCGCGTGCGCATCTTAGCCGCCAGCCATGCCTACCCGCGAGCAAGGCCGCAGCACTCATTTCGGCGTCGTCCCTCTGTCCACGCCGGCTTCGTCACGATGTGCCCTGCCCATATCCGTGCCGCCCTTCCTTCCTCCGCCCGCGGCCAACGCCCGGCCACCACCTACAGCTCCGCCCAATGATCCTTCCGGTCTGTTCCACCCCTGTGTGCAACCCAGGCCGGCCGCCTCTTCTCTCCCCGGCGAGCTCCATTAGACTCCAGTGAGCCAGCGCCCCCTTGCTGTTTGTCCCTCTCTGTTCTCTATTCCGATGAGCGGCTACAACGAACTGAACACCGATGAGGTTTCCCCATGTTATGGAGATATTTGGTAAAACACATGTCACCTACCTAAATGGCCACTTGTCTCATGCACAGGGCCACGTCCCTCTGGCCACGTGGAAATATCACCAAGTATTCTAGTGAAATTCCGTTAGGCAAATAAGAATGAGGGTTCAGCATACAAACAAATCCATCGGAATTGTAGCAACCTTTTTATCCAGAAACTGTCTCATAAGGGGCTCATAGCCACCTAGGGAAGAAAATATCTAACGCCTCTATAGTAAGTAAATCTTATCCACTTGCCTCTACAGTGGGCAGATATTTTCTACTTACCTACATAGTACCTACACACAGTAGGCACACTAGGCAGATATTTTCTTACCTCCTCATGAGATATTTTCTTTCCGCCTCAAGAGATATTTACTCATCGCCTTACTCACCGCCTCTCCCACCGCTTTTCAGGAAATTTTCCTAAACCGTCTTTAATTTGCTATAAAAAAAAGAACAATGATAGAAGAAAGGGATCCGAAAAAAAATCACTAACCTATTTCTAAGACTTTCTTCTCGCAAGTTTACTGACTTAAGCATCGGAGTTAAATCTGGGCGGAAAGTCCCAATTCCGATCACTTCCCTCTCCCTTTTACAGATTTATCCCAAAGTAAAGAGCGGACAATTCCGATCGGCATTCCGGAGCATCCCCTGTTCAGAATCTAAAGTAAGCGTCCACATCAATTATAAATTTCAACCATTTGTCAAAGGCTGAGACCAGATCACGAGGCAACAGTAACCAAAACGTGAGGTTGACAAGTTTTTGGCATCAACAGTTTGGCGCCTTCTGTGGGGACCCTTACAAAAAGCTAAATGATTACTACCAGAAGATCTAAACGAATTCAAGAACAAGAACAAGGAGCGCCTAGTAATACCGAAATACCAGGTGAAATCCGGAGAGATGGGGAGATTCCGTCGGAAAATCCACCCATCTTACCTCCGTTGGAAAGTCCACCCATCTTACTTCCATCGGAAAATCGAGCCATTTTATCTCAAGAACCCATCCCAGAATTTTATCTCAACATGTAGCAACAATTAGAGCAGTTGGCTCAAGCCGTTCACACTTTGGCCCATTCACACTGTGCCGACAGCCCCATTAGCCAATTCCGAAAGTAGAGGGAGGACAAGGACCCTCACCCGTGAAGAAAGAAGAGAGAGAACCGCCTTCTCTGCTAGTTCGGAACCTCCCTCCGTTCGACGTCGAGAGCAAGCCGCCACAAGAACAGAACGAAATACCTGAACAGAACGGAATAGTCCGTCTATTCCAGCTGTTGACAGAAGAACACAGCGAAAGGGCCCCTCTCGTGAAAACCAAAAATCCAAACGGCATGTTCTCCACATTTGTTCTCCTTTTATCAAGGAAATATTGGAGGAGCAAGTTCCTGATAGTTTCCAACCACCTGCTATGACTGCATATGAGGGCAAGACTGATCCATCCCGTCACTTGAAGTCTTTCCAATCGAAGATGCTGCTTTCTGGAATCACTGATGCTCGTATGTGCCGAGCTTTCCCCGCTACTCTAGAGGGAAAAGCGCAAGACTGGTTTGTTGATCTTCCATCTGGCACAATTTCTTCATTTCAAATTTTAGCAGACTACTTTCTAGCTTATTTTACTAATTATTCAAAGCAAAAGAAAACCCCGTCGACCCTTCTGCGCGTTAAGCAACGAAGGGGTGAAACGCTCCAAGCCTACTTAAATCGTTTCATAGATGAAGCAGCAAATGTTGCGAACCTTATTCAGCGAATGGCTGTAACCATCCTGATGGAGGGTTTGCTAGAATCCCCTTTCCGTTTTTCCCTCACTTTGGATCCACCAAAAACCATTCGTGCCCTCGTGATCCACGTCCAAAAGTACATCAATTCTGATGAGATTTATACGAGTTGGGAGGAAGAGGCTCGACGCATCCCTACGGAAATCCAGAAAAGAAAAGCCCATCAGAGCGTCAACAGAAAGCCTACGGAAATCCGAAAGGAAGGAGGATCACGTAAGGATCATAAGAGTGAACATAGAGGTCTAGAATCTTCAACACGCCCTCAGCGACACATGTTGCAGCCCAGAGAACCTTCAAGAGAAGGGAAAATAGTCAGATATGATCACCATACCCCGCTAAACCAAACCAGAAGCCATATCCTTATGCAAATCCAGGATCAAAAAATCTTGACATGGCCAGAACCTGCAAGGAATCCCGAAAGACAAAAGAATAGTAAGAGATATTGCAAGTTTCATCAAGCTAGAGGACATGATACGGAAAAGTGTACTCATTTGATGAATGCCATAGAAGATGTTGTTAGAAGGGGACAACTGGAGCAATACATCAACATTGATGTCCAAGAGAAACCTGAAACTTCACAGCCTGAAGGAGGAAAAGGAGAGATGGTCGGATTTATCAGTCGTGGTCCTGAGTGTGGTGGTGAAAGTTTCGCTTCTCGAAAAAGTTATGCCCGAATGGTAGGAGTTGCACAAGAAACGGAAGTGCCACTAAGAAGGTCTCGGCCTATGGCTCCTGTCATTTTCTATGATAATGATGTCAGCAGGGTTCGCCACCCTCATGACGACGCCTTAGTTATTGCCATCATAGTCTCCAGCTTCCAAATGAAATAAGTCCTGATAGACAACGGAAGTTCAGTAGATATTCTCTTTTAGAGCGCCTTCAAAAAAATGAGGTATGATGCAGACAACTTACTCCCCGTAAAATCATCCTAAGTAGGGTTTTTCGGAGGAGTGATACAACCAGAAGGAATGATCTCCTTACCAATTACGGTAGGGAATTCGCCAAGATCATCAACCGTGACAACAAATTTCCTAGTTGTACGATGTGCGTCAAGTTACAACGTGATTCTTGGTAGGCCAACCCTCAACGCCTTAAAAGCAATATTCTCTACTTATCATCTTCTCCTCAAATTTCTGACCGAGAATGGCAGTGGAGAAGTAAGAGGGGATCAACCCTTTAATGGTTGAGATGTAACATTGCTATTCTCGGTCGGAAATTTGAGGATCAACCCTTAAAGGAAAAACTCAAAACAAAGGTAAAACAAAAGTTTCAGAAGCCATGTTGCTCAACAGAATAGCAGAACAGGAAGATAAGGAACTCCGACCTATACCAGTTGAAGAATTGCTTATAGTTCCTCTAGACGCAACTAGCGTGGAGCGTACTGTGCGGATTGGTGCGGATCTGACAGCAGCACAGCAAGGAAACCTCATGGTGATACTAAAGGCCAATTCTGATCTCTTCGCCTGGTCTTCAGAGGATATGCCAGGGGTAAAACGTGACGCCATTGAACACCGCCTTAGCATAGATCAGTTGTTCAAACCTGTCAAGCAGAAAAGGAGGAATTCCGCCGTAAAGGCGTAAGGTCACAAGAAGAGGTATCAACCCTTTTGAAGGCAGGATTTATCCGAGAGGTGAATTATCCGGACTGGTTGGCTAATGTGGTTCTGGTTAAAAAGCCGTCCGGAAAATGGAGAATATGCGTGGATTTCACCGATCTAAACAAAGCTTGTCCGAAAGATTCGTTTCCCCTGCCTTCAATTGATGACTTAGTTGACTCCACGGCAAGGCATGAGATGCTAAGTTTCTTGGATGCCTTCTCCGGCTACAATCAAATCCGAATGGCCAAAGACGATGAAGAAAAAATGTCCTTCATTACTAGCAAGGGAACTTACTGCTATAAGGTGATGCCATTTGGTCTAAAGAATGCCGGAGCCACTTTCCAGAGGCTCATAAACACAGTCTTTAAGGAGCAAATTGGCAGAAATGTCGAAGCATATGTGGATGACATCTTGGTAAAGAGTCGAAAAACCGACGAGCATCTGTCGGATTTACAAGAGGCTTTTCAGTCGCTTCGGACTTACAGTATGCGCCTAAATCCAAACAAATGTGCCTTTGGTGTCCGATCAGGAAAATTTCTAGGATTTATATTGGCCCAAAGAGGAATAGAGGCAAATCCAGAAAAGATCAAAGCCATTCTTGACATGAGGGCACCCAAAAATCTTCAAGAAATACAACGGCTTAATGGACGCCTAGCAGCTCTCGGAAGATTTATCTCTAAAGCCGGAGAGAAAAATCTCCCACTCTTCCAAGCCTTGCGTAAAGCGCCAAAAATGGAGTGGACAGAAGCGTGCGAAAAAGCCTTCCAGGGACTTAAAGATTATCTCCGATCGCCTCAGTTGTTAGCCAAGCCATAAGTAGGAGAAGAACTTTATATCTACTTAGCCGCTGCTCCTCGAGCGGTCAGCGCAATGCTGTTAAGAGAAGATAAGGGAATTCAGAGGCCTGTTTATTATACAAGTAAGATCCTTAGCGACGCTGAGTCAAGGTATCTACCACTCAAAAAGCTAGCTTTCGCCCTTATCACATCCGCACGAAGATTGAGGCCTTATTTTCAAGCTCACAAGGTTACGGTATTGACTGACCAGCCTCTAAAGCAAGTTCTTCATAAACCTGAAAATTTCCGGACGCCTAGCCAAGTGGGTAAAAGAATTGGGTGAGTTTGATCTCACTTATAAGCCGCGAACAGCAATCAAGGCTCAAGTACTAGCAGATTTCATCTCGGAATTAACCATTCCCATGAATGAAGATACAATCCTGTCACAAGATCCAGAGGAGAGCTCTAAACCATGGTCTCTATATGTCGATGGATCAGCAACAGAAGAAAAGTCAGAGGCAGGTTTCGTCCTTTATGCTCCCTCTAAGTGGAAAATTTCAACAGTTCTTAAGTTCCAATTTTGAGCGACTAACAACGAGGCCAAATATGAAGCCCTCATCGCAAGATTGCATATGGCCCGGGGGCTCGGAATTCAACATCTGCATGTATATTCCGACTCACAACTAGTTGTTGGCCATACACCGGGCAGTTTTGAAGCAAAGGAGGAGAATATGATCAAGTACCAGGCAGTAGTAAAGAGAATAGTTCCATGCTTCCCTCATTTCCAGATTAAAAAAATCTATCGAGCACAAAATGAAGAGGCAGACGCTTTATCTAAGAAAGCCACTGCACCTAATGGAGATAGAGAACCCTCTTTCAACCTACAGTACCTTCCAGCAAAAACTATTGAAGGGCTGGTAGGAGAGGTACAAAGTACAGAAGAAGAGCCATGTTGGATTGATCCCATCAGAAACTACCTACAAGGTGGACCTGCACCATCCAACAAGGCAGAAGCCAGACGGATTTCTTACAAAGCCACCCAATACAGTATGATTGGCGAACACCTATACAAGCGGTCCTACACGCAACCCTTCTTGAGATGCTTACGTCCCACAGAAGCCAACTACGTCCTTCAAGAAATTCATGAAGGCATCGGAGCAGATCATATAGGAGGCAAGGCCTTGAGTTACAAAGTCCTGCGACAAGGCTACTATTGGCCAACATTAACTCAAGATGCGGTGGCGTTCGCTCGAAAATGTGATGCCTGCCAACGGCATTCCAAGATCCAAAGACGACCGCCAACAATGCTTACGCCAATTATCAGTCCTCGACCATTTGCAGTTTGGGGAATTGATCTTCTGGGGCCATTTCCTACTTCAACTCGACAAATGAAATTTTTGATAGTTGCTATCGATTATTTCACTAAATGGGTAGAATTTGAGCCCTTGGCCAGGATCACGGAGAAGGCTTGTCAAGGATTCTTATGGCGAACGGTTATCTGTCGGTTCGGAATTCCGGTCGCCTTCATCTCTGATAATGGGTGACAATTTGATAACAAGGCTTTCAAAAGCTTTTGTTTCGAGCTCGGAATTGAGTCCAGATTAACTTCTGTAACACATCCTCAAGCCAACGGCCAAGTAGAAGTGACAAATCGCACTAAAACCCGAGTGTCCAAAAATGGAACTAATTGGGTTGAGGAAATTCCGAGCGCTCTCTGGGCTTACCGAACAACTACAAGAACCCCCACAGGGGAAACTCCATTCTCTCTTACTTATGGGGCGTATAGCCATCCTCAAGCGAAATAGGAATGCCTACCTTACAGACGCAACAAACTTTCTCATTAGAAGAAAATGAGAAGAATCTTCGAGCGGAACTTGATCTACTTGAAGAGCGAAGAGAAGCTGCAGAAACAAAGACAGCAATCTATCGCCAAAGGGTAAAAAGGTTCTACGACACAAGGGTAAAACGAGTCTTCTTCCAAATCGGTGATCTGGTCTTAAGAGAAAATGAGTTCCAGGGAAACAAAAGCCGAACGGGGAAGCTAACTCCTAACTCGGAAGGCCCTTACGTCATACAGAAGATTGTCCGAGCGGGTACTTATTATCTGGTCAATATGGAGGGGAAGGCGCTCAAGCGCCCATTTCATGTTGAACACTTGCGACGCTACTATCAATGAATTTTGTAGCAGTCTTCTAAATATTTCATGAAATAAAACTTCAAGTTCTATTTAGAAATTCTCAATGAAGATGAGGTGAAAATCCCATCCCACGAAGATGAGGTGAAAATCCCATCCCACAAAGATGACGCGAAAATCCCATCCCTAAAAGATGAGGCGAAAAAAATTATCCTACAAGGATAAGAAACAACTCTCATCCAGCAACAAGGGGCAAAAATCCCGATCGAAAGATGAGGCAACAATCTCATTCACAAGGACAAGGATTTTATTCAGCAAAGTAAAGTCCCACGATTGGGCCAAGGAGAGAAGAACGCCAAAAAGAAGGACTTGGCGAAGGATTTCTAAAAAAAACATGACTCGGAAATAAATCTTCACCAAATAAATGTTTACGTTTCATTCATATAAGTGGAAGTTACATTCAAAATGTTGAAATCTTCACAAAAACATTTCATAAAAAATCCCTAAGAACTAGGGCCCTCCTGGCATTAAGCGGCTTCTGAGGAAGGTTGAGTTGGAAATTCAGCTGAGACTGGAGCAGGGGCAGGGGCCTCTGGAGTCTTTATAATCTGCTGCTCCTTTAGCTCCGTAAATTTCTTTAAGACTCCAGCAAGCCCCATAGACAAAACTTCCGTAGGAGGAATATGGTGGCCCACTTGTTGTACTAATGAATATATGCGTGTGGCCCCATCCTTCGCTCGTGCCCTAAGCCGAGTGACCTCCTTCTCCAACTTTTTCGCTCGCTCTCTTAAGTCTTTCATTTCTTGCGAGTTGGATTTAGGAGCTTTTTTTTGGGAAGCTAGATCTTCCTTCAGCATATCACGCTCCCCTTTTACTTCCTCCAGCTTAGTCTGGATGGCGGTAAGCTCAGCAACCTTCAACTTCAACTCCCACCGAGCTTCAGCTCGCTCACCTTGAGCGGATTTAAGCTCCTCTTTCAAACCGCTAGATTCGTCTTGTAGTGCCTTGATGTTCCCCTCAGCGGTACGAAGAGAGCCCTCGGAATTAACCAGCTTGGCTGTTACATCATTCTTCTCTTTCTCCATGGCGGCCAACTGTCGAAGCAGCTTTACCTTTTCTTGCTCACAGGCGTGGATAGCGGCAATCCGTCCCTTCTCCTTTTCCGCTAATGCTGCCACCCTAGAACTTAGTTGGGCGATCTCCGCCCTACTGGCCTCCATCTTTGTCAAGTCTTCTTGACAAAGATTGCCGACTCGGTCCGCCCATTGAGCAGTCTATAGAAATAAAAAAGAATTATAGGCAGTGATAATGAACAAAGGGATAAAAGGAGTACAAGTATAGGTGTTACCATCATGGCCGAGTGGAAAAGTTGACGTGTAGCCTCTTCCCTTCCAGCCTCACGAAGTTTAATCGAGAGTTGTTCGGGCCTCATGGCCATCAAAACATTCTTCACAGACGCGGCATCCCGAAAAGGGATCTCTTCGGAAGGCAACTCCTTCCTTTGAGTCGTCGGTCCTTTGAGGACCAAGCTGCTTCCCTTAGTTTATTCAGGAGAACCGCTTCTCCTGCCTCCACCTACAAAACAAACCTAAGTCAAAAATCCTTGGTAGAACAATAGATAACTCTAAAAAGTAGACTCTCACCTCCCTAAGGAGGATATCCTCTGGCCAACTAGAAGAGGGGCCCTCGGAAATTGGCATTAAGGCCAGGCGAACCTCTTGTTGAGGAGAATTCGCCTGTTCTCCTGTAATTCAGGGACCCGATGCGTCCTCAGAATTCTTTCTCTTCGTCCTCCTCTCTTGGGAGGACCCTACAGCAGGATCGCCTTTAACCCCCTTCTTCAGAGAGGCGACGTCCTTTCTCTTCCTTTTCTTTTTCTCCTCCTTAGAAGTCTCAACACCTTTGCTGGATGTTACTTCTTTCTTCTTCCGCCCACGAGGCAAGGGCGGATGAACCTCACCTTCGAAAGAGGCCAAGATGCCCCTAGCGAGATCCAAATCCTCATGCTCCATCGGATTTCCTGCAAGGATAAATTTCGAAGCATGTTAGATATCACGACTCAAACCTAAACTAAGTTAGATGCACAAATAAATCCTACCGGTAGCTATTATTAAACGACACCTAAGGAGATTTTCTTGGTCAAGAAGGCATCCATATAAACCTTGGACATCCCCGTCATTGACTTAAAGAGAACCTCCTCTTCTTTTGTCATCTCCTCACAAGCAATATCCGTGCGGAGAACCTCCCACTTAGTTCGGACATCCCACTCGGATTTACTTCTGACAAAGAAGAATTTACTCTTCCATCGCTTACTGGAAGTAGGGACTTTACCTAAAAACTTCCTACCGGGACGAGCCGAGAAGTAGTACCAATCGGCATTAGACTCTAAACATAGACTAAACAACATACGAAACCAACGGACAGTCGGATTTACCCCATAGTTCTTAAACACAATAACAAAACCGTTGAGCAATCTCCCGAATTGAGTTAATCATGAAGGACACAAACGATATTCTTCCAGAATTGCCTTAGCAAAGTTTGAAAAAGGAATTCTAAGACTACCCAACAGCGCATCTTGGTAGATGGCTATCTCCCCCTCCCTAGGAGAACTCGCCCTCTCCCCAGAACATGGAACCCTAACCTCAAACAAAGAGAGATCCATTTCATATTTCTCTACCAAACTGTTAACACCCTTCTGCCCAAGGAGGCTTATGAAGGTGTTAGACCCCTTACCCATTGCTCTAGAAGCGGGATGAATCCTCAAACCCTGGACCAGAACATCCTCAGACCCACCAGAAATCGCGATAGAAGCCATAGGTTCAGATGGAAAGGGGATCGAAAGTGGTTGAGAAGTAGCAGGTTCATGAGATTCACGAGAAGAACTAGAGGAAGAGGAGGCGCTAGAGTCGCTAGCCATTACCTTAGAAGAAAAAGAGATGAAAAAACACAGAAAACAGAGCTCGCCGGAGAAGAAAAAATTTTGAGAAGAAGATACTATTCGATTTTCAGGATAAACCTTCTCCGCCTTTACAGCTTATATGTAAAGGAGAGATGAACCCCTGACCGTTGGATCCCCGAGTACATCCCGATAGAACCGTTGAACCAAAGGTCCTCAAATTCGGACCGTTCAAATAACCATCATTATTTCTCCTTAAACGATTCAAAATTCCATCTACGTCAGCATACCAAACGCCGCCTGACAAGCATAGGTAGCCGCTCCCATCATAATGTTGACAACGCGCACGCCACGCACGTCGCGCCACCTTCGCCCTTTAACGCGAAACAGTATGAGAAACACGTGTCTTCTCAGGGAACAATAGGCACTGTACAATGTAAAAAATAGAGCCAACACCATGAAAGACAAAACACATATCCCAACATAGGATCACCAGCGATTATTTCTTGAAGATATCAAAGAATTTATAAGCAAAACGACAAACTTTATTTATTCATGTTACAAAGATAGTTTCAAACCAAAACAAACAAACAAACAACACAACAAGCCCTAGCAAATATTATTTTCCGTCGGACTTCCCTAGTCAACAGTCTACGGATCCATCCGAGGACTCGCTCGGATAAGATTTGGAGGAGATGCACGGACTTCCACAACCGTCGCTGTCCTCGTCATCGCTAGGAAACCCCGGCAAAGCACGTGGGCGAAGATTGGGGTCCACTTCTTTGCGGCATGAATCGCTTCCGAATATTTCAACTTCGAAACGCATGCCCCCTGCATAAGTAAAAACTAAAAGATCCCCGCCTCAACATCATGATCAACATGAAAGATTTCCCAGCCCTCCTCAAAACAGATCTCCCATAAATCTGTGTCAACAGCCAAAAGAGACTGTCATACGCAGCCGTTCGGACCTATCAAATGAACGACTCCAGTCCTCAAGCCCTCTAGATGCTCATAAATAGAGGTTGGAATTCGCAAACGATGAGAAGACTGAGTGAAAGAGAAGAATTTGAAAAAGGACAAACGCTGAGCCATTATACAAAGATACAAAGATAAACAGAATGAATAAAAATACTACCCATACAAGCTCCTTAAATAGAGAAACCTATTGACACTGTAGGCGAAAATTCCGGAGAAAGATCTACCTCGATTCAACACAACGAAAAGACAACAAAGCAAGTGTCAGTCACCTATTAAAAGCACGTGCGCCTTATCATCCTAGAGACAAAATCTACACCCACATAGACATACCAACTAAGGAAGATACTTGTTCTCGAACTAAGCGAAGAATACGCTTAGCTTACTCCTCACTCAGATTTTTCGAACAAGTACTCCTTGGAGGGGACTACTGTTACGGAGATAATTGGTAAAACACGTGTCACCTACCTAAATGGCCACTTGTCTCACGCACAGGGCCACATCCCTCTGGCCACGTGGAAATATCACCAAGTATTCCAGCGAAATTCCGTTCGACAAATAAGAATGAAGGTTCAACCTACAAACAAATCCATCGGAATTGTAGCAACCTTTTTATCCAGAAACTGTCTCATAAGGGGCTCATAGCTACCTAGGGAAGAAAATATCTAACGCCTCTATAGTAAGTAGATCTTATCCACTTGCCTCTACAATGGGCAGATATTTTCTACTTACCTACATAGTACCTACACACAGTAGGCACACTAGGCAGATATTTTCTTACCGCCTCATGAGATATTTTCTTACCGCCTCAGGAGATATTTACTCACCGCCTTACTCACCGCCTCTCCCACCACCTTTCAGGAAATTTTCCTAAACCGTCTTTAATTTGCTATAAAAGAAGAACAATGATAGAAGAAAGGGATCCGAAAAAAATCACTAACCTATGTCTAAGACTTTCTTCTCACAAGTTTTCTGACTTAAGCATCGGAGTTAAATCCGGGCGGAAAGGCCCAATTCCGATCATTTCCCTCTCCCTTTTACAGATTTATCCCAAAGTAAAGAGCGGACAATTCCGATCGGCATTCCGGAGCATCCCCTACTCAGAATCTAAAGAAAGCGTCCACATCAATTATAAATTTCAACCATTTGTCAAAGGCTGAGACCAGATCACGAGGCAACAGTAACCAAAACGTGAGGTGGACCAGTTTTTGGCATCAACACCCCCTTAGACTGCCAGCAGTCCCGACGAGTAGATCCAAGCCTTTTTCCCCTTCCCTCCGTTTGATCATCGGTTTTTGTCAATATTTTTTATTATAGATCAAGTAGCAAGGATCATGGAATTGGAAGAGATTAGTAGGGGATTTAACGGGCTTGGGTCATTCTGTAGGTACTCTAATATGTGGTGATTTAACCGCAACCCTAATATGTGGTGAAATGAACACTATGATGAATGTTTGAATGTATATTTAAGTATAAAAGGTTGCATGAGTTATATGAAAGAATTAGACTTGTAATGGTGAGTGTATGTATAATTTTGGTACCCTAAAAACAAAGGAGATGCTGCCAAAATTTTGTCAAAAATTACATGCTTAATTCTCCATAATATATGTGGCATTTAATTGTATTAAGAAAGAATGTTAGAGTTCTTAAATTTATACTAAGGAAGAAGATGCTTACATCTCCTAATTTGTGAAGTTTTCGTATTTTTCATGCTCCTTAGAAACATGAAATGCATGTTAAGTGAAAGCATGCTCTAGTTAACTTAATGTTGTTACTATACTCTTTCGAGTCTAAGTTAGAGTATAAGATAAGAATATGATTTTCGTATTCATTAATTTTCCTATTTCGATTATTAGGAAAAGGAAAAGGCAAGGTCAAGGCTGCAGCTGCCAAAGGACTAAGCCAACTTTAGAGTTTATTAGACTCAGGTGAGGAACACAACTTTACATATCTTTTATTTCTACTGAGTTTTCATCTTAGTGATTTATTTGAAATGAAAGGCATGAGTTTTTTATTTATTATAAAATGCCTTGAGTGTTACAAGCATGTCTTTATTAATAGACTTCTGGATTTAAAACATGTTTTAGAAAATGCCTGCAAAAAGCACTTAAATATATCTGAAATAGAAAATGAGATGTTGATAGAGATATTGATGCACTGCACCGTACTCACATACTTGCTTACAACAGTGGTTGCTCTATGACAAAGCCATATAGTACAGTACTAGGTAAGGAAGGGGTTGATTTTATAAACTCTGATTTTGTACCAAACTATATGTTTTCAAAACTTTCTGTTTTCAAGAAATAAAACCCCTTTTTCCATACCCGTAGGGTGCCTAGTGCACGTATAAATATTATAGTTCGACAGTAGTTGATTGGTCCTACCGTGAGGCTATCAAGTATTGATTTGACGATCCATTCATTTCCACTCTAGTTCTGTGGTATCGAAGTAGAGGTATAGGTGACATTAATATTATTGATTATATGATCTGAGTTCACATATTGTCTACTTCCCGGTTGTTGATTGGTCCAACCGTGGTGGTTACTGGCTTTGATTTGTAACCCCGGATGATTATGGAAATCATTCCCGGTACCAAGGATAAAGTTATTAAAGAAATCTGTATGTGCATTTTACTTGGGTTTTCTATTATGTTTGCATGATCCAATTCGATTGAAGATAATGCATTGACCAACATTTATATGAGTTGCATCTATCTTTAGATTTCATATTTATTCAGTATATATATATATATATATATATATTATTCGAGATTATTGCATGCCGATGTTGCACAAGTAGGTTTATACCTGACAGTGATGTTCATACGTCACTGAGCTCCTATTGCTCACCCTCTTTTTGTGTGAAATTTTGCAGGTAGTAGACAGGTACTTGATCACCTGTCTACTCTTAGTTGGCTCTAACAATCCAGTTATTTATGTTGTTATTTGGTTTGGAATGTTTGATTCTAGGAGAGTTATAAACTCCTATGTATACTTGTGTTGTATGACATTAAGATTTGTACGGTTGTTATATATTGACATTAAGTTATCTATGATATTAGTGTCTGTTTATGATTAATTTATTGGATTATACAGCCTTAGACTCGGGGTACACCCCCTGACCTAGCTGGTGTGATACTTGTCCCCTAATTTGAGATGGGTGTTACAATGCTTGAGCTAAGGGGACCTTGCCTCGCGGCTAAGTCTTATCGGGGTTGAGGTATGTGCACCCTTCTTCTCCCTTTTCTCACCCCTCCCTCCCTTCTCTGACCCTGCTTTGGGCGTCAGGCGTAGGTTGCCGCCTCTATTAGCGTCGCACAGGGCCACCTTCATGAGATGTCAGAGCTGGGCAGGTTCAAGGCGTGCCCTAGGTTGCAGGCAGTTCTTTTGATTAGGGCCGAGATCGGGCTTTTGGAGGCTCGGGTTGACCTGGCCAGGAAGGAGCATGCCCTGCAATTTCTGGAGGAATCACTCGTCCGGAAGTTAGGGAGAAAGCTGGCGTCATTACCCAATTGACCTTGGCTCGTACAGTGGCCCTATGAGCCCGATCCGATTCGGATCTGGTATAGAGGAAGTGGGCAGCGGCCTTGGAGGAGGCTCGCTAGCGAGCGATAGCAAACTATAAGGAGTCTGTGGAATACCAGCTTCATCTCAAAGAGGTGGCGGGTCATGTCGTGCGCACATACCAGTCTTCTGTCGTGGCTCATGAGGCGCGAGTCAAAGCGGCCCGGGCGGAGGAAGGCTTCCAGGCATGTTTGGAGGTTATGCGCAAACACCCTGAGGTGGATCTTTTCTCGCTGGATTTGAGAGCCGCCTTGCGTCTGCTAGCCCCTCTACCTCCCTAACTATGTAACCCTTTCATGCATTGCTATCGCTAGGGGTTTTTCTTCCTTTTATAAATAAGAGAGTTCTGGACGTAAGGACTTACTTGTGTTGTTGTTTACCGTTTTCCCTTAATTCCCAGTGGTTTTTCCCTTTGTGGGTCCGTGTTCTTGTGGACTCTCTAGGGTTTCCTTTTTCTGCATCCGGGGAGCGTGCTACCAACAACCACCTTTCACTGAGTTCAGTCAGTCATAGTTGAAGCAAGAAAACAAGGGCGAGCTGACGTGAGTCCTAGCCAGTCCCCAAGAAGAGAAGTTTGACTGGGACTTCGACCCCGAAGAGGAGCCGATGGGGGGTTCGGCCATGAGAAGGGTGCGACTTTGTAGTACTTGTTGTGCCCGGCACTGAGGAGGAACCATTGGAGGGTCCGGCCTTGAGAAGGGCGCGACCTGGTAGCACTTGTGCCCATCCTTGAGGAGGAACCGTTGAAGGGTCTGACCCTAAGAAGGGTTTTTAGCCAACATGCGGTGCTCGTCCCTAAGAAGGGACTTTAGCGAGCATGCGCTGATTGGTCACCCAAAGAACAAAGTGAGTTGTAGGCAAAAAAAGTCTCCTTTTTACTTTGAAGGAAAACTTCACTACAAGGGACAATCTATTTTAGGGGAAATTAAGATAGAGGGGGCTACTCCCCAAGGTTGATCTGGCCACTGCTCAGGCTGCGTTCTCTTGTGTTGGACCTCAGGCCAAGCTGTACTCCGAGTGGTTCCCCGTAGTGGTACCCGAGTCCCCAACAGGCTGTGGGTCCAAGTTCTTGGGCAGGGAGGCAACATAACACTGCCCGGCTAACCGCTGGTTCCCCCGCAGTTTGCTGCAACCTTGTTCGGTGGGGAACTTCATGACGAGATACTAGGTGGAGACTACAGCTTGCAGCGCATTGAGGAACGACCTGCCGAGGATCACGTTATAGCTTAAGGGGTATTTTACCACCAGGAACTTTATGATAGCCTCCAATTGGCGGGGCAAGTGCCCACCTTTAACCTGAGGTTGATGATTCCCTCTAGGCTGATGGCTCCCCCGTTGAATCCTACTAGGGGCAACTTAGCCGACTATAGGAGTTCTGTGTCAAGTCCAAGTTTCATGAAAACATCCCAGAAGAGGATGTCCGCTGAGCTTCCACTCTTCACCAGGACTCGGTGAACCTTATAGTTGGCGACATTGACGGTAACCACCAAAGCATCATCGTGAGGGTGATGGACCCCCTTTAGGTCCTATTAGGAGTGGATGATGTGGATCTCACTCTTGGCCCTCTTCCCCGAAGGGGTGGGCTAGGCTCCTATCTGGGCATAGTTCTACGAGCTGGACCACTTTCTCCACCGTACGCTGGCTTCCCCACTATAGTGTTAAGGACGCCTGTCGCCCTCTCCTCCGGGGGCGAGGGTGGGTCTTCCGTTTTCTCTAGTCTCAAGTATTGAGGGAGACGGCCCCGGCGAATTAGCTTCTCTATTTCATCCTTTAGGTGGATGCAATCCTCGGTGTCATGGCCATGGTCTAAGTGAAAGCGGCAAAACTTTTGGTTGTCTCTCCATTTGCCCTGGCTTTCATTTTCAGGGGCCACTTCAGCTTCTTAGAGTACTCATGCTCAGTAGGATTTGCGCCCGGCTGGCGTTGAGCAGGGTATAGTAATGACCCCGCCCTAAGTCGGGCTTCCTAGTGTCACCCTTGGCTTGGTACTTCTGCTTCTTGACAAGCTCCTGCAGCTCATGCACCTAGGAGCAATCCCTCCTGCTTTGTCCCCGTGAGCGGGCTCCAAGTTCTGGGGCACGTCCTCCTCATCGCTCATGTACTTTTGGGCCCGAGAGATGAGTTCAGCCATACTGGCGGTCAAGCACTTGCGCAGGGAGAAGCGAAAAGGGGACAACACCTTGAGGCCTCTCGTGAAGGCCGTGGCTGCGAGTCTTTGGTCCGCCATCGAGACCTCTAGGACAACGAGGTTGAACCTTTGTAGGTAGTCCCGGAGGCTCTCCCTCTCCTGCTGCGCAAGATCCAGCAAAGACGTATCGGTGTGCTAGGGCCTCATGCTGGCAGCGAAGTAGCAAGAGAAGATGTCGGACAACTTGTTGAAGGAGCCGACGGACTTCGGAGGGAGGTTGTCGAACCATGTTTGGGCGGCTCCCATCAGCGTCGTTATAAAGGCCCGATACAGGAGCTCATCGCGGGCCCCAAGGAGCTACATTCGGGACTTGAAGGAAGACAAGTGATCAACGGGGTCGAAGGCCTGGTTGTACAATTCCATGGTGGGGATGTGGTACTTATCCGGGATGTAAAACTCCGTGATATGCATTTTGAAACGGAAGATGTATCTTGCTTTTGTCCTGGTGAGCAGGGGGCTTCCCTTAGAGCGTCAGGGAGACCCCGCAACCTAGTATCTCTAGCGGGACGACTCTGTATCGCTGGTGACCGAGGTAGTCTCCTCTTTCTCCCCCTAAGGCGGGTGGAGCGCTTGGTGGTAGGGCACCAACCTCTTCCCGGTGGTTACTGATCCCAAGGCAGGGCGCTCCAGCTGCTCAGGAGCGGGATGGGCCTGGTCGCGCTCTTGGAGGGCTTTTGAAAGAGGCGCTACCTGGGCCTGGAGTTGTTAGAGGCAGGCATTTGCCTAGCCTTTTTCAAGAGGCCCGTGGGTCTCCAAGGGGGCCGGCTCAGGTCCAGCGACGACGGGGACCGCCTCTGCTTCCTTCATTGGGGATGCCCCCGTCGTGTTCTTATTCCCCCTGGCCATGGCAGGATTCCTGGGTGCTTGACTCGTATTCCACAGACAGCACCAAATTGTTGATGCTCAAATCGGTTATGACTGGTGAGGCTGGTCTCTGGTAAAAGTTCAACTTAGAGAGAAAGAGTTGTGGTAGTTGGAGATGATAAAGGACACGAGCTTCATAGACGAGTAGTTACGCGATGGCCTGAAGGTATAAAAGGGGCTCCCGTTAGACTACCTGCCTCCACCTGCAAAACAAAGAAGTCCAAGGAATCTATCCCCACAGATCCTCTGACGCTCAAGTTAGCTTGGGCAAAGAGTTTTCTTATGGAGAAGAAGATAGATTGTTGAGGATAAGGGACCTCCCTTTTATACCTGAGAGGCCACCCTTCTGGCCAATAGCCCAGGGTGCCTTTTCTGTCATGTCAGATAAGCTTCCCTGGGGAGGCTTCTCGGCCCACCTTGTCGGTAGGATGCGGCCATTTAACAAGCGCTAGGATTATGCGCCCCCCCTTCTTGGGGTGCGTGTGGTGCTTTGTTAGGCAATCACAGCTGATTCCCTTTATACCTTTTCAAGGGTATCAGGGGATTTCAATGGTCCCTGCATCCCACCCTTGCTTGGGTAGCGACACATGTAAAATGGGGTTTTCCCCCAAACAATACCCATTCTAATGTGAAAATTGAATTCGGATGTTTACAACTAGAGAAGTGAACAAGAGATGTGCACAAGAGAATTGAATAATGATAAAGGAGATCAAGAAGAAGAAAAAGGAGTGAGAAAGAAAGGCTAAGGGAATATGATTGAGTATTTGGAAGAACAAATACATACCATTGACAAAGACATTACCATGTGAGAGAAATCCCTCCAAAAAGGAAGGGCAAAACTTCATTTCCAAAGTGAGGGATTTGAAAGTAATAAGAAAAGTCATATGGACTTATTGATCATATGGAAAATTCTAAAGGATTAATAAACAAAATTTTCTTTATTTTACATTTATTTAGATGAAAATATTCAAAATTTAGCGTTGTTTTTTAATTTTTAAATTAATATAATCTTCTTTTCTTTTCATGTTTGAACTGGCTTCACATAAAAGCAAAAATATTATAAAATTTTTTTGCTATCATTGTATGTGAAATTCTTATTGACCAAATGGCTCAAATCACTAAATATTATTTTTAAATTTTTTTTAAAATGAAATATTCCAACACAAAATTACTTCATCTACTCCTAAAAGGTGTTCTTTTCCCCGAAGGTGACACTTCCCTGAAGTGAGACGAAAGTGGCACTTCTCGAAGTGGACCAAAGTAATGGAAAAATTAGACCCGTTGTGTTCTTTCACTGTAAGTGAAAGGCTCCAGAAGTGGCCACTTCTTCACTTCATTTGTTCTCTTTGAAGAAAGTCGTTCTACTTCCGAACAAGAGTTTCCCAATTCGTTCTTTTCGAAGTAACTCAGAAAGTGGGAAGTAGGATGTATGAGTTGCTTATATGTTGAAAAAATGACTAAGTATGGAGAGGTTTAATTGTTTTTTTTAGGGTTAAAGCCATTTTTGGTCCCTGAAAATAAGTTCGATGTTCATTTTCATACTTAATTTCAAAAGTTGTTCAATACGATTCCTGTGTATTGTGTATTCCGTCACATTTGGTCCATGATGCTGATGTGGCGTTGACATGGCATACGAATAAAGTACAAGGTGTTTATTTGTTTTTTTATTTTACAAGTGCGTGTATCTTGATGACGTGGCGGGCTACATGGTATGTCATGTGCCAAATTTAGGGTTGTGCAAAAAAACCGGTTAAACCGAAAACCGGACCGGACCGGGTTTTTTTGAACTGCCGGTCCGGTTCCAACCGGTTTTCCCTTTAACCGGTCTGGTCCGGTTTCGGAACCGGTTCCAGACCGGTCCGGTCCGGTTCCGGATTTCTGAACCGCGGTCCAAACCGGACCGGACCTGTTAACTAATATTTTAAATTTTTAATTAAAATAATTATTAAATTCAGTTCAATGAAATATCAATTTGAATAAGTGATTCAGTAGAGACAGACAGACAGTAGCATCAGTCCATTGACTCAATTGAGTCAATTCAACATTGAACATTGGACCAAACCAGACCCAAGATTAAGTTTTTAACACTTAACACAACAGTGAACTTGGTCTATCGACTCTCCATCCAAATCAAATGGCTGAATGAGTTCTAACTTCTAGGGCACATGCCGCACACGCGCATCAACTGATTGAAGATTCGAAGGTCTCCCTCCCCTCCGCGGCTCCGCCTCCGGCCTGAGTTCCTGTGTCCCTCGTCGTCGGTCAGTGAGAGTCCGTCAGTCCGAGTCCGTCAATTCCTCGTCGTCAGGGCTCCCAGACTCCCACAAGGTGACAACGGCACGCCAGATCATACTGCAGTCCCTCATCGCTTTGATGGCTAGTGACTCTTAACCAAGAGTAGATGATTATTTGGTCTGGCATCTTAAATTGGATCAGGTGCTGGCCTATCTTGAGACCAATGTAGAGTGATTCCAGTTTTGTTTCCAATATTTATTATTTTGCTATCTTTCCAATTAGGTATACTCAATTGTTTTTTTGCTTCTCTTAACGAATTCTTTGTTATCAACTGGTGCATATGGAATGAAATTGTGATTATTCAGTTCTAGCTTTGGTGATTGAATTTATTTGATTGTCGCTGAGTTTGATTACAGGCCATCCTTGGTTGGTGAGGTGTGTTGTGTATTGTATTTGATGTGTTTCTCTTGTGTATTTTGTTTTCTAGGACCATACATTCAAGCACTTGCTTAATTTGAAAACTTTAATCAGATACTATTGTGTTAAATATCCTAATTTTACCAGTTCTTCACTTGATTTGATTGGAGAATTTTAATTTACTATCATAAACTCTGTGATTGAATACTGGATAAACTCGGCCAAATGTTTTACACAAGCCTGTCCATTATTTTTTCAATTAATGTATATTAAATTATTAAGTAATTTAAATTTAATTCGTAAAAACCGGGACCGGACCGGACCGGTCTGGTCCAAAACGGTCTAAACCGGAACCGGACCGGACCGGACAGGTCCAAAACGGTTTGGACTGGTCCGGGTTCCCCTATTATTTGGTCCGGTCCGGTCCCAATAATAGGGAAACCGGTTAACCGGTTCGGGACCGTTGAACATCCCTAGCCAAATTTGTTTCAATTTTTTTAATTTTTAAAATTTTTATTTTTTTCTTTTAACTTTGTTTCTCTATGTAAATAACATTAGAGAGAAGTTTGTTTTCTAAAATTTAAGCAAAACAAGTTGTTGCGTTAACAAAATTTTTCTATCACACACAAAAATAAATTCTATTAACGCTACAGCTTGCTTTACTTAAATTTTAGAAAACAAAATAAAAATAAAATTATTAAAAATAAAAAAAATAAATATTAAATATTAAAAATATTAAAAATTAAAAAACTAATAAGAATATAAAAATATTAAAAAATTCAAAAATATAAAATTATAAAAAAAATGCCACATGACATGCCATGTCAACAATCCAACTGACCCGCCATGTCATCAAAATACTGCCACCTGTAGAATAAAAAGACAAATAAATACCTTTTATTTCATTCGTATGCCACGTTAGCGCCACATCAGCGCCAGAGACCAAATGTGACAGAATGTGCAATACACCGGGGCCGTATTAATCAACTTTTGAAATTAAGGATGAAAATAAACATTGGACCTGTTTTTAGGGACCAAAAATGGTTTTAACCCTTTTTTTTAACTATTATAATGTTTGATATGTAATTAATATTATATAAAACATTACTAATGTAAATGTTGCTATTATTCTTGGAATAATTATATAAAATATTACTGTTGTAAATGATGCTATTATTGAGGAAAATGATCAAGCAAGAAACAAACTAAACCAAGGGGAATGAAACAAAATAAAAGAACATATCTAAACAAGAATAATAACAACAATAAGAACATCCTTTGATTACCAAAAATATATATATATATATATAACCATGATTACAACAACTCATAAAGGAAATGGTAAAACTATCAAACACACAACATTTCAATTCAAGAAAATGATCAAGCAAAAAAAAAAAAAAAAAGAAGAAGAACAAAAAGGAGAATGAAACAAAACAAAAGAAACAAAATAAAAGAACATGCCATGATTTACCAAAAAAAAAAAAAAAAAAAACTAAACCATCAACATCTCCCTCATGAAATTGATCACATTCAAATAGAAAAGTAGACACAGGAGAATGAAACAAAATAAAAATAAAAACCCCAAAAAAATAAAAAAAAAAAACATGCCATGCCATAAAAAAAAATCAAATCCAAAATAGGAAAGAAGACACCCGAGAATGAAAGAAATCATAAAAGAAAATATCCTGTTGATGCCAAAAACTGGTCTGCCTCACGCTTTGGATGTTGTTGCCTCGTGATCCGGTCTCAGCCTTTGACAAACGGTTGAGATTTATAATTGATGTGGACACTTACTTCAGGTTCTAAACAAAAGATGCTCTGGAATACCGTATACTCTGGATGGACATGTGGAGGCGATCGGATTAAAGGGGACGATCGGAATTACCCAACTGTTTCGGGATACTTGAAGGAATCTATAAGAAGGAAAAAGAAGCGATCGGAATTGGGCCTTTCTCCCCGGATTTAACTCCAATGATTAAATCAGAAAACTTGTGAGAAGGAAGTCTTAGACATAGATTAGTTCTTTGTGAAATTTTTTCAGATCCTCTTCTTACTATCATTGTTCTTCTTTTATAGCAAATTAAAGGCGGTTTAGGAAAATATCCTGAAAGGCGGTGGGAAAGGCGGTGAGTAAATATCTCCTAAGGCGGTAAGAAAATATCTCATGAGGCGGTAAGAAAATATCTGCCTACTGTGTAGGTAAGTAGAAAATATTTGCGCACTGTAGAGGCAAGTGGATAATATCTACTTACTGTAGAGGCGTTAGATATTTTCCTCCCTAGGTGACTATGAGCACCTTATGAGACAGGTTTTGGATAAGAAAGTTGCTATAATTCCGATCGGATTTGTTTGTAGGGTTGCACCCTCATTCTTATTTGCCGATCGGAATTTCGCTAGAATATCTGGTGATATTGCCACGTGGCCAGAGGGACGTGGCCCTGTGCGTGACAAGTGACTATTTAGGCAGGTGACACGTGTTTCACCAAATATCTCCGTAACATATCCAAATAAGAATAATAATAATAATAACAACATCCTTTGATTACAAAAAAAAGAACCATGATTACAACAACTCATAAAGGAAACAAGTAAAACTTTCAAACACACAACATTTCAATTCATGAAAATAATCAAGCAAACAAACAAAAAAAAAAGAACATAAAGGAGAATGTAACAAAACAAAATAATCAAAATAAAAGAACATGCCATGATTTAGAAAAAAAAAAAAAAAACACACATCAACATCTCACTCATGAAATTGATCACATTCAATGAGATGAGTAGACATAGGTGAATGAAACAAAATAGAAATAAAAACCGCAAAAAAAAAAAATAAAAGAACATGCCATGATTTAAACATGCCATAAAAGAAATCAAATCTAAAATAGGAAAGAAGACACCCGAGAATAAAAGAAAACATAAATGAAAATATTCAAACAAGAATAATATTAATAATAACAACATCCTTTGATTACAAAAACAATAACCATGATTACAACAACTCATAAGGGAAATAAGTAAATCTACGCAACACACAACAATT
Organism: Dioscorea zingiberensis; assembly: GCA_026586065.1. NCBI lineage: Eukaryota > Viridiplantae > Streptophyta > Magnoliopsida > Dioscoreales > Dioscoreaceae > Dioscorea > Dioscorea zingiberensis. Next base: position 10,267,976 of record CM048826.1, on the reverse strand, counting down.
CAATTCAGGATAATGATCAAGCAATCAAAAAAAAAAAGTAAAAGAAAGGAGAATGAAACAAAACGAAAGAAAAAAAATGCCATGAACTCTAAAAAAAAACTAAAACATCAATATCATATCATCACTCATTCTGATTAGTAGATGCTAGTAAGAAAACCTAAATAGTGTTTCACTGGTTTTAGCGATCCCATGCCAATCAAACAACACATTCGTAGTCTACCACATTCATAGTGTTTCTGTCACGCCCCGACCCGGATCCCGGGACCTCGGACACGTCAACAGATCGGCCGTATCCAAGTGGAGACGAGCCCCACTCGAATACAAGGCCTAAAAATGATAAGCAGATAACAATAATAATCAAATGTTCATTATTAATAAAGAACAATATCAGAGTTACAACGAAAATCTAAATCAATAAGGGTTTACATACCCTACACATGGGCAAGGCCCTATAAGGATCCTACAATAACACCACCTCAAGAACAAGTATGACATGAGGTTCTCGAACCTCTACAAAATCAGCCCAACCCCTCGCTCAACTCCGAGTCCGAAGTCACCTACTCCTCGGGACCTCAAAAAGAAAGATGGGAAGTAGTTTAATGAGCCAAAGGAAAGCCCAAGTAGTACCCCTCAAGGGTCACAAAGACATAAATAGGAAATATGTCATCCAATGAGGTCACAATAGCAACAATATAACCCTAGGAGTCTACCGTAACACAAATCAAAGGTAATGACCCCCATACGTAAAACCCTTGGGCTCAGAATGAGTTTCAAGAGAACTCAAGGTTCACTCCCTACCAAGATGTCCAAATTTTGGATGTAAATACGACCTAGTTGGTCGCTTGACCCTCCTGGCCATGTCGGTAGAACTACCTCTCCTACGCAGTTAACACGGCCAGTATTACCAAGCCCATCGACAGTAAGACCTTCGAGATTTGTTTCTCTGGTAAGGTCGTCCTGAAAGTCGTGGGTCCCGCCCCCTGAACATTCCTAAATTGGAGCTTCCCTAGCTCCACCGAAGTCCGAAGAGAATACATGGCAAACAAGGACACCAACGTCTCAGTAAACAAACATACATGCTCAATAGGATTCCAAAATAAATAATGACGCATGTATGTTATCAAAGAAGCATAAGATATCAATGCATAAACAAGTCCAAGAAAAACCGAAACCGGTAGGTGCGAGGCAAGTGTACTTACCTCCGGTTCGTTGAAACTAGATGTCCTTCTAGTCACCTCTTGAAACGCCTCTTGGACTCCCGAGAGTATCTAACAAATAGAGTTTCTATTAGAGTTAAAATTCTAATAAAACCCTAAGTCTCTAGCTTCACATGCACGACTCTCGTTCTTGTTGGGCCTAGGCCCACTAACGGGTCCCAAGACCATCTCTCGGGTTACTAATCCTTATTCCATCGTTCTTTAGTTGACCAAGTCCCTATCTTGGTCAAACCTAGTCAACCTTACTCTACTTGCCGAAGTCTAGACCCTACTTGGTCACCTCTTGTCATTTTAGTTGAATTCGCCCATTTGAAGCCCACTACACAATCTAGCTTGACTTTTAGCCCTTTTAACTAAGAAAGGGCATTTACGTCATTTGAGTGGCTATGATCCAAGGGTTTAAGGTCCTGCCCTACTACTTGAGTGACTAAGGGCTCAGTTCCTCCCTACCAACATCCCTTTATCTTACCTTTTATTTCTTTGTTATTGTCTAATAACAAAACTGGTTTGATTAAACCAATTGAGCCCAGCCCATTGGGCCTTTACAATATTGGACCCAATTCCTACTTTGATTGGTCCATAATTTGACTTAGGGATCTTGATTAATTAATCTAATTAATCTTCTTAGTTTGGTTAGTCCCTTGACCTAACCATCTTTTTTTTTTCACCCCTTTCAGTTGGTTCAATTATCGGATTGAACCTAACCCATTTGATCCACTTGACCAAAACCAACTTGTTTCACCTAGTCTTATTCAATATGCTTATTCGATTAATCAAATATAATCGACATTTGAGCTAGGTCATGTTAGTCATTTTGATTAGACTAATTGGGTTCACCTTATCTTAACCCATTTTTGTCGACTAACAAACTAACCTACTCATTTAAGTTAATAATTTACATTAAGGCCTATTTGGTTAGACCAACCCAAGTTCAATTTCCAAACGATTAAATCCAATTGAAACCAATCTTTTAACTTTCAACCAAGTCATTTTAGTTTAATTAACTTCATAGATTGGATTTACACTTCTCATGATCATGTATATAAATTCAATTCATGAAACCACCCATGGAGATCAAACTCCAACCCTTGGACCAATTCTTTACTCATTCATTCCCCCATCTATCCTTATAACCAATGCATGCATGCACATATGAATCCTCATATTTATCACGACACATAAGTGAGATGCAGGAATTTAAAGAAACTCACCGAGTATAAATGTAGACAGACACTGAAAACAAACTGACCGTCCAAACTAGATCTCCACCGTTCAGATTGGGTCGAGACAAGTCTTAACTATGCTCACCAAAAAATCAGCTCGATCAGACTAGAAATGATCATCCGATTGAAGCATATGATGGAACTGGTCGGTGCAGGAAATCAGCAGTGATAGGCTCTGTTTCACACCCCAGAAACCTACTCTACCGGACACCAAAAACAATCTTAACCGTTCACATTGAAGAATAAGGAGTCAAGAACAATCTCACCAAATATCAGCACGATCCAACGGTGAAAATGATGGAAATGGAAATGAAAATAGAGCATGCTCAACACTCCTTTGAAATGTAAGATCCTAGTCTCTCAAGCTTTCTTCTTTTCTTCCTTCCTCCCATCTCTTCTTGATTCCCAATGGCCCATAAACTTTCTCAAACTCGCTATTGCTCTATGCCAAGCTTCAAGATTACATGCTTTATATAGGCCTCACAAGTGTAACCTCTACAACTCTTCACATTCTTAACCTCCCCATAAATCCCAAGATAACACCCAAATAATTCCAACCTTTCAAATTCATAACCCCATGGGACCCTTCCCATTCCTTAATTATTGGTCCTTAAAACAAATCTCATTAAAATATTTAGTATCCTTACTAAATAATTTTAATCATACTAAACTTAATCTTGTCTCATACTATTAAGTTTAGTTAAATAACTTTTAACTTTCATTCAACATCCTAACTATACAAGTTAATTTAATTAATCCATTTGGTTAATTAGCCCTTCAAGCTTAATTAACCCTCTTAGTTAAAATCTTTGATTAGTTTACAAATCAAGTCCACACATTAAATTGATCAAGATGACTAATATTTCTCCAAACGATTGAAGCTAACTCAAATTGACCCAAGTCACCTTAAACCAACATAATTAGACTAAGTAAACTAACTCCACACTTTTCCTTTAATCACGATGATTAAACCAACTTGATAGTTAGGTTAGACCCAAGCCCAAAGTGTTTAGTCTAACCCGAGTCCATTTACTAACTCCAATGTCCACAATGCATCTAATTAACTAGGTTAGCTTAATTAACCAATCAAGCATTCCCACTACATTAGTTAATTAAATCAATTTCATTTTGACATTTTATAAGGTTTCAAATGATCAATTATTCATCATCACCATAACCAATATTTCCTTTCATAACTAACTTGATTATACTAAATAATCAACTTGATTTTGTCACACTACCAATGCTTCAAAAAATGTTTAAAACTATACTACCAATTAATCAAAATAATTGTCACAACCATAAAGTTCCATAGGATTATTTACTGATTAATCAACAAATATTGTCACACTTTATAATCTTAGTCATACTAATTAAACTTTTATTTTGTCACACTAGTATAGTTTAAAAAAAAAAAAAAACGAATTAATCAAATAAAATAATTATTATTTTATTTTATTTCAATTCATCTTCCACCTCTCTCCCTCTCCTTCTCTTGCCCGCGACCTTGCCCTATTGGGGTCACGGAGGCCGGCAGCAACTCCCTCCACACTGGAAAAACTCGGGCCGAGGTCGCGCCCCTTTTCCTATGCTCCGTCAAGCGCTGATCTCCTCCCCACCACCTCCGTTGACGACCCCAAACCTCGGTCTCGAGCTACACCACTCCAGCGATCCCGTTCTAACATCACGAATGCATGACGACAGTAACTAAGTGTCTCAGAAGGAAGTGAGGACTTACCGGAAGACCGAGGAAGATAACCGGCACCACCAGAGGGCCTCCCGGCGTCGAGCGAAAGTTTCCTGACTTTCCGGCGAGCTCGAGCCGCAGCCTCTTTCGCTTCCCAGTCCCGGCTCCTCCTGAAAAACATCAACGACGACCACGAGTTCAACGATGGACGCGAATTCGGCGGTCACTAGCGAGAGAATCCCTCTCTCACTCCGACTGTCACCTCGCCGGAAAGACAACTTCTCTTGTTCGTTCTCCTCTCTGCCTCTCCTAGGTCCTGGGGCCTTCATCTTATATAGGCGAGGGGAGACGAAGGGCTCGCAAACTTCTCGGAGCGGTTGAACGACGTCCGACGGCCTCCTCGCCAGAACGGCCGGTAGGGTCGGACGCCGCACAACGGCCGACTACCGTGGTGAATGATGGGGATGCCTCGAGATTTGATCTCACAAACAAACGGTAAGGATTTCTTGATCTATTCTAACAAATGTAGGATTTAATTTTTTGATGCTTTGTATCGAAAGCAAACCTCGGATGGAGATCCCGGATTTGATCAACAACTAACGGCCCGATCCCAAAACTTTTGCCTCGAACTAAACGCGTGATCACGAGATGAACGGCTCCACGCACACCCGCACCGCGTGAGATCATCCCATATTAACCATCCCCTTGCCTCAGATCCGGGTCTATGATCGATAGATTGAACTCACACTTGCCACGTGGCTCCACCGAGGCCGTAATAATGCCTCAAGATTCTGCACGATCCGAGATCCTTTAATCTCACCGCTCATCCATTACTAATAAGGTTTTCCCTCGGAAAATTTTCTTGGGGTCCTCTTTCTTTTTAGGTTACAATTTAGTCCACCTTTGTGAGAGAGAATAATTTCCGTCCCCGGGTCCTCATAACTCTTAATAATTACCGTAAGGTCCTTTTGACACCCATTAACCCTAAGTAGGGTTTTAGCCCTTTTAGACTTCCATTTTCCCTCTTAACTCAGTTACTAATTGATCAACATGAATTCATCCATAGAATTCATTCATTCCTTTTAATATCTCCAATCAACTTATAATTACGAAAATACCCTTGGTAGCCCTAATTATACCCAACTAGGGCTTTTAACTTGTTTCTTGGTTTAATTACCAAGCTAAATAAAGGAATTAATATAAATCCAAGTATTCAAAGTTTGGGGAATCTTTTAACAAATTTAGAACTTTTTGTTTCTACAATTTCATTTTGATTATACCTTGGGGGTTTTTCCTCATTTTTTCCAATTAAATAAAAACAACCCAAAAGAAAATTTAATCCCTAAAAATTCTTGGGTTTTACAATCCTCCCTCCTTAAAAGAATTTCGTCCTCGAAATTTAAAACCAATTCTCAAATCTTTTATTCAATACCAAACCACTTTGAGCCACACTTACTCATGTTTTCATAATTTTCTTCCCATGCAAGTTGGGGTGTATCCTCAAATATCACTATCAGTCTTTCAATCCCAATCCTCGAACGCTTACTCCATCTCTAGGACCCTAACGCTCACTAATACCGGGTTCCCCAATCCCACGAATGGTGGTCCAATCCTCCAAAACTTTAGGAGTCCTCCGCCTGCCTCCTCGGGCAATACACGGGTCACACCGCACTCCACAACCTTGCACCTCAACTCCATCAATGTAATGGGAACACCTCCCCTTTAGTCCCGCCCGCTTCTTGCGCCCTACAACCTCCTCAAGCGACGTGTTCGCTCAAAGTCCCGGTCTACCCGACCCAACACTCAGTTCAATCTAATTGTCTATGCCACTAAGGCAACTAGGTTGTCGGTTATCCGCATTGCTCGATACCACTTTAATCCACGCCCACCCGGATCCCGGGACCCTGACATCGCCAATCAGATCGGCCGTATCCAAGTGGAGACGAGCCCCACTCGAATACAAGGCCTAAAAATGATAAGCAGATAACAATAATAATCAAATGTTCATTATTAATAAAGAACAATATCAGAGTTACAACGAAAATCTAAATCAATAAGGGTTTACATACCCTACACATGGGCAAGGCCCTATAAGGATCCTACAATAACACCACCTCAAGAACAAGTATGACATGAGGTTCTCGAACCTCTACAAAATCAGCCCAACCCCTCGCCAACTTCCGAGTCCGAAGTCACCTACTCCTCGGGACCTCGAAAAAGAAAGATGGGAAGCAAGCGCATGAGCTTTGAAAGGAAAGCCCAAGTAGTACCCCTTGGTCACAAAGACATAAATAGGAAATATGTCATCCAATGAGGTCACAATAGCAACAATATAACCCTAGGAGTCTACTGTAACACAAATCAAAGGTAATGCGACTCGACATGTAAAACCCTTGGGCTCAGAATGAGTTTCAAGAGAACTCAAGGTTCACTCCCGCCAAGATGTCCAAATTTTGGATGTAAATACGACCTAGTTGGTCGCTTGACCCTCCTGGCCATGTGCCTGTAGAACTACCTCTCCCTACGATGTTAGCGGCCACATTAATACCAAGCCCACTGACAGGTAAGACCTTCAGAGATTTGTTTCTCTGGTAAGGCTGTCTGGAAAGTCAGGGGTCCTGTCCCTGAACATTCCTAAATTGGAGCTTCCCTAGCGCCACTGAGTCCGGGCAGTAGAACATGGCAAACAAGGACACCAACGTCCCGTAAAAAAACATACATGCTCAATAGGATTCCAAAATAAATAATGACGCATGTATGTTATCAAAGAAGCATAAGATATCAATGCATAAACAAGTCCAAGAAAAACCCGAAACCGGGTAGGTACGAGGCAAGTGTACTTACCTCCGGTTCGTTGAAACTAGATGTCCTTCTAGTCACCTCTTGAAACGCCTCTTGGACTCCCCGAGAGTATCTAACAAATAGAGTTTCTATTAGAGTTAAAATTCTAATAAAACCCTAAGTCTCTAGCTTCACATGCACGACTCTCGCTCTTGTTGGGCCTAGGCCCACTAACGGGTCCTTAAGACCATCTCTCGGGTTACTAATCCTTATTCCACGTTCTTTAGTTGACCAAGTCCCTATCTTGGTCAAACCTAGTCAACCTTACTCTACTTGCCGAGTCTAGACCCTACTTGGTCACCTCTTGTCATTTTAGTTGAATTCGCCCATTTGAAGCCCACTCACACAATCTAGCTTGACTTTAGCCCTTTTTAACTAAGAAAGGGCATTTCTACGTCATTTGAGTGGCTATGATCCAAGGGTTTAAGGTCCTGCCCTACTACTTGAGTGACTAAGGGCTCAGTTCCTCCCTACCAACATCCCTTTATCTTACCTTTTATTTCTTTGTTATCAGTTTCTAATAACAAAACCGGGTTTGATTAAACCAATTGAGCCCAGCCCATTGGGCCTTTACAATATTGGACCCAATTCCTACTTTGATTGGTCCATAATTTGACTTAGGGATCTTGATTAATTAATCTAATTAATCTTCTTAGTTTGGTTAGTCCCTTGACCTAACCATCTTTTTTTCACCCTTTCAGCTTGGTTCAATTATCGGATTGAACCTAACCCATTTGATCCACTTGACCAAAACCAACTTGTTTCACCTAGTCTTATTCAATATGCTTATTCGATTAATCAAATATAATCGACATTTGAGCTAGGTCATGTTAGTCATTTTGATTAGACTAATTGGGTTCACCTTATCTTAACCCATTTTTGTTTACTCAACAAACTAACCTACTCATTTAAGTTAATAATTTACATTAAGGCCTATTTGGTTAGACCAACCCAAGTTCAATTTCCAAACGATTAAATCCAATTGAAACCAATCTTTTAACTTTCAACCAAGTCATTTTAGTTTAATTAACTTCATAGATTGGATTTACACTTCTCATGATCATGTATATAAATTCAATTCATGAAACCACCCATGGAGATCAAACTCCAACCCTTGGACCAATTCTTTACTCATTCATTCCCCCATCTATCCTTATAACCAATGCATGCATGCACATATGAATCCTCATATTTATCACTACTCACAGCTAAGATGCAGGAATTTAGAGAAACTCACCGAGTATAAATGTAGACAGACACTGAAAACAAACTGACCGTCCAAACTAGATCTCCACCGTTCAGATTGGGTCGAGACAAGTCTTAACTATGCTCACCAAAAATCAGCTCGATCAGACTAGAAATGATCATCCGATTGAAGCATATGATGGAACTGGTCGGTGCAGGAAATCAGCAGTGATAGGCTCTGTTTCACACCCCAGAAACCTACTCTACCGGACAACATAAACAATCTTAACTGTTCACATTGAAGAATAAGGAGTCAAGAACAATCTCACCAAATATCAGCACGATCCAACGGTGAAAATGATGGAAATGGAAATGAAAATAGAGCATGCTCAACACTCCTTTGAAATGTAAGATCCTAGTCTCTCAAGCTTTCTTCTCTTTTCTTCCTTCCTCCCATCTCTCTTCTTGATTCCCAATGGCCCATAAACTTTCTCAAACTTGCTATTGCTCTATGCCAAGCTTCAAGATTACATGCTTTATATAGGCCTCACAAGTGTAACCTCTACAACTCTTCACATTCTTAACCTCCCCATAAATCCCAAGATAACACCCAAATAATTCCAACCTTTCAAATTCATAACCCCATGGGACCCTTCCCATTCCTTAATTACTGGTCCTTAAAACAAATCTCATTAAAATATTTAGTATCCTTACTAAATAATTTTAATCATACTAAACTTAATCTTGTCTCATACTATTAAGTTTAGTTAAATAACTTTTTAACTTTCATTCAACATCCTAACTATACAAGTTAATTTAATTAATCCATTTGGTTAATTAGCCCTTCAAGCTTAATTAACCCTCTTAGTTAAAATCTTTGATTAGTTTACAAATCAAGTCCACACATTAAATTGATCAAGATGACTAATATTTCTCCAAACGATTGAGCTAACTCAAATTGACCCAAGTCACCTTAAACCAACATAATTAGACTAAGTAAACTAACTCCACACTTTTCCTTTAATCAATGATGATTAAAACTAACTTGATAGTTAGGTTAGACCCAAGCCCAAAGTGTTTAGTCTAACCCAGTCCATTTACTAACTCCAATGTCCACATGCATCTAATTAACTAGGTTAGCTTAATTAACCAATCAAGCATTCCCACTACATTAGTTAATTAAATCAATTTCATTTTGACATTTTATAAGGTTTCAAATGATCAATTATTCATCATCACCATAACCAATATTTCCTTTCATAACTAACTTGATTATACTAAATAATCAACTTGATTTTGTCACACTACCAATGCTTCAAAAAAAAATATTTAAAACTATACTACCAATTAATCAAAATAATTGTCACAAACCATAAAGTTCCATAGGATTATTTACTTATTAATCAACAAATATTGTCACACTTTATAAACTTAGTCATACTAATTAAACTTTTATTTTGTCACACTAGTATAGTTTAAAAAAAAACGAATTAATCAAATAAAATAATTATTATTTTATTTTATTTCAATTCATCTTCCACCTCTCTCCTCTCCTTCTCTTCGCTCATCACGCCTCTATTGGGGTCACGGAGGCCGCAAAGAACTCCCTCCACACCGGAAAAACTCGGGCCGAGGTCGCGCCTTTTCCTATGCTCCGCCAAGCCATCTCCTCCCCACCACCTCCGCTGACGCACCCCAAACCTCGGTCTCGAAGCTACACCACTCCAAATGTATCCCGCTCTAACATCACGAATGCATGACGACAAGAATCTAAGTGTCTCGTAAGGAAGTGAGGACTTACCTAAGACCGAGGAAGATAACCTAAGCACCACCGGAGGGCCTCCCTGCCGAAATTTAAAGTTTCCTCGACTTTCCTGAAGCTCGAGCCGCAGCCTCTTTCGCTCCCAGCCCCGCTCCTCCCGAAAACATCAACGACTTACCACGAAGTTCAACGATGGACGCCAATTCGGCGGTCACTAGCGAGAATCCTCTCTCACTCCGACCGCCACCTCACGGAAAGACAACTTCTCTTGTTCGCTCTCCTCTCTCTCGCCTCCTAGGTCCCGGGCCTTCATCTTATATAGGCGAGGGGAGACGAAGGGCTCGCAAACTTCTCGGAGCGGTTGAACGACGTCCGACGGCCTCCTCGCCAGTAACGGCCGGAGGTAGGGTCGGACGCCAAGCATAACGGCCACTACCGTGGTGAATGATGGGGATGCCTCGAGGTTTGATCTCACAAACAAACGGTAAGGATTTCTTGATCTATTCTAACAAATGAGGATTTAATTTTTGATGCTTTGTATCGAAAGCAAACCTCGATGGAGATCCCGGATTTGATCAACAACTAACTGGCCCCATCCCAAAACTTTTGCCTCGAATCTAAACGCGTGATCACGTAGATTTAACGGCTCACGCATACCCGCACCGCGAGATCATCCCATATTAACCATCCCCTTGCCTCGTGACCGGTCTATGATCGATAGATTGAACTCACACTTGCCACGCGGCTCCACCGAGGCCGTAATAACGCCTCAAGATTCTGCCACGATCCGAGATCCTTTAATCTCACTCGGCCATCCATTACTAATAAGGTTTTCCCTCGAAAATTTTCTTGGGGTCCTCTTTCTCTTTTTAGGTTACAATTTAGTCCACCTTTGTGAGAGAATAATTTCCGCCCCGTCCTCATAACTCTTAATAATTACCTAAGGTCCTTTTGACACCCATTAACCCTAAGTAGGGTTTTAGCCCTTTTAGACTTCCATTTTCCCTCTTAACTCAGTTACTAATTGATCAACATGAATTCATCCATAGAATTCATTCATTCCTTTTAATATCTCCAATCAACTTATAATTACGAAAATACCCTTGGTAGCCCTAATTATACCCAACTAGGGCTTTTAACTTGTTTCTTGGTTTAATTACCAAGCTAAATAAAGGAATTAATATAAATCCAAGTATTCAAAGTTTGGGCAATCTTTTAACAAATTTAGAACTTTTGTTTCTCCAAATAGCAATTTCATTTTGATTATACCTTGGGGTTTTTCCTCATTTTTTCCAATTAAATAAAAAACAACGCCTAAAAGAAAATTTAATCCCTAAAAATTCTTGGTTTTACAATCCTCCCTCCTTAAAAGAATTTCATCCTCAAATTTAAAACCAATTCTCAAATCTTTTATTCAATACCAAACCACTTTGAGCCACACTTACTCATGTTTTCATAATTTTCTTCCCATGCAAGTTGGGGTGTATCCTCAAATATCACTATCGCCTTTTCAATCCCAATCCTCTAACGCTTACTCCATCTCTCGGACCTAACGCTCACTAATACCGTTCCCCAATCCCACGTAATGGTCGGTCCAATCCTCCAAAACTTTAGGAGTCCTCTCGCCTGCCTCCCCTGGCAATACACGGGTCACACCTGCACTCCACAACCTTGCACCTCAACTCCATCAATGTAATGGGGAACACCTCCCCTTTAGTCCCCGCCCGCTTCTTGCGGCCCTACAACCTCCTCAAGCAAGACGTGTTCGCTCAAAGTCCCGGTCTACCCACCCAACACTCGGCCCAATCTAATTGTCTATGTCACTAAGGCAACTAGGTTGTCGGTTATCCGCATTGCTCGATACCACTTTAATCACACGCCCACCCGGATCCCGGACCCTGACATCGCCATCAGATCGGCCAGTATCCAAGTGAGACGAGCCCCACTCAATACAAGGCCTAAAATGATAAGCGTATAACAATAATAATCAAATGTTCATTATTAATAAAGAACAATATCGAAAGTTACAACGAAAATCTAAATCAATAAGGGTTTACATACTCCTACACATGGGCAAGGCCCTATAAGGATCCTACAATAACACCACCTCAAGAACAGTATGACATGAGGTTCTCTAACCTCTACAAAATCAGCCCAACCCTCGCCAACTTCCGAGTCCGAAGCCACCTACTCCTGACCTCAAAAGAAAGACGGGAAGTAAGTTTTGAAGCCTTTCAAAGGAAAGCCCAAGTAAGTACCCCCTCATGGTCACAAAGACATAAATAGGAAATATGTCATCCAATGAGGTCACAATAGCAACAATATAACCCTAGGAGTCTACCGTAACACAAATCAAAGGTAATGACCCCCATACGTAAAACCCTTGGGCTCAGAATGAGTTTCAAGAGAACTCAAGGTTCACTCCCTACCAAGATGTCCAAATTTTTGATGTAAATACCACCTAGTTGGTCGCTTGACCTCCTGGCCATGTGCCCAGTAGAACTACCTCTCCTACGCAGTTAACACGGCCACTGTACTCAAGCCCACCTGTGTAAGACCTTCGTGAGATTTGTTTCTCCTGTAAGGCCGCCTGAAAGTCGTGGGGTCCCGCCCCTCAACATTCCTAAATTGGAGCTTCCCTAGCTCCACCGAAGTCCCGCAAGAGAACATGGCAAACAAGGACACCAACGTCTCAGTAAACAAACATACATGCTCAATAGGATTCCAAAATAAATAAATTTAATGCATGTATGTTATCAAAGAAGCATAAGATATCAATGCATAAACAAGTCCAAGAAAAACCCAAACCGGGTAGGTAATGCAGGCAAGTGTACTTACCTCCTGTTCGCTGGAAACTAGATGTCCTTCTAGTCACCTCTTGAAACGCCTCTGACTCCCCGAGAGTATCTAACAAATAGAGTTTCTATTAGAGTTAAAATTCTAATAAAACCCTAAGTCTCTAGCTTCACATGCATCTGCTCGCTCTTGTTGGGCCTAGGCCCACCAACGGGTCCCAAGCACCATCTCTCGGGTTACTAATCCTTATTCCATCGCTCTTTAGTTGACCAAGTCCCTATCTTGGTCAAACCTAGTCAACCTTACTCTACTTGCCGAAGTCTAGACCCTACTTGGTCACCTCTTGTCATTTTAGTTGAATTCGCCCATTTGAAGCCCACTACACAATCTAGCTTGACTTTAGCCCTTTTAACTAAGAAAGGGCATTTCTGCCATTTGAGTGGCTATGATCCAAGGGTTTAAGGTCCTGCCCTACTACTTGAGTGACTAAGGGCTCAGCCTCCCTACCAACATCCCTTTATCTTACCTTTTATTTCTTTGTTATATTTCTAATAACAAAACCGGGTTTGATTAAACCAATTGAGCCCAAACCCCATTGGGCCTTTACAATATTGGACCCAATTCCTACTTTGATTGGTCCATAATTTGACTTAGGGATCTTGATTAATTAATCTAATTAATCTTTCTTAGTTTGGTTAGTCCCTTGACCTAACCATCTTTTTTCACCCCTTTCAGCTTGGTTCAATTATCTGATCGAACCTAACCCATTTGATCCACTTGACCAAAACCAACTTGTTTCACCTAGTCTTATTCAATATGCTTATTCGATTAATCAAATATAATCGACATTTGAGCTAGGTCATGTTAGTCATTTTGATTAGACTAATTGGGTTCACCTTATCTTAACCCATTTTTGTCTACTCAACAAACTAACCTACTCATTTAAGTTAATAATTTACATTAAGGCCTATTTGGTTAGACCAACCCAAGTTCAATTTCCAAACGATTAAATCCAATTGAAACCAATCTTTTAACTTTCAACCAAGTCATTTTAGTTTAATTAACTTCATAGATTGGATTTACACTTCTCATGATCATGTATATAAATTCAATTCATGAAACCACCCATGGAGATCAAACTCCAACCCTTGGACCAATTCTTTACTCATTCATTCCCCCATCTATCCTTATAACCAATGCATGCATGCACATATGAATCCTCATATTTATCACTACTCACAGCTAAGATGCAGGAATTTAGAGAAACTCACCGAGTATAAATGTAGACAGACACTGAAAACAAACTGACCGTCCAAACTAGATCTCCACCGTTCAGATTGGGTCGAGACAAGTCTTAACTATGCTCACCAAAAATCAGCTCGATCAGACTAGAAATGATCATCCGATTGAAGCATATGATGGAACTGGTCGGTGCAGGAAATCAGCAGTGATAGGCTCTGTTTCACACCCCAGAAACCTACTCTACCGGACACCAAAACAATCTTAACTGTTCACATTGAAGAATAAGGAGTCAAGAACAATCTCACCAAATATCAGCACGATCCAACGGTGAAAATGATGGAAATGGAAATGAAAATAGAGCATGCTCAACACTCCTTTGAAATGTAAGATCCTAGTCTCTCAAGCTTTCTTCTTTTCTTCCTTCCTCCCATCTCTTCTTGATTCCCAATGGCCCATAAACTTTCTCAAACTTGCTATTGCTCTATGCCAAGCTTCAAGATTACATGCTTTATATAGGCCTCACAAGTGTAACCTCTACAACTCTTCACATTCTTAACCTCCCCCATAAATCCCAAGATAACACCCAAATAATTCCAACCTTTCAAATTCATAACCCCATGGGACCCTTCCCATTCCTTAATTACTGGTCCTTAAAACAAATCTCATTAAAATATTTAGTATCCTTACTAAATAATTTTAATCATACTAAACTTAATCTTGTCTCATACTATTAAGTTTAGTTAAATAACTTTTTAACTTTCATTCAACATCCTAACTATACAAGTTAATTTAATTAATCCATTTGGTTAATTAGCCCTTCAAGCTTAATTAACCCTCTTAGTTAAAATCTTTGATTAGTTTACAAATCAAGTCCACACATTAAATTGATCAAGATGACTAATATTTCTCCAAACGATTGAGCTAACTCAAATTGACCCAAGTCACCTTAAACCAACATAATTAGACTAAGTAAACTAACTCCACACTTTTCCTTTAATCACGATGATTAAACCAACTTGATAGTTAGGTTAGACCCAAGCCCAAAGTGTTTAGTCTAACCCGAGTCCATTTACTAACTCCAATGTCCACATGCATCTAATTAACTAGGTTAGCTTAATTAACCAATCAAGCATTCCCACTACATTAGTTAATTAAATCAATTTCATTTTGACATTTTATAAGGTTTCAAATGATCAATTATTCATCATCACCATAACCAATATTTCCTTTCATAACTAACTTGATTATACTAAATAATCAACTTGATTTTGTCACACTACCAATGCTTCAAAAATGTTTAAAACTATACTACCAATTAATCAAAATAATTGTCACAACCATAAAGTTCCATAGGATTATTTTACTGATTAATCAACAAATATTGTCACACTTTATAATCTTAGTCATACTAATTAAACTTTTTATTTTGTCACACTAGTATAGTTTAAAAATCTAATTAATCAAATAAAATAATTATTATTTTATTTTATTTCAATTCATCTTCCACCTCTCTCCCTCTCTCTTCTTCTTCGCATCAGCCTCTATTGGGGTCACGGAGGCCGGGCAAAGAACTCCTCCACACTGAAAAACTCGCCGAGGTCGCGCCTCTTTCCTATGCTCCGCCAAGCCGATCTCCTCCCCACCACCTCCGCTGACGACCCCAAACCTCGGGCCTCGAAGCTACACCACTCCAAATGATCCCTGCTCTAACATCACGTAATGCATGACGACAAGAATCTCAAGTGTCTCAAGGAAGTGAGGACTTACCTAAGACCGAGGAAGATAACCGCACTACCAGAGGGCCTCCCGCTGCCGAGCGAAAGTTTCCTCGACTTTCCTCGGCGAAGCTCGAGCCGCAGCCTCTTTCGCTTCCCCGCCCCGCTCCTCCCCGAAAAAACATCAACGACACCACGAAGTTCAACGATGGACGCTAATTCGGGCCACTAGCGAGAGAATCCTCTCTCACCTCGGGACCGCCACCTCGCCGAAAGACAACTTCTCTTGTTCGCTCTCCTCTCTCGCCTCTCCTAGGTCCCCGGGCCTTCATCTTATATAGGCAGGGAGACGGCGGCTCATCGCAAACTTCGAGCGTTGAACGACGCCCGACGGCCTCCTCGCGCTGCAACGCCGGAGGTATCGGACGCTACAAGCACAACGGCCGACTCTACCGTGGTGAATGATGGGGATGCCTCGAGATTTGATCTCACAAACAAACGTAAGGATTTCTTGATCTATTCTAACAAATGAGGATTTAATTTTTTGATGCTTTGTATCGAAAGCAAACCTCGATGGAGATCCCGGATTTGATCAACAACTAACTGGCCCCATCCCAAAACTTTTGCCTCGAACTAAACGTGATCACGAGATTTAACGGCCACGCATACCCGCACCGCGGAGATCATCCCATATTAACCATCCCCTTGCCTCAGATCCGGTCCATGATCGCATAGATTGAACTCACACTTGCCACGCGGCTCCACCGAGGCCGTAATAACGCCTCAAGATCTGCTACGATCCGAGATCCTTTAATCTCACCGCCATCCATTACTAATAAGGTTTTCCTCGGAAAATTTTCTTGGGGTCCTCTTTCTCTTTTAGGTTACAATTTAGTCCACCTTTGTGAGAGAGAATAATTTCCGCCCCGTCCTCATAACTCTTAATAATTACCGTAAGGTCCTTTGACACCCATTAACCCTAAGTAGGGTTTTAGCCCTTTTAGACTTCCATTTTCCCTCTTAACTCAGTTACTAATTGATCAACATGAATTCATCCATAGAATTCATTCATTCCTTTTAATATCTCCAATCAACTTATAATTACGAAAATACCCTTTGGTAGCCCTAATTATACCCAACTAGGGCTTTTAACTTGTTTCTTGGTTTAATTACCAAGCTAAATAAAGGAATTCAATATAAATCCAAGTATTCAAAGTTTGGGGAATCTTTTAACAAATTTAGAACTTTTGTTTCTCCAAATACAATTTCATTTTGATTATACCTTGGGGTTTTTCCTCATTTTTTTCCAATTAAATAAAAAACAACGCCAAAAAGAAAATTTAATCCCTAAAAATTCTTGGGTTTTACAATCCTCCCTCCTTAAAAGAATTTCACCCCTCAAATTTAAAACCAATTCTCAAATCTTTTATTCAATACCAAACCACTTTGAGCCACACTTACTCATGTTTTCATAATTTTCTTCCCATGCAAGTTGGGGTGTATCCTCAAATATCACTATCAGCCTTTCAATCCCAATCCTCTAACGCTTACTCCATCTCTGACCTAACGCTCACTAATACCGTTCCCCAATCCCACGAATGGTCGGGTCCAATCCTCCAAAACTTTAGGAGTCCTCTCCGCCTGCCTCCCTGGCAATACACTGGGTCACACCTGCACTCCACAACCTTGCACCTCAACTCCATCAATGTAATGGGGAACACCTCCCCTTTAGTCCCGGCCCGCTTCTTGCGCCCTACAACCTCCGCAAGACGTGTTCGCTCAAAGTCCCGTCCACCCACCCAACACCTCCGCCCAATCTAATTGTCTATGTCACTAAGGCAACTAGGTTGTCGGTTATCCGCATTGCTCGATACCACTTTAATGCCACGCCTCACCCGGATCCCGACCCTGACACGCCATCAGATCGGCCAGATCCAAGTGGAGACGAGCCCCACTCAATACAAGGCCTAAAAATGATAAGCGTGATAACAATAATAATCAAATGTTCATTATTAATAAAGAACAATATCAGAGTTACAACGAAAATCTAAATCAATAAGGGTTTACATACCCTACACATGGGCAAGGCCCTATAAGGATCCTACAATAACACCACCTCAAGAACAGTATGACATGAGGTTCTCAACCTCTACAAAATCAGCCCAACCCTCGCCAACTTCCGAGTCCGAAGTCACCTACTCCTGGACCAAAAAGAAAGATGGGAAGTAGTTTACGAGCTTCAAAGGAAAGCCCAAGTAAGTACCCCTCAAGGGTCACAAAGACATAAATAGGAAATATGTCATCCAAATGAGGTCACAATAGCAACAATATAACCCTAGGAGTCTACCGTAACACAAATCAAAGGTAATGCACTCATACGTAAAACCCTTGGGCTCAGAATGAGTTTCAAGAGAACTCAAGGTTCACTCCTACCAAGATGTCCAAATTTTGATGTAAATACCACCTAGTTGGTCGCTTGACCCTCCTGGCCATGTGCCTGGTAGAACTACCTCTCCTACGCAGTTAACACGGCCACTGTACTCAAGCCCACCCATGTAAGACCTTCTGAGATTTGTTTCTCCTGTAAGGCCGTTCTGAAAGTCGTGGGGTCCCGCCCCTCAACATTCCTAAATTGGAGCTTCCCTAGCTCCACCGAGTCCGCAAGAGAACATGGCAAACAAGGACACCAACGTCTCAGTAAACAAACATACATGCTCAATAGGATTCCAAAATAAATAATGACGCATGTATGTTATCAAAGAAGCATAAGATATCAATGCATAAACAAGTCCAAGAAAACCCTAAACCGGTAGGTAATGAGGCAAGTGTACTTACCTCCTGGCTCGTTGAAACTAGATGTCCTTCTAGTCACCTCTTGAAACGCCTCTTGGACTCCCCGAGTATCTAACAAATAGAGTTTCTATTAGAGTTAAAATTCTAATAAAACCCTAAGTCTCTAGCTTCACATGCATCTACTCTCGCTCTTGTTGGGCCTAGGCCCACCAACGGGTCCCAAGCACCATCTCGGGTTACTAATCCTTATTCCATCGCTCTTTAGTTGACCAAGTCCCTATCTTGGTCAAACCTAGTCAACCTTACTCTACTTGCCGAAGTCTAGACCCTACTTGGTCACCTCTTGTCATTTTAGTTGAATTCGCCCATTTGAAGCCCACTACACAATCTAGCTTGACTTTAGCCCTTTTTAACTAAGAAAGGGCATTTGCCATTTGAGTGGCTATGATCCAAGGGGTTTAAGGTCCTGCCCTACTACTTGAGTGACTAAGGGCTCAGCCTCCCTACCAACATCCCTTTATCTTACCTTTTATTTCTTTGTTATTGTCTAATAACAAAACCTGGTTTGATTAAACCACTGAGCCCACCCATTGGGCCTTTACAATATTGGACCCAATTCCTACTTTGATTGGTCCATAATTTGACTTAGGGATCTTGATTAATTAATCTAATTAATCTTTCTTAGTTTGGTTAGTCCCTTGACCTAACCATCTTTTTTTCACCCTTTCAGCTTGGTTCACCATCGGATTGAACCTAACCCATTTGATCCACTTGACCAAAACCAACTTGTTTCACCTAGTCTTATTCAATATGCTTATTCGATTAATCAAATATAATCGACATTTGAGCTAGGTCATGTTAGTCATTTTGATTAGACTAATTGGGTTCACCTTATCTTAACCCATTTTTGTCTACTCAACAAACTAACCTACTCATTTAAGTTAATAATTTACATTAAGGCCTATTTGGTTAGACCAACCCAAGTTCAATTTCCAAACGATTAAATCCAATTGAAACCAATCTTTTAACTTTCAACCAAGTCATTTTAGTTTAATTAACTTCATAGATTGGATTTACACTTCTCATGATCATGTATATAAATTCAATTCATGAAACCACCCATGGAGATCAAACTCCAACCCTTGGACCAATTCTTTACTCATTCATTCCCCATCTATCCTTATAACCAATGCATGCATGCACATATGAATCCTCATATTTATCGCGACTCACAGCTAAGATGCAGGAATTTAGAGAAACTCACCGAGTATAAATGTAGACAGACACTGAAAACTAACTGACCGTCCAAACTAGATTCCACCGTTCAGATTGGGTCGAGACAAGTCTTAACTATGCTCACCAAAAATCAGCTCGATCAGACTAGAAATGATCATCCGATTGAAGCATATGATGGAACTGGTCGGTGCAGGAAATCAGCAGTGATAGGCTCTGTTTCACACCCCAGAAACCTACTCTACCGGATACCAAAACAATCTTAACCGTTCACATTGAAGAATAAGGAGTCAAGAACAATCTCACCAAATATCAGCACGATCCAACGGTGAAAATGATGGAAATGGAAATGAAAATAGAGCATGCTCAACACTCCTTTGAAATGTAAGATCCTAGTCTCTCAAGCTTTCTTCTCTTTTCTTCCTTCCTCCCATCTCTCTTCTTGATTCCCAATGGCCCATAAACTTTCTCAAACTTGCTATTGCTCTATGCCAAGCTTCAAGATTACATGCTTTATATAGGCCTCACAAGTGTAACCTCTACAACTCTTCACATTCTTAACCTCCCCATAAATCCCAAGATAACACCCAAATAATTCCAACCTTTCAAATTCATAACCCCATGGGACCCTTCCCATTCCTTAATTATTGGTCCTTAAAACAAATCTCATTAAAATATTTAGTATCCTTACTAAATAATTTTAATCATACTAAACTTAATCTTGTCTCATACTATTAAGTTTAGTTAAATAACTTTTTAACTTTCATTCAACATCCTAACTATACAAGTTAATTTAATTAATCCATTTGGTTAATTAGCCCTTCAAGCTTAATTAACCCTCTTAGTTAAAATCTTTGATTAGTTTACAAATCAAGTCCACACATTAAATTGATCAAGATGACTAATATTTCTCCAAACGATTGAGCTAACTCAAATTGACCCAAGTCACCTTAAACCAAACATAATTAGACTAAGTAAACTAACTCCACACTTTTCCTTTAATCAATGCATGATTAAACTAACTTGATAGTTAGGTTAGACCCAAGCCCAAAGTGTTTAGTCTAACCCGAGTCCATTTACTAACTCCAATGTCCACACGTATCTAATTAACTAGGTTAGCTTAATTAACCAATCAAGCATTCCCACTACATTAGTTAATTAAATCAATTTCATTTTGACATTTTATAAGGTTTCAAATGATCAATTATTCATCATCACCATAACCAATATTTCCTTTTCATAACTAACTTGATTATACTAAATAATCAACTTGATTTTGTCACACTACCAATGCTTCAAAAAATGTTTAAAACTATACTACCAATTAATCAAAATAATTGTCACAACCATAAAGTTCCATAGGATTATTTACCATTAATCAACAAATATTGTCACACTTTATAATCTTAGTCATACTAATTAAACTTTTATTTTGTCACACTAGTATAGTTTAAAAATCTAATTAATCAAATAAAATAATTATTATTTTATTTTATTTCAATTCATCTTCCACCTCTCTCCTCTCCTTCTTCTTGCCCACATCAAGGCCTCTATTGGGGTCACGGAGGCCGCAAAGAACTCCCTCCACACCGAAAAACTCGCCGCAGGTCGCGCCTCTTTCCTATGCTCCGCCAAGCCGATCTCCTCCCCACCACCTCCGCTGACGCACCCCAAACCCTGGTCTCGAAGCTACACCACTCCAAATGATCCCGCTCTAACATCACGAATGCATGACGACAAAGAACTAAGTGTCTCGTAAGGAAGCGAGGACTTACCTAAGACCGAGGAAGATAACCGCACCACCAGAGGGCCTCCCTGCCGAGCGAAAGTTTCCTCGACTTTCCTACAGCTCGAAGCCGCAGCCTCTTCGCTTCCCACCCGCCCTCCCCGAAAACATCAACGACGCATTTACCACGAAGTTCAACGATGGACGCCAATTGGGCCACTAGCGAGAATCCCTCTCTCACTCCGACCGCCACCCTCGGAAAGACAACTTCTCTTGTTCGCTCTCCTCTCTCGCCTCCTAGGTCCCCGGGCCTTCATCTTATATAGGCGTAGGGAGACGGCGGGCTCGCAAACTTCTGAGCGGTTGAACGACGTCCGACGGCCTCCTCGCCAGAACGGCCGGAGGTAGGTCGGACGCTACAAGCAACCCAACCGACTACCGTGGTGAATGATGGGGATGCCTCAGATTTGATCTCACAAACAAACGGTAAGGATTTCTTGATCTATTCTAACAAATGAGGATTTAATTTTTGATGCTTTGTATCGGGCAAACCTCATGGAGATCCCGGATTTGATCAACAACCAACGGCCCCATCCCAAAACTTTTGCCTCAACTAAACGTGATCACGAGATTGAACGGCTCACGCACACCCGCACCGTGAGATCATCCCATATTAACCATCCCCTTGCCTCAGATCCGGTCCATGATCGATAGATTGAACTCACACTTGCCACGTGGCTCCACCGAGGCCGTAATAATGCCTCAAGATCTGCCACGATCCGAGATCCTTTAATCTCACCGCCATCCATTACTAATAAGGTTTTCCCTCGGAAAATTTTCTTGGGGTCCTCTTTCTTTTTAGGTTACAATTTAGTCCACCTTTGTGAGAGAGAATAATTTCCGCCCCGTCCTCATAACTCTTAATAATTACCAAGGTCCTTTTGACACCCATTAACCCTAAGTAGGGTTTTAGCCCTTTTAGACTTCCATTTTCCCTCTTAACTCAGTTACTAATTGATCAACATGAATTCATCCATAGAATTCATTCATTCCTTTTAATATCTCCAATCAACTTATAATTACGAAAATACCCTTGGTAGCCCTAATTATACCCAACTAGGGCTTTTAACTTGTTTCTTGGTTTAATTACCAAGCTAAATAAAGGAATTAATATAAATCCAAGTATTCAAAGTTTGGGGAATCTTTTAACAAATTTAGAACTTTTGTTTCTTACAATTTCATTTTGATTATACCTTGGGGTTTTTCCTCATTTTTTCCAATTAAATAAAAACAACGCCCAAAAAGAAAATTTAATCCCTAAAAATTCTTGGGTTTTACAATCCTCCCTCCTTAAAAGAATTTCGCCCCTCAAATTTAAAACCAATTCTCAAATCTTTTATTCAATACCAAAACCACTTTGAGCCACACTTACTCATGTTTTCATAATTTTCTTCCCATGCAAGTTGGGGTGTATCCTCAAATATCACTATCAGCCTTCAATCCCAACTCTAACGCTTACTCCATCTCTGACCTAACGCTCACTAATACCGGTTCCCCAATCCCACGAATGGCCTGGTCCAATCCTCCAAAACTTTAGGAGTCCTCTCGCCTGCCTCCTCGGCAATACACGGGTCACACCTGCACTCCACAACCTTGCACCTCAACTCCATCAATGTAATGGGGAACACCTCCCCTTTAGTCCTCCGCCCGCTTCTTGCGGCCCTACAACCTCCTCAAGACAAAGCGTGTTCGCTCAAAGTCCCGGTCCACCCACCCAACACTCAGCCCAATCTAATTGTCTATGTCACTAAGGCAACTAGGTTGTCGGTTATCCGCATTTCTCGATACCACTTTAATCGCCACGCCCACCCGGATCCCGGACCCTGACACGCCATCAGATCGGCCGTGATCCAAGTGGAGACGAGCCCCACTCAATACAAGGCCTAAAAATGATAAGCGTATAACAATAATAATCAAATGTTCATTATTAATAAAGAACAATATCGAAAGTTACAACGAAAATCTAAATCAATAAGGGTTTACATACCCTACACGGGCAAGGCCCTATAAGGATCCTACAATAACACCACCTCAAGAACAAGTATGACATGAGGTTCTCAACCTCTACAAAATCAGCCCAACCCTCGCCAATCTTCCGAGTCCGAAGCCACCTACTCCTCGGGACCTCAAAAAGAAAGATGGGAAGCAGTTTACGAAGCTTTCAAAGGAAAGCCCAAGTAGTACCCTCAAGGGTCACAAAGACATAAATAGGAAATATGTCATCCAAATGAGGTCACAATAGCAACAATATAACCCTAGGAGTCTACCGTAACACAAATCAAAGGTAATGCACCCCCATACGTAAAACCCTTGGGCTCAGAATGAGTTTCAAGAGAACTCAAGGTTCACTCCCGCCAAGATGTCCAAATTTTGATGTAAATAATACCTAGTTGGTCGCTTGACCCTCCTGGCCATGTGCCTGTAGAACTACCTCTCCTACGCAGTTAACACGCCAGCCGTACCAAGCCCACCTCATGTAAGACCTTCAGAGATTTGTTTCTCCTGTAAGGTCGCCCTGAAAGTCGGGGTCCCGCCCCCAACATTCCTAAATTGGAGCTTCCCTAGCTCCACCGAGTCCCGCAAGAGAACATGGCAAACAAGGACACCAACGTCTCAGTAAACAAACATACATGCTCAATAGGATTCCAAAATAAATAATGACGCATGTATGTTATCAAAGAAGCATAAGATATCAATGCATAAACAAGTCCAAGAAAACCCGAAACCGGGTAGGTAATGAGGCAAGTGTACTTACCTCCTGTTCGTTGAAACTAGATGTCCTTCTAGTCACCTCTTGAAACGCCTCTTGACTCCCGAGAGTATCTAACAAATAGAGTTTCTATTAGAGTTAAAATTCTAATAAAACCCTAAGTCTCTAGCTTCACATGCACCCACTCGCTCTTGTTGGGCCTAGGCCCACTAACGGGTCCCAAGCACCATCTCTCGGGTTACTAATCCTTATTCCATCGCTCTTTAGTTGACCAAGTCCCTATCTTGGTCAAACCTAGTCAACCTTACTCTACTTGCCGAAGTCTAGACCCTACTTGGTCACCTCTTGTCATTTTAGTTGAATTCGCCCATTTGAAGCCCACTACACAATCTAGCTTGACTTTAGCCCTTTTAACTAAGAAAGGGCATTTCTCATTTGAGTGGCTATGATCCAAGGGTTTAAGGTCCTGCCTCTACTACTTGAGTGACTAAGGGCTCAGCCTCCTCCCTACCAACATCCCTTTATCTTACCTTTTATTTCTTTGTTATTGTCTAATAACAAAACTGGTTTGATTAAACCAATTGAGCCCAGCCCATTGGGCCTTTACAATATTGGACCCAATTCCTACTTTGATTGGTCCATAATTTGACTTAGGGATCTTGATTAATTAATCTAATTAATCTTCTTAGTTTGGTTAGTCCCCTGCCCCAACCATCTTTTTTTTTTCACCCCTTTCAGTTGGTTCAATTATCGGATTGAACCTAACCCATTTGATCCACTTGACCAAAACCAACTTGTTTCACCTAGTCTTATTCAATATGCTTATTCGATTAATCAAATATAATCGACATTTGAGCTAGGTCATGTTAGTCATTTTGATTAGACTAATTGGGTTCACCTTATCTTAACCCATTTTTGTCTACTCAACAAACTAACCTACTCATTTAAGTTAATAATTTACATTAAGGCCTATTTGGTTAGACCAACCCAAGTTCAATTTCCAAACGATTAAATCCAATTGAAACCAATCTTTTAACTTTCAACCAAGTCATTTTAGTTTAATTAACTTCATAGATTGGATTTACACTTCTCATGATCATGTATATAAATTCAATTCATGAAACCACCCATGGAGATCAAACTCCAACCCTTGGACCAATTCTTTACTCATTCATTCCCCATCTATCCTTATAACCAATGCATGCATGCACATATGAATCCTCATATTTATCACTACTCACAGCAAGATGCAGGAATTTAGAGAAACTCACCGAAAGTATAAATGTAGACAGACACTGAAAACAAACTGACCGTCCAAACTAGATCTCCACCGTTCAGATTGGGTCGAGACAAGTCTTAACTATGCTCACCAAAAATCAGCTCGATCAGACTAGAAATGATCATCCGATTGAAGCATATGATGGAACTGGTCGGTGCAGGAAATCAGCAGTGATAGGCTCTGTTTCACACCCCAGAAACCTACTCTACCGGACACCAAAACAATCTTAACCGTTCACATTGAAGAATAAGGAGTCAAGAACAATCTCACCAAATATCAGCACGATCCAACGGTGAAAATGATGGAAATGGAAATGAAAATAGAGCATGCTCAACACTCCTTTGGAATGTAAGATCCTAGTCTCTCAAGCTTTCTTCTCTTTTCTTCCTTCCTCCCATCTCTCTTCTTGATTCCCAATGGCCCATAAACTTTCTCAAACTTCAAGTATTGCTCTATGCCAAGCTTCAAGATTACATGCTTTATATAGGCCTCACAAGTGTAACCTCTACAACTCTTCACATTCTTAACCTCCCCATAAATCCCAAGATAACACCCAAATAATTCCAACCTTTCAAATTCATAACCCCATGGGACCCTTCCCATTCCTTAATTATTGGTCCTTAAAACAAATCTCATTAAAATATTTAGTATCCTTACTAAATAATTTTAATCATACTAAACTTAATCTTGTCTCATACTATTAAGTTTAGTTAAATAACTTTTTAACTTTCATTCAACATCCTAACTATACAAGTTAATTTAATTAATCCATTTGGTTAATTAGCCCTTCAAGCTTAATTAACCCTCTTAGTTAAAAATCTTTGATTAGTTTACAAATCAAGTCCACACATTAAATTGATCAAGATGACTAATATTTCTCCAAACGATTGAGCTAACTCAAATTGACCCAAGTCACCTTAAACCAACATAATTAGACTAAGTAAACTAACTCCACACTTTTCCTTTAATCACGCATGATTAAAACTAACTTGATAGTTAGGTTAGACCCAAGCCCAAAGTGTTTAGTCTAACCCGAGTCCATTTACTAACTCCAATGTCCACAATGCATCTAATTAACTAGGTTAGCTTAATTAACCAATCAAGCATTCCCACTACATTAGTTAATTAAATCAATTTCATTTTGACATTTTATAAGGTTTCAAATGATCAATTATTCATCATCACCATAACCAATATTTCCTTTTCATAACTAACTTGATTATACTAAATAATCAACTTGATTTTGTCACACTACCAATGCTTCAAAAAAATGTTTAAAACTATACTACCAATTAATCAAAATAATTGTCACAAACCATAAAGTTCCATAGGATTATTTACTGATTAATCAACAAATATTGTCACACTTTATAATCTTAGTCATACTAATTAAACTTTTTATTTTGTCACACTAGTATAGTTTAAAAAACGAATTAATCAAATAAAATAATTATTATTTTATTTTATTTCAATTCATCTTCCACCTCTCTCCTCTCCTTCTCTTGCTCGCATCACCGCTTCTATTGGGGGTCACTTGAGGCCGCAAAGAACTCCCTCCACACTGAAAAACTCGGGCCGAGGTCGCTACTTTTCCTATGCTCCGCCAAGCGCCGATCTCCTCCCCACCACCTCCGCTGACGACCCCAAACCTCGGTCTCGAAGCTACACCACTCCAAATGATCCCGCTTCTAACATCACGAATGCATGACGACAAGAATCTAAGTGTCTCGTAGGAAGGAAGTGAGGACTTACCTAAGACCGAGGAAGATAACCGCACCACCGGAGGGCCTCCCGCTGCCGAGCTTAAAGTTTCCTCGACTCTTCCTGGGCGAAGCTCGAAAGCCGCAGCCTCTTTCGCCTCCTGCCCTCCTCCTCAAAAACATCAACGACTCACCACGAAGTTCAACGATGGACGCCAATTCGGGGTCACCTAGCGAGAATCCCTCTCACTCCGACCGCCACCTCACGGAAGACAACTTCTCTTGTTCGCTCTCCTCTCTCGCCTCCTAGGTCCCGGGCCTTCATCTTATATAGGCGTAGGGGAGACAAGGGCTCGCAAACTTCTGAGCGGCCAACGACGTCCGACGGCCTCCTCGCCTGTGAACGGCCGGAGGTAGGTCGGACGCCAAGCATAACGGGCCGACTACCGTGGTGAATGATGGGATGCCTCGAGATTTGATCTCACAAACAAACGGTAAGGATTTCTTGATCTATTCTAACGGGCGAGGATTTAATTTTTTGATGCTTTGTATCGAAAGCAAAACCTCGCATGGAGATCCCGGATTTGATCAACAACCAACGGCCTCATCCCAAAACTTTTGCCTCGAACTAAACGCGTGATCACGGTGATGAACGGCTCACGTACACCCGCACCGTGAGATCATCCCATATTAACCATCCCCTTGCCTCGTGACCGTCTATGATCGCATAGATTGAACTCACACTTGCCACGCTGCTCCACCGAGGCCGTAATAATGCCTCAAGATCTGCTACGATCCGAGATCCTTTAATCTCACCGCCATCCATTACTAATAAGGTTTTCCTCGGAAAATTTTCTTGGGGTCCTCTTTCTCTTTTTAGGTTACAATTTAGTCCACCTTGTGAGAGAGAGAATAATTTCCGCCCCGTCCTCATAACTCTTAATAATTACCAAGGTCCTTTTGACACCCATTAACCCTAAGTAGGGTTTTAGCCCTTTTAGACTTCCATTTCCCCTCTTAACTCAGTTACTAATTGATCAACATGAATTCATCCATAGAATTCATTCATTCCTTTTTAATATCTCCAATCAACTTATAATTACGAAAATACCCTTGGTAGCCCTAATTATACCCAACTAGGGCTTTTAACTTGTTTCTTGGTTTAATTACCAAGCTAAATAAAGGAATTAATATAAATCCAAGTATTCAAAGTTTGGGGAATCTTTTAACAAATTTAGAACTTTTGTTTCTCCAAATACAATTTCATTTTGATTATACCTTGGGGGTTTTCCTCATTTTTTCCAATTAAATAAAAAACAACGCCAAAAGAAAATTTAATCCCTAAAAATTCTTGGGTTTTACAATCCTCCCTCCTTAAAAAGAATTTCACCCCTCAAATTTAAAACCAATTCTCAAATCTTTTATTCAATACCAAAACCACTTTGAGCCACACTTACTCATGTTTTCATAATTTTCTTCCCATGCAAGTTGGGGTGTATCCTCAAATATCACTATCAGCCTTTCAATCCCAATCCTAACGCTTACTCCATCTCTGACCTAACGCTCACTAATACCGGTTCCCCAATCCCACGAATGGTCGGGTCCAATCCTCCAAAACTTTAGGAGTCCTCCGCCTGCCTCCCCGGGCAATACACGGGTCACACCGCACTCCACAACCTTGCACCTCAACTCCATCAATGTAATGGGGAACACCTCCCCTTTAGTCCTCCGCCCGCTTCTTGCGCCCTACAACCTCCGCAAGACGTGTTCGCTCAAAGTCCCGGCTCTACCCACCCAACACTCAGCCCAATCTAATTGTCTATGTCACTAAGGCAACTAGGTTGTCGGTTATCTGCATTGCTCGATACTCACTTTAATTGCCACGCCCACCCTATCCCTGACTCCTGACACGTCATCAGATCGGTCAGTATCCAAGTGGAGACGCAGCCCCACTCAATACAAGGCCTAAAATGATAAGCGTATAACAATAATAATCAAATGTTCATTATTAATAAAGAACAATATCGAAAGTTACAACGAAAATCTAAATCAATAAGGGTTTACATACCCTACACATGGGCAAGGCCCTATAAGGATCCTACAATAACACCACCTCAAGAACAGTATGACATGAGGTTCTCTAACCTCTACAAAATCAGCCCAACCCTCGCCAACTTCCGAGTCCGAAGCCACCTACTCCTGACCTCAAAAGAAAGATGGGAAGTAGCGTAGCTTTCAAAGGAAAGCCCAAGTACCCTCAAGGGTCACAAAGACATAAATAGGAAATATGTCATCCAATGAGGTCACAATAGCAACAATATAACCCTAGGAGTCTACTGCAACACAAATCAAAGGTATTTAATTCCCTCATACATGTAAAACCCTTGGGCTCAGAATGAGTTTCAAGAGAACTCAAGGTTCACTCCTACCAAGATGTCCAAATTTTTGATGTAAATACGACCTAGTTGGTCGCTTGACCCTCCTGGCCATGTGCCCAGAGAACTACCTCTCCTACGTGTTAACACGATCAGCTGCACCAAGCCCACCGATGTAAGACCTTCAGATTTGTTTCTCTCGTAAGGCCGTCTGAAAGTCGTGGGTCCCGCCCCAACATTCCTAAATTGGAGCTTCCCTAGCTCCACCGAGTCCCGCAAGAGAACATGGCAAACAAGGACACCAACGTCCCGTAAAAAAACATACATGCTCAATAGGATTCCAAAATAAATAATGACGCATGTATGTTATCAAAGAAGCATAAGATATCAATGCATAAACAAGTCCAAGAAAAACCCAAACCGGTAGGTAATTAGGCAAGTGTACTTACCTCCGGTTCGCTTGAAACTAGATGTCCTTCTAGTCACCTCTTGAAACGCCTCTTGGACTCCCCGAGAGTATCTAACAAATAGAGTTTCTATTAGAGTTAAAATTCTAATAAAACCCTAAGTCTCTAAATTTCACATGCACTCTACTGCTCTTGTTGGGCCTAGGCCCACCAACGGGTCCCAAGACCATCTCTCGGGTTACTAATCCTTATTCCATCGCTTCTTTAGTTGACCAAGTCCCTATCTTGGTCAAACCTAGTCAACCTTACTCTACTTGCCTTCTAGTCTAGACCCTACTTGGTCACCTCTTGTCATTTTAGTTGAATTCGCCCATTTGAAGCCCACTACACAATCTAGCTTGACTTTAGCCCTTTTAACTAAGAAAGGGCATTTCGCCATTTGAGTGGCTATGATCCAAGGGTTTAAGGTCCTGCCCTACTACTTGAGTGACTAAGGGCTCAGTTCCTCCCTACCAACATCCCTTTATCTTACCTTTTATTTCTTTGTTATTGTCAATAACAAAACCGGTTTGATTAAACCAATTGAGCCGACCCATTGGGCCTTTACAATATTGGACCCAATTCCTACTTTGATTGGTCCATAATTTGACTTAGGGATCTTGATTAATTAATCTAATTAATCTTCTTAGTTTGGTTAGTCCTTGACCTAACCATCTTTTTCACCCTTTCAGCTTGGTTCAATTATCGGATTGAACCTAACCCATTTGATCCACTTGACCAAAACCAACTTGTTTCACCTAGTCTTATTCAATATGCTTATTCGATTAATCAAATATAATGCGACATTTGAGCTAGGTCATGTTAGTCATTAGCTTTTGATTAGACTAATTGGGTTCACCTTATCTTAACCCATTTTTGCTCTAAGCTAACAAACTAACCTACTCATTTAAGTTAATAATTTACATTAAGGCCTATTTGGTTAGACCAACCCAAGTTCAATTTCCAAACGATTAAATCCAATTGAAACCAATCTTTTAACTTTCAACCAAGTCATTTTAGTTTAATTAACTTCATAGATTGGATTTACACTTCTCATGATCATGTATATAAATTCAATTCATGAAACCACCCATGGAGATCAAACTCCAACCCTTGGACCAATTCTTTACTCATTCATTCCCCCATCTATCCTTATAACCAATGCATGCATGCACATATGAATCCTCATATTTATCACTACTCACAGCTAAGATGCAGGAATTTAGAGAAACTCACCGAGTATAAATGTAGACAGACACTGAAAACAAACTGACCGTCCAAACTAGATCTCCACCGTTCAGATTGGGTCGAGACAAGTCTTAACTATGCTCACCAAAAATCAGCTCGATCAGACTAGAAATGATCATCCGATTGAAGCATATGATGGAACTGGTCGGTGCAGGAAATCAGCAGTGATAGGCTCTGTTTCACACCCCAGAAACCTACTCTACCGGACACCAAAAACAATCTTAACCGTTCACATTGAAGAATAAGGAGTCAAGAACAATCTCACCAAATATCAGCACGATCCAACGGTGAAAATGATGGAAATGGAAATGAAAATAGAGCATGCTCAACACTCCTTTGAACAGAAGATCCTAGTCTCTCAAGCTTTCTTCTCTTTTCTTCCTTCCTCCCATCTCTTCTTGATTCCCAATGGCCCATAAACTTTCTCAAACTTGCTATCGCTTGCTCATGCCAAGCTTCAAGATTACATGCTTTATATAGGCCTCACAAGTGTAACCTCTACAACTCTTCACATTCTTAACCTCCCCATAAATCCCAAGATAACACCCAAATAATTCCAACCTTTCAAATTCATAACCCCATGGGACCCTTCCCATTCCTTAATTACTGGTCCTTAAAACAAATCTCATTAAAATATTTAGTATCCTTACTAAATAATTTTAATCATACTAAACTTAATCTTGTCTCATACTATTAAGTTTAGTTAAATAACTTTTAACTTTCATTCAACATCCTAACTATACAAGTTAATTTAATTAATCCATTTGGTTAATTAGCCCTTCAAGCTTAATTAACCCTCTTAGTTAAAAATCTTTGATTAGTTTACAAATCAAGTCCACACATTAAATTGATCAAGATGACTAATATTTCTCCAAACGATTGAGCTAACTCAAATTGACCCAAGTCACCTTAAACCAACATAATTAGACTAAGTAAACTAACTCCACACTTTTCCTTTAATCACGATGATTAAACCAACTTGATAGTTAGGTTAGACCCCAGCCCAAAGTGTTTAGTCTAACCCAGTCCATTTACTAACTCCAATGTCCACAAACATCTAATTAACTAGGTTAGCTTAATTAACCAATCAAGCATTCCCACTACATTAGTTAATTAAATCAATTTCATTTTGACATTTTATAAGGTTTCAAATGATCAATTATTCATCATCACCATAACCAATATTTCCTTTCATAACTAACTTGATTATACTAAATAATCAACTTGATTTTGTCACACTACCAACGCTTCAAAAAAATGTTTAAAACTATACTACCAATTAATCAAAATAATTGTCACAACCATAAAGTTCCATAGGATTATTTACTGATTAATCAACAAATATTGTCACACTTTATAATCTTAGTCATACTAATTAAACTTTTATTTTGTCACACTAGTATAGTTTAAAAAAAAAAACCGAATTAATCAAATAAAATAATTATTATTTTATTTTATTTCAATTCATCTTCCACCTCTCTCCCTCTCCTTCTCTTGCCCGCGACCGCGCCCTATTGGGGTCACGGAGGCCGGCAGCAACTCCCTCCACACTGGAAAAACTCGGGCCGAGGTCGCGCTTCTTCCTATGCTCCGCCAAGGCCGATCTCCTCCCCACCACCTCCGCTGATTGGCGACCCCAAACCTCGGTCTCGAAGCTACACCACTCCAAATGATCCCGCTCTAACATCAAATGCATGCATGGCGGTAACTAAGTGTCTCGGAAGGAAGTGAGGACTTACCGGAAGACCAGGAAGATAACCTGCACCACCACAGAGGGCCTCCCGCGCCGAAATGAAAAGTTTCACGACTTTCCCGGCGAAGCTCGAGCAGCAGCCTCTTTCGCTTCCCAGCCCGGCTCCTCACGAAAACATCAACGACGACCACGAAGTTCAGCGATGGACGCTAATTCTGGGCGATCACCAGCGAGAGAATCCCTCTCTCACTCCGGGACCGGCCACCTCACGAAGACAACTTCTCTTGTTCGTTCTCCTCTCTTGCCTCTCCTAGGTCACAGGGGCCTTCATCTTATATAGGCGAGGGAGGCGAAGGGCTCACAAACTTCTCGGGCGGTTGAGCGGCGTCCAGCCGGCCTCCTCATGGCGTAGCGGAGGTAGGGGGGGCTGGGCAGCGCTTGGCGGTGGCGGGCGGTGAATGATGGGGATGCCTCGAGATTTGATCTCACAAACAAACGGGTAAGGATTTCTTGATCTATTCTAACGGGCGAGGATTTAATTTTTTGATGCTTTGTATCGAGCAAACCTCGGATGGAGATCACGGATTTGATCAACAACTAAATCTGGCCCCGATCCCAAAACTTTTGCCTCGAACTAAAGCGTGATCACGCGAGATGAAGCGGCTCACGGTAGACACGCACCGCGGTAGAGATCATCCCATATTAACCATCCCCTTGCCTGCATTATGCGGTCTATGATCGGATAGATTGAACTCCGCTTGCATTGCTCCCGGCTGAGGCAGTAATAATGCACTCAAGATCACGCTTCACGATCACGAGATCCTTTAATCTCGGCCGCTCATCCATTACTAATAAGGTTTTCCCTCGGGAAAATTTTCTTGGGGTCCTCTTTCTCTTTTTAGGTTACAATTTAGTCCACCTTTGTGAGAGAATAATTTCCGTCTGGTCCTCATAACTCTTAATAATTACGGAAGGTCCTTTTGGACACCCATTAACCCTAAGTAGGGTTTTAGCCCTTTAGACTTCCATTTTCCCCTCTTAACTTCAGTTACTAATTGATCAACATGAATTCATCCATAGAATTCATTCATTTCCTTTAATATCTCCAATCAACTTATAATTACGAAAATACCCTTGGTAGCCCTAATTATACCCAACTAGGGCTTTTAACTTGTTTCTTGGTTTAATTACCAAGCTAAATAAAGGAATTAATATAAATCCAAGTATTCAAAGTTTGGGGAATCTTTTAACAAATTTAGAACTTTTGTTTCTACAATTTCATTTTGATTATACCTTGGGGGTTTTTCCTCATTTTTTTTCCAATTAAATAAAAAAACAACGCCCAAAAGAAAATTTAATCCCTAAAAATTCTTGGGTTTTACAATCCTCCCTCCTTAAAAGAATTTCGTCCTCGAAATTTAAAACCAATTCTCAAATCTTTTATTCAATACCAAACCACTTTGAGCCACACTTACTCATGTTTTCATAATTTTCTTCCCATGCAAGTTGGGGTGTATCCTCAAATATCACTATCGATCTTTCAATCCCAATCCTCGAGCGTTTACTCCATCTCTCGGACCTAACGTTCACTAATCACAGTTCCCCGATCACTTACGAATGGTGATGGTCCAATCCTCCAAAACTTTAGGAGTCCTCCGCCTGCCTCTCACAGGGCAATACACGGGTCACACCCGGACCCGCAACCTTGCAGACCTCAACTCCATCAATGTAATGGGGAACACCTCCCCCCCTTTAGTCTGGCCCGCTTCTTGCGGCCCTACAACCTCCAGCGCGTGGTGTTACGTTCAAAGTCACAGTCTACCCGACCCAACACTCAGTTCAATCTAATTGTCTATGGCTAAAAGGCAACTAGGTTGTCGGTTATCTGCATTTGCTCGATACCACTTTAATCATCGCGCCAGGCCGGATCCGGGACCTGGACCACGTCAGCAGATCGGTAGGTATCAAGTGGAGGCGAGCCCCACTCGAATACAAGGCCTAAAATGATAAGCGGAATAACAATAATAATCAAATGTTCATTAATAATAAAGAACAATATCAGAGTTACATCGAAAATCTAAATCAATAAGGGTTTACATACCCTACACATGGGCAAGGCCCTATAAGGGTCCTACAATAACACCACCTCAAGAACAAGTATGACATGAGGTTCTCGAACCTCTACAAAATCAGCCCAACCCCTCGCTCAACTTCCGAGTCCGAGTCACCTACTCCTCGGGACCTGAAAAAGAAAGATGGGAAGCAAGCGCATGAGCTTTCGAAAGGAAAGCCCAGTAAGTACCCCCTGCGGGTCACAAAGACATAGATAGGAAATATGTCATCCAATGAGGTCACAATAGCAACAATATAACCCTAGGAGTCTACCAGAACACAAATCAAAGGTACGACCCACGTCTGCGAAACCCTTGGGCTCTGTAATGAGTTTCAATAGAACTCAAGGTTCACTCCCGGCCAGTATGTCCAGCTTTTGGATGTAAATACGACCTAGTTGGTCGTTTGACCCTCCGGTCACAGGTCGGTAGAACTACCTCTCCTACGTGTTAACGGTCGATTAATGCAAGCCCACTGGCCAGGTAAGACCTTCGTGAGATTTGTTTCTCTGGTAAAGGTCATCTGGAAAGTCGGGGTCCTGTCACTGAAACATTCCTAAATTGGAGCTTCCTAGCTCCATTTTGAGTCGAGGCGGTGAGAACATGGCAAACAAGGACACCAACGTCCGTAAACAAACATACATGCTCAATAGGATTCCAAAATAAATAATGGCGCATGTATGTTATCAAAGAAGCATAAGATATCAATGCATAAACAAGTCCAAGAAAAACCGAAGCGGGTAGAGTGCGAAGCAAGTGTACTTACCTCCGGTTCGATTTGAAACTAGATGTCCTTCTAGTCACCTCTTGAAGCGCCTCTTGGACTCCCGAGTATCTAACAAATAGAGTTTCTATTAGAGTTAAAATTCTAATAAAACCCTAAGTCTCTAAGCTTCACATGCGACTCTCGTTCTTGTTGGGCCTAGGCCCACCTACGGGTCCTTAAAGACCATCTCTCGGGTTACTAATCCTTATTCCACGTTCTTTTAGTTGACCAAGTCCCTATCTTGGTCAAACCCTAGTCAACCTTACTCTACTTGCCGAGTCTAGACCCTACTTGGTCACCTCTTGTCATTTTAGTTGAATTCGGCCCATTTGAAGCCCACTACACAATCTAGCTTGACTTTAGCCCTTTTTAACTAAGAAAGGGCATTTCTGTCATTTGAGTGGCTATGATCCAAGGGTTTAAGGTCCTGCCCTACTACTTGAGTGACTAAGGGCTCAGTTCCTCCCTACCAACATCCCTTTATCTTACCTTTTATTTCTTTGTTATTGTCTAATAACAAAACTGGTTTGATTAAACCAATTGAGCCCAGCCCATTGGGCCTTTACAATATTGGACCCAATTCCTACTTTGATTGGTCCATAATTTGACTTAGGGATCTTGATTAATTAATCTAATTAATCTTCTTAGTTTGGTTAGTCCCTTGACCTAACCATCTTTTTTTTTTTTCACCCCTTTCAGTTGGTTCAATTATCGGATTGAACCTAACCCATTTGATCCACTTGACCAAAACCAACTTGTTTCACCTAGTCTTATTCAATATGCTTATTCGATTAATCAAATATAATCGACATTTGAGCTAGGTCATGTTAGTCATTTTGATTAGACTAATTGGGTTCACCTTATCTTAACCCATTTTTGTCGACTAACAAACTAACCTACTCATTTAAGTTAATAATTTACATTAAGGCCTATTTGGTTAGACCAACCCAAGTTCAATTTCCAAACGATTAAATCCAATTGAAACCAATCTTTTAACTTTCAACCAAGTCATTTTAGTTTAATTAACTTCATAGATTGGATTTACACTTCTCATGATCATGTATATAAATTCAATTCCTTGAAACCACCCATGGAGATCAAACTCCAACCCTTGGACCAATTCTTTACTCATTCATTCCCCATCTATCCTTATAACCAATGTAAATGCATGCACATATGAATCCTCATATTTATCACTACTCACAGCTAAGATGCACGGAATTTAGAGAAACTCACCGAAAGTATAAATGTAGACAGACACTGAAAACAAACTGACCGTCCAAACTAGATCTCCACCGTTCAGATTGGGTCAGAGACAAGTCTTAACTATGCTCACCAAAAATCAGCTCGATCAGACTAGAAATGATCATCCGATTGAAGCATATGATGGAACTGGTCGGTGCAGGAAATCAGCAGTGATAGGCTCTGTTTCACACCCCAGAAACCTACTCTACCGGACACCAAAAACAATCTTAACCGTTCACATTGAAGAATAAGGAGTCAAGAACAATCTCACCAAATATCAGCACGATCCAACGGTGACAATGATGGAAATGGAAATGAAAATAGAGCATGCTCAACACTCCTTTGAGCGAGAAGATCCTAGTCTCTCAAGCTTTCTTCTCTTTTCTTCCTTCCTCCCATCTCTCTTCTTGATTCCCAATGGCCCATAAACTTTCTCAAACTTGCTATTGCTCTATGCAAGCTTCAAGATTACATCTTTATATAGGCCTCACAAGTGTAACCTCTACAACTCTTCACATTCTTAACCTCCCCATAAATCCCAAGATAACACCCAAATAATTCCAACCTTTCAAATTCATAACCCCATGGGACCCTTCCCATTCCTTAATTACTGGTCCTTAAAACAAATCTCATTAAAATATTTAGTATCCTTACTAAATAATTTTAATCATACTAAACTTAATCTTGTCTCATACTATTAAGTTTAGTTAAATAACACAACTTTCATTCAACATCCTAACTATACAAGTTAATTTAATTAATCCATTTGATTAATTAGACCTTCAAGCTTGATTAACCCTCTTAGTTAAAAACTTTGATTAGTTTACAAACCAAGTCCACATATTAAATTGATCAAGATGACTAATATTTCACCAAACGATTGAGCTAACTCAAATTGACCCAAGTCACCTTAAACCAGCTTAATTAGACTAATTCAACACTTTTCCTTTAATCACGATGGTTAAACCAACTTGATAGTTAGGTTAGTCCCAACCCCAAAGTGTTTAGTCTAACCCGAGTCCATTTACTAACTCCAATGTCCACACTAGTCTAATTAACTAGATTAGCTTAATTAACCAATCAAGCATTCCCACTACATTAGTTAATTAAATCAATTTCATTTTGACATTTTATAAGGTTTCAAATGATCAATTATTCATCATCACCATAACCAATATTTCCTTTCATAACTAACTTGATTATACTAAATAATCAACTTGATTTTGTCACACTACCAATGCTTCAAAAAAAAATGTTTAAAACTATACTACCAATTAATCAAAATAATTGTCACAACCATAAAGTTCCATAGGATTATTTACTGATTAATCAACAAATATTGTCACACTTTATAATCTTAGTCATACTAATTAAACTTTTATTTTGTCACACTAGTATAGTTTAAAAAAAAACGAATTAATCAAATAAAATAATTATTATTTTATTTTATTTCAATTCATCTTCCACCTCTCTCCCTCTCCTTCTCTTGCATCGTAGCCCTGTTGGGTCACGCGAGGGCCGGCAGCAACTCCCTCCAGCATTTGGAAAACTTCGGGCCCGAGGTCGCGCCCCTTTTCCTATGCTCAGGCCCGCCGATCTCCTCCCGCCTCACCGTTGGCGACCCCAAACCTGCGGTCTCGAGCTACACCACTCCAGCTGATCCCGTTCTAACATCCACGAATGCATGGCGGCGGTAACTAAGTGTCTCGGAAGGAAGTGAGGACTTCTGGGAAGACCGAGGAAGATAACCGGCACCACGGAGGGCCTCCGGCGTCGGCGAAAGTTTCACGACTTTCCGTGAGCTCGAGCCGCAGCCTCTTCGCTTCCCAAATTCCAGAACCACTCACGAAAAACATCAAGCGGCGACCCGCACGAGTTCCAGCGATGGGCCGAATTGGCGGTCGCTGGCGGAGAATCCCTCTCTCACTCCGGCTATCACCTCGTAGGAAAGACAACTTCTCTTGTTCGTTCTCCTCTGCGCCTCTCCTAGGTCACAGGGCCTTCATCTTATATAGGCGAGGGAGGCGAAGGGCTCATAAACTTCTCGGGCGGTTGAGCGGCGTCCGGCGGCCTCCCTCGCGTAGCTTGGCCGAGGTAGAAATTTGAGCCAGCAGCCAGGCCAGTGGCAGTATGGTGAATGATGGGGATGCCTGAGATTTGATCTCACAAACAAGCGGTAAGGATTTCTTGATCTATTCTAACTTGGCCGAGGATTTAATTTTTGATGCTTTGTATCGAGCAAACCTCGAGATGGAGATCCACAGGATTTGATCAACAACTAGCGATTACGATCCCAAAACTTTTGCCTCGAACTAAGCGTGATCCGCGAGATGAGCGGCTCCACGGACACCCTTGCGGTGAGATCATCCCATATTAACCATCCCCTTGCCTGCGTATCACGGTCTATGATCGGATAGATTGAACTTCACACTTACCCGCGTGGCTCCATTTGAGGCCGTAATAATGCCTCGAAGATCTGCCTTTCTGATCCCAGATCCTTTAATCTCAGCCGCTCATCCATTACTAATAAGGTTTTCCCTCGGAAAATTTTCTTGGGGTCCTCTTTCTCTTTTTAGGTTACAATTTAGTCCACCTTTGTGAGAGAGAATAATTTCCGTCTGGTCCTCATAACTCTTAATAATTACCAGAAGGTCCTTTTGACACCCATTAACCCTAAGTAGGGTTTTAGCTCCTTTAGTCTTCCATTTTCCCCTCTTAACTCAGTTACTAATTGATCAACATGAATTCATCCATAGAATTCATTCATTCCTTTTTAATATCTCCAATCAACTTATAATTACGAAAATACCCTTGGTAGCCCTAATTATACCCAACTAGGGCTTTTAACTTGTTTCTTGGTTTAATTACCAAGCTAAATAAAGGAATTAATATAAATCCAAGTATTCAAAGTTTGGGGAATCTTTTAACAAATTTAGAACTTTTGTTTCTACAATTTCATTTTGATTATACCTTGGGGTTTTCCTCATTTTTTCCAATTAAATAAAAACAAAGCCCAAAGAAAATTTAATCCCTAAAAATTCTTGGGTTTTACAATCCTCCCTCCTTAAAAGAATTTCGTCCTCGAAATTTAAAACCAATTCTCAAATCTTTTATTCAATACCAAACCACTTTGAGCCACACTTACTCATGTTTTCATAATTTTCTTCCCATGCAAGTTGGGGTGTATCCTCAAATATCACTATCAGTCTTTCAATCCCAATCCTCGAACGTTTACTCCATCTCTCGGACCTAACGTTCACTAATACCGGTTCCCCAATCGCCTTACGAATGGTGGGTCCAATCCTCCAAAACTTTAGGAGTCCTCTCTGCGCCTCCCCTGGGCACACACGGTCGCGCGGACCCACAACCTTGCACCTCAACTCCATCAATGTAATGGGGAACACCTCCCCCTTTAGTCACGGCCGCTTCTTGCGGCCCTACAACCCTCCGCCAGATCGTGTGTTGCGTTTCAAGGTCCTGGTCTACCCGACCCAACACTCGGTTCAATCTAATTGTCTATGTAAGCTAAGGCAACTAGGTTGTAGCCGGTTATCTGCGTTGCTCGATACCACTTTAATGTCACATCAGCCCGAGGCCGGATCCGGGACCTCTGGACATCGTCAATCAGATCGGCCCGTATCAAGTGGGCAGGCCCAGCTCGAATCTGAGGCCTAAAAATGATAGCGGATAACAATAATAATCAAATGTTCATTATTAATAAAGAACAATATGAAGTTACAGCGAAAATCTAAATCAATAAGGGTTTACATACCCTACACATGGGCAAGGCCCTATAAGGATCCCTCTGATAACACCACCTCAAGAACAAGTATGACATGAGGTTCTCGAACCTCTACAAAATCAGCCCAACCCTCGCTCAATCCTCCGAGTCAGAGGCCACCTACTCCTCGGGACACGAAAAAGAAAGATGGGAAGCAAAGCGCGTGAGCTTTCGAAAGGAAAGCCCAGTAAGTACCCCTGCGGGTCACAAAGACATAAATAGGAAATATGTTATCCAATGAGGTCTCAATAGCAACAACATAATCCTAGGAGTCTACCAGAAACAAATCAAAGGTACGACCCCTGATACGAGAAACCCCTTGGGCTCACGTAATGAGTTTCAAAAGAGAACTCGAGGTTAACTCCCAACCCGGTATGTCCGGCTTTTGGATGTAAATCGACCTGGTTGGTCGTTTGACCCTCGGTCCGCAGGTCGGTAGAACTACCTCTCCTACGTGTTAGCTTGGTCGATTAAGTACCAAGCCCAGCGGCGAATTAAGACCTTCGGATTTGTTTCTCACGGTAAGGGGTACGTCACGGAAAGTCGGGGGTCACTGTCCTGAACATTCCTAAATTGGAGCTTCCCTAGCTCCATTTGAGTCGAGCGATGGAGAACATGGCAAACAAGGACACCAGCGTCCGTAAACAAACATACATGCTCAATAGGATTCCAAAATAAATAATGGCGCATGTATGTTATCAAAGAAGCATAAGATATCAATGCATAAACAAGTCCAAGAAAAACCGAAACGGGGTAGAGTGCGAGGCAAGTGTACTTACCTCCGGTTCGTTGAAACTAGATGTCCTTCTAGTCACCTCTTGAAGCGCCTCTTGGACTCCCCGAGAGTATCTAACAAATAGAGTTTCTATTAGAGTTAAAATTCTAATAAAACCCTAAGTCTCTAGCTTCACATGCATCGACTCTCGTTCTTGTTGGCCTAGGCCCACTAACGGAGTCCTAAGCACCATCTCTCGGGTTACTAATCCTTATTCCACGTTCTTTAGTTGACCAAGTCCCTATCTTGGTCAAACCTGAATCAACCTTACTCTACTTGCCGAGTCTAGACCCTACTTGAGTCACCTCTTGTCATTTTAGTTGAATTCGCCCATTTGAAGCCCACTACACAATCTAGCTTGACTTTTAGCCCTTTTTAACTAAGAAAGGGCATTTACATCATTTGAGTGGCTATGATCCAAGGGTTTAAGGTCCTGCCCTACTACTTGAGTGACTAAGGGCTCAGTTCCTCCCTACCAACATCCCTTTATCTTACCTTTTATTTCTTTGTTATTGTACAATAACAAAAGCTGGTTTGATTAAACCAATTGAGCCCGACCATTGGGCCTTTACAATATTGGACCCAATTCCTACTTTGATTGGTCCATAATTTGACTTAGGGATCTTGATTAATTAATCTAATTAATCTTCTTAGTTTTAGTTAGTCCCTTGACCTAACCATCTTTTTTCACCCCTTTCGGTTGGTTCAATTATCGGATTGAACCTAACCCATTTGATCCACTTGACCAAAACCAACTTGTTTCACCTAGTCTTATTCAATATGCTTATTCGATTAATCAAATATAATGGAAGACATTTGAGCTTTAGGTCATGTTAGTCATTTTGATTAGACTAATTGGGTTCACCTTATCTTAACCCATTTTTGTCGACTAACAAACTAACCTACTCATTTAAGTTAATAATTTACATTAAGGCCTATTTGGTTAGACCAACCCAAGTTCAATTTCCAAGCGATTAAATCCAATTGAAACCAATCTTTTTAACTTTCAACCAAGTCATTTTAGTTTAATTAACTTCATAGATTGGATTTACACTTCTCATGATCATGTATATAAATTCAATTCATGAAACCACCCATGGAGATCAAACTCCAACCCTTGGACCAATTCTTTACTCATTCATTCCCCCATCTATCCTTATAACCAATGCATGCATGCACATATGAATCCTCATATTTATCACTACTCACAGCTAAGATGCAGGAATTTAGAGAAACTCACCGAGTATAAATGTAGACAGACACTGAAAACAAACTGACCGTCCAAACTAGATCTCCACCGTTCAGATTGGGTCGAGACAAGTCTTAACTATGCTCACCAAAAATCAGCTCGATCAGACTAGAAATGATCATCCGATTGAAGCATATGATGGAACTGGTCGGTGCAGGAAATCAGCAGTGATAGGCTCTGTTTCACACCCCAGAAACCTACTCTACCGGATACCAAAACAATCTTAACCGTTCACATTGAAGAATAAGGAGTCAAGAACAATCTCACCAAATATCAGCACGATCCAACGGTGAAAATGATGGAAATGGAAATGAAAATAGAGCATGCTCAACACTCCTTTGAACAGAAGATCCTAGTCTCTCAAGCTTTCTTCTCTTTTCTTCCTTACATCTCCATCTTCTTGATTCCCGATGGCCTATAAACTTTCCTCAGAAACTTCTTCTTTCTATCTACGCCAAAACTTCAAGATTACATGCTTATATAGGCCTCACAAGTGTAACCTCTACAACTCTTCACATTCTTAACCTCCCCATAAATCCCAAGATAACACCCAAATAATTCCAACCTTTCAAATTCATAACCCCATGGGACCCTTCCCATTCCTTAATTACTGGTCCTTAAAACAAATCTCATTAAAATATTTAGTATCCTTACTAAATAATTTTAATCATACTAAACTTAATCTTGTCTCATACTATTAAGTTTAGTTAAATAACTTTTAACTTTCATTCAACATCCTAACTATACAAG
Organism: Dioscorea zingiberensis; assembly: GCA_026586065.1. NCBI lineage: Eukaryota > Viridiplantae > Streptophyta > Magnoliopsida > Dioscoreales > Dioscoreaceae > Dioscorea > Dioscorea zingiberensis. The sequence goes on along the minus strand of CM048826.1, from coordinate 10,224,368 downwards.
TTAATTTAATTAATCCATTTGGTTAATTAGCCCTTCAAGCTTAATTAACCCTCTTAGTTAAAATCTTTGATTAGTTTACAAATCAAGTCCACACATTAAATTGATCAAGATGACTAAAATTTCTCCAAGCGATTGAGCTAACTCAAATTGACCCAAGTCACCTTAAACCAACATAATTAGACTAAGTAAACTAACTCCACACTTTTCCTTTAATCCACGATGATTAAACCAACTTGATAGTTAGGTTAGACCCAAGCCCAAAGTGTTTAGTCTAACCCGAGTCCATTTACTAACTCCAATGTCCACACGGATCTAATTAACTAGGTTAGCTTAATTAACCAATCAAGCATTCCCACTACATTAGTTAATTAAATCAATTTCATTTTGACATTTTATAAGGTTTCAAATGATCAATTATTCATCATCACCATAACCAATATTTCCTTTCATAACTAACTTGATTATACTAAATAATCAACTTGATTTTGTCACACTACCAATGCTTCAAAAAATGTTTAAAACTATACTACCAATTAATCAAAATAATTGTCACAACCATAAAGTTCCATAGGATTATTTCTTGATTAATCAACAAATATTGTCACACTTTATAATCTTAGTCATACTAATTAAACTTTTATTTTTGTCACACTAGTATAGTTTAAAAAAGCGAATTAATCAAATAAAATAATTATTATTTTATTTTATTTCAATTCATCTTCCACCTCTCTCCCTCTCCTTCTCTTGCATGACCGCTGCCTATTGGGGTCACGCAGGCCGGCTGACAACTTCCCTCCACACCTGGAAAACTTCGGGCCGAGGTCGCCCCTTTTTCCTATGCTCCGTCAAGCTGATCTCCTCCCCACCACCACCTCCGTTGGCGACCCCAAACCTCGGTCTCGAGCTACACCACTCCAGGCGATCCCGTTTCTAACATCCGCGAATGCATGGCGGCGGTAACTAAGTGTCTCGGAAGGAAGTGAGGACTTACCGGAAGACCGAGGAAGATAACCGCACCACCGGAGGGCCTCCGGCGTCGGCGAAAGTTTCACGACTTTCGGCGAGAGCTCGAGCCGCGACCTCTTTCGCTTCCGGTCCGGCTCCTCACGAAAACATCAGCGGCGACCCACGAGTTCAGCGATGGGCCGCGAATTGATGCGCTAGCGAGAGAATCCTCTCTCGCTCCATACTTCATGGGAAAGACAACTTCTCTTGTTCTGTTCTCCTCTCTCCTCTCCTAGGTCACAGGGCCTTCATCTTATATAGGCGAGGGAGGCGAAGGGCTCATAAACTTCTCGGGCGGTTGAGCGGCGTCAAGCGGCCTCCCTCGCATGGCGTAGGGAGGTAGGGGTAAGGGCAGCGCCTTGTGGCCGGCGGCGTGGTGAATGATGGGGATGCCTCGAGATTTGATCTCACAAACAAGCGGTAAGGATTTCTTGATCTATTCTAACTTGGCCGAGGATTTAATTTTTTGATGCTTTGTATCGAGCAAACCTCGGATGGAGATCCCGGATTTGATCAACAACTAGCGGTGCGATCCCAAAACTTTTTGCCTCGAACTAAGCGTGATCCGCGAGATGAGCGGCTCCGCGGACACCCGCAGGTGAGATCATCCCATATTAACCATCCCCTTGCCTGCGTATGCGGTCTATGATGGATAGATTGAACTTCACACACTTGGCGTGGCTCGGCTAGTAATAATGCCTCAAGATCTGCTACGATCTGAGATCCTTTAATCTCAGCAGCTCATCCATTACTATTAAGGTTTTCCCTCAGAAAATTTTCTTGGGGTCCTCTTTCTCTTTTTAGGTTACAATTTAGTCCACCTTTGTGAGAGAGAATAATTTCGTCGGTCCTCATAACTCTTAATAATTACCGAAGGTCCTTTTGACACCCATTAACCCTAAGTAGGGTTTTAGCCCTTTTAGACTTCCATTTTCCCCTCTTAACTCAGTTACTAAATTGATCAACATGAATTCATCCATAGAATTCATTCATTCTTTTTAATATCTCCAATCAACTTATAATTACGAAAATACCCTTGGTAGCCCTAATTATACCCAACTAGGGCTTTTAACTTGTTTCTTGGTTTTAATTACCAAGCTAAATAAAGGAATTAATATAAATCCAAGTATTCAAAGTTTGGGGAATCTTTTAACAAATTTAGAACTTTTGTTTCTACAATTTCATTTTGATTATACCTTGGGGGTTTTTCCTCATTTTTTTTCCAATTAAATAAAAAAACAACGCCCAAAAGAAAATTTAATCCCTAAAAATTCTTGGGTTTTACAATCCTCCCTCCTTAAAAGAATTTCGTCCTCGAAATTTAAAACCAATTCTCAAATCTTTTATTCAATACCAAACCACTTTGAGCCACACTTACTCATGTTTTCATAATTTTCTTCCCATGCAAGTTGGGGTGTATCCTCAAATATCACTATCAGTCTTTCAATCCCAATCCTCGAACGTTTACTCCATCTCTCGGACCTAACGTTCACTAATACCGGTTCCCCAATCCTTACGAATGGTCGGTCCAATCCTCCAAAACTTTAGGAGTCCTCTGCCCGTCTCCTGGGCAATACACGGGGTCACACCAGACCCACAACCTTGCACCTCAACTCCATCAATGTAATGGGGAACACCTCCCCCCTTTAGTCCTGGCCCGCTTCTTGCGGCCCTACAACCTCCACGCGTCGGTGTTAGTTCCAAAGTCCCGGGTCTACCCGACCCAACACTTTCGATTCAATCTAATTGTCTATATGCTTTCAAGGCAACTAGGTTGTCGGTTATCTGCGTTGCTCGATACCGACTTTAATCACATCGCCCCAGGCCGGATCCGGGACCTCCTGACACGTTGATCAGATCGGTAGTATCAAGTGGAGCAGGCCCCACTCGAATACAAGGCCTAAAATGATAAGCGGATAACAATAATAATCAAATGTTCATTATTAATAAAGAACAATATCGAGTTACAACGAAAATCTAAATCAATAAGGGTTTCACATTACCCTACACATGGGAGGCCCCTATAAGGATCCTCTGATAACACCACCTCAAGAACAAGTATGGCGTAGGGTTCTCGAACCTCTACAAAATCAGCCCAACCCCTCGCTCAACTTAGGAGTCCGAGTCACCTACTCCTCGGGACTGAAAAGAAAGATGGGAAGCGCGCGTAGGCTTTGAAAGGAAAGCCCGATGAAGTACCCTGCTGGTCACAAAGACATAAATAGGAAATATGTCATCCAACGAGGTCACAATAGCAACAATATAACCCTAGGAGTCTACCGAACACAAATCAAAGGTACGACCCACGTCTGTAAAACCCTTGGGCTCATGTGAGTTTCAAGAGAACTCAAGGTTAAACTCCCGGCCGGTATGTCCAAACTTTTGGATGTAAATACGACCTAGTTGGTCGTTTGACCCTCCTGGTCATGAAGTGGGTAGAACTACCTCTCCTACGTGTTAACACTGATTGCTGTACCAAGCCCACTGACAGGTAAGACCTTCAGAGATTTGTTTCTCTGGTAAGGCTGTCTGGAAAGTCAGGGGGTCCTGTCCCTGAACATTCCTAAATTGGAGCTTCCCTAGCTCCACTGAGTCCGGGCAGTAGAACATGGCAAACAAGGACACCAACGTCCCGTAAACAAACATACATGCTCAATAGGATTCCAAAATAAATAATGACGCATGTATGTTATCAAAGAAGCATAAGATATCAATGCATAAACAAGTCCAAGAAAAACCCGAAACCGGGTAGGTACGAGGCAAGTGTACTTACCTCCGGTTCGTTGAAACTAGATGTCCTTCTAGTCACCTCTTGAAACGCCTCTTGGACTCCCCGAGAGTATCTAACAAATAGAGTTTCTATTAGAGTTAAAATTCTAATAAAACCCTAAGTCTCTAGCTTCACATGCACGACTCTCGTTCTTGTTGGGCCTAGGCCCACTAACGGGTCCTTAAGACCATCTCTCGGGTTACTAATCCTTATTCCACGTTCTTTAGTTGACCAAGTCCCTATCTTGGTCAAACCTAGTCAACCTTACTCTACTTGCCGAGTCTAGACCCTACTTGGTCACCTCTTGTCATTTTAGTTGAATTCGGCCCATTTGAAGCCCACTACACAATCTAGCTTGACTTTAGCCCTTTTAACTAAGAAAGGGCATTTTACATCATTTGAGTGGCTATGATCCAAGGGTTTAAGGTCCTGCCCTACTACTTGAGTGACTAAGGGCTCAGTTCCTCCCTACCAACATCCCTTTATCTTACCTTTTATTTCTTTGTTGTTGTCCTAATAACAAAACTGGTTTGATTAAACCCAATTGAGCCCGGCCATTGGGCCTTTACAATATTGGACCCAATTCCTACTTTGATTGGTCCATAATTTGACTTAGGGATCTTGATTAATTAATCTAATTAATCTTCTTAGTTTTGGTTAGTCCCTTGACCTAACCATCTTTTTCACCCCTTCGGTTGGTTCACCATTCGGATTGAACCTAACCCATTTGATCCACTTGACCAAAACCAACTTGTTTCACCTAGTCTTATTCAATATGCTTATTCGATTAATCAAATATAATGCGACATTTGAGCTAGGTCATGTTAGTCATTTTGATTAGACTAATTGGGTTCACCTTATCTTAACCCATTTTTGTCGACTAACAAACTAACCTACTCATTTAAGTTAATAATTTACATTAAGGCCTATTTGGTTAGACCAACCCAAGTTCAATTTCCAAACGATTAAATCCAATTGAAACCAATCTTTTAACTTTCAACCAAGTCATTTTAGTTTAATTAACTTCATAGATTGGATTTACACTTCTCATGATCATGTATATAAATTCAATTCATGAAACCACCCATGGAGATCAAACTCCAACCCTTGGACCAATTCTTTACTCATTCATTCCCCATCTATCCTTATAACCAATGCATGCATGCACATATGAATCCTCATATTTATCACTACTCACACTAAGATGCAGGAATTTAGAGAAACTCACCGAGTATAAATGTAGACAGACACTGAAAACAAACTGACCGTCCAAACTAGATCTCCACCGTTCAGATTGGGTCGAGACAAGTCTTAACTATGCTCACCAAAAATCAGCTCGATCAGACCAGAAATGATCATCCGATTGAAGCATATGATGGAACTGGTCGGTGCAGGAAATCAGCAGTGATAGGCTCTGTTTCACACCCCAGAAACCTACTCTACCGGACACCAAAAACAATCTTAACCGTTCACATTGAAGAATAAGGAGTCAAGAACAATCTCACCAAATATCAGCACGATCCAACGGTGAAAATGATGGAAATGGAAATGAAAATAGAGCATGCTCAACACTCCTTTGAACAGAAGATCCTAGTCTCTCAAGCTTTCTTCTCTTTTCTTCCTTCCTCCCATCTCTTCTTGATTCCCAATGGCCCATAAACTTTCTCAAACTTGCTATTGCTCTATGCCAAGCTTCAAGATTACATGCTTTATATAGGCCTCACAAGTGTAACCTCTACAACTCTTCACATTCTTAACCTCCCCCATAAATCCCAAGATAACACCCAAATAATTCCAACCTTTCAAATTCATAACCCCATGGGACCCTTCCCATTCCTTAATTACTGGTCCTTAAAACAAATCTCATTAAAATATTTAGTATCCTTACTAAATAATTTTAATCATACTAAACTTAATCTTGTCTCATACTATTAAGTTTAGTTAAATAACTTTTTAACTTTCATTCAACATCCTAACTATACAAGTTAATTTAATTAATCCATTTGGTTAATTAGCCCTTCAAGCTTAATTAACCCTCTTAGTTAAAATCTTTGATTAGTTTACAAATCAAGTCCACACATTAAATTGATCAAGATGACTAATATTTCTCCAAACGATTGAGCTAACTCAAATTGACCCAAGTCACCTTAAACCAACATAATTAGACTAAGTAAACTAACTCCACACTTTTCCTTTAATCACGATGATTAAACCAACTTGATAGTTAGGTTAGACCCAAGCCCAAAGTGTTTAGTCTAACCCGAGTCCATTTACTAACTCCAATGTCCACGGATCTAATTAACTAGGTTAGCTTAATTAACCAATCAAGCATTCCCACTACATTAGTTAATTAAATCAATTTCATTTTGACATTTTATAAGGTTTCAAATGATCAATTATTCATCATCACCATAACCAATATTTCCTTTCATAACTAACTTGATTATACTAAATAATCAACTTGATTTTGTCACACTACCAATGCTTCAAAAAATGTTTAAAACTATACTACCAATTAATCAAAATAATTGTCACAACCATAAAGTTCCATAGGATTATTTCTTGATTAATCAACAAATATTGTCACACTTTATAATCTTAGTCATACTAATTAAACTTTTATTTTGTCACACTAGTATAGTTTAAAAAAGCGAATTAATCAAATAAAATAATTATTATTTTATTTTATTTCAATTCATCTTCCACCTCTCTCCCTCTCCTTCTCTTGCATGCGGCCATCCCTATTGGGGTCGCGAGGTGACAACTCCCTCCCACCTTTGGAAAAGCTTCGGGCGAGGTGCGCCCCTTTTCCTATGCTCCGTCAGCCCGATCTCCTCCCACCACCTCCGTTGTGACCCCCAAACCTCGGTCTCGAGCTACACCACTCCGGTGATCCCGTTCTAACATCACGAATGCATGGCGGCGGTAACTAAGTGTCTCGGAAGGAAGTGAGGACTTCTGGGAAGGCCAGGGAAGATAACAGAAGCACCGCTGGAGGGCCTCCGGCGTCGGCGAAAGTTTCACGACTTCCGTGAGCTCGAGCGCGGACCTCTTTCGCTTCGGTCCGGCTCCTCACGAAAAACATCAGCGGCGACCCACGAGTTCCAGCGATGGGCCAATTGGTGATGCGCTGCGAGAATCCCTCTCTCGCTCCGGTATCACCTCGTAGGAAAGACAACTTCTCTTGTTAGTTCTCCTCTCTGCCTCTCCTAGGTCACAGGGCCTTCATCTTATATAGGCGAGGGAGGCGAAGGGCTCGCAAACTTCTCGGGCGGTTGAGCGGCGTCAGGCGGCCTCCTCATGGCGTAGCTTAGGAGGTAGGGGGTGGGCAGCCTTGCTTGGCCGGTGGCGAACATGGTGAATGATGGGGATGCCTCGAGATTTGATCTCACAAACAAGCGGTAAGGATTTCTTGATCTATTCTAACGAGGATTTAATTTTTGATGCTTTGTATCGAGCAAACCTCGGATGGAGATCACGGATTTGATCAACAACTAGCGGTTACGATCCCAAAACTTTTGCCTCGAACTAAGCGTGATCACGAGATGAGCGGCTCCACGCATACACTTAGGTGAGATCATCCCATATTAACCATCCCCCTTGCCTCAGATCGGTCTATGATCGGATAGATTGAACTCACACTTGCCACGTGGCTCCGGGGCCGTAATAATGCCTCGAGATGCACTTTCGATCACGAGATCCTTTAATCTCGGCCGCTCATCCATTACTAATAAGGTTTTCCCTCGGAAAATTTTCTTGGGGTCCTCTTTCTCTTTTTAGGTTACAATTTAGTCCACCTTTGTGAGAGAATAATTTCCGTCTGGTCCTCATAACTCTTAATAATTGCGGAAGGTCCTTTTGGCACCCATTAACCCTAAGTAGGGTTTTAGCCCTTTTAGACTTCCATTTTCCCCTCTTAACTTCAGTTACTAATTGATCAACATGAATTCATCCATAGAATTCATTCATTCCTTTTTAATATCTCCAATCAACTTATAATTACGAAAATACCCTTGGTAGCCCTAATTATACCCAACTAGGGCTTTTAACTTGTTTCTTGGTTTAATTACCAAGCTAAATAAAGGAATTAATATAAATCCAAGTATTCAAAGTTTGGGGAATCTTTTAACAAATTTAGAACTTTTGTTTCTACAATTTCATTTTGATTATACCTTGGGGGTTTTTCCTCATTTTTTTTCCAATTAAATAAAAAAACAACGCCCAAAAGAAAATTTAATCCCTAAAAATTCTTGGGTTTTACAATCCTCCCTCCTTAAAAGAATTTCATCCTCGAAATTTAAAACCAATTCTCAAATCTTTTATTCAATACCAAACCACTTTGAGCCACACTTACTCATGTTTTCATAATTTTCTTCCCATGCAAGTTGGGGTGTATCCTCAAATATCACTATCAGTCTTTCAATCCCAATCCTCGAACGTTTACTCCATCTCGGACCTAACGTTCACTATCTGGTTCCCCGATCCTTACGAATGGTGGTCCAATCCTCCAAAACTTTAGGAGTCCTCTGCGCGTCTCACAGGCAATACAGGTCGGCGCGGACCACAACCTTGCGCCTCAACTCCATCAATGTAATGGGGAACACCTCACCCTTTAGTCTGGCCGCTTCTTGCGCCCTACAACCTCCAGCGCGCGTGGTGTTCGTTCAAAATCCTGGTCTATCCGACCCAACACTCAATTCAATCTAATTGTCTATGTCACTAAGGCAACTAGATTGTCGGTTATCTGCATTTGCTCGATACCGCTTTAATGCATGCGCCAGGCGGATCCGGGACCTCGGACCGTCAGCCGGTCGGTAGGTATCAAGTGGAGGCGAGCCCCAGCTCGAATACAAGGCCTAAAAATGATAGCGGATAACAATAATAATCAAATGTTCATTATTAATAAAGAACAATATCGAGGAGTTACAACGAAAATCTAAATCAATAAGGGTTTACATACCCTACACATGGGCAAGGCCCTATAAGGATCCCTACAATAACACCACCTCAAGAACAAGTATGACATGAGGTTCTCGAACCTCTACAAAATCAGCCCAACCCTGCCATTTCGACTTAGGAGTCAGGAATTAAGCCTACTCCTCGGGACACGAAAAGAAAGATGGGAAGCAAAGCGCGTATGAGCTTTGAAGGAAAGCCCGATGAAAGTACCCCCTGCGGGTCACAAAGACATAGATAGGAAATATGTCATCCAATGAGGTCACAATAGCAACAATATAACCCTAGGAGTCTACCAGAACACAAATCAAAGGTACGACCCCTGATACAGAAACCCTTGGGCTCTGTAATGAGTTTCAATAGAACTCAAGGTTAAACTCGACGGTATGTCCAGCTTTTGGATGTAAATACGACCTAGTTGGTCGTTTGACCCTCCGGTCACAGGTCGGTAGAACTACCTCTCCTACGTGTTAACACGGTCAGTGTACCAAGCCCACTGACAGGTAAGACCTTCAGAGATTTGTTTCTCTGGTAAAGAGGTATGCGGAAAGTCGGGGTCATCCACTGAAACATTCCTAAATTGGAGCTTCCCTAGCTCCACTGAGTCCGGGCAGTAGAACATGGCAAACAAGGACACCAACGTCCCGTAAACAAACATACATGCTCAATAGGATTCCAAAATAAATAATGACGCATGTATGTTATCAAAGAAGCATAAGATATCAATGCATAAACAAGTCCAAGAAAAACCCGGAAACGGGTAGGTAGTGCAGAGCAAGTGTACTTACCTCCGGTTCGTTGAAACTAGATGTCCTTCTAGTCACCTCTTGAAAGCGCCTCTTGGACTCCCGAGTATCTAACAAATAGAGTTTCTATTAGAGTTAAAATTCTAATAAAACCCTAAGTCTACAGCTTCATGCACGAATCTCGTTCTTGTTGGGCCTAGGCCCACTAACGGGTCCTTAAGACCATCTCTCGGGTTACTAATCCTTATTCCACGTTCTTTAGTTGACCAAGTCCCTATCTTGGTCAAACCTAGTCAACCTTACTCTACTTGCCGAGTCTAGACCCTACTTGAGTAACTCTTGTCATTTTAGTTGAATTCGGCCCATTTGAAGCCCACTACACAATCTAGCTTGACTTTAGCCCTTTTTAACTAAGAAAGGGCATTTCTGTCATTTGAGTGGCTATGATCCAAGGGTTTAAGGTCCTGCCCTACTACTTGAGTGACTAAGGGCTCGGTTCCTCCCTACCAACATCCCTTTATCTTACCTTTTATTTCTTTGTTGTCTAATAACAAAAGCTGGTTTGATTAAACCAATTGAGCCCAGCCCATTGGGCCTTTACAATATTGGACCCAATTCCTACTTTGATTGGTCCATAATTTGACTTAGGGATCTTGATTAATTAATCTAATTAATCTTCTTAGTTTGGTTAGTCCCTTGACCTAACCATCTTTTTCACCCCTTTCGGTTGGTTCAATTATCGGATTGAACCTAACCCATTGATCCACTTGACCAAAACCAACTTGTTTCACCTAGTCTTATTCAATATGCTTATTGATTAATCAAATATAATCGACATTTTGAGCTAGGTCATGTTAGTCATTTTGATTAGACTAATTGGGTTCACCTTATCTTAACCCATTTTTGTCGACTAACAAACTAACCTACTCATTTAAGTTAATAATTTACATTAAGGCCTATTTGGTTAGACCAACCCAAGTTCAATTTCCAAACGATTAAATCCAATTGAAACCAATCTTTTAACTTTCAACCAAGTCATTTTAGTTTAATTAACTTCATAGATTGGATTTACACTTCTCATGATCATGTATATAAATTCAATTCATGAAACCACCCATGGAGATCAAACTCCAACCCTTGGACCAATTCTTTACTCGTTCATTCCCCCATCTATCCTTATAACCAATGCATGCATGCACATATGAATCCTCATATTTATCACTACTCATTTAAGATGCAGGAATTTGGAAACTCACCGAGTATAAATGTAGACAGACACTGAAAACAAACTGACCGTCCAAACTAGATCTCCACCGTTCAGATTGGGTCGAGACAAGTCTTAACTATGCTCACCAAAAATCAGCTCGATCAGACCAGAAATGATCATCCGATTGAAGCATATGATGGAACTGGTCGGTGCAGGAAATCAGCAGTGATAGGCTCTGTTTCACACCCCAGAAACCTACTCTACCGGACACCAAAAACAATCTTAACCGTTCACATTGAAGAATAAGGAGTCAAGAACAATCTCACCAAATATCAGCACGATCCAACGGTGAAAATGATGGAAATGGAAATGAAAATAGAGCATGCTCAACACTCCTTTGAACAGAAGATCCTAGTCTCTCAAGCTTTCTTCTCTTTTCTTCCTTCCTCCCATCTCTCTTCTTGATTCCCAATGGCCCATAAACTTTCTCAAACTTGCTATTGCTCTATGCCAAGCTTCAAGATTACATGCTTTATATAGGCCTCACAAGTGTAACCTCTACAACTCTTCACATTCTTAACCTCCCCCATAAATCCCAAGATAACACCCAAATAATTCCAACCTTTCAAATTCATAACCCCATGGGACCCTTCCCATTCCTTAATTATTGGTCCTTAAAACAAATCTCATTAAAATATTTAGTATCCTTACTAAATAATTTTAATCATACTAAACTTAATCTTGTCTCATACTATTAAGTTTAGTTAAATAACTTTTAACTTTCATTCAACATCCTAACTATACAAGTTAATTTAATTAATCCATTTGGTTAATTAGCCCTTCAAGCTTAATTAACCCTCTTAGTTAAAATCTTTGATTAGTTTACAAATCAAGTCCACACATTAAATTGATCAAGATGACTAATATTTCTCCAAGCGATTGAGCTAACTCAAATTGACCCAAGTCACCTTAAACCAACATAATTAGACTAAGTAAACTAACTCCACACTTTTCCTTTAATCACGCGATGATTAAACCAACTTGATAGTTAGGTTAGACCCAAGCCCAAAGTGTTTAGTCTAACTTGAGTCCATTTACTAACTCCAATGTCCACGGATCTAATTAACTAGGTTAGCTTAATTAACCAATCAAGCATTCCCACTACATTAGTTAATTAAATCAATTTCATTTTGACATTTTATAAGGTTTCAAATGATCAATTATTCATCATCACCATAACCAATATTTCCTTTCATAACTAACTTGATTATACTAAATAATCAACTTGATTTTGTCACACTACCAATGCTTCAAAAATGTTTAAAACTATACTACCAATTAATCAAAATAATTGTCACAACCATAAAGTTCCATAGGATTATTTCTTGATTAATCAACAAATATTGTCACACTTTATAATCTTAGTCATACTAATTAAACTTTTATTTTGTCACACTAGTATAGTTAAAAAAAAACGAATTAATCAAATAAAATAATTATTATTTTATTTTATTTCAATTCATCTTCCACCTCTCTCCCTCTCCTTCTCTTGCATGGCTTCCTATTGGGGTCACGGAGGCCGTAAAGAACTCCTCCACATTTGGAAAAACTCGGGCCGAGGTCGCGCCCCTTTTCCTATGCTCCGTCAAGCGCTGATCTCCTCCCCACCACCTCCGTTGACGACCCCAAACCTCGGTCTCGAGCTACACCACTCCAGCGATCCCGTTCTAACATCACGAATGCATGACGACAGTAACTAAGTGTCTCAGAAGGAAGTGAGGACTTACCGAAGGCCGAGGAAGATAACCCGGCACCACCGGAGGGCCTCCGGCGTCGGCGAAAGTTTCACGACTTTCCGTGAGCTCGAGCCGCAGCCTCTTCGCTTCCCGGTCCGGCTCCTCACGAAAAACATCAGCGGCGACCACGAGTTCAGCGATGGGCCTTGAATTGGTGATGCGCTGCGAGAGAATCCCTCTCTCGCTCCATTTGTCGCCTCGTAGGAAAGACAACTTCTCTTGTTAGTTCTCCTCTCTGCCTCTCCTAGGTCACAGGGGCCTTCATCTTATATAGGCTGAGGGAGGCGAAGGGCTTCATAAACTTCTCGGGCGGTTGAGCGGCGTCAAGCGGCCTCCTCATGGCGTAGCTTGGTAGGAGGTAGAGGGCCAGCAGCCTTGTGGTGGCGAGCGTGGTGAATGATGGGGATGCCTCGAGATTTGATCTCACAAACAAGCGGTAAGGATTTCTTGATCTATTCTAACAAATGAGGATTTAATTTTTTGATGCTTTGTATCGAGCAAACCTCGAGATGGAGATCACGGATTTGATCAACAACTAGCGGTCGATCCCAAAACTTTTGCCTCGAACTAAGCGTGATCCGCGAGATGAGCGGCTCCACGCATACCCGCGCGTGAGATCATCCCATATTAACCATCCCCCTTGCCTGCAATTATGCGGTCTATGATGGGATAGATTGAACTCACACTTGCCACGTGGCTCCATTTGAGGTAGTAATAATGCCTCAAGATGCACTTTCACGATCACGAGATCCTTTAATCTCGGTAGCTCATCCATTACTAATAAGGTTTTCCCTCGGAAAATTTTCTTGGGGTCCTCTTTCTCTTTTTAGGTTACAATTTAGTCCACCTTTGTGAGAGAGAATAATTTCCGTGCGGTCCTCATAACTCTTAATAATTACGGAAGGTCCTTTTGACACCCATTAACCCTAAGTAGGGTTTTAGCCCTTTAGACTTCCATTTTCCCCTCTTAACTCAGTTACTAATTGATCAACATGAATTCATCCATAGAATTCATTCATTTCCTTTAATATCTCCAATCAACTTATAATTACGAAAATACCCTTGGTAGCCCTAATTATACCCAACTAGGGCTTTTAACTTGTTTCTTGGTTTAATTACCAAGCTAAATAAAGGAATTAATATAAATCCAAGTATTCAAAGTTTGGGGAATCTTTTAACAAATTTAGAACTTTTGTTTCTACAATTTCATTTTGATTATACCTTGGGGTTTTCCTCATTTTTTTTCCAATTAAATAAAAAAACAACGCCCAAAAGAAAATTTAATCCCTAAAAATTCTTGGGTTTTACAATCCTCCCTCCTTAAAAGAATTTCGTCCTCGAAATTTAAAACCAATTCTCAAATCTTTTATTCAATACCAAACCACTTTGAGCCACACTTACTCATGTTTTCATAATTTTCTTCCCATGCAAGTTGGGGTGTATCCTCAAATATCACTATCAGTCTTTCAATCCCAATCCTCGAACGTTTACTCCATCTCTCGGACCTAACGTTCACTAATACCGGTTCCCCAATCCTTACGAATGGTCGGTCCAATCCTCCAAAACTTTAGGAGTCCTGCGCGTCTCACAGGCGTACACGAGGTCACGCGCGGACCACAACCTTGCGCCTCAACTCCATCAATGTAATGGAGAATACCTCCCCTTTAGTCTGGCCGCTTCTTGCGGCCCTACAACCCTCCAGCGTGGTGTTACGTTCAAAGTCACGGTCTACCCGACCCAACACTTTCGATTCAATCTAATTGTCTATGTAAACAAAGGCTGACTAGGTTGTCGGTTATCTGCATTGCTCACGATACCACTTTAATGCATCGCGCCCAGGCGGATCCGGGACCTCGGACGCGTCAGCGGTCGGTAGGTATCCAAGTGGAGGCGAGGCCCACTCGAATACAAGGCCTAAAATGATAAGCGGATAACAATAATAATCAAATGTTCATTATTAATAAAGAACAATATCGAGTTACAGCGAAAATCTAAATCAATAAGGGTTTACATACCCTACCACATGGGCAAGGCCCTATAAGGATCCTCTGATAACACCACCTCAAGAACAAGTATGGCGTGAGGTTCTCGAACCTCTACAAAATCAGCCCCAACCCTCGCTCAATCTTAGGTCCGAATTAAGCTACTCCTGGGACACGAAAAGAAAGATGGGAAGCAAGCGCATGAGCTTTCGAAAGGAAAGCCCAGTAAGTACCCCTGCGGGTCACAAAGACATAAATAGGAAATATGTCATCCAATGAGGTCACAATAGCAACAATATAACCCTAGGAGTCTACCAGAACACAAATCAAAGGTGCGACCCCTGATACAGAAACCCTTGGGCTCTGTAATGAGTTTCAAGAGAACTCAAGGTTCACTCCCGGCCAGTATGTCCAGCTTTTGGATGTAAATACGACCTAGTTGGTCGTTTGACCCTCCGGTCACAGGTCGGTAGAACTACCTCTCCTACGTGTTAACGGTCGATTAATACCAAGCCAGCCGGGTAAGACCTTCGAGATTTGTTTCTCTGGTAAGGTACATCTGGAAAGTCGAGGGGGTCTGTCACGAACATTCCTAAATTGGAGCTTCCCTAGCTCCATTTGAGTCGAGCGGTAGAACATGGCAAACAAGGACACCAGCGTCCAGTAAACAAACATACATGCTCAATAGGATTCCAAAATAAATAATGGCGCATGTATGTTATCAAAGAAGCATAAGATATCAATGCATAAACAAGTCCAAGAAAAACCCGAAGCGGGTAGAGTGCAGAGCAAGTGTACTTACCTCCAGGTTCGTTGAAACTAGATGTCCTTCTAGTCACCTCTTGAAGCGCCTCTTGGACTCCCAGAGTATCTAACAAATAGAGTTTCTATTAGAGTTAAAATTCTAATAAAACCCTAAGTCTCTAGCTTCACATGCACGACTCTCGTTCTTGTTGGGCCTAGGCCCACTACTTGAGTCCTTAAGACCATCTCTCGGGTTACTAATCCTTATTCCATCGTTCTTTAGTTGACCAAGTCCCTATCTTGGTCAAACCTGAGTCAACCTTACTCTACTTGCCGAGTCTAGACCCTACTTGGTCACCTCTTGTCATTTTAGTTGAATTCGGCCCATTTGAAGCCCACTACACAATCTAGCTTGACTTTAGCCCTTTTTAACTAAGAAAGGGCATTTCTGTCATTTGAGTGGCTATGATCCAAGGGTTTAAGGTCCTGCCCTACTACTTGAGTGACTAAGGGCTCAGTTCCTCCCTACCAACATCCCTTTATCTTACCTTTTATTTCTTTGTTATTGTCTAATAACAGATTAAACCAATTGAGCCCAGCCCATTGGGCCTTTACAATATTGGACCCAATTCCTACTTTGATTGGTCCATAATTTGACTTAGGGATCTTGATTAATTAATCTAATTAATCTTCTTAGTTTGGTTAGTCCCTTGACCTAACCATCTTTTTTTTTTCACCCCTTTCAGTTGGTTCAATTATCGGATTGAACCTAACCCATTTGATCCACTTGACCAAAACCAACTTGTTTCACCTAGTCTTATTCAATATGCTTATTGATTAATCAAATATAATCGACATTTGAGCTAGGTCATGTTAGTCATTTTGATTAGACTAATTGGGTTCACCTTATCTTAACCCATTTTTGTCGACTAACAAACTAACCTACTCATTTAAGTTAATAATTTACATTAAGGCCTATTTGGTTAGACCAACCCAAGTTCAATTTCCAAACGATTAAATCCAATTGAAACCAATCTTTTAACTTTCAACCAAGTCATTTTAGTTTAATTAACTTCATAGATTGGATTTACACTTCTCATGATCATGTATATAAATTCAATTCATGAAACCACCCATGGAGATCAAACTCCAACCCTTGGACCAATTCTTTACTCATTCATTCCCCATCTATCCTTATAACCAATGCATGCATGCACATATGAATCCTCATATTTATCACTACTCACACGGCTAAGATCACGAGAATTTAGAGAAACTCACCGAGTATAAATGTAGACAGACACTGAAAACAAACTGACCGTCCAAACTAGATCTCCACCGTTCAGATTGGGTCGAGACAAGTCTTAACTATGCTCACCAAAAATCAGCTCGATCAGACTAGAAATGATCATCCGATTGAAGCATATGATGGAACTGGTCGGTGCAGGAAATCAGCAGTGATAGGCTCTGTTTCACACCCCAGAAACCTACTCTACCGGACACCAAAAACAATCTTAACCGTTCACATTGAAGAATAAGGAGTCAAGAACAATCTCACCAAATATCAGCACGATCCAACGGTGAAAATGATGGAAATGGAAATGAAAATAGAGCATGCTCAACACTCCTTTGAACAGAAGATCCTAGTCTCTCAAGCTTTCTTCTCTTTTCTTCCTTCCTCCCATCTCTCTTCTTGATTCCCAATGGCCCATAAACTTTCTCAAACTTGCTATTGCTCTATGCCAAGCTTCAAGATTACATGCTTTATATAGGCCTCACAAGTGTAACCTCTACAACTCTTCACATTCTTCACCCCCATAACTCCCAAGATAACACCCAAATAATTCCAACCTTTCAAATTCATAACCCCATGGGACCCTTCCCATTCCTTAATTACTGGTCCTTAAAACAAATCTCATTAAAATATTTAGTATCCTTACTAAATAATTTTAATCATACTAAACTTAATCTTGTCTCATACTATTAAGTTTAGTTAAATAACTTAACTTTCATTCAACATCCTAACTATACAAGTTAATTTAATTAATCCATTTGGTTAATTAGCCCTTCAAGCTTAATTAACCCTCTTAGTTAAAATCTTTGATTAGTTTACAAATCAAGTCCACACATTAAATTGATCAAGATGACTAATATTTCTCCAAACGATTGAGCTAACTCAAATTGACCCAAGTCACCTTAAACCAACATAATTAGACTAAGTAAACTAACTCCACACTTTTCCTTTAATCACGATGATTAAACCAACTTGATAGTTAGGTTAGACCCAAGCCCAAAGTGTTTAGTCTAACCCGAGTCCATTTACTAACTCCAATGTCCACACAGATCTAATTAACTAGGTTAGCTTAATTAACCAATCAAGCATTCCCACTACATTAGTTAATTAAATCAATTTCATTTTGACATTTTATAAGGTTTCAAATGATCAATTATTCATCATCACCATAACCAATATTTCCTTTCATAACTAACTTGATTATACTAAATAATCAACTAGATTTTTGTCACACTACCAATGCTTCAAAAATATTTAAAATTATACTAACAATTAATCAAATAATTGTCACAACCATAAAGTTCCATAGGATTATTTCTTGATTAATCAACAAATATTGTCACACTTTATAATCTTAGTCATACTAATTAAACTTTTATTTTGTCACACTAGTATAGTTTAAAAAAAAACGAATTAATCAAATAAAATAATTATTATTTTATTTTATTTCAATTCATCTTCCACCTCTCTCCCTCTCCTTCTCTTGCCCGCGACCGCGCCCTATTGGGGTCACGGAGGCCGGCAGCAACTCCCTCCACACTGGAAAAACTCGGGCCGAGGTCGCGCCCCTTTTCCTATGCTCCGTCAAGCGCTGATCTCCTCCCCACCACCTCCGTTGACGACCCCAAACCTCGGTCTCGAGCTACACCACTCCAGCGATCCCGTTCTAACATCACGAATGCATGACGACAGTAACTAAGTGTCTCAGAAGGAAGTGAGGACTTACCGGAAGACCGAGGAAGATAGCAGAAGCACCACCGGAGGGCCTCCGGCGTCGGCGAAAGTTTTCGACTTTCCGTGAGCTCGAGCCGCTGACCTCTTTCGCTTCCGGTCCGGCTCCTCACGAAAAACATCAGCGGCGACCACGCGAGTTCAAGCGATGGGCCGAATTGGCGATCGCTAGCGAGAGAATCCCTCTCTCACTCCATTTGTCACCTCGCCGGAAGACAACTTCTCTTGTTAGATTCTCCTCTCTGCCTCTCCTAGGTCACAGGGGCCTTCATCTTATATAGGCGAGGGAGGCGAAGGGCTCATGCAAACTTCTCGGGCGGTTGAGCGGCGTCAAGCGGCCTCCTCGCGTAGCGGCCGGAGGTAGAGGCTGACGCAGCGCTGGCGGCGGTGGCGGGCGTGGTGAATGATGGGGATGCCTCGAGATTTGATCTCACAAACAAGCGGTAAGGATTTCTTGATCTATTCTAACTTGGCCGAGGATTTAATTTTTTGATGCTTTGTATCGAGCAAACCTCGGATGGAGATCCACGGATTTGATCAACAACTAGCGGTGCGATCCCAAAACTTTTGCCTCGAACTAAGCGTGATCACGCGAGATGAGCGGCTCCACGTACCCGCACCGTGAGATCATCCCATATTAACCATCCCCCTTGCCTGCATTATGCGGTCTATGATGGGATAGATTGAACTCACACTTGCCACGTGTGGCTCCACTGAGGCCGTAATAATGCCTCAAGATCTGCTACGATCTGAGATCCTTTAATCTCAGCCGCTCATCCATTACTAATAAGGTTTTCCCTCGGAAAATTTTCTTGGGGTCCTCTTTCTCTTTTTAGGTTACAATTTAGTCCACCTTTGTGAGAGAGAATAATTTCCGTCTGGTCCTCATAACTCTTAATAATTACGGAAGGTCCTTTTGACACCCATTAACCCTAAGTAGGGTTTTAGCCCTTTTAGACTTCCATTTTCCCCTCTTAACTCAGTTACTAATTGATCAACATGAATTCATCCATAGAATTCATTCATTCCTTTTTAATATCTCCAATCAACTTATAATTACGAAAATACCCTTGGTAGCCCTAATTATACCCAACTAGGGCTTTTAACTTGTTTCTTGGTTTAATTACCAAGCTAAATAAAAGGAATTAATATAAATCCAAGTATTCAAAGTTTGGGGAATCTTTTAACAAATTTAGAACTTTTGTTTCTACAATTTCATTTTAATTATACCTTGGGGGTTTTTCCTCATTTTTTCCAATTAAATAAAAAAAAACAAAACCCAAAAGAAAATTTAATCCCTAAAAATTCTTGGGTTTTACAATCCTCCCTCCTTAAAAGAATTTCGTCCTCGAAATTTAAAACCAATTCTCAAATCTTTTATTCAATACCAAACCACTTTGAGCCACACTTACTCATGTTTTCATAATTTTCTTCCCATGCAAGTTGGGGTGTATCCTCAAATATCACTATCAGTCTTTCAATCCCAATCCTCGAACGTTTACTCCATCTCTCGGACCTAACGTTCACTAATACTGGTTCCCCAATCCTTACGAATGGTCGGTCCAATCCTCCAAAACTTTAGGAGTCCTCTGCCCGTCTCCTGGGCAATACACGGGGTCACACCAGACCCACAACCTTGCACCTCAACTCCATCAATGTAATGGGGAACACCTCCCCCTTTAGTCCTGGCCCGCTTCTTGCGGCCCTACAACCTCCGTAGCGTGGTGTTAGTTTCAAAGTCACGGTCTACCCGACCCAACACTTCGATTCAATCTAATTGTCTATGTCATTAAGGCAACTAGGTTGTGTCGGTTATCTGCATTGCTCGATACCACTTTAATGCATCGCGCCCAGGCCGGATCCGGGACCTCGGACCGCGTCAGCCGGTCGGTAGGTATCCAAGTGGAGGCAGGCCCCACTCGAATCTGAGGCCTAAAAATGATAAGCAGATAACAATAATAATCAAATGTTCATTATTAATAAAGAACAATATCAGAGTTACAACGAAAATCTAAATCAATAAGGGTTTACATACCCTACACATGGGCAAGGCCCTATAAGGATCCTCTGATAACACCACCTCAAGAACAAGTATGGCGTGAGGTTCTCGAACCTCTACAAAATCAGCCAACCCCTCGCTCAACTTAGAGTCCGAGTCACCTACTCCTCGGGACACGAAAAGAAAGATGGGAAGCAAGCGCATGAGCTTTCGAAAGGAAAGCCCAGTAAGTACCCCTGCGGGTCACAAAGACATAAATAGGAAATATGTCATCCAATGAGGTCACAATAGCAACAATATAACCCTAGGAGTCTACCAGAACACAAATCAAAGGTACGACCCCTGATACAGAAACCCTTGGGCTCTGTAATGAGTTTCAAGAGAACTCAAGGTTCACTCCCGGCCAGTATGTCCAGCTTTTGGATGTAAATACGACCTAGTTGGTCGTTTGACCCTCCGGTCACAGGTCGGTAGAACTACCTCTCCTACGTGTTAACACGGTCAGTGTACCAAGCCCACTGACAGGTAAGACCTTCAGAGATTTGTTTCTCTGGTAAGGCTGTCTGGAAAGTCAGGGGGTCCTGTCCCTGAACATTCCTAAATTGGAGCTTCCCTAGCTCCACTGAGTCCGGGCAGTAGAACATGGCAAACAAGGACACCAACGTCCCGTAAACAAACATACATGCTCAATAGGATTCCAAAATAAATAATGACGCATGTATGTTATCAAAGAAGCATAAGATATCAATGCATAAACAAGTCCAAGAAAAACCGAAAGCGGGTAGAGTGCAGAGGCAAGTGTACTTACCTCCGGTTCGTTGAAACTAGATGTCCTTCTAGTCACCTCTTGAAGCGCCTCTTGGACTCCCGAGAGTATCTAACAAATAGAGTTTCTATTAGAGTTAAAATTCTAATAAAACCCTAAGTCTCTAGCTTCACATGCACGACTCTCGTTCTTGTTGGGCCTAGGCCCACTAACTTGGTCCTTAAGACCATCTCTCGGGTTACTAATCCTTATTCCACGTTCTTTAGTTGACCAAGTCCCTATCTTGGTCAAACCTGAGTCAACCTTACTCTACTTGCCGAAGTCTAGACCCTACTTGGTCACCTCTTGTCATTTTAGTTGAATTCGGCCCATTTGAAGCCCACTACACAATCTAGCTTGACTTTAGCCCTTTTAACTAAGAAAGGGCATTTACGTCATTTGAGTGGCTATGATCCAAGGGTTTAAGGTCCTGCCCTACTACTTGAGTGACTAAGGGCTCAGTCCTTCCTACCAACATCCCTTTATCTTACCTTTTATTTCTTTGTTATTGTCTAATAACAAAACTGGTTTGATTAAACCAATTGAGCCCAGCCCATTGGGCCTTTACAATATTGGACCCAATTCCTACTTTGATTGGTCCATAATTTGACTTAGGGATCTTGATTAATTAATCTAATTAATCTTCTTAGTTTGGTTAGTCCCTTGACCTAACCATCTTTTTTTTTTTCACCCCTTTCAGTTGGTTCAATTATCGGATTGAACCTAACCCATTTGATCCACTTGACCAAAACCAACTTGTTTCACCTAGTCTTATTCAATATGCTTATTCGATTAATCAAATATAATCGACATTTGAGCTAGGTCATGTTAGTCATTTTGATTAGACTAATTGGGTTCACCTTATCTTAACCCATTTTTGTCGACTAACAAACTAACCTACTCATTTAAGTTAATAATTTACATTAAGGCCTATTTGGTTAGACCAACCCAAGTTCAATTTCCAAGCGATTAAATCCAATTGAAACCAATCTTTTAACTTTCAACCAAGTCATTTTAGTTTAATTAACTTCATAGATTGGATTTACACTTCTCATGATCATGTATATAAATTCAATTCATGAAACCACCCATGGAGATCAAACTCCAACCCTTGGACCAATTCTTTACTCATTCATTCCCCCATCTATCCTTATAACCAATGCATGCATGCATATATGAATCCTCATATTTATCACTACTCACGGCTAAGATGCAGGAATTTAGAGAAACTCACCGAGTATAAATGTAGACAGACACTGAAAACAAACTGACCGTCCAAACTAGATCTCCACCGTTCAGATTGGGTCGAGACAAGTCTTAACTATGCTCACCAAAAATCAGCTCGATCAGACTAGAAATGATCATCCGATTGAAGCATATGATGGAACTGGTCGGTGCAGGAAATCAGCAGTGATAGGCTCTGTTTCACACCCCAGAAACCTACTCTACCGGACACCAAAAACAATCTTAACCGTTCACATTGAAGAATAAGGAGTCAAGAACAATCTCACCAAATATCAGCACGATCCAACGGTGAAAATGATGGAAATGGAAATGAAAATAGAGCATGCTCAACACTCCTTTGAATGTAAGATCCTAGTCTCTCAAGCTTTCTTCTCTTTTCTTCCTTCCTCCCATCTCTCTTCTTGATTCCCAATGGCCCATAAACTTTCTCAAACTTGCTATTGCTCTATGCCAAGCTTCAAGATTACATGCTTTATATAGGCCTCACAAGTGTAACCTCTACAACTCTTCACATTCTTAACCTCCCCATAAATCCCAAGATAACACCCAAATAATTCCAACCTTTCAAATTCATAACCCCATGGGACCCTTCCCATTCCTTAATTATTGGTCCTTAAAACAAATCTCATTAAAATATTTAGTATCCTTACTAAATAATTTTAATCATACTAAACTTAATCTTGTCTCATACTATTAAGTTTAGTTAAATAACTTTTAACTTTCATTCAACATCCTAACTATACAAGTTAATTTAATTAATCCATTTGGTTAATTAGCCCTTCAAGCTTAATTAACCCTCTTAGTTAAAATCTTTGATTAGTTTACAAATCAAGTCCACACATTAAATTGATCAAGATGACTAATATTTCTCCAAACGATTGAGCTAACTCAAATTGACCCAAGTCACCTTAAACCAACATAATTAGACTAAGTAAACTAACTCCACACTTTTCCTTTAATCACGATGATTAAACCAACTTGATAGTTAGGTTAGACCCAAGCCCAAAGTGTTTAGTCTAACCGAGTCCATTTACTAACTCCAATGTCCACACAGATCTAATTAACTAGGTTAGCTTAATTAACCAATCAAGCATTCCCACTACATTAGTTAATTAAATCAATTTCATTTTGACATTTTATAAGGTTTCAAATGATCAATTATTCATCATCACCATAACCAATATTTCCTTTCATAACTAACTTGATTATACTAAATAATCAACTTGATTTTGTCACACTACCAATGCTTCAAAAAAATGTTTAAAACTATACTACCAATTAATCAAAATAATTGTCACAACCATAAAGTTCCATAGGATTATTTCTTGATTAATCAACAAATATTGTCACACTTTATAATCTTAGGCATACTAATTAAACTTTTATTTTGTCACACTAGTATAGTTTAAAAAAAAACGAATTAATCAAATAAAATAATTATTATTTTATTTTATTTCAATTCATCTTCCACCTCTCTCCCTCTCCTTCTCTTGCCCGCGACCGCGCCCTATTGGGGTCACGGAGGCCGGCAGCAACTCCCTCCACACTGGAAAAACTCGGGCCGAGGTCGCGCCCCTTTTCCTATGCTCCGTCAAGCGCTGATCTCCTCCCCACCACCTCCGTTGACGACCCCAAACCTCGGTCTCGAGCTACACCACTCCAGCGATCCCGTTCTAACATCACGAATGCATGACGACAGTAACTAAGTGTCTCAGAAGGAAGTGAGGACTTACCGGAAGACCGAGGAAGATAACCGGCACCACCAGAGGGCCTCCCGGCGTCGAGCGAAAGTTTCCTGACTTTCCGGCGAGCTCGAGCCGCAGCCTCTTTCGCTTCCCAGTCCCGGCTCCTCCTGAAAAACATCAACGACGACCACGAGTTCAACGATGGACGCGAATTCGGCGGTCACTAGCGAGAGAATCCCTCTCTCACTCCGAATGTCACCTCGCCGGAAAGACAACTTCTCTTGTTCGTTCTCCTCTGCCTCTCCTAGGTCACAGGGCCTTCATCTTATATAGGCGAGGGAGGCGAAGGGCTCATAAACTTCTCGGGCGGTTGAGCGGCGTCAAGCGGCCTCCTCGCTGTAGCGTAGCGGCCGGAGGTAGGGGGCTGGGCAGCGCCTGGCGGTGGCGGCGTGGTGAATGATGGGGATGCCTCGAGATTTGATCTCACAAACAAGCGGTAAGGATTTCTTGATCTATTCTAACAAATGTAGGATTTAATTTTTTGATGCTTTGTATCGAGCAAACCTCGGATGGAGATCCCGGATTTGATCAACAACTAGCGGTGCGATCCCAAAACTTTTGCCTCGAACTAAGCGTGATCACGCGAGATGAGCGGCTCCACGCGCACTGCGTGAGATCATCCCATATTAACCATCCCCTTGCCTGCATTATGCGGTCTATGATGAGATAGATTGAACTCACACTTGCCACGTGGCTCCACCGAGGCCGTAATAATGCCTCAAGATGCAGCTACGATCGAGATCCTTTAATCTCGGCGCTCATCCATTACTAATAAGGTTTTCCCTCGGAAAATTTTCTTGGGGTCCTCTTTCTCTTTTTAGGTTACAATTTAGTCCACCTTTGTGAGAGAGAATAATTTCGCCCCGTCCTCATAACTCTTAATAATTACCAGAAGGTCCTTTTGACACCCATTAACCCTAAGTAGGGTTTTAGCCCTTTTAGACTTCCATTTTCCCCTCTTAACTCAGTTACTAATTGATCAACATGAATTCATCCATAGAATTCATTCATTCCTTTTTAATATCTCCAATCAACTTATAATTACGAAAATACCCTTGGTAGCCCTAATTATACCCAACTAGGGCTTTTAACTTGTTTCTTGGTTTAATTACCAAGCTAAATAAAGGAATTAATATAAATCCAAGTATTCAAAGTTTGGGGAATCTTTTAACAAATTTAGAACTTTTGTTTCTACAATTTCATTTTGATTATACCTTGGGGGTTTTTCCTCATTTTTTTTCCAATTAAATAAAAAAACAACGCCCAAAAGAAAATTTAATCCCTAAAAATTCTTGGGTTTTACAGTTTCATTGGGAAAAAAAAAAGACGGTTCCAAAGAACAAGATAAGAGTTATAAATTGGAGTTTGAACATAAACTTCAGAAAATTATTTGAACAAACAACAAATTCATAACAAATTTCAAACAACACATTCACAGACAAATCACAATTTAACTTCAAAAGAAAAAGGAACAAAGAACCCACAGAAAAGAAAAGAATTTAACTCAAAATATAAAAAGGAACAAAGAACACATAAGTCAGAAAAGCAGCCCTAAAACTACAAAACCGGGTGGGGAATAAGAGGTTTTATACCTTTGTGAAATGGAGAAGCAAAAATCCAAGTCTTGCGTTGTGAAATCCGAAGATTTTAGGTTATTAATATTTCTAATTATTTTCTTAAAATCCTTGTTTAATAAAAGAA
This sequence comes from Dioscorea zingiberensis, assembly GCA_026586065.1. Taxonomy (NCBI): domain Eukaryota; kingdom Viridiplantae; phylum Streptophyta; class Magnoliopsida; order Dioscoreales; family Dioscoreaceae; genus Dioscorea; species Dioscorea zingiberensis. The sequence continues at coordinate 10,198,642 of CM048826.1, read as the reverse complement.
AGTTCCAAAGGTTAGATCTAATTAAATTTTGTTGGAATAAATGTTTCCTAATTTTTTTAATTAAATGGAAAATTAGAGAAATCCTTGTATTTGGGGTTATTGGATTTTATTTGAAAAGAAGGATTAAAGTGGTTAAACCTTTAATTAGGGTTGCTAGGGACTTTATTGTACTTTCAAAAAACTTTGTGGATTAGGTCATAAAATTTTACCCCCACAAGTTCTAATGAATGAAGGACTAATATGTGAAGTAAAAAGATTAATTTACATAGGATGTTGTGACATTAAGAGACATGACATAGATTCATAATATATATATTACGTATGGATATGTTTAAATAAATATATATATATATATATGAATTCCATAAATGATTGATGTGATGGTGGATTAGAAATCAAAATGAGTGGGTTATAAATAAAAGCTGATTTTATATTTGAGAATATATTATGAAAATATGATAAAATGATATTTTAAATAAATATTATGAAAAGATGATTGGATATTTGATATTTGGGAATATGTTTGGGAATAAATATTTTTAGTGTTCTCCAATTAATTAGACAATTGAATAAATTCCACCAAACTTAGAACTAGTAGGATTTATAAATATATGAATGAATAGATATTTTAGTTTATATTATTTGGTTAAAGATATAAATCAAAATATAAATAAATATTTTATTGGTATGATGAGATAAGATAAAGAGTTAGTATATATATTAAAGTTGATTTCATGATTAAGATAAAGTTATGCTTAAAAAAAAATTTATATATATATATATATATATATATATATATATATAAAAGAGAATTTAATGGTTGTAGGAGTGGCATGGCTGGATTTAATGGTAAAATAAAATAATAAAAAAAACAAAACAAAACAAAAAAAACAAAATCGGATTTAATCGGTCGAAAAGATGTGCCTATGTCATATATTTAAGTACATATATACATTTATGTTGAAATATGTAATATGTTTAAATATATATATATATATATATATATATATATATATATATATATCTGTGTGTGTGTGAATTGGATAGATGATTTGATTTTTAAAAAGGGTGGTTTGACTGAAGTTCATTAATGGTTTGATTGATAGAGATATTATAAATGATTAGATAAATAGAAGGTATTAAATATGATTAGATAAGAAGTTGAGAATTCTTTCATTCATGCATGAGTTAGTAGCAAGCCATGCATTGGGTTAGTCAGTGATGTGGCTGGGAATCAAGAAAACGCGTGGAGATAATTTATGAATCAAACGTGTGAAGATAAGATAAAAATTTGTTTTAAACGTGGAAACGAAACTATAGAGTTTATCTAAAACTTAATTTGAATCTCCCAGTGACTTCTATAAAAGGAGACACCATCTCCAAACCCTAGCGACTCTTGCTTCTCGTCCATAACTAATGTCGCCAGTAGTAAAGACGGGGAAGAGCATCCATCGGCGGAGCAACCCTACCAAAAGACCTTGCTGGAGACTGGTTAGTTAACGTCGTGGAGTGTAGAGACACATCAGGAGGGACCTATATTAAACGACTAAATCTCCGATAAAAGTAAGTGTTTCTGCCTAGTGCATACCCAGTGATGGCTTTCTTTGACCTTGCTGTTACCTGGATTGGTGTTTCTTTGTTGGTTTTGTGCTTGTGTATGTTGTTATGACGCCTTGGTCCTCTGATATTGATTCCATATCTGTTGGATGGTTTGTTGCTTCCATATCTGTGGATTGGTTGCTTGTATAGGTTTGTTGTTGGATGCTCGCTGAGCATGCCACTGTGGACCGGGACATTACTGTGAGACTCGTGGTGCTTGTATTTAGGTTGGGTCGGTATGTGTCCGGATTGGATATGCGTACCCATGGAGCATAGCCACCTATCGTCCGGTACTTGACAACTGAGACGCGCAGCACTTGTGCTGACCGTGGAGGTATGATTGGATGAGTTTAGGGGGGCCCCGTTTGTTTGGTTTCTCGTGCTGATTTGATTGTTTCCTTGATATGATCCATATCTTGACTTTATGGTTGTGCATATCGTGATTTCTTTGCGGTGCACTTACTGAGCTTTCCTTTCGAAAGCTCACTTCGTTTTCTTTTCCTCCCTTTCAGGTTCTGAGGAGTAGGTGACACGACCTCAGGTGTCATGCAGATAGTCGTGAGGAGTTGTGCCACGCCCCGACCCAGCTCCCAGGACCTCGGGCACGCACACAGACCGGCCGTACCCAAGTAGAGGTGCACCTCACTCGGATACAAGGCCTAATGAAATCATAGAAGATAACAAATAACTCAAATTTAATAATTTGATAAAATCAGAGTCACAACGAAAATAAAATCAATAAGGGTCTACATGCCCTACATATGGTCAAAGCCCTATAAAGGTCCTACAATATAAACATCTCTCTCTCAAAAGAAGAATGAGGTCCTCGAACCTCAACAAGTCAACCCAACCCCTCGCATAGCTCCCGAGACCGAGTCACCTACCCCTCGGGACCTGAAACAGAAAGAAAGGAAGCAAGTTCATGAGCTTTCGAAAGGAAAGCTCAGTAAGTACCTTGCAGAGATCTCAATGAAACCGTAAGCGGCCATGCATTGATATAAGAAAAGTCAAATATGAGCAAATCAAAGATCATCAATCCACACAAACAGGGCCACGCCTCGCACAAATCAAAACCATAGGAGTTTACCACAACAACGATAGGGCTCCTAACCATAAGATCTCAACAAAGTACTCCTAAGAGTTCATAAGTCATCTCCCTAGTCGGTCATCAGCCTAAGCCGACAACGACCCTCGGTCCATGGTCTAGTAGTGCTACTATCCAAAACGTAGATGTACCTTATCAGCGTTTCATCCCACTGACGGGAAAACAAAGTTTACCAGCGTTTTACCCCACTGGCGGGAAACAAAGATTACCAGTATTACCCCCACTGGCGGGAAACAAAGATTACGAGGATGAGAGAATCCTTAAATCAACATAGTTGATGTATACCTTCCCAGCCAGCGCACAAGCTCACGTGGTTCCACGGCTACGTGCCGGTCAACAGGTAGGCACACTCAACATTCACAAGCACACCCTACAGGATGCTAACCCCTCAACATGCATACACGAATATCGAAGTAGAAATCCAGAAAAACAAAGTACGCGTGTATGCAATCAAGCAATATCATATCAAGTCATGATATCCAAGAAGTAATATCCCCAAAGGGTCATACAAGCATGCACGAGCATGGAATCAAACATTCAAGGCATGAAAGAAACGTGCGCAAGCACGAAATCAGTGAAGCAATAACCAATAAGGTATCAACAAAGCCAATAAAACACTTGTAGAGTGAAAACTAGGCAAAGTAACTTACTCAAGTATAAAGATCAAACAATGATAACGGTACTAGGTAGATGTACTTACCTCTTACTGGAACTAGAAGTCCTCCTAGTCACCTCTTGAAATGCCTCTTGGACTCCCCGAGAGTATCTAACAGATAGAGTTTCTATTAGAGTTAAAATTCTAATAAAACCCTATGTCTCTAGTTGCACATGCATAACTCTCGTTCTTGTTGGGCCTAGGCCCACTAACGGGTCTTAAAGACCACCTCTCGGGTTTCTGGTCCTTTTCCCCTGTTTCCATGTCCTTTAATTGACTAAGTCCCTATCTTGGTCAAACCTAGTCAACTTTACTCTACTTGTCGAGTCTAAACCCTACTTGGTCATCTCTTGTCATTTTATTCAAATTGGGCCCACTTGCTAAGCCCATTAAAACAACTTAGCTTTACCTTAGTCCTTTATAACTAAGGAAGGGCACTTTAGTCATTTGAGTAATTATGTCTCTAAGGTTTAAGGGCCTACTCTGTTACTTGAGTGACCTAGGACTTAGTTTCCTCTACCACTACCAGCATCTATTGTTCTCACCCTTTATTTTATTATTATTACTTAATAATAAAATCTGTTTTAGTGAGTCATTTGAGCCCAGTCCATTGGGCCTCAAAGCCAATGGATCCAATTCCCATTTTAATTGGTCCATGATTTATCTTAGGTACTTTGGACTAATTAACTTGTCACATTAACTTGGTCTACCATAGTTAATTAGCCAAACTGATTCAACTAGACTAACCCAAGTCCTGTGACTAATCCAACTAGATCAATTAGTCTAACCCATTATTTGATTAACTTTCTTAGCCATTCCAGCTTAGTTAATCCGTCCATTTTAATCAGGTTAATCACGTCACCTTATTTGACGAGTCAACCAAGTTGGTTAGGTTCACTAGCCCGTCAATTAACTAATGGATTAACCTTAAACATTATGAAAAACTTCATTAGTCATTCTAGCCCATCACTATTGGGCCCAAGCCCAATTTGATAACATTAGACTACCCAAGTCTATTTAATTAAACCTAATTGATTAATAAACCTAATCAAGTACATTGATTAGTTTAAAGGTGTTAAATCACAATTGGGTGACCCAACTGATGAGTAGAGCCAACCCAACCCATCTCATAGGTCTAATTATTAATGTCCTCACTAGTCCATTAATCTTTAATTAAACCAAATTAACTTGAATGATTAAATTTGTCACACTACCAAGGTTTTAAAATCTTATCAATATTCTTAAATCATTTTAACCATTCTAGTTAATTAATTAAATTGATTTTGTCACACTATAGTTTCAAATTATTATTTTAATCATACTAGATAATTAATCAATCTAATAATTTGTCACACTACTATAGAGTTATTTTAATTAATCATCTCTAAGTTACTGTTTTAATAAAACAATAACTTTTTTAATTAACTTCCCTTTTTTTTTATTTCCTATCTTCTTCTTCTTCTTCACTCACTCTCTCTCTCTTTCTCTCTCTCTCTCGATCTCTCTCGACCCGTTGCTCCTCACCGTGAGTCGCCACCTACAAGGAACACACTGCTTCTCCCGACTTGCACGGCTCCCCTGTCCTCCACGAGCGGCGAGCACGACGACCACCACCCGAGGGGATGGCTGGCTCCACCGTCTTCTCTGGAGCTTCCCTGTCCCGGCCGAGCACTGCTTCAACTCCGGCGAGCTCGATCCGATGTCCACATGCATGCACTACCGTGCTAAGGACTACAGGAGGGAGAGGGAAGCTTACCGAAGAGTTGTTTGTGCCCCTTAGCTCCACCGGAAGCCCTCTGTCAGCCCGCGAGCACACAACGTCTTCTCCGGTGAGCTTGGCCGTCTCTGGTTGGCGAGACTCCGAAGCAACCTCTGATCGCCGGCACGGGGAACCTTTTCTTGGTGGCTCCTCCCTTCTCTCGGTGCCTTTGCTCGTAGTGGGCCTGCCACCTTTATAGACATGGGAAAACGAGAGGACGGCGATCCCCACGGGACAGTTATTAAGTAATGGGCGACCTTTTGCGTGCGTAACGGCCGTAGAGAAAGGAAGCGCGCGCGACGGCTTCCAGGCGGTTGAGGGAGAAGGTGGTGGCGCCTCGAGATCAGCATTTGCGGATGGAGGGTAGAGATCAGTTGGATCTAATCCAACGGCCCATATCGATTCCTATTGCCTCAGATCTGACAATACCCAGATTGACGGTCGTGATCATCTGGAAATCAATGGCTGGATCTTCATCTTCCCCCTCGCATCCAACACTCCAAAAGACGGACGTCTCACAAAGGGCCACGTGGCATCACGGATGCCCCTATAACTCCACTCGATCAACACCAATCCCAGATCCTCCAATCTCAGCCACTCATTTGCTTGTATAAGGGTTTTTATCTGGCAAATTAACCAGAAGCCCCTGAAATTATTTAGGTTGCATCCAGATCCCTCTCCTGTGAGAGAGAAAATTTTCCATCCAGTCCTCGAAACTTTTAAAAATTATTAAAAAGTCCTCAAACTCCCAATTATCCCTAATTGGACACAAAATTAATTTAATTCCCTTTTTAAAGCTTTTTTATTCTTCCATCCTTCCTTCAAGCTTAAGGAACCAAATAAATTAAGAACTTATTTCAAGAAAAATTTTATTCCTAAAATTCGTGGATATTACAGGTTGATTTGCTGAGGTCGGCATGCCTCAATATCTTCTTTTCCGAGTGAAAGTCGTCAGTTTAGTACCATTAGAAGACTATTTTATATATGGCGTATGAACCCTTGTATTTTTATCTTCCGCATTAGCACTCTGACTTTTATTGGAATTATGAACTTTTGGATTATATTATGTTATCTGCTATTGTTACTTAGGCCTTGTATCTGAGTGGGGCTCGTCTCCACTTGGGTACGGCCGGTCTGTGCATGTGCTCGAGGTCCCGGAATTCAGGTCGGGGCATGACATGCGTCACAGATCTGCATGATACACAGGTGATGGACCGTCGATCTCTAAGCCGCAGCGAGGGTAGGCCGCAAGTTGTGCATAAACCGGTAGCCATGGTGAGCAAAATAAAAATTAAAAAAAAAGAACAAGAAGGGTCGAAAACTCACCGGAGTTGTGGATCTAGCTGGAGAAGACAAGATGAGTGGACCTTGCCAGCTCGGAGGATTGGATATGGTCTGAGAACATGAGAGAGGTGCGGTTTTTCTTTTTTTAGGGTTCTCAGTCGCGACGAGATCGAGAGGAGATTGAGATTGAGAGAAGCCACTTCGACGGGTCATCGAAGTCGACGGAAGTGACCTTATATAGTAAGGTGACTTCGGCCACTTTGGTCTAAAATGGACCGAAGTCACCCTAGGCTATTTTTGACGAAAGTGCCAACTTCTCGAAGTGGGTAGAAGTGAAAGTTCCGGGGAAAAGAACACCCATAGTGTAGGAAGTGAATCACTTCCGCACTTCCGGCTCTCACCATCCCCAAAAAGAACACCCTGGGGGAAGCACATCCTTAAAACTTCAAAAAGTCTTTATTAAAAAAAAAACTGCTTCAATTACGCCTAAATTTTTTTTATATCCCATAATATATTATTATATTAAAAATCCTAAGTTTCCATTTGATTTCCTTTTCGGTTATAGTATTTGAGAATATTTTTTTATTAATAATTACCAGAAATATAAATTACGGAAATTTCTAATTCGTTGGATTCTTTTTACCGGGTTAAAGCGTTTACGGATTCCTGAACCCGAACCCGAACCCGAACCAATCTAAACTAGCGCGAAAGAAGCTACTTAAACCCTCTTGTCTAAAACCCTATCCAAAGCCCCCGCCACTCGCCCTATCTCATCTGCAAGTACTAGGTTTCCGGTGAGATCCTCTCCGGAATGGCTAGACAGCTCCTCCCGCTCCGCATCCTCACCTTCCGCGGAGCCTTCGGTATCTTCTCTCGTCCTCTCTCCTCCCATCTCAAACCTCGGGTACTCCCTTCGAACCCCCGCCGGAACCTCGATCCATCCGGATTTCACTCCGGGGTTCGGACGTTCTCCGGCCGCTCGGGGAGGTCCGGAGATCATCAACATCGGGGGGAGTTGCGGGCGCGGCGCATAGGCCGTCAGGGGAAGAGCCTCATTGATGATGAAGCTGAGCTTAGTGATTGGGTTAGTGATTTGAAGACTGAATCTTTCCGGTTGGGTCTTAGCAGTGACGATGATAGGGCACCTCGGGATGGAGGCCCAAGCAGTAGAGGTAGAGTTAGGGAGAGTGATTCTCTTCCATCAATGAGGAATCGGGGTGCTTTGAAGAGGGGTAGGGATAGTGGTTCAGATGGTTCATTACGTTTCTCTGATAAGAGGAAGCTCCAGGATCTGAGGGGTTCTGGTTCGTTCTCAAAGAAACGATTTGATAGTGAGATGGAGGAGGATGGGGATGAAGGTGATTTGGTCTCCTCTAGGGGGGCAAAGGAAAGACGTAGCCGAGCTGGGGTTTCTTCTGGCATGATGAAGAGAGGAGCTAGAGACCTTCAGACAAGCATTAGACAGAAGAGAAGTGCCAGAGGTCCCGTCCTTGATGTATCTGATGGAAAAGAAGATGTCAATGATTCTGAGGAAGAGGAGTCTTCTGATTCTGGAGATGACTTTTTTGGTGATATGCCAGACATAAAAGAAGGGAATTTGAAGAATGCCTTCAAAACTGCTCGTTCCCATGAATCAGGTGAAGAAAATAATGGAACACTGGCACCAAGAAGATCCATTGAACAGAGTGACTCTTACTTGAGCGAAACTAGGTAAAATCTAAGCAGGTGTTTGTGTTAAAGGTGCCAAATTTGGATTAATCATTAAGTATGATCTCTACAATTCAATCTTGGAATTCTTCTTGTTATTAACATCAAATGGGTTTTCATAGCTAAACAATTATAAGAGGTCTAAATTATTTGTTTTGCTTGTTTTACTCTTTTTCAGAATACATGGAAAATGATGTCAAATTTGTGTCTTATTCTGTCCTTGTATTATGTGCTACAGGTTTGATCAGTGTTCCATTTCTCCATTGTCACTCAAAGGAATAAAAGGAGCTGGATACGAGAAGATGACTATAGTACAGGAAGCAACACTTCCTGTCATTCTCAAAGGTTGTTTTGTTTTCTTTCAACAGGCTCACTATTTTGTGTTATTAGTTTATACTTGCAAGATCTGTGTCGTGATTTGCTACGAGTGTTCACGTCATCCCCATACTTAGCCATCTTAGAATTACAGCTTTGAGGGATTTTTAATTTTGTATTTTTAACTGGCTTTTAATTTTTTTAGAGCGTATATTATTTTGAATTTCTTGACCATTTGGAGCTAGTTAGTGTTTTACTAGATTTTTGTGCTTAATTTCCATTTAAATTTTCACTATTAGGGCAAAAAAGGTATTTTCACATTCTTGAGATAAAACATACTGTCTGCTTCTTACTACTTGTGTTCTGCTGCAGGCAAAGACGTTCTTGCAAAAGCAAGGACCGGAACTGGAAAAACAGTAGCTTTTTTGGTAAACATTCTCTTCCTTATTATGGATATTCAAAATCAGTATCAGTGTATTAATTCATGTAACATTAACAAAATGATGCCAGCTTCCAGCCATTGAAGTTGTTGTGAAATCAGCTCCTGTTGATCGTGATCAAAAAAGGCCCCCAGTTAATGTGCTTGTTATCTGTCCCACTCGGGAACTTGCTTGTCAAGCTGCTGCAGAGGCTGAGAAACTTCTAAAGTATCACCCTTCCATTGGTACACAAGTGGTGATAGGAGGGACACGATTGGCCTTAGAGCAAAAACGGATGCAAGCTAACCCTTGTCAGGTTAAATAGTAGTTTTCTGTTAGACAGATGCTTACATTATTTAGTAGTGTTTTTGTTTCTGCAAACCAATAAGTCATAGAACTTGCAGATTCTTGTAGCCACACCTGGTAGGCTAAGAGATCATCTTGAGAATACTCCAGGATTTGCAACTCGGTTGATGGGCGTAAAGGTCCTTGTTCTTGATGAAGCTGATCGCTTATTGGATATGGGATTTCGAAAAGATATTGAAAAGATTGTTGCGGCCGTTCCAAAACAGAGACAAACACTACTATTTTCTGCAACTGTCCCAGATGAGGTATTTTTCCTCAAATGTCCTGAATCCTTTTCATTTGGACAAAATTTCAAAACTTGATGTTTAATGTGTAGGTCCGTCAAGTATGCTATTTTGCTATGAAAAGAGACCACGAGTTCATTAACACTGTTGAAGAGGGTAGTGAGGAGACACATTCTCAGGTATTAGTTTGAGCATTTCCTAATGCCAAGACTGATGCATTGCATGACATTCAATTGGGGAAACAAGAAGGCAGATGTGCATTTTATTTTGTTTGTTTAAGGCATGGAAGATGTTGATAGGAAGCCCATGTATGCAGTTTTAATAATCTGATATTTGAGACTCGTGGTTTATTTTCTGAATTTGCCGGTTCAGGTAAGGCAGATGCAGCTTGTGGCACCTTTAGAAAAGCACTTCTCAATCTTGTATGGCATTCTTACAGAGCATATATCAGAAGATGTTGACTATAAGGTAAGTGCTTGAACATGTGATCTTGTTTAATTATTGTATGTCTTCAGGGTGATGAATCTCCAGGTTTGATTTTAATCTAACTGATGTAGGTCATTGTATTCTGTACCACTGCTATGGTCACGAGACTTGTTGCTGACCTTCTTGCTGAGTTGCACTTGAATGTGCGAGAGATCCATTCTAGGAAGCCACAAAGTTATAGAACAAGGGTTTCTAATGAATTTAAAGAGTCTAAAGGTCTTATTCTTGTGAGTTCTGACGTTTCTGCTCGTGGAGTTGATTACCCAGATGTCACTCTTGTTTTACAGGTAATTTGCTGTTCTCAGTTGTAGTCACTTTTATTATTTCATGTAATTTACTTGCCTATGGTAACTTTAAACTTTGTTAATCTAAAATAACTGGTAAAAGAGTATTGGTATGACAGTAATCTTGTACTTTCTGTTATCTGGTATGCATGTTACTCTTACCACTACGGGAATGTTTCACACATATTAGATCATTGCCTTATTCCATTCCTGCAACTATTACTCTCTTTCTACCTACCTATATGTCATGTGAAAATTCAATGTAGCAAGTAAAATAGGAGTTCCTAATCTATAAATTTCTCACTTGTCAGTGTTAGATGCCAACCAAATGTATATTAATTAGTTTCAATTCAACCCAAAAGTTCAAATTGATAGGATGAGAAACCCAAACTTACTCTCAATTTAACCCAAACATTTAAGTTGATTGGATGCGGAACCTAAACTTTTATATTTAAATCCAAATTTACTAAATTAACCAATATGTGATTATTCATTTTTATACATACTGTGAATTGAAATACAATTTGATAATAAGTGATAACATAGCATGGTCCGACAACTAGAAATATTAAATTTTTTTAATACTCACATATGCAACTAAGTGTGACTATATATCAAGTTTTAGTCCCGTTTAAATTTCTGTTATTGACAATAAGTGGCTAATGTTATTAGTTGAAAGTTCATAGCAGTAACTTCTTCAATATTTCATCATTAGATTGAGTTTTCTTCAAAAAAAAAAGAGCAGTCCGGTGCTACAAAGCTCCCACTATGTGCGGTGTCCGGGCAAGGGTCGGACCACTTTCTTTAGTCTTGTAAAATTTGTCAACCTGATAATTGAATGGATTTATAAGCTTTACTAGGAATTGGTGTTTATGCCTTCTCTATTGTTGTCAACTATCTGGTGTTATATTGGATATATTCATTACATACTATGATCATCTCCCTCTACCAATATCTATGTAAATGGTTTTCACTAGTGCTGTTGATTTTGTGAATAGATGATTATACACAATTTATATTATTGTTTAATTACTTCTAGATGGTTACACATATGGACGATCATATCAAGTCATTATCCTTTTTTAGAAATAACTTTGGTTTCACTAAGTGGGAAAGAACTTTGCATTGTTACCTGATCAACTTCCATCTGAACTGCTAACAGGATCTTCTGTTACTTTTTTGTTTGTTTTGGCAGTTAGGAATTCCTGCAGACAGAGAGCAGTACATACATCGTCTTGGTCGAACTGGTCGGAAAGGCAAAGAAGGAAAGGGCATACTGATGTTGGCCCCATGGGAGGATTTCTTTTTATCTAGTGTCAAAGATTTGCCAATAACAAAGGCTCCATTGCCATTAATTGATCCAGACACTAGAAAAAAGGTACCTTTGTTTTTTCTTTGCTCTTTTCCTTGTTGGCAACCAATGTTTTATACTCGAGTAACATATAAAGCATGCTACTTCTCATAATGAATTACAAGCAGATGATAGCTACTGTAGCTTTATAAATCCTTACCATGATTGGTTTATTACTTATGTTGTATGTTTGCAATAGTGACACAATATATAATACTTGATGGTTTTGAGGGGAAAGCAGACATCCAATATAATATCATTATTACTCAGACATTCTAAAATTATGGGCTATACATAAGTCAGAATTTTTAATCAAACTATCTCATCAACTTTATGGTAGTCACTAGTCATTTTGATTTTCTAATTTTCATGCATCTGTGCCTTAATTTTTTGTTGCATCATCTTCTGTTATCTCATCTGATTTTTTGCACTACATCTTATTGTTCTTTGGATCATTTAGGTTGAGCGTGCTCTTGCACACGTGGAAATGAAGAACAAAGAATCAGCTTACCAAGCATGGCTCGGTTATTACAATTCAAACAAAAATATCGGACGTGATAAGCATCATTTAGTGACACTTGCCAATGAGTTCAGCAGAAGTATGGGCCTTGATAACCCTCCAGCCATACCGAAACTTGTGCTGAGAAAGATGGGCCTCAACAATGTTCCTGGTCTGCGCACCAAGTAGTCCTGCTAAACATTGCTTATCGGCTTGCAAATTATCCACTCAACCAGAACGAGAGTTCATTCACTACACAAGTGATATGCAAGTGCAGAGTGTGTTTTTTGTTCACATCCTGCTGATTTTACTAGCATGTTAAAATCCTCGGGTACTATGCCTGAAAGTGGCTCTTCTAACCTGCAAAGAACTGGTCTTGCTAATCCTGTCTTTCAAATGCTACTTTCCTCCACTGAAATTGATCTATTATGCAACTTGTAATGCAAGGATGATTAGGAATTTTCATTGTTGATTCAAATGCAACATTTCTTGATCAACAAATCAGATTATTAATTGTTTGCATTTTACAGCTTTTGGCAGATTGATGATTTTGCTAGAAACAAGATTGTTTTCAGAAAGTACCAAGTGCTATTAAGAAATTTTAATTTTTTTCAACATATCTCTTTATCTCTTTAAATTTTAAAAGCTACTTTCAAATCACTGAAATACTATTATTTATATTTACTGAAAAATAATTATATATATAGGGTTATTTGCCATTATAATCCTTTACCAAGTATTTTTTTAGGGGTTTTTGCTTGCATGTTTCTCTAAAACTTTGAAATTATTTAAATATTCATATAAAAATAATATTTATTTGTACACTCTTGTAAATCAACTAATTTTACTTATATGTCATTGTGATTAAGTTGACTATTGACAGTGTTATCAATGAATGGAATGAGGATGGATTATTTAACTAAGTTTGTTTATATACTCTTATAAATTTTTCTTATTTTATAGATATTAATTATTTTACATAACAAATAAAAAAAGTGAGGGGAATTATATAATTTTTTTAATTATGATTAAGTCTAAAAATTCTAATGGCGGCTAACGGTGACTAACGGTAGGGTATTTAAGCAAAAATAAAAAATAATTTTGAAGAGATATGCAACTTATTAAATAAGTAAATACATAGTTTTGAAGAGTTGTATAAGGAATTTTATTTTTTATTTTTTATTTTTTATTTAGCTTCATGATTATTTTACTTTTCAAATCGGCCCTGCGGCTGTGTAGTTAGCTCACCTGAATAGGATTAAAAAAAAGTATATAAAATTTTTCAGAAATCTACAAAAACGAAAACCTAAACACAAAGAGGCGGCGGACGAGATCCTGAGAACGATTGTGCTCGACTGCTCGGCTCCCATCTGAGAGCGAGAAAGGCCGCGTTATTTGAAAGAGTGCGAGAGAGAGAGGCCGCTCTATTCGAAAGGAGTCTCGTTGATGTCGGGATCCGGGGCCCCCTGCAACTTCTTTCGGAAGGATCTCAGCAACAAGCGTCTTCGCAAAAGGTTGCACAACGACGACGAGGACGGCGATGAGGAGCAGCACCGCCCCCAATCCTTCGATAAGCCCAAGAAACCCTTGGGCGACAATAAGCTCTACTTCTCCTCCTCCACCGGCGATGGAGGCTCCCAGAAGGACTCCTCCGTCTTCCGCTTCGAGTCCTCCTCTGAGATCCAGGTCCACAACGACAGCCGAGCAACTGCCACCCTCGAGACCGAGACAGACTTCTCCCGTGATGCCCGTGCCATTCGCGAGCGTGTCCTGAAGCAAGCAGATGATGCCCTCAAGGGCAAGAAGGCTAAGCCCTCTGGGGACGAGAAGGTTTACAAGGGTATCCATGGCTACACTGACTACAAGGCCGGGTTTCGGAGGGAGCAGACGGTAGCGGGAGAGAAGGCGGGTGGGGCTCATGGCCCGCTCCGGGCCTCCGCCCATATCCGCTCGTCGGCTAGATTCGATTACCAGCCCGATATCTGTAAAGATTACAAGGAGACTGGCTACTGTGGGTTTGGAGATGCATGCAAGTTCATGCATGATCGCGGGGACTATAAGTCCGGGTGGCAGCTTGAGAAGGAATGGGAGGAGGTTGAGAAGGCGAGAAAGAAGGGGTTGGCAATGGGGGGTGAGGATGGTCGTGGTGCAGATGTGGATGATGAAGATGATGATGAGGATGAGTTGCCTTTTGCTTGTCATATTTGTCGGCAGCCATTCGAGGATCCGGTGGTGACAAAGTGCAAACATTACTTCTGTGAGCATTGTGCTCTAAAGGTGAGGAAGCCATCATGAATTTAGTTCCTTAATTGGTCTGATCTCTTTGCAATTTACTTCTTGGTTTAATTCCTTCAAAATTTAGTGTTGGAATTAGTTTGATTTCTTGGCAATTTAGTTCTGGAATTGACAAAAAAAAAAGAAAGTTTTTTGATTTGAGGGGCAACAGTTCTTATTCATTTAAAGCAATCCATTTGTATCTAGAATTTGCCAGTGATGATTGAACTGATGATTATTAAGCCTTTTATCTTTTCTGTTTCTTATTCATTCAGTTGCTTGTAGGCTGATGCTTTGTTACTGGTTTGGTCTCTATTCTTTTGTGTATGCTTGGGCCTGATGCTTTACCCTTTATGGTTGTTATACAAGTTTGTGATATTTAATTTTTTGCTAGTGATACCAACATTTGAATCAATTAGATCTTTTCATTTATAATAGAGCTAATATTTAGCATACATTTTACATCTTAATGTGCAGCATCATGCAAAAAATAAGAAGTGTTTTGTGTGCAACAAACCAACACTTGGCATCTTCAACACAGCTCATGAAATAAAAAAGAAGATGGCAGAAGAGAAGTAGAACTTGAACCATGGTGCTATCCAAGTCAGGAAAGAGATTGAGCTTAACACTGAAGGGGATTGATTATTTGCATTTTCTTTGCAGCTCTTGAATGTAAAACTATAACAAAGCATTCCTCAGTTGAATATACTTTTTTTTTCCGGATCACACCTTGTACGAATGTATGTAGCCAGCCTTTTTTTTTTTTATCTATGGACTTTTCATTAAAATGTGGTTTTTGTCTACCCTTTTTTGTATTTTTATTTTATTTTATTTTGTTTTGTTTTGTATTGTTTTCTTGCTATCATGTTGCTTTATGTAGAGGTAGGCATACACCGGTTAACTGAACTAGGATGAAGGTGATTTGGTCTGCTCTAGGGGGGCAAAGAAAAGAGGTAGCCGAGCTAGGGTTTCTTCTGTCGTGATTAGGAGAGGAGCTAGAGACCTTCGGACAAGCAGTAGACAGAAGAAAAGGGGAGGAGGCCCCGTCCTTGATGTATCTGAAGGAAAAGAAGATGTCAAGGGTTTTGAGGAAGAGGAGTCTTCTAGTTCTGGAGATGACTTTTTTTGGTGTTATGTCAGACATGAAAGAAGGGAATTTGAAGAATGGCTTCAAAACTGTTGGTTCCCATGAATCAGATGAAGAAAATAATGGTACACTGGCACCAAGAAGATCCAATGGACAGAATGACTCTTACTTGAGTGAAAATAGGTAAAATCTAAGCAGGTGTTTGTGTTAAAGGTGCCAAATTGGATTAATCATTAAGTATGATCTCTACAATTCAATCTTGGAATTCGTCTTGTATTAACAACAAATGGGTTTTCATTGCTACACAATTATAAGAGGTCTAAATTATTTGTTTAGCTTGTTTTATTCTTTTGTCAGAATACATAGTAAATGATATCAAATTCGTCTTATTATATCCTTGTATTATGTACTACAGGTTTGGTCATTGTTCCATTTCTCCATTGTCACTCAAAGGAATAAAAGGAGCTGGATACGAGAAGATGAGTATAGTACAGGAAGCAACACTTCCTGTCATTCTCAAAGGTGGTTTTGTTTTCTTGCAACAGGCTTACTATGTTGTATTATTAGTTTATACTTGCAAGATCTATGTCGTGATTTGCTACTTTGGAGTATTCATATCATCCCCAAACTTAGCCATCTTAGACTTACAGCCTTGAGGGATTTTTATTTTTGTATTTTTAACTGGCTTTTAATTTTTGTAGATTGTACATTATTTGAATTTCTTGACCATTAGGAGCTTGTTAATGTTTTACTAGATTTTTGTGCTTAATTTCCATTTAACTTTTCAGTATTAGGGAAAAAAAGGTATTTTAACACTCTTGAGATAAAACATACTGTCGGCTTCTTACTACTTGTGTTCTGCTGCAGGTAAAGACATTCTTGCACAAGAAAGGACTGGAACTGGAAAACAGTAGCTGTTTTGGTAAACATTCTCTTCCTTATTATGGATATTCAAAATCACTATCAGTGTATTAATTCATATAACATTAACAAAATGATGCCAGCTTCCAGCCATTGAAGTTGTTGTGGAATCAGCTCCTGTTGATGGTGATCAAAAAAGGCCCCCAGTTAATGTGCTTGTTATCTGTCCCACTCGGGAACTTGCTTGTCAAGCTGCTGCAGAGGCTGAGAAACTTCTAAAGTATCACCCTTCCATCGGTACACAAGTGGTGATAGGAGGGACACAATTGGCCTTAGAGCAAAAACAGATGCAAGCTAACCCTTGTCAGGTTAAATAGTAGTTTTCTGTTAGACAGATGCTTACATTATTTAGTAGTGTTTTTGTTTCTCCAAACCAATAAGTCATAGAACTTGCAGATTCTGGTTGCCACACCTGGTAGGCTGAGAGATCATAGAATATTCCAGGATTTGCAACTCGGTTGATGGTCCTTGTTCTTGATGAAGCTGATTGCTTATTGGATATGGGATTTCGAAAAGATATTGAAAAGATTGTTGCGGCTGTTCCAAAACAGAGACAAACACTACTATTTTCTGCAACTGTCCCAGATGAGGTATTTTTCCTCAAATGTCCTGACTCCTTTTCATTGGACAAAGTTTCAAAACTTGATGTTTCATTTGTAGGTCCGTCAAGAATGCTATTTTGCCTTGGAAAGAGACCACGATTTCATTAACACTGTTGAAGAGGGTAGTGAGGAGACACATTCTCAGGTATTAGTTTGAGCATTTCCTAATGCCGAGACTGATGCATTGCATGACATTCAATTGGGGAAACAAGGCAGATGTGCATTTTATTTTGTTTGTTTAAGGCATGGGAGATGTTGATAGGAAGCTCATGTATGTGGTTTTAATAATGTGACATTTGAGAGTTGTAGTTTATTTTCTGAATTTGCCAGTTCAGGTAAGACAGATGCAGCTTGTGGCACCTTTAGAAAAGCACTTCTCAATCTTGTATGGCATTCTTACAGAGCATATATCAGAAGATGTTGACTATAAGGTAAGTGCTTGAACATATGATCTTGTTTAATTATTGCATGTCTTCAGTGTGATGAATCTCCAGGTTTGATTTTAATCTAACTAATGTAGGTTATTGTATTCTGTACCACTGCTATGGTCACAAGACTTGTTGCTGACCTTCTTGCTGAGTTACACTTGAATGTGCGAGAGATCCATTCTAGGAAGCCCCAAAGTTATAGAACAAGGAATTCTAATGAGTTTGAAGAATCTAAAGGTCTTATTCTCGTGAGTTCTGATGTTTCCGCTCGTGGAGTTGATTACCCAAATGTCACTCTTGTTATACAGGTAATTTGCTGTTCTTAGTTGTAGTCACTACTATTATTTCATGTAATTTCACTTGCCTATGTTAACTTCAAACATTGTTAATCTAAAATAACTGGTAAAAGAGTATTGGTATGTCAGTAATCTTGTGCTTTCTGTTATCTGGTATACATACTACTCTTACCACCACGAGAATGTTTCACGCATATTATTAGATCATTACTTTATTCCATTCCTGCAACTGTTTCTCTCTTTCTACCTACCTATATGTCATGTGAAAATTCAATGTGGCAAGTAAAATAGAAGTTCCTAACCTATAAATTTGTTACTTGTCAATGTCAGATGCCAACCAAATGCATATTAATTAGTTTCAATTCAACCCAAAAGTTCAAATTGATAGGATGAGAAACCCAAACTTACTCTCAATTTAACTCAAAAATTTAAGTTGATAGGATGAGAAACCTAAACTTTTATAATTAAATCCAAATTTACTAAATTAATCAATATGAGACTATTCATTTTTATACATGCTGTGAATTGAAATACAATTGACAATCAGTGATAACATAGCATGGTCCAACAACTTAAAATTCAATTGACAATAAATGGCTAATGTTATTTGTTGAAAGTTCTTTGCAGCAACTTCTTCAATGTTTTATCTTTAGATTGAGTTTTCTGTCTTGTAAAATTTGTCAACCTGATAATCGAATGGATTTATAAGCTTTACTAGGAATTGGTGTTCATGCCTTCTCTATTATTGTCGACTATCTGGTGTTATATTGGATATATTCAGTACATAATATGATCATCTCTATCTACCAATTTCTTTGTAAATGGTTTTCACCAGTGCTGTTGATTTTGTGAATAGATGATTATTCACAATTTATATTATTGTTTAATTACTTCTAGATGGTTACACATAGGGAAGATGTAAGTCATTATCCTTTTTGAGAAATAACTTCTGTTTGACTAAGGGTTGTTTGGTTTGTTGTGAGTGGATGTGAAGTAAGTCTATTTTACAGTAAAACATGTGGTAGTTTTGTTTGGTTTGCAGTAAGGTGATAACTTATTAGTAAAATTTGAAATAAGTTAGGGGGCTTTTATCGTATTTCCACTCACGGAAAAATTTGCCATGAGTGGAACTTACAGGAGAAAGTTTGGATACTCTCACTCGTCGAATCTTCTTTTAAATAAGTTTATCTTCAAAAAACAAAATTATAATAAAATAAATTTACCTTTGAATAATTTTGAAATTGTGTATTTATCTCTGGATAAAAAATAATTGCATATATATCCCGGAATAATAGGTATAATTGTGTATATACTCCTCAGGTTAAAATTAGATAAAAAACCTATCAGTTAACAAACTGTAGTCATGCAAAATGACCATCATACCTTTTATATATATACCCCTGAAAAATTTGTTTACTTGTAGATTTAAAAATACTTTTTTAAAAATCTAAAATTTAAAATAATTAAAATAATAAAGAGGGGTATTTTGGACATTTTTCAACTCTTAATCTAAGTTGTAACCATGGTTAAGATTACTTGTATAATAGTGTGGTTCAAGTGTCTTCTATGCAGTTATGAGAGAATCATTGGAAAAATAATCAATTAGCTGTACATCAATTCTTGTTTATCCAGTTTGGTCTTTTGTAAGAGTTTTATTTATTTATTTATTTATTTTCATTTCTTTGCAGTACAACTATGGAGAAAAGAGATGAGCAAAACCTTGAGAATAACTACAGATATTGAAAAGTAGTCCCTAAATCTATATTTCCCAGGATTTGAGCACTCATATCATATCATGCCATTATTTGTTTGTCTATTCATCTTTAAGATAAGACAATGACACATCTACACATGCATCTTGTTTGCACTTGCTACAAAGAATATCTATTACAAAGGGACCATTACCCTTGATTCATCTCTGAAAGGCTCTAAAATACAAAAGTTCGCACTGATTCAGGGACCACCACCAAATGGTCCTTGGATCATCCAAAAACTTTTCTCATCTCTCTATACAGAAACATGATAGAACAGGGAGAATCAAAGGTTGGACTTTTCTTGCCTTGAGTGTTTTGGTTCCCCTGTTCTTGCTATTATGGTTTCAAACAAAGGTTCAGGGGGTCATTGGAGAGTGAAGTATCTTTGTGTTAGAAATTAGAATTAGTACTGACATATTCATAGTTTAGAAAATGGATTGGATGTGTTAAAATTTTAATTTTGATTTCAAATTTTTCCATGTTTTTTTTGACTGATAAGAGCTACTACTAGCTAATTAAAAAAAAAAAAAAAAAACTTAAAAGGTTCAGACCACAAAAGTAATTCAAAAGCATAGTCCAGCTTCTGAAATCAGCTCTTCAATCCATCTTGGTCTATCAGCGCCATGATGGTAAAGAGATACTTGTGGATTTCTCCTTGCATAATTGGCCAGTCTATCTGCAACCATATTCATATCTCTTGGGTAGTAAGAAATCTCCAACATCTGGTTTTGGTCCAACAGTTGTCTGATCTTTTGTAATTCCTCCTGGTATCTTTCCCTGTTAGGCCTCTCATCTTTATAAATCATCCTTATAGCTTGGAGGCAGCCAGGACTTTCGGGTCAAGCGGCAAAGGTCCTCCGCATCCAGGGACGAGAACTTGGTTCGAATCCCTGCGGTGACGGGGTGAGTGCGCGACAATTGGTAGTCACCCGGGTGGGTCCATACAACACGGGCCCAGTGATAGTCCAAGCCCGTGCACGTCCTATCTGGGCGGAGACTGGGGTTTATCAAAAAAAAAAAAAGAAAAAAAATAAGCTCTAGTTGGTTGAAGTCCTCCTGCATAAGCTTGTTCCAGTGCAGCTCCTTTTGCCTGAAGTTCTGCTTGTATACTTGAGTCCACTTCCTTGTTCAAGCACCCAGCCAACATCACCTTACTTTCGCCCTTTATCACCACAAATCCTATACCACAATAAATGGCATCAGTTGTCCAGGAAGCATCACACAAGATAATGATAGAGTTATTATGGAAAGAACGGTTTAGAAACTTCCTGAATTGATTTTGATTCTTCCAAAGATGTTCCTGTGTGATGGCAACTGCTTGTTGGAAAGTCTGCAAAGGGACAAACCTCTTTTTGTTGAAAACTAGATCGCATCTGGCCTTCCATATTGCCCATGCACAGGTGGCCACCAGGGCCTTAGGATGAAGGTGTCTAATGTTCCTTGGCTCATTGTGATTTAAGATCCAATCCCCACTTAAGAAATTTCCTAACACTTGCATTCCAATATTAGTATGATCAGAGATATAAGACCTACATTCCTTGGTAAACCTACAAGAGTGCATTAAGTGCTCCAAGGTTTCATAGTTAATTCCACAGAGGGGACATAAAGTTTGAGGCCCAACATTTAATGCATATAGAAATTCATACGTGGGAATTTTGCCATGCATGAATTTCCAAAGAAAACATTTAACCCTTGGAGCAACAGGGAGACCCCAGAGGTACTTCCAGCCCTGCCAACCATTTAACTCATTATGCTGACTATGGTTTAGAGTTGCATATACATTGCTAACAATCTTGGAATAATTACCCCTGTGAGACCATATCCACTGATTGTCAGGACAATTAGTAAATTTGATCTTACTTGTCTTATCCCAATCAATGCCATGGCCAAAACACCTCCCAAGTTCAGAAATGACAAGTTTATTATCTAGGATAAAATCAGCAATATCCATATTCTGGATAGGCAGGTCCATGTTGATATAAGTGGGTTTCATGGAAATTGGGACATCAAATATCCAAGGACTCCTATAAAAATCAGTAACATTTGGATTACAATTATCAATCTGCAGAAATGATTTAATAGAACATGCAGTTTTGAAGAGCATTTTAAAAAACCATGAGGATGTACTCTGTATTTTACTGTTCCAAGGATCTAGTGGTCCATATTTAAGTACAACTATCTTCACCCAAATTCTGCCTTCATTGTTCAACATATGAAATAAGTTTTTGACCATGTGGGCTACTTTGGCATTTCTTAAATTTCTGATTCCCAGCCCTTCCTCAGATTTGTCAAGCGTAGTAGTGCTCCATCCTATAGAGTGGAAGTTGCCTCCAGCAGTACTATGTCCCCAAAGAAACTTCCTAGCCATCATGGAGATCTTGTCTATAACAGTGTCAGGGACTGGATAGCAGGACATGGAGTAGATAGGAATTGACAATAAGGAGGTGTTGACAAGTATTGCTCTACCAGCAAGAGGTATAGCAGTTGGGTTCCAGGAGTTTAGGCTATTGTTTGTTCTATTTATCAAAGGTTGCTACTGACTAACAGGGATTCTCTTTAGAGAGATTAAGGCTCCAAGATATTTAAATGGGAATGTACCAGTCCTCATTCCTAAGATAGCTTCAATGGCACCTCTAATTCTCCTATTGATCCATGAGGGAAAGTGAATAGTAGATTTGTTTAAATTGACTTTTTGGCCTGTAAGTTTATTATAGATATCCAAGCACATTCTACAATTCCTAGCCACTGCCCTTGAAGCCCTAGTGATGATGATTGAGTCATCTGCAAATAAAAGGTGATTGAAGTTGTTTGCAAGTCTATCATCAAAACCAGGGATTAACTTTAGGGACATGGCTTGATTGAGGATAGCTGTTAGATTTTGGGAAACAAGTATAAATAGATAAAGGGAGAGGGGGTCACCTTGCCTAATTCCCCTTGCACTATGTATCCAATAAGAAGGTTGTCCATTGACTAAAAAAGAAAATGAAGATGATGAGACACATGCTTTAATCCAAGTTATCCAAGTTGCAGGGAAGTTCATAACTTTAAGGGTGGCAAGGATGGCATTTCACTCTTTAGCATCATATACTTTTGTCAATGTCTAATTTCAGAATCATCCTAGGGAGGGTTTGGGAATCATACTCTAATGTGTGTACTATCTCCTGAACTACTATAATATTATCAGTAGTAGATCTACCAGCAAGAAACCCAGATTGTTCAGGACCAATAAGCCCATTGATACAATTTTTCAGCCTGTTTGCAAGAAGCTTGGAAATGATTTTGTAAGACACATTGCAAAGTGAGATAGGCCTGAAATCTTGGACTTTGTTTGCCACATCCTTCTTAGGGATCAAAGCCACATATGTTCTACCCCATGCCTTTGGAAGGCAACCAGTATGAAAGAAATGTTGGATAGCTAAGAATAATGGTTCTTTAATCAAGTCCCAATAAAAGAGATAAAATTCAACATTAAGTCCATCTGGTCCTAGGCTTTTACCCTTGGGCATAGATCTTAATGTTTGATAAACCTCTATCATGGTGACTGGTCTAGACAGGGTTTCACTTTCATGATCAGATAGGGTTGGTAAATCATTTGGAAGCCCTGTGGCCAGCTCTTGCCAGGGAATATTACAAGTAGAAGACCAAAGGCCGATGTAGAACTTGCAAAAAGCCAATTCTATACCAGTCTGTTCAATTTGAAGGATTCCCTGATCATCCATAACAGCAGGAATTTTATTTTTGTGTCCTCTAATCTTGGCCTGTCTATGGAAGAAACTAGTGTTATAGTCACCATTCCTCAACCATAGCATACTTGCCCTCTAGGCCCATCTTATAGTATTTTGCCTTAAAAGAGCAATATGTTTATTATATAATCCTCTTAATGCAAGACTGTTGAGGTCAGAAAATCCTTGGCTGGGCTCTAAAGTTTCCAAGAAAGTTATTTCCTTTTCAGTTTTTGTGATGGTTTTTTCTAAGGATGATAAACCCTTTGTCTTCCATTTGGACAGATTGTATCTAGTTCTAGATACATAGTGATTAAAGGCATGCATGGGTGTGGCATTTGTGGCAACAATCCAGGCTTTGGATACTTCTTGGTGGCAATGTTCATGTTCAAACCAAAAATTTTCAAATCGAAACAATTTTTGTTTTTTTATGAGAATACAGTTTGGCTTTCAAAAACAGTGGGGAGTGATCAGAAGCTGTTCTAGGAAGATGCCTAACAAAATAAGATTCAAAATGTGATAGCCATTCATTGGTTGCTAGTACCCTATCCAGTCTAGCCCACCTCCTGGCTAAGCCCAGTTGGTTGTTACACCAAGTGTAAGATGCACCACAGAATCCCATATCTAGTAGATGGCTAGTTGCTACAAATTCATTAAATAGTTTGGATTTGGCTTCATAGTGATTGAAAGATCCCCATCTATGTTCCTCAGAATTAAGGATGGCATTAAAATCCCCCATCATAATCCAAGGCAAATTAAGATCAGAGATGGCTGATAGATCCATCCATAGGGCTTTCTGTAATTGGATATTTTGTGAATTATAAACTACTGTCACTATCCACTCCCTGGGTTTATCAGATGTAACTACTAAATGCAATGCATGTCTAGATAAAGCAATGGGAGTGACCATACCTATCCTCTGTTTCCAGAGGATGATGATACCTTCCGACATTCCTTGGGCTGGGATGGCAGCCCATTCCCATGCCTTTGCAAACTTCTTACAGAACTTGATTGCCCGATCTTCATTTGCTCGGGTTTCAACTAGGCATATTATGTCTGATTGGCAATTTCTCATTAGAGATTTTAATCTATTGATAGTCTTGGGATTAGATGAACCCCTGCAGTTCCAACAGAGAAAGTTAATTGAATTCATAATGAAAACATTTAAATTGAGGAGAAAGTTTAGAATCATCCTTATCAGGAAGAGGTTGATGAGTCCCCAACTGGGGTGTTCATACGGCCCTTCTTTGAGCTTGATCCCGTGAGAGGCTTACTGCGCCTAGCCAGAGCTTCAATCTTCGCATCTTTTTGAACAAGTACGAGTGGCATATCCTCATCAAAGTCCTCACAGTTCCTCTCCCCTTCAACCAACACACCTTCCATGACTTGATCACCATCAGGTGGGATATCCTTGGGTTTGAGTACCTGTATAACTCTACCCATCAGACGAGCATGGGCTTCAGGTGAGATGTCCTGGGCATAAGGCTATCCTTGCTGGGGATTCTTTCCTTTTTCTCCAATTTCTTTATTCCTTCCCACCGAGGTGATGAGATCCGCTGACAAGCTGCTGTCGCCTGCCAGTCCCTCATCTGTAGCCGATATCACAGCTTCCAACGGTAACAAAGCCATCTCTTGGGGGGAAGGCTCACCAACGGTAACCTGGGATAGATGGTACTGATCGGAGACGGGTGGTAAGCGACCCTCAGCCGTCTCAGGACGAAGGCTCAATTGCCTGTTAGGGTTAGAGATTAAGGGCTGTTTTCCATCATTCAGATAGTCGACACGTGGCCCTCGGGATAGGGGTATCCTGCCAAGACTGGCTCCACCTCTGCCTCCACGTGTCGCCTGACCCACCGTGCTTTGACTCCTTGGCCCAGTTTCAGTCAACACCGGCTTCTCGACTCGCCGTTGATCGTGAGAATGCCCGCCGCTGCGGCCTCTGCCGTTACGATAACCCGCCTTCACCCAAGCATAGGGGTTGTCATCAGCCAACTCAGGCTCCTTGCTCTGGTGATTCTTATGAACATCTTGTTTGATACTTTCCTGGCCATTGTCATCTAGATTCATGCCCTACACTTGCTCCTTCCCCCCTTCTCCTCTCTCAGAGCTACAGGGTATCATGGTGTACGAATTCACAGTGTGGCCAATAAGTCCACATCTAAAGCAGAAGGAGGGGATGCGTTCGTATAAGATTTCTACCAGGGTTTCCTCACCCTCATCTCCTACCCATATCCCCGTTTGCAACGGCTTCGATAGGTCCAGCTCCACGCAAACTCTAGCAAATTTCGCTCTTCCAACCTCCACCTTCAGTTTATCAGCCATCAAAGTATGCGTATCTACTTTCAGCACAGGGCCTATCAGTGAGGCCGGACTTTCCACCATTTCGATTTCCCAATACTCCATAGGTAAATGGTGCATCTCAATCCACACCGCCGCCGTCTATAATCTCTCAAAGGCTGGCTGGAAATTTGGCCTCCAAGGCATAAGCTGAAGCACCATGCCGAAGATTGTCCACGGCCCATCCCACAAGGCCTTTTCCACCATCTCCGTTGTCTTACATCGGATATAGTAGTATCCGTTTGGCAGATCAGAGATCAAGAACTTGCCTAGCTCTCTCCAATGGGTAGCTAGTGCTGCTTTCACTTGATCCAGAGGAAGAGCCCTTCCCAGGAATTTGGCGTACATCGCCGTCTTCATCCTCTCGTGGAGCCTCATCTGGAAATCCCCATCGGGTTTGAAGCGTGGGTGGAGGAGAGTTTTCAATCTCTCGAAGTTTTCACGAGTGTTGATGACTTCATACCCAAAAACACGCTCCCCTGAGATGACTCGAGACCAGACTCTCCCAGGTTGCGCAGGTGGAGATGGCGATTTCCCACCTAGACCTCTACCCTCACTCGCCATGGCAAGTGGGGGAAGAAGACGAGGATGGAGGGCTGAGAAGAAAGGCGCTCAAGAATCGCTCAGGACGCTCTCACAGGACGCTCTCAAGAAAGGCGCTCAAGAATCGCTCCATGTGTATGGACAATTTTTCCATGTTAGATAGAATAGTGACGTGAATAGAAAAATTTCTTGGCACAAGTATGAATGTGTTTTTTTTTTTTCCATCTTATATATACTTACTTTTGAGCACCTAGAGTAACTTGTATAAAACCATTTATATAATTATTTCAAAAAACAAAATGCCAAAGAATTTTAGTGAATGTGAATACTTGGGAGAATTATTAATGAAAAATAGCTTTCATAGTTATTTATTTATTTATTTTTGATAAATGTGGACAAGCTACGAGAAATACGTTATAAGCATGATTCGAATCCTCAACCTCCTTTATGAGAGGGATTGAATTACTAACTTTCTTGTGAAGTTAGGTTTTCATAGTTAATTTTTAAAACTAACAATTCTTATTTAGTGGTTTTTTTAAAATGTTTTGTCTAATGGAGCAATAAGTGCAGTTTAGATGTATTGTGATTCAGTTTTAAAATAAAATATAATTATCAAAATAAATGATTGAGATATTTATCACTAGACTTAAATGTTTTATTTTTAAAAAATAAGAATTACTTTTTAAGTAAAATTAGTAGTTGTGAAAAGGTGATTATAAGATGAGTGACACTTAGATTCATTGATGACTATAAACCTATTTTTCGATAAGATTAGTCATTTTTGGTATTTGTATGGTATCATATTGTTTATTTTTCAACTTAGTACTTCAAAAATTTTCAATACATCCCTATTAAAAAAAACCACAAATACTAAATACTAAAATTTTTCACATCCCTCTTTTTTTTTTTTTTCCTATCCCTCCAACCAAATACAATCAAAAATGCAAATAAAATCATCTATGTAAATCTATGTCCCTCGATATCATGATATCCAAAGGATGAGTATTTACAAGCAAACAAACAACCTCTAAAGGTAGTTCTAAAACCATCTTTTTCGTACCAATTAGAATACCTCTCTTCCCCTGTTATCTTTGGTCATTGTTGATTTCCTTTAACTGTTGCCTATATATGGCAGCACCCCACAGTTGCTCTCAATGATCATGATCTCATATTCCAAGGAAGTTACTCGATCTATGGATGTTATTTTAAATAGTAACAGTGTTCAAATGAAAATTGTAGCGAATGAAACAGGAATTTGGAAAATTTGTTCTTGATTTTCATGACTATATAGGTTACCAGTCCCTAGGATCAACTATCTCAGTCACTATTAATTCATGATAGTGAATAAGTTATATATCTGACTAATTATTGATGCCGATTCAAGATGATTTTGATTATATAAAAGCGTATCTTCTTCATTGCTTTCCTTGCATACCTCTTGAAGTACCTCTCTTAGAAATCATTTCTGAGGAGACTCAATATAGATCATCCTCATATATGGCTATGAATGTTATCTTCTCAACCTACTTTAGTTGGTAGGCATCTTTTAAAGGCAAGAAAAGTTAAGTTCAATGTCTAAACTGTCATCATTTAACAAAGAATTTCACAAGCCAATATTTAACAAAGAATTTCACTAGCCATAAAGTTGTTACTTTTGCTTCAACTTCCCATCAGCCAATGTGTAATTTATGCACACACTCCAGCACCACTTACTGCAGCTATAGTTAAGATCATTATTCACCTGCTGATTTTAACCCATACTCCTACAATGTTCATGATATAGCAAGCAAAACATCAAACTAGTTTTATGACTATGATTGTTATAAATCACATGACTTCATATTCTTATTTAATTTGTTTGAAACCTTATTCAAGTCATGTTCCTTCATTAACAACATCAATGACTCACATATGATTCTTAGCCATGTTGGCCTCATTACTGCCCCAAATCTTTCAGCACCTAATGCATACTTTAGTTTGTAGTCTTTTTTATTAATCTCCTTTTTGTTGGTCAAGTTGTTAAGCAAGGTACCAACGGCCATGATGGTCTATTAGTATCGGGTTTCCTTGCTAAAAGGTGGGCCTCGATCCTCATGGATGGGTCCTGGGATTGAGCCCCACCTCTTGTAAGATGTGGCCGCATTTGCATTGAACGGATCCTGCACCTGTTGCCCATCCTTAACTTCCTTTGGGGTCGCTTGTCGTCTTTGTCAAAAAAAAAAAAAAAAAAAAATTGTTGAGCAAGGTCTTATTTTTACGTTCTCTAACACTAGATGTGCAGGATCAGAAGGTGACCTAGATAGTAAGGAAAAGGCACAAGGTTGGACACTTTTCTAAGCTTTCATCATTGTATACACACACCCTCTCCTCTGCATGTTGTAGTTGTTTTAGCAAAACTTTGACATTCCCATCTAGGTTATGCCACTTATCTCGGTAATTAAAGGCTCTATCTTCTTGTTAATTTTTTAATTCAGCCATTTTATTAAATTTCAGGATGGTTAGGTAAACGGAGTGCTTTATCATTCAATAAAAATAGTTCTTTATCGGTTACACTTTTTGATCTTATTCATTTTGATATATTGGGATCTGCTTAAGTTCCTGATCAAGAGAGGATTTCATTTTATTTATTTATTGATGATTATTCTAGATATACAAGTTTATTAATTTTGAAATTGTTTAAAGACAATGTTTAATGCTAATAATATGTAGAATGTGCTCCATTCTCTTTTTTTGTTTTTTGTCAGATTGTTGAATAAAATGCATGTGCAAAAAATACCATAGACATATTTTTGATTGTTGAATAAAATGTTCTTGTAGTGATCTACATCACCGATTAGGTTCCTTCCCCCTATAATCACAAACAAAACACCATGAGTTTCTCTATGTTGAGATGCTCAATTACACTCTCACCTTGTTTTGTATTACTTCCCTCACATGAGCATATGACACTAACCACTTGCCCCCGACTTTGTTGTAATTTCTTTTTTTTTTTCTATGAAGTGGATAAACAACATGTGATGTTATTTTACATAGTAGTTTAAGTACACCACCGAGTTACATAAAAGTAGGGTAGTAAAGTAGATAAGTTCTGGATCCCTTGGTTATATGGTCAGCTCTCTGTACCACTTCTCTTAAGGGGTGATTGTCTTCAAAGGCCTTGTCACTTTTGTTGACTAGTTGTGGGGTCTCTTTTAAGAACTTCAGGCTCCGTTTTATCAGATTTTGGGCCGCCTTCAACCTTGGGCGCTTAGTCATGGGTATTGCATCAAACCAAGAGAATTTAAGAAAACAAAAAAATATGTATTATACTTTTTGAGTTATACAATGTTTATTTGAGACAAAAGAACAAATATTAAATTTTTTTTTCTCAATGTGAATATAAGATCAATTAATGATTTTATAATATTTTAATGTTATATAATTTAGGATGCATCTCCAAATGAATTAGGGTTAATAAAATTCCAAGTGACCCATTTAAGAAATCCAAGTCAAATGAACATTCATGAGGCACAAACAGAACTTGTTGGGAACATGATATAAGGAGTTGAGACAAGAGAAAGGTTGGTGACAGAGAGAGCTGTGCAACTACTATTGGCGTTTATTAACTAGTGGCTCAACAACATGACAAACAGTACCATGTGCTCTTTAACTTAGTTTTATTTTTTCAACTTTAGGGGTTTTTATTTTATTCGCATACATATCATGTGCAAACCCTATATTGTAAAATTTATAATTACTTATATACCCTTCAAAACCGAGGTTTTTTTTTTTGCACAAACAACCATTTGGCTCGCAAGGTGTATGCTCAGATGTCTGCCCGATGAGAACAACCAAAAAAGAGACCACGAGCTTCTAAACCATTCATTTTCTTTGATGACAACCGCAAGGGAATCCATCACTCTCACGATGATACCCTAGTGGTCACTATAACAATCACCAACTTTGAGGTTAGGCTAGTCCTCATCAACAGTGGAAGCTCGGCTGATGTCAACTTTTGGGAAGCGTACGAGAAGATAGGCCTTGAACAAGAGAAGCTGAAGCCAGTGAAGTCGCTCTTAGTTGGCTTCACCGAAGGAGCAGTGCAACTAGAGGGAATGCTTCTCTTTCAAAGCAGGAAGTTTTTCCTAGCAATCCACGATTATTGTTAACTTCCTTGTAATTAACTGCCCCTCTAGTTAAAACGTCATCCTTGACAAACCAACGCTCAATTCCCTAAGGACTCCAGTCTCGACCTATCACCTACTGGTGAAGTTCCTGATAGGGCACTGGTGCAGTGAACTGAGAAGAGATCAACCTACTGCTCGACAGTGTTATGTCGCTCTACTCTTCAGCAAAATGCAAGAGCCCTTGTCGATTGAGACATAGGGAGAAACCATGGATAAGCTGTCCCAAAGAGCAACACCTGTGGAGGATTTAGTCATGGTACCACTAGCTAAAGACTGACCAGATCGCACTATATAAGTTGGAACGAAGCTACAAGACGAGCAAAGGGAAGATATACTAATGTTCCTGCGTACTAATGCGGACGTCTTCACTTGGTCACTCGAAGACTTACCGGGGGTGGATAGGAGGGTCATAGAGCATTATTAGAACATGGATCCATCCTTCAAACCTGTCATTCAAAAGCAATGCCACTTTGCCCCAGAACGACAACAAGTAATTAAAGAAGAAATATCAACAAGTTACTCAGGGCGGGATTCATACAAAAGATCCGAGATCCATTACCCGGAATGGCTCACTAATATAATTTTGGACAAGAAAGCAAACTACCAAGTGGTGTATGTGCATCAAATTCACTAATCTGAATATGGTATGTCCAAAGGATAGCTTCCCTCTCCCCATAATCGACAAGTTAGTTGACTCCACTACCGGGCATGAGCTCTTAGATTTTCTAGATGACTTCTTGGGATACAAACGGATTAAAATGGTGAGGTTGGATGAGGAGAAGACCTCCTTCATCATTGATAAGGGACATACTACTATAGAGTCATGTCTTTTAGACTAAAGAATGTTAGTGTGACTTTTCAAAAACTGGTAAACAAAGTCTTTCAGAAACAGATTGGAGGGAGTGTCGAGGTATGTGTTGACGACATACTCGTGAAAAGCGAGAAAGCTGATCAACATACTGGTGACCTAGAGGAGACATTTCAAGTACTCTGAGAATATTGGATGTGCCTTAACCTAAGCAAGTGTGCTTTTAGAGTCTAATTGGGGAAGTTCCTTGGTTTCATGGTCACCCAAATAGGGATCAAGGTAAATACCAAGAAGATCAAGGCTATCCTAGAGATAAGCTCTCTTAAGACTATCAGAGATATCAAGCGACTCAATCGAAGATTAGTTGCCCAGGGTTGATTCATTTCGAGATCAAGAGAAAAGAGTCTTCCTTTCTTTCGAGGTCTTCAGAAGGCTCTGAAAGTTAAGTAGACCGATGAGTGTGAGAAAGCTTTACAGCAATTGAAGGAATACCTGAGCTTTACACCTATGCTGACCAAATTGAAGCACGAGGACGAGCTGTATAAGTACTTGGCCTCCACAGCGCATGCAATTAGTTTGCTTCTGCTGAAAGGAGAACAAGGGGCCCAGAAGCCAGTATACTACACCAATAAGGTCCTCAACGACCGTGAGTCTAGATACCTCCCAATGGAGAAGTTGGCATATGCCCTAATCACTTCAGCTTGCTGATTGATGCTTTATTTTCTTGCTCATCAGATCACAGTTCTCACTGACCAGCCTCGGACACAAGTATTGTAGCGACCTGAAACATCTTAAGGGTTGACCAAGTAGACGATCGAGCTTAGTGAATTCGACATAGACTATAAGCCCTAAACTGCTATCAAAGCTCAAGCTCTTGTAGACTTTATCGTGGAGCTTACTTTCCTAAATGATGGTAGTCCATGTAGCTCTAAGGAGAAAAGAAGCCAAGATACACAACTTGATCTTTGGACTTTATATATGGACGGATTGAGCACAGGAAATGGGTCAAAAGCCGTTGATTCTGAAGTCCCTTAACAGATAGAAGACTTCGACTAACCTCAAGTTTGATTTCAAGGCAAGGAATAATGAAGCTAAGTATAAGGCACTGATCAATAAAGTACAATTGGCCCTCAATATTGGAGTCTAGAGCTTGTGCGCCTGCACGGACTCCCAATTGGTCGTTGGGCAAATGAACGAGGAATATGAGGCCTGAAATGGAAACATGGTCAAATACAAGGTCGTAGTGAAGGAGCTCGATTCGAAGTTCAAGCAGTTCCAAATTACCAAGATTCCTCGATCAGATAATGAGGAAGCCAACTTCCTTTCAAATTTTGTCTCCTCGCAATGTGTCAACCTAAGCCAACCCATCAATCTCCAACGCTTATCTTGTAGGAGTAATGATGGTCGGATAGAGGAACATGTCCAAGAGATATAGGAAGAGCCGAGCTGGCTCTACCTAATTTGAGATTACTTAGCAGAAGACACATTACCAACTGACTAGAAAGAAGCTCGGAGGATCATGACCAGGTTGATATGACTAGCTATACAAGAGGCCCTACACCCTGTCATATTTGAGGTATCTACGCCCCTTTGATGCCGACTATGTCCTTCGAGAGACTTATGAGGGGGTCTATGGCAATCATCATGGAGAAAGATTGATGGCTTATAAAGTCCTCAAACAAGGATATTATTGGCCAACACTAACAAAAGGTGAATTAGTGATAAGTGTTCATTTGAGCATAATTTTTATACTATATTCCTATATGCTTGGCATGTGATTATGAAGACTTTTAGCCCACCGATACTCAAAATGCATTTATTTTCATCAACAGGCCATAATATGAGGACCCCAGAGAAAAGAAAACATTTCGGGAGAAGCCGGGATCCCAGAGCACCCAGAAGGATCCATACTGGCTCGTATATGGGCTGACATACGGCCGTATACTAGCCCCTGGAGAGGATACGTGTCAGTATACGACCCATACAAGAGTTGGCGTGATGATTGGCCCGTATACGGGCGGGTATACGACCCGTATATGAGCCCGTATGAAGGTGGTTGGCCCATATACGGGCTGATATACGCCCGTATACGGGCCCGTACATCATCAGATTTGGGCGAAACTGCAGACCTAGACGGGGGCAACTTGGTAAATCTCACCCTTAAAGCCCTAGGGGTATAAAAGCCAATGAGAAAAGGTTTTAGGGGAGACCAGCAGCTAGGGAAAGGGGAAAAAACCTTAGAGAGAGCTTGGGGATCATCTCCTTCAAGCCATTGGAGCAAGAAGAGGGGAAATCAAAGAAGGAGGATCAAGAAGCCACCAACGGTGATCGTATAATCTTTCATTATTATGTCTTTCTTGCTTACTTTCATCTTTGTTGTGGATTGTTACCCCCATTTTATGGAGGGCTAATTTTGTAGATACTTGGATGATTGGTGAACCCTTGGACATGTTTTAATCCATGTTATTTCCCTATTTTTATTGCTTGGTTACATTACTTGAGTCTATTGGATGTTTTAATGTGAGTGAATCCTCTATGTTGCGAAAGCCCGGAGGGATTTTCGTAGTCCATGTGTGGGAAGAAGCGAACGCCTCTCCGTGTGTAGACCATCTCCAATAGAGGGGATTGTGAGTATACCGGAAACCCGGGTACTAAGGAGAGCGAGTCCTTTAGAACATAACCGGTAAGGGCACCAGGATTAGTAGCTCACCTCGGGATGAGGGAGTGAAAGCACGATAGGAACCCTTGGCCAAGAATTAACCAAGTAATTGAGATAGAGAAAGAGCATTCATCCTTTAGAAGTCCAAGGGGGATCCAATTGTCCGAGTATCCCCTTCTTATGATCGTTTAACTTCAAGAGTACTCAATTCCCTTGTTTGTGTTTCAATTTAATTAGTTTAGAATTAGCATAATCAACTACTTCTTTGGATCAACTAGATAGTAGATAAATAGTGGGTACTAGTACTTCCATCTCCCTGTGGATCGACAACCCGACTTCTATGTCCACTATTATTACTTGATACGACCCGTACACTTGCGAATTTTACGCATCAAGTTTTTGGCGCGTTGCCGGGGAGAATTGGATTACTAGGAAAGCTAGGAGTTTACTACTTTTGTCATTTTACTTTTATCTCTTTATATTCTTTCTTTGTTTTGTTTGTTGTTTATTGAAATTTTTTATACTAATCTTCATTTTTTAACTATATTGCGAGGGAGCCACATGGTTATATCCAGGAGCGAACTATTAATAAAGCTAGAGGCACTAGATCAGTGGATTGAAGAGAAACTGGCCAATCAATCCAAGAATTCATCACGGAAACAGTTGATGGAACCCATCCCATTTGAGGAAGTATATGCCTTGTGGGGATCAGAGATTAGCCCGATATCAAGAGAGACAACTCAAGAAGGGCCATATGATGAAGGTGTACCATACGACGACGACTTCTTGACGAAATTCTTAAATAGACAGAATGAAATCCTTTTGCATTCCAAGGGACTAACCATGGAGGAGAATCAAGTTCACGATCGAATGGCCATGAACATCGACCTCATTCGAGATGACAAACACAACAATACACTCTCAGATTCAGAAGTTGAGTCCATCATCGAATCCGAGGCAAAATCGGAAGGACTGGATGAGAACTTGAAGAAGTTAAAACCATCAGTGGTTGAGCCCCCGCAGTTGGAGTTGAAAGAATTACCTAGTCATCTTGAGTATGCCTTTTTAGCCGAAGACTCAAAGCTCCCGGTCATCATTGCATCTAACCTGACAAACTCACAGAAGGGGAAGCTATTACAAGCCTTTAAGAGACATAAGAGGGCCATAGCATGGAAAATATCCGACATCAAAGGGATCAGCCCATCATTCTGTACCCACAAGATTCTTATGGAAGACAACTACCGACCCTCTATCCAACCTCAAAGAAGGCTAAACCCAAATATGCAGGAGGTGGTGAAGTCAGAAGTGCTCAAGCTCTTGGATGCCAGAGTAATTTACCCCATCTCCGACAACACATGTGTGAGTCCCGTCCATGTGGTACCAAAAAAAGGAGGGATGATGGTAGTCATGAATGAAAAGGATGAATTAATCCCCACAAGAACTGTCACCGGCTGGAGAGTATGTATTGACTATAGGAAGTTGAATGATGCCACGAGGAAGGATCATTTTCCTCTACCATTTATTGATCAGATGCTTGAGAGATTAGCCGGACACGCTTATTATTGTTTCCTAGATGGCTTTTCTGAGTACTTCCGAATTCCCATTGCTCCCGAAGACCAAGAGAAGACCACATTCACCTATCCATATGGTACCTTCGCTTACCGCCGTATGCCGTTTGGGTTGTGCAATGCACCGACCACTTTTCAGCGATGTATGCTAGCTATCTTCGAAGACTTTGTGGAGAACATTATGGAGGTATTTATGGATGACTTCTCAATTTTTGGAGACTCGTTAGACCTTTGTCTCGCAAACCTGGAGAAGGTGTTAATTAGATGCGAAGAAACCAACTTGGTGCTAAGTTGGGAGAAATGTCATTTTATGGTCCAGGAAGGAATTGTTCTGGGCCACAAGATCTCAAGCAAGGGAATTGAAGTGGATAAAGCCAAGGTTGACACCATTGAAAAGTTGCCTCCACCAACTTCGGTGAAGGCCGTCAGAAGTTTCTTGGGACATGCCGGGTTCTATAGGAGATTTATAAAGGACTTCTCCAAAATAGCCAAGCCATTGACCAAATTGCTAGAAAAAGATGCTCCTTTTGAGTTTGATGACGGATGCCGAACGGCTTTCACTATATTGAAGGAGAGACTTGTACAAGCCCCGATCATGACCACCCCAGATTGGAACCTCCCATTCGATCTTATGTGTGATGCAAGTGATCATGCAGTTGGTGTAGTTCTGGGACAACGAGAGAAGAAGCATTTCCGACCAATTTATTATGCTAGCAAGACTTTGACGGATGCCCAAGCAAATTACACCACCACTGAAAAGGAGCTCCTTGCTATAGTGTTCGCATTTGATAAGTTACAGCCCTACTTGGTCCTTTCAAAGGTTGTAGTGTACACCGATCACTCAGCACTGCGCTATCTCATGACCAAACCGGATGCCAAACCAAGATTGATCCGTTGGGTACTGTTGTTGCAAGAATTTGATCTGGAAATAAAGGACAAACGGGGTGCCAAGAACCTAGCCGCCGACCACTTATCTCGATTGGGAAACCCAAATAGAGACTTGTTGAAGGAAAGGGATATCAAGGAAGAGTTCCCGGAGGAGCACTTGTACAACCTTCAAGTGATACAAGGACAAACACCGGTGATGAGTGAGGAGAAGGAAACACCCTGGTTCGCCGACATTGCAAACTATCTAGTTGTTGGATCTTTTCCAAACTCCTACAACTATTCACAAAAAAAGAAGTTTTTCGCGGATCTGAAATATTATACATGGGATGATCCCTACTTGTTTCGCGTGTGCGCCGATCAAGTCATAAGGAGGTGTGTCTCGAGGGAAAAAGGGATAAAAATTCTGGAGCATTGTCACGCAGGACCTGCAGGTGGGCACTACAGTGCAAATAAGACAACGCGGAAGATCCTCGACGCGGGGTTTTACTGGCCAACCTTATTCCATGACGCACAAGGATATGTTCAATCGTGTGATAGGTGTCAACGATTTGGCAATATATGCAAGCGAGATGAGATGTCCCAGAGCTCGGTTCAAGTGTGTGAAGTATTTGATGTTTGGGGAATTGATTTTATGGGTCCTTTTCCAACCTCTCGCGGAAACAGATTCATCTTGGTGGTGGTGGACTATGTTTCGAAATGGGTAGAAGTACAAGCCCTACCAACTAGTGATGCAAGGGGAGTTGTTGGGTTCCTCAAGAAACTGTTTTCCCGTTTCGGCACTCCACGAGCCATTATTAGTGATCGGGGAATACATTTTTGTAATGCTCAATTCACAAAAATCCTAAAGCGATACAATGTCGTCCACCGCACTTCTACACCATACCATCCTCAAACGAGCGGGCAAGTGGAAGTATCCAACAAACAACTGAAGAGAATCCTTGAAAGGACAGTTGCGCGGAGTCGAAAGGATTGGGCAGACAAACTGGATGATGCACTCTGGGCTTATCGCACTACATACAAGGCGTCGATTGGTAGTACCCCCTACAGGCTTGTCTACGGTAAAGCGTGTCATCTACCGGTCGAGCTTGAGCATAAGGCTTATTGGGCAACCAAATTCTTGAATTTTGATACCTCACTCGTAGGTGTTGAACGGAAATTTCAGTTAGATGAGCTTGAAGAATGGAGATTGCTTGCATATGAAAACTCAAGATTATACAAAGAACAGGTCAAAAGGCCCCATGATCAAGCACTAAAGTATGATAAACAATTCAAGGGGATCAGGTACTACTATTCAACTCAAAACTTAAACTTTTTCCAGGAAAGTTACGCTCCCGGTGGTCCGGACCTTTCACTGTCACCAAAGTTCACCCTCACGGCGCTGTAGAGATTCATCACAATGATCGGGGCACATTCAAGGTAAACGGCCATCGGCTCAAACCATACCATTACCAATGCTTTAAAGGAGGAGCCAATGAAAACTACAAGATATTTGAACCCTCGTGAGGTAATATGAAGGTACGTCAAGCTACTGACGTTAAACAAGCGCTTCTTGGGAGGCAACCCAAGCTCTTGAAATTCCTTTTCCTTCGTTTTGGTGCAAACTTCTTTAGTTAGATTGTATGTGTGAAATAAATGATTGAGATGTATCTTGTCCATTTCTATGATATTTTATGTCATCATGCTGGTTGTCAATCCATTCATAACCCTAGAATACATGATTGCCAATAGGGAGAGCGAGAAGAACTCGAGTGGTGTCCTGGATTGGCTGTATAAGCCAAACCCAGGCCCATACGGGCATCCATACGGCCTTTCATACGGTCGTACGGAGCCCCCAGTGCCATATATGGGCTGTCATACAGCCCGTATATATGGCCGTATGACACACCCAATGCCGTATATGGGCTGTCATACGGCCCGTATACAGCCATGTTGGGGCGTTTTAAAGGGGCAAATCTTTTCTTCATTTTATCACAACCTAGCAGCCCCACTCCCCCTCCGCATAGATATGAGACCTCTCCTCACCGAGGCGACCTCCCTCTTCGATTTTGGGCTTCATTCTCCCCTAGGTATGCATTCTAATGCGTTGATTTGTCGACATTCTCCATCTTCACCATTTTAGAAACCTAGGGATTCAATGGATGTATTTTGAATGGATTTATGTTCTTTATGTCAAATTCTTGCTTGAATGTGTTGATCTATGGCATGTCTAGATTCTTGGAAAGAGATTGGGATGTGACTGGAGTGTAAATGAGGGGTTGTAAGCCATGGAGGTCGGCGCCGTCGCGCCCCAACGCATACGGGCCATATAGCAGCCCATATGTCCCCCAGGCGCCCCCATACGGGCTGGTATATGGCCCGTATGAAAGCCCGTATAGAGCCTATTAAGGGCCATAGTGCGCATTAATCAGTTAAATTGTCACAAACTTTTTATCGCACTAATATCCTTTTCGATTATTCTTTGTAGATATGCCGAGAAAAGTTGTTGCATCAAAGAAGAGGAGAACCAGCGAAGGATCCTCCACCACCCCTCAGTTTGAGGAGGATCGCTTCTTCCACCGTTATCAGAAGCTGGCCGCTAAGCCCTTTGGGCGAACGCGGTATCTAGATTGGGGCGTCGTCACCCAGTTGGGGATCGCGGACCGGCTACAAAGCATGCTCGGGGTTGGTGGATGGGACAAAGTGTTCTCCATCAACCATGAGACCTTTCGAGAGGCGACTTTAGAGGTCCTCAGTATGTTCGAGGCCGATCGGAGTTCCATACAGGAGCGGTCCCTCACAGCGATCTCTTTCCAGCTCTTCGGGGAAAAGAGGACCATGAGCTACACTCGGTTCGCCCTGCTCATGGGCTTCTACGACAGAGAGGCCCTCCATACTCGGGAGCATCAGGAGCTCCTCACTTCCTTCCCCGACCATATCATTATAGCCGTGCGCTATTGGGTTCAGCTTGTGAGGCGCCACGGGAACAACAAGGCGAGCCTCATGTCTGATCTGGTCCACTGTTTTCCATGCACTCGTCAGCCGCTCCATCGCGGGACGAGACGACAACACCGGGGTGGTCACAGTCACCGATCTCTTTATCCTGTACAGCATCTTCGAGTGGGTACCTATCCATCTAGGATACGTACTCGCCGATTACTTAGTGCACCAGGGGACCCATACCCGACTGAGGATGATCACTGTAGGGCTCTATATTACCCGCCTCATCATCAGCATGGGCCTTGAGGAAAAGACGGAGGAGGTGGAGGCCTACAGCTCATGGCGGCCTTGGGGATGAGCACACTATGCCAGATGGAGCTCATCAGGCACGCGAGAGGCCGCTATAGATTGGTTGGCCAGGGCGTCGACAGCTCTGGTGATAATGAGGAGTCCGACTATGAGGACTTCGACAGCCCACCTCCCTTTGAAGAGCTTCCATCTTCCGCGAGCCGGAGCCGAGTCGCGCACTCGGAGGAGCAGATTGCGGACATTCGGACTACCCAGGATACGATTCTCATGGAGCAGGGCCGCTTGGGAGACCAATTCGCGGAGCTATCTATCTTTATTCGTGGGCACCAAGCATTTGCACCTCCTCCAGCACCGGCACCGCCAGCAGATGACCCCGCACTCTGAGGATTTGGACACATCTCTTTCATTTGTGTTGATGAGACTTATTTCCTTATGCACCTTTTTATATTTCTTGCTTTGTGGACTTATGAGTTTATTTGCGCACCGTGTATGACTAGCAAGGGCATCGCCCTGCTATACTCATTCTCCTGTTTATCTTTATAGACTCTTGTGCTTTCCTCTTATCTTTTGTAGAGCTATAATGATCTTCCCTTGCGTTGCAGAAGTGGAATTTGAGTTAACACCCCCGGTAGTGGCCGCGCACCAACTTCTTGGAAATCAATTGGCACACCAAAATAATCTGGGAAGTTTTAGTTCACCTTTCTCCATGCATGTTTCATTTTGAGATTATTGCGTACATTGAGGACAATGTATAATTTTAAGTGTGGAGATGTGTAGCTACCTATCTTTTATATTTGTACACTCATAGTAAAACTTTAAGTGTGGAGATAGGTAGCTATTATTGAACTATTGATGAAATTCATTGCAAATTTTTTTATATATGATAGCATGTATGACATGATTTTATTCTTAGTGCCCCATCATAGTACTCAAAATTTTTCGAATTCTCCTATGACATACCATGGACATCTAGAGAAAATCTTTGTGAAATTCAAAATCTCTTGTGACAATAGGTAACCTATTGTCATGTTTTGTTGACTCTAATTGTTAAGCATTACTCTCAATGGCTCCAAGAGGCTTCGTGGTACTAGTTGAGCTTCTAACCCTTCATAACTTAGCCTAGTGGACAAGTAAGAGAAGAATAAAATAGCATGTACATAATAGTTTAGTTATTAAAGCAATAAAGAAATGTTGCGCTACTTATTGAGATGAAGTAGTTTGGGGTCCCGGCCCTTAATCAGGGTATTCCTCAATTTAAAAAATCACTCTAAGTATGAACACATCTTGGTAGAGTTGTAACCCTCTAAGTACTTGGGTGTTTTGGTGCCTAAACAACATGTGCATCCTAAGGAAAAGAGGACCTGCACTCTACACTGATCTTTAGTAAGGGAAAGTCGGATCTATTAGAGATGCCCTACCCAAAAAAAAAAAAATTTGTGTATATTACATTCAAATCTTCTTGAACTTGTCCACCATTTGCTCAATATATAGAGGGTTGGTTGTCTTGAAACTTAGGGCCTCAAGGATCTTCTAGAGTCATTGAGGGTATGCTTGTCTTGCTAAGACTATGGAACATGGCATGTGGAGTGGATGTTCCTCTAGAGCCGCGATGAAACAAGACACAAGATCAATCTAGATTCCGGTATGGAAATAGGAGAATGCGGATTTTGATGTTGAACTTGGAATGGAACTCATATATAATTTCTATGGCCAAGAGGTTTCTTTTGTTGATTGATTTTCTTTGCTTAGGGACAAGCAAACCTTTAAGTGTGCAGATATTTGATAAGTGTTCATTTGAGCATAATTTTATACTATATTCCTATATGCTTGGCATGTGATTATGAAGACTTTTAGCCCACTAATACTCAAAATGCATTTATTTTCATCAACATGCCATAATATGAGGACCCCGGTAGAAAGAAAGCATTTCAGGAGAAGCCGGGATCCCAGAGCACCCAGAAGGATCCATATGGGCTAGCATACGGGCTGACATACGGCCGTATACTAGCCCCTGGAGAGGATACGGGTCAGTATACGACCCGTACAAGAGTTGGCGTGATGATTGGCCTGTATACGGGTGGGTATACGGTCCGTATACGGGCCCGTATGAAGGTGGTTGGCCCATATACGGGCTGATATACGCCCGTATACGGGCCCGTACATCGTCAGATTTGGGTGAAACTGCAGACCTAGACGGGGGCAACTTGGTAAATCTCACCCTTAAAGCCCTAGGGGTATAAAAGCCGATGAGAAAAGGTTTTAGGGGAGACCAGCAGCTAGGGAAAGGGGAAAAAACCTTAGAGAGAGCTTGGGGATCATCTCCTTCAAGCCATTGGAGCAAGAAGAGGGGAAATCAAATGAGGAGGATCAAGAAGCCACCAACGATGATCGCATAATCTTTCATTATTATGTCTTTCTTGATTACTTTCATCTTTATTGTGGATTGTTACCCCCCTTTTATGGAGGGCTAATTTTGTAGATGCTTAGATGATTGGTGAACCCTTGGACATGTTTTAATCAATGTTATTTCCCTATTTTTATTGTTTGGTTACATTTCTTGAGCCTATTGGATGTTTTAATGTGAGTGAATCCCATTACGTTACGAAAGCCAGGAGGGATTTTCGTAGTCCATGTGGGGGAAGAAGCGAACGCCTCCCCGTGTGTAGACCATCTCCAATAGAGGGGATTGTGAGTATACCGGGAACCCGGGTACTAAGGAGAGCGAGTCCTTTAGATGTATTATTCCCATAGTCCCTCCAAGACATAGGTTCGAGAACATAACCGGTAAGGGCACCAGGATTAGTAGCTCACCTTGGGATGAGGGGGTGAAAGCACGATAGGAATCCTTGGCCAAGAATTAACCAAGTAATTGAGATAGAGAAAGAGCATTCATCCTTTAGAAGTCCAAGGGGGATCCAATTGTCTGAGCATCCCCTTCGTATGATCGTTTAACTTCAAGAGTACTTAATTCCCTTGTTTGTGTTTCAATTTAATTAGTTTAGAATTAGCATAATCAACTACTTCTTTGGATCGACTAGATAGTAGATAAATAGTGGGTACTAGTACTTCCATCTCCCTGTGGATCGACAACCCGACTTCTATGTCCACTATTATTACTTGATACGACCCGTACACTTGCGGATTTTACGCATCAATTAGCCCTGGTTCAGAAATGTAAAATGTGTTAATATCATTCATAGATTCATCATCGACCTACCACCCAACTCACTTCCATCATGAGTCCACAACCATTGGCGATGTCAGGGATAGATATCCTTGGGCCCTTCCCTATAACGATTCGTCAACTGAAAATTTTTATTATCGCCATAGATTACTTCACTAAGCTTGGGTAAAAGCAGAATCTCTGGCCAAGATTATAGAGTAGACTTATCAAGACTTCATCTAAAAGTCCATCATCTGTAGGTTCAACATCCTAGTCACTTTCGTTATATATAACAGGCGATAGTTTGATAGTTAGAAGTTCAGAGAATTTTGTGATGAGTTGGGTATCGAGGCGATGTTGACCTCCATGACTCATCCCAAGCCAACGGGTTGGTCGAGGTCACTAATAAGACAATCCTTCAGAGCCTCAAGACCAGAGTCCAACAAGCCAGATCCAACTAGGTGGATAAACTAGCTAGCACCATGTGGGTGTATAGGACGACTAGGCAGACTCCTACCGAAGATACTCCATTTAACGTCACCATCGAAGTAGAAGTAGTGATCCCTATGGAGATTGAGATGTTGTCCTATCGAACCCGAGCCTTTGATCAAAGAGCCAATGATGAGGACCTTCGAGGAGAGCTAGATCTTCTAGAGGAAAAGCAAGACAAAGCTTATCTCAAAGCAACAGCTTACCAGCAATGGGTACCATACTTCTACAACTCCAAGGTGCGAGAGGTCATATTCCAACCAAGAGACCTCATCTTATAGAAGAACATCATCCAAGGGAATGAGAGTTAGACTCGGAAGCTTACTCCTAATTGGGAAGGACCCTATACTGTGATAGGGATTGCCCGACCTGACATATATAGGCTGACAGACTTGGGGCATGTTGCTTAACGGTCATTCCATGCTGAGCACTTGAGGAGATATTATCAATGATTTCCTTGAAACTTTTCCTAGGATTCCCCAATTTGGCTAGATCAAGGATGGGGTAGGGATGGGAAAGGGTTCCCCCACCTAGATCCATGTTCCCTTCTCGACCAAAATAAGTTCATATAAATTAAAATATTTAAAAATAAATATTTAAATATGTTTAATTACTTAAATG
Source organism: Dioscorea zingiberensis (assembly GCA_026586065.1). Taxonomy (NCBI): domain Eukaryota; kingdom Viridiplantae; phylum Streptophyta; class Magnoliopsida; order Dioscoreales; family Dioscoreaceae; genus Dioscorea; species Dioscorea zingiberensis. Next base: position 10,155,038 of record CM048826.1, on the reverse strand, counting down.
GTTTTATGTTTATTAAATAAATTTGAAAAATTAAGAGTATAAAGTGGGGTTTAGACAAAACAAGGATCCCCATCTCTGATCCTTGCAAAGAAATTGAATAGGGGCGGTATCCCCATCTTTTATATTGGGTTAGAAGATGAATTTTGTATAGGAGGAATCAATACCGAGGATCAAGATTAGTTTGGGGCTTAGGTTGGAGAATTAGAGTACTCCCAACCATAGTTATAAGAATCGGACCGAACCGCCGATCCGACCGGTTGAACCGGTCATGTAACTTGCTCGGTTTTCCAATTGACCCGAGATTGAACCGGGTTGACCACCATTGAACCGCCATTGAACCGATCCAGCTTTTTAGTTTTTTTTTTAATTTTCAAATATTAAATTATTTAAATAGTATTTTATTATTTATTTATTATATAAAAATTTATTATTGATATTTATATTGACCCGACATTGACCCAATTGACCTGATGGTTGAACTGATGAACCAGTGACCCACGACCTTGAGCAATTTAATGTGCACTCCGGTTCTGATAACTATGCTCCCAACCTATTTCCACCCTATTACCATCCCTATATACGAGTTAAGTTTATTGAGGATTACCGTAAGCATTATATTTCAAAATATAATTAGTTATAAAATTAAATTATATTTTAAGAATATATTTATCATATAATTATTATATTAAATCTCTAATAAATATATTTCAGGTAAGAAAAATTTTAATATCAGGAATTAGTATACAGTGTGTCAGTGTGGGAAATAAAAAAAGTCTATTTCATAAACATATCAACTTTGCAAGGTGCATATTGAAAGCAAACGTTACGAAGATATAGCTGTAATTTCTGAATTTTACAAGGATATCTGTGTGTAAAAATACCACACATGTAAATATCCAAATAAAACATTTAATTTAGTTTTATAACCTTTTTTCTAGGAGCCAAGGCAACAACTATAATTAGCATGGTGTACAACATCCAAAATTAGTTAAATTGTTGCTTAGAAACCAGGGATTGGACTAGCTCATGACTCCATCATTAATCATTTTGATCTGTCCTACATCTCCACAACATCCAAACTCTAATTCAACCTCTAATCAACCTCCAATTATTCCTAAAATACAAAGTTTGATCTTTCTAGTTTTAACTTGATTTTATTAATCTAAATCAATCATATATATCCAAATCCTGTTTTCATAGGAGCTATTCTATTTTTCTTTTACTTTTTTTGTTTTTAAGATTTGAATATAATTAGGAGGATTTTTAATCTCATAGATGATGATTTCTTCTAGATTTTATTGTATAAAATATTAAAATAAATTTAAGATTTTATAAAAAATAAATCCAATCAATTTTTTTATGAGCAAATTATTTAACAGTCCCTGAAACAGTAACCAGGTCCCTACCCACCTCACTATTTGCTACACCCATACTCACAAATACTTCAGATACCAATAGGGATAATGATACTATTTCAGGGACTAAAACTTCATTATCCATTTTTTTTATACGTTTGGGCACAAAAACCCATGTTGTCAGACCCGGCCCGGCCCGGCCGGGTCAATCGGAAAAACCGGGACCCAGGGGGTGGGCCGGGCCGGGTTGGACCCCGACCTGGGTGCCGAGACCTCGCCACCACTCCGCCGGTTGGACCGGGACTCGGCCGGCCCGGGGTATTTTTTTTTTTTAATATGAAAGTGAAAAACTAAAAAAAAAACAAAAACCTTGGTTTTGTTTAGTATGGGTTTGTTTTAAACATGGACTAAATATAAATATTAAATTTAGTTAATCAATCATATTTTTTATTATTATAATTTTATTTTATATCATATTTCATTATTATTAATTATTTTTTAATATTTTATTATTGACCCTGGTTCAACCTTGGTTGAACCCCGGTTGAACCCTTGACCCCTGATCTGTGGGTTTGGCCGGGTCAATGCTCCGGACCGGGTCTGACAACCTTGACAAAAATAAATGTTAAGAAACAGAAAGAGTTGTTTTTTTTTTTTTAAAAAATCCGGAAGTCACGATAAACATTGCATGCAAACAATGACAGCCTTCACGAGACTCGTGTGTGTCCGCACGTGCTGACACCACCGAAAGCGGCAGCTCTCACGCCCGCACGTGCGTTGCCCACTCTTCAACCCCCAAGAAGATTCCAGAATGACCCCCAATTAACCTCAACCGTGAACCTAAAAAAATAAAATACAAATTGAATCCAATAAAAATAAAATATTCACCATTAGTTTTAAGATGACATAAGTGGACCAGAAAATGAACAAAGTCGTGGAGCGACATCAGCCGTTGATCTAGGATTAGTGACTAAGTGGCTCTCTGGAGAAAGAAGGGGCCAACGGTGAGGGGGTTTTATCAAAAGATAAGAAATGACAGGGGTTAAATGGATTACGTACACGCGGGGTTGGGGTTTGGTGAATGACACTCGATATTAATTATTTTACGATACTACCACCTTGTCACTTCAGAACATGAAATACAGAGCAGTGGCGTTTCGGAAAAATAACCAAGAAAGGAGGGGTATATAAGAAAAGTCTTCGCTGGGATCAATGTGACAGAAGATAATATAAACAGAGATGCGCGTGTGGGGGCGTGGGCCACTGAGACTTGGGGGAGTGGTGGCGGCATCTCAATTTCCCCCTTAGAAAGTTTTATAATTCGGCTTCTTTCATCATTAGGGTCATGTTTTTGCATTTACACCCTCTTTTAGTCGTCTATTAACGTTTTAATCCCTCTGCTTGTCTTGAACACAAATTTAGAGACAAGAGGACGGATAAGAGCCAGCGAGCGAGAGAGAAGCTTCGTCGGTGGTGGTGGTGGCGAGAGGCGGTTCTCGGTTCCCGAGAAGTGGGACGGATCGTGGATTCCTGGGGGCGGATCAGTGGTTTTGGTGCTTGTTTTTATAGGCTTGCTGGGGTTTTGATTTGGAGGTAGTGGTGGGAGGAGTGGGGATGGTTGTGGAGACGGGAAGAAGAGGTTGGGATGGTGACCCGGTGGTCTGGAATGGCTCCGCTGGCGGTGGTGGCTCGTCGGGTGACCGGACGGCGATGGAGGCGGAGTATGTGCGGCGGCATCACCGGCATGAGCCAAGGGAGAATCAGTGTAGCTCCACGCTTATCAAGCACATCAAGGCGCCTATCCATCTCGTAAGCTCTTCTATTCTGATCTTTTAATTTGGTTTCTTGGATGATGGTGATGATCTGTGATCATGGGATGTGTTGATCTCTTGGTGGTCAACTGGTGGTAGGTGTGGTCTCTGGTGAGGAGCTTCGATCAGCCGCAGAAGTACAAGCCGTTTGTGAGCCGATGCGTGGTGGAGGGTGACGGGAGTGTCCGGCAGGTCAATGTGAAATCTGGCCTTCCGGCGACGACGAGCACCGAGAGGCTGGAGTTCCTTGACGATAATCAGCACATCCTTAGCATCAGGATCGTTGGTGGAGATCACAGGCTCAAGGTATATCGCCACTTTTAATTGGTTATGCAGTGGTGTTTTTCTTTCTGGATTTTCTTGCAGATCTTGTTCTGATGTTTGCTTTTTTCTTTTTCTTTTTTCTTTTTGCCTCGTCAATGTTTGATGATATTTCTCATTAGATTTATACAGTTTTGCACTGAATTCATGTGTTTCTATAACATGCCTATTATATAGATCGTCTTGTATTTGACCTTGTGATTCAACTTTTCAGAGGAATACTTGATCCATTCATTATGAATTACCATGCCAATTCTTTTGGTGAAAAAAATCTCATTCGATTGGGTTATTGAGCAAATTTCATTTCCATATGTACTACTGCCTTACCTCTGCTCTTTCTCATAGATATTTCTCCAAGGTTTAACTCTGTTTAATATGCTATTCTGAATTGGTTCACGCATGTAAATGCATGGTTGCAAGTCATCCAAGATGGGAAATAAGTTTTGTTTTTCTCAATTTGTCAAACACAATGCATTGATGAATTGAATGATTCTAATATCCATATTGATTGAAACTTTTGAAACATTGAAGCCTTTGATGCTTACTCAGCACTGCTATATCTCTGTTATGTTTTCCTAGGAATCTCTATGAAAGGTGTAGCTCTGTTTAATGTGTCATTTTGTATTAATCCAGCATGGCCAGTAAGTTTGTGAAATATAATTCTAGGGATTTGTGTGAATCAGATGAGTCACTAATCAATATTGACCGAAACAATGAAACAATTGATGATGCTTAGTGTGGTTACTACTTGCAGAACTACTCATCCATCATATCTCTACACCCTGAGAGCATCGAAGGAAGGCCAGGAACTCTAGTGATCGAGTCCTTTGTAGTGGACGTGCCAGACGGGAACACCAAGGATGAGACATGCTACTTTGTGGAAGCCCTGATCAAATGCAACCTCAAGTCATTAGCTGATGTATCAGAACGCCTAGCCGTGCAGGATCGGACCGAGCCAATAGACCATCTCTGAGCCAAAAGTAAATCCAAATGTAGGTTAGAGAGATATGAAGATTGCCATGAACGGAAGCTTCCCAGGCTTTCAGATCTCAGAAGCTTTGGAAGCCACTCTAGTTCCATTACTGGTTCAAGGACTCCACATTATACATATTTGCATTTCCTGAACTCTTGCTCTTGCGATTGTGATGTAAATACCTTTCTATCATGTTAATGTTGCTTTATGTTGTATGGTTTTGGGTATATGAATGAATTATATATAAATATGGAGGCACTGCCATGAAAAGGGTGCATTGAGTTTTGCTACTTAGTACTTATCTATATATGTTGTTTGTAATTTGTAATTATGGTGTGTTCCTTTTTTTTTGTTTTTTTTTTTTGTTTTTTGGTTTTATCTGATTTGAACCCCAGGTCACAGGTCTCAAGGATTAGGACTGAATTGGATTGGATTCGATGTTTTGGGAATGGGGCCCAGTTCGTGGCCGTCTTGTGATTGGCAAAGGGTTTTATGGCTTTGGTTGGGCGGTGGCTTGCGTCACCAACCCGCTACGCGACAAGAGGCTGAGAGAGACTCCATCCTAACACCGGGCCCACTGGTTTCTTGGTCGCTTATTGTGTCCCTTTTCTTGGGTGCCTTGCAGTCTAGTCTTCTTTAGGATACCATATTTAATTAAATATATTGCAATTTTAGGCCATGGCACAGATTATTTATACCTTCATCTTCTTTCATTTATTTTTAGTTTTCTATTTTTTTTAAATAATTTTTAGACATTAAAATCATACTTATTTAGTTATTTTAGTACTGGGTACGGCTTGTTATATAGTTAGTACTATTTGATATATTTATATATAAATAATGTTTTAATATTTTTCATGCCCACGGACTGCACTAGTGTACCATAGCCGACTGCACTATAAACATAACCTAACAATTATATTTAATTTGATGAATTTGGTTCGAGTGACTCTTGAGTTCAATGTATATAGATAGATATGTCAGTACTTGGGTATTACAACAGGACAAAAAATTCAACACAAATATAGAGGGACTGGTTATCCTTCAATCCGTATCCTTGACTATTATAATATTAATGAATTAAGTTAAAATAATAAAATAATTATAATTTAGTCATCATTTAAGCTCTGTGACTTTCTAGAATGAAAACCAAGTCTCTGTTAAGACATTATAGAAGTCCATTGTCGGTGTATGCTTGTTTGAATTAGAAGATGAAGATAGCCCCACTAATCATGATTCATGACCTTTATCCTCACTGTTAGGGACACTGGAATACAATTACTACCTTAAAAAGGACTTGTGTCTCTAATTAACTTAGGTATACTAATTGCATGTTTTTCAAATATGTCAGTTGTTTATTATTATTATCATTTTTATAATTATTAATAAAAAAACCTCCATAAACAAAGAGACTGACATGAACAGAAAATACAATATTTAAAAAAAAATATTTTTTCTTAAAAATTATATATGATATATTTTTTTTCATATTATTTTGGTTGGATTCAACTCCACTGCCCAAAGTATCAAAACTGAAGTAGACACATAACCTAATGAAGAAGAGTCTTGAGTTCACAGATGACATTGTGGCATAGATCGCAAGGGGTGACAAGGATTTCAAGGACACGATGGCTATAGATCGAGAGAGGAATTGAGGCACCAACAACCCAATTGGAGTGCAACACTTAATTGTATTTATATGGCATTCTCTGTTGAGTCTTATTGTCATGGATGTTTTTATTATTAAATAAATGAATTGGTTTATTTTTTTTTTCAAAAAAATACAATTTGAGAACATAACATTGGGATCAACGAGTTTGATTGCAAGGCTCTATTGAGATCATTGGGATCAAGCACTTCCGAAGCATCACTCCCCTTGAACTTCTTTCTATCTCCTTATCTTCTCTCATTGTATCTATAAAAATAAATAAATAAATCATGCTCATGCATGCATGCCTTCAGCTTATAAGTTCCACAAAAGTTTATTAGTTTTAGAGTAGTACCTGAGTGGTGGTACAGAACAATGAGAACAACACAAAGACATGCAAGGAGAGCCTTCATCCTCTCTGCTGCTTTTCTTATGAAAGATATGAAATGTTGATGATAAAGAGAAACATATAAGACACAATTCCTTGGACCCAAGGGTTATCCCAACACAATTTTTAATAAAAAAGTTTTTTCTGCCAAAAATTTTAATTATTATTAATAACTTTGGTTTAAAAATTCTCTAAAAAAAATTCAAAATTTTTCAAAACTTATTCTTATCCCCAAGTGAGATAATTCCCAACCAAATACAGCCAGTGTTTGCCATGGGGATAACCCACTTGGAGTTATCCCCAACACAATTCCTAATAAAATGATTTTTCCCACTAAAATCTTTAATTAAGATTTAAAAAATATAATAATGTGTCATCCACAAATGCATAGAAGACACATTACTATCTTATTACTAACATAATTCCTAATAAAATGTTTTTGAAAATTTATTCTTATCCCCAGTAGGATATCCCTAACCAAACACAAGAAAATTCATACTGATTCTTGTTTATTGTCTCTGAGCATAATCAACTAAAAGAATTATAAATTCAACATTTGGTTTGAATTTTTTTTTTTTTATAGAAAAGTGGATAAACCACATTCATTAATGAGAGTTAAAAGATTACGACTTTACATTGATTTAATGTATGGGTAGTTTGACCCCTAGGTGGGTGAGGGAACCGTCTGTAATGGTTTGGATCATTGAGGGGGGGAAGGGGTGTGTTGTGCTCCTCATCCTCAAAGTCCGCCCCCAGGGCTCGTAAGGTTGTATCCTCTCTTGTGAGGGTTAGGCTGTGTTTGACAAGGTTATGCATTGTTTGGAGTTGATCATTTTTGGTGGTGTGTGCGCTGTCGAACCGTAAAAGAAAGAGAAAGTCAGAGTTGTGAATCAATTTTCGGTAAAGACGGTGTTTATCATTGAAGCATCTCCTGTTTTTTTTTTCTAACCAGAGACTCTAGGTCACCGCAAGCACAAGAAGGTTCCATCCCTTGTGGAGATCCTTCCCCAATTGTTTGGAGAGCGGGAACCATCCCCATAGATCTTGTATCTTGGTAGGGGTTCCGATTCTCAAGGATGTGTCTGTAATGCGCCCATAACTCAGTTGAGTATTGGCATGGTCTGCATGCATTGGACATCCCTCTATTCATTTTTTTATATCCACCATTTTTTTAATAATTTCCGTAACATGAAGGTTAACATCTTTTTTGTAATTAATAAAAAATGTCCACCCTTATAAAATATTGATATTATATATTTATTTATGTAAACTGATAGTTATAATTTAATAAATTTAATATATGTTTTTTTCCCATGTGAACCCTCAACGTATCAAATTTTTTTTAAGCATGAGTGTTGTACGTAAATTTTCTGATGAATTTAATATAATAGAAAAATAGCAGTAGTTTTAGCGTCAGTTAAAATTTATTGTATGTAAATAAGATCTTTTTAAGGGTACAAATGTTAAAAAAAGATCATGGATAAAAAATATATATATTTCTTGGTCGGTGGAAGCTGATCCAGTTAGGTTTGTTGATTTCTTGTACATCTGTTATAATATTGAGTGTCACATGGAAAGGCAAACATAAGTATTCAAACTTCAAAGGGAAATGCCCATTTTGGTGGGTCAAATTCTGGCCTACCCTAGTCCATCTGATGGAGATGTGAGAAATCTGGTCAAGCTCATTCAACTTCTTTGAACTTTGGATTAATAGAAAAATTTTGAAATAAAAAATGGAATTGAAATAATTATAATATGATATAGTTATATCCGGCAGGACATGTGTCACAAATCCCGCATAAGAACAAAACTGCCACATGGCATAATCCCTGATGTCCACCCGGTTAAATCTGGGCCGAACACATGTCATTATCCAAGCCCTCCATGAATGCCGACCCCAAAAACCGACCGAAATCATTCTCCCTAGACAGAAGGGTAAAAAGCAGGCCTGAAGCATTAATAACAAGGGAATAAAAGTACATACCATATATTTATTCCGAGAAAAAGATCTAGCTTAGAAGATTAAATGCCATAATTCCTCTTAAATGCCAGATGGGACATCAGTTGAAAAACAACTAATTCCACTTGCACTGACAATTCTCCCACTTGCCCAACTAGTGGGTAAGATATTTTCCACCGCCTCAATAATCTATATAATGAAGGAGGGGTGGAGAAATCCAAGAAAGGAATTAATTGAACAAAGAAACTCTCTCTTTGGCTCTCTAGTTCACTCCACTAACTTGACCGTCGGAGCTGAATCTGGGCGAAAGGCCCATTTCAGTCGGTTTTCTTCTTCTATGCAGTTTCTTTCTCCGTGTTTGGAAGAGCGAAATTATCCTCTATCATCAGCTACAAGAGTCCACACCAAATCAAATATAAATCTCAACCTTTGGTCTGAATCGGATCTGATCCCGAAGAAAGGCCGGATTTCAGCACTAACAGTTTGGCGCCGTCCGTGGGGACTCTTACGAAAATCCAAAATGACAACAACCAGAAGATCAACCTGTATTCAAGAGCAAGGAGGAGGAAACAACGACGTGAACGTCCTAAGTGAAACACAAGAGGTGAGGGAAAACCCACCTATATTACCAGCTCACCCCCCAGAGGAAAACATCCATGAGCAATACCGAAACATGGAGCAGCGACTGGAACAGCTAGATCAAGTCATACAAACTTTGCGGCACCCATCCCCCGGAACCAAACCCCCCCAAACGGTTCTGCCGCTCAGCTGGCAGCTTCAGTAAGCAGAGGAAGATCTAGCGCCCGTACGCCAAGAGGAAGAAGGCTAAGAGGGGAACGGAGAGACATAACTCTCTTCTCCGATAGCTCAAAACCACCTTCGGTTCGCTGACGTATCATACGACGGGTGAATTCCGCAATACACCGTATCATACGACGGGTGAATTCCGCAACACACCCCACCCCGCCAAAAAGAGGAACCCGAGAGATATGCACCCCAAGTAATTTCTCCCTTTATTCGTGAGATAATACTTGGGGATGACCGAGAGATATGCACCCTCCGTGGCCATGTATGATGGCTAAACCGATCCCTCCCACCACCTGAAGTATTTCCGATCGGCGATGCTCCTCTCGGGGATGACCGACGCCCGTATGTGTAGGGCTTTTCCGTCCACATTAGAGGGAGCTGCTCAAGATTGGTTCGTCGACTTCCCTACCAGCATGTTCCCCTCTTTCTAGGTGCTAGAGGACCTCTTCCTTACTCATTTCGCCAGTTATTCCAAGCAAAAGAAGACACCTTCTACTCTTGTGCTAGTCAAGCAACGTAAAGGAGAAAGCCTCAAATTATACCTCGATCTATTCACTGATGAGGCATCAAATGTTGCCGACCTTACCTCATGGATGGAAAGGCTCCTCGATTCTCCATTCCCTTTTTAGCTCACACTGGAACCACCAAAGAGCATGCCTGATCTCCTGACCCATGCCCAGAAATATATCAATTCCGACGAAATCCACGCAGGATGGGAAGAAGATGACCGAAAGAAAGCCAAAGAAGAACAAACAGAGAAGGCCCCTCCCGTTCTTGAAAGAGCCCAAAGAGAAGCCTGACAGGAAAGGCCTCATGGGGAAGGCAACAGAGGCCGGGAGCTACCGCCTCGCCCTAGACAGCAGTCCTTCAGCCACAAAATGCCCCGAAAGCAGGAAAAATAGTAAGGTATGAACACCACACCCCTCTCAACCGGACCCGAAGCCACATCCTGATGCACATTCAAGACAATAAGATTTTGACATGGCCCGAGCCAACGAAAAATCCCGACCTCTGGAAAAATAGCAAAAGATTCTGCAACTTCCACCTAATCCGAGGCCATGATACAGAACAATGCACCCAGCTCATGAACGCAATTGAAGATGTTGTTAGAAGAGGTAAATTAGAGCAATACATTCATTAAACCCAAAAGAAGATGGGCCTTCACCTCCAAAAAGCAATGAGGCGGGAAGAGAAATTGTCGGCTACATTAGTGGAGGACCCGGATGTGGTGGGGAAATTACATCCTCCCGGAAAAACTACACTCGAATGGTTGGAGCGACTGAAGAAAGGCAAACTCTTAAAAGACGACGACCTGCACCACCCATCATCTTCTACGACGAAGAAACCAGAAGGGTCCGCCATCCTCATGACGATGCTTTAGTCGTCGCCATCACAGTCTCCAATTTCGAGATGAGGAGGGTTCTCATCGACAGTGGGAGTTCAATAGACGTCCTATTTTGGAGCGCCTTTGAAAGAATGAGATATAACGCGGACAACTTACTACCGGTTAAATCCAGTTTGGTCGGATTTTCAGGAGGAGTAGTACAACCTGAGGGGATAATAAACCTCCCAATTATAGTCGGAAGCCCACCCAAGCTATCCACAGTCACTGCAAATTTTCTGGTCGTAGACTGCGCGTTCAGCTACAATGTCATCCTTGGCAGGCCAACCCTTAACGCCTTAAGGGCAGTAATCTCCAACTACCACCTTTTGCTCAAATTTTTGACTGAAAATAGCTGTGGAGAATTACGTGGGGATCAACCATTGGCCCGGCAATGCTATGTTTCCACACTCAAAGGCAAAGATCAAGACAAAGGGAAGGCCCCGGAAACCATGATCGTAAGCAGAGCTGAAGAACAGAATAGCAACGAAGACGATCGGCCAACTCCGGTTGAAAAACTGATCATGCTCCTCTTGGACGAATCCAAACCAAATCAAACAGTCCAATTCGGAGCGGAACTGCCTACTGAAAGAAAGAAAGAAATCATGGCGCTTTTGTGGAAAAATTCTGACCTTTTCACCTGGTCTTCAAATGACATGCCAGGGGTCAATCGAACTACCATCGAACACCGCCTCAATGTGAACCCCTCCTTCAAAACGGTAAAACAAAAACGAAGGAGCTTTGCCATGGAAAGACAAAAGGCAGCGGAAGAAGAGGTTACCGAACTATTCAAGGCAGGGTTTATCCGAGAGGTAAACTACTCGGAATGGCTGTCTAATGTAGTCCTAGTAAAAAAACCCTCCAGCAAATGGAGGATGTGTATTGACTTTACGGATTTAAATAAAGCCTGTCCCAAGGACTCTTTCTTTTTGCCTTCGATCGATGACCTAGTAGATTCCACAGCAGGACATGAGATGCTAAGCTTCCTGGATGCGTTCTCAGGCTATAATTAAGTCCAGATGGCTGAAGTTGACGAGGACAAAACCTCATTTATCACCAATAAGGGAACTTATTGCTACAGGGTAATGCCATTCGGACTGAAGAACGCTGGAGCAACCTTCCAAAGACTAGTAAATAAAGTTTTTCAGAAGCAAATGGGAAGAAATATAGAAGCTTATGTGGATGATATCTTGGTAAAAAGCAAAAAACCCAGGACTACTTAGCGAATCTGCCTCAATCCAAGTAAATGCCCCTTTGGTATTCGTTCGGGAAAATTTTTGGGTTTCATGTTGACCCAAAGGGGGATAGAAGCAAACCCGGAGAAAATTAAGGCCATCCTTGAAATGGGATCACCAAAAACCCTTAAAGAAATTCAGAGATTAAACAGGCGCCTAGCAGCCCGCGGACGCTTCATCTCAAAGGCTGGAGAGAAGAACCTTCCTTTCTTCCAAGCACTACAGAAAGCACAGAAAATGGAATGGAATGAAGAATGCGTTGAAGCCCTCGGACAATTGAAAGATTATCTCCAGTCACCATTAATACTGGCCAAACCTCAAAATGGAGAAGAACTCTACATATACCTATCCACTACCATCCGAGTGGTCAGTACAGTTCTTTTAAAAGAAAAAGGTGGAGTTCAGAAACCTATCTACTATACAAGCAAAGTCCTAAATGACTCGGAAACAAGGTATCTTCCGCTTGAGAAGCTGCCCTTCGCCCTCATCACCTCAGCCCGAACACTAAGACCATATTTTCAAGCCCACAAAATTACTGTTCTAACAGACCAACCTCTGAAACAAGTTCTCCATCGACCAGACACATCAGGAAGATTGTCCAAATGGGTAGTAGAGCTGGGAGAATTCGAGATCAGCTATAAGCCACGAACCATAATCAAAGCCCAAGTCCAGGCTGATTTCATCTTGGAACTAACTGCTCAAGAAAGTGAAGGCCAAATACTCACAGAAAACTTGGAAAAAGATAAATCCGAGTCCTTACAATGGACCCTACATGTGGACGGATCATCCACTGAAGAAAAAGCAGGAGCAGGCTTGGTCTTATGCTCCCCCTCCGGATGGCAAATAGCAACAGTACTGAAGTTCCAATTCAAAGCAACCAACAACGAAGCGAAATACGAAGCCCTCATCGTAGGCTTACAATTGGCCCGAGGCCTCAGAATTCAAAACTTGCACGCCTATTCCGACTCACAACTAATTGTCGGACACACCATGGGGGAATTCGAGGCCAAAGAAGAAAACATGATTAAATATAAAGACATAATCCGAAAAATCATCCCAAACTTTACACACTTCCAGATTACTAAAATCCGAAGAGCACAGAATGAAGAAGCTGATCTCTTATCCAGAAAAGACACCTCATTAAATGAAGAAACAAGCTAGCCCTTCAACCTTTATTACCTCAAAGAAAGACAATTGAAAACCTACCGGAAGAGGAAGTACAAGATATTGAAGAAGAAGTGTCCTGGATCGATCCGATCAAAAACTATTTACAAAGCGGGCTTCTTCCAACCGACAAAAAAGAAGCCCGGCAGATTACAAACAAATCGACCCGATACGGAATCATAAATGGTTGTCTATATAAACGGTCGTACACTCAATCCTTCATCAGATGCTTGCGACCAACAGAGGCCAATTACGTTCTTCGAGAAATCGATGAAGGCATTGGTGGATACCACTTAGGAGGCAAAGCCCTAAGTCACAAAGTCCTTAGGCAAGGATACTACTGGCCAACGCTCGCTCGAGAAGCAATGGAATTCGTTCGGAAATGGGATGCGTGCCTGCGCCATTCCAAAATTCAACGACGACCACCAACGCCCCTCACCCCAGTCATCAGTCCTAGGCCTTTTGCTTTATGGGGAGTAGATCTCTTGTGTCCATTCCCCACATCGACTAGAAAAATGAAATTTTTAATCGTCGCAATCGATTACTTCACCAAATGTTAGAAGCAGAACAAGGAAGATTATAAGGCAAGAAAAAGAAAATAAAAAGTAAAAGGAAAAAAAAGCACCACAAGAAATAAAAAAAGGCAAAGGGGTCCGCGATTAGCCGCAGGAGAATCTGTCCAATCAGTCTCTCCACCAGGGGAACCGGGATGGAGATACTAAAGTGCTTCCTTGAATTCTAAGGTGGTCAGATCTAGCTCAAGATGGCGACGGGAGACCTCTCGGAAGATTTCAAAACTTTCCTCGACACCTCTGCGTTCTTCATTGCAAACTAGTCCCTAAAACTCCTTAGATTCTTTGAATTTGGTGACAGCATAAGAAGTAACTTCATGCTCGCAGGTCAGGTTCTCGTCCAAGGTCTTGTAATCCTCGACGACGCGATAGATCTCAACGCCAAAGAGCAGCCCACACCTAAATGTCACCATGGCATCCTCCCCGATCTTCTTGAGGTTAGTCACGCATGTAACAGGTGCCTCCTCCTTCTTCTCAGGGGCCCCCACTATCGACGGGCACTCTAGGACTGCGGTTAAGGAGGATCACGTTGCGAGCTCCATCAAAGACCTGTATAGTTAATAAGAATCTAATGGGTGGAGAGGGCCTTGGTAAATTTGGAAACCCATAAAGGATGTAGTGGAGCACATATGTCCTCTTTGAGGACTATTTAAGGAACGACAGAGTGACACAGGAGGGCGCCCGTTGGGTCGCGTGACGCTTCGGGTAATATACTTATGGAATTACCTTCATAATTACGCCTGCTCGTATGCAGCGAAAGGAAACGGCCACTAGGGAACAGGAGCTGGCCCGAAGCTGGCCTAGACCTCGAAGATGGGGAAAAGATTCAAGGACCTTAAATGTTCGTATTGAGTTTGTATAAAGAGTCAAACAGGCGGGTCGTGCCACAAACGAGAAGGGGAAGTGATGCAGGAGGCTCTGGTCAGTTGGTGCCAAGTTAGCGGATCAACATAAAGACTGAAAGTGATCGACCCAATTCCATGATGGGAGCAGTTTTGGGGGTGATTTTGTATTTTGGCCATCATTTTGGCTACAGATGTCGGAATCACGTGTTTGAACCCAATCCGGAAAGCTCATTTTGGTGCGTATCACGTGGTCCCCAGATCGACTCGGTGGGAGCCATCTTCAAATTCAAATTTTGTTATTTTCCCGCCATATTATTGTTTAGATATTTTTGTTATTTTTAGTACTAAATTATTTATCAAATTAAGATAGGATTTGAATCCGATTTGATCTCTTATGTTTAGGATTTATATGATTTGTTTAGAGTTTTAAATTTAGATAAGTTTTATATTTGAATAATAATTTGCCAATTTTGACAATTTAAATAAGATGATAGGGTTTCTAGGTTATTCTTTTGAATCTATTTACCTGGCTTGTGGGTTGGTCTTAGAATATTGAGTTTTCAATAAAATTATTTTCTTTGAAGTTTCAGAGACTTTCTTCTCTGTTATCTTCCCCCTTGCCTGCTCTCTTGGCAATTCCCAAGTTATCACCGCCCACAAGTTAATCACTACCCCGCCTGGCGTCAGTTGGTATCAGAGAGGTCGTCTTCTTCTTGTGGCATCGGCATCAATGGTTGGACGTCGTGGTGGCCGTGGTGATCGACGTGGTAGACATGTTCCGACTGAGGAAGTCCAGTACCGTGACCTGAGCGCCCTGGAGACGATGAACAAGGATCTACAAAGGCAAGTCGCATAGTTAACCTATGATTGATGATTAAGGATTTGCAGAGGCAAGTCACGAAGTTATCAAGGCGTCTGGCGGCCATCGATTTTGATCATGGTTGTCGTTGGCACGTTCTGGCTAAGGAAGTCTAGCACCATGATCATAGCGATTAGAGGTTTGGCCAAACCATTTACGATGATGATGAGGAGAAGAAGATCTCACCCATCTATGACAATGATGATAAGGAGGAGATCTCACCCATCTTCGACGATGATGAGAAAGAGGAGATCTTACCCATCTACAACAATTATGATGACAAGCAGAAGATTGGACCAAGCTTGAAGACTTCAGACAATTCTAAAAACATTGTTTTGAACTTGAAGATGAGTTCTTTCCAGCCCGGGGTGACTGATGCAGGAGGCTCGGGTCAGTTGTTGCCGAGTTAGCAGATCAACGTAAAGACTAGAAGTGATCGAGCCAATTTCGTGATTGGAGAAATTTTGGGGGTGGTTCTGTATTTTGGCCATAATTTTGGCTACAGATTTCGGAATCACGCGTTCGAACCCAATCCGGAAACCTCATTTCGGAATGCACTATGTGGTGCGCATCATCTTTGAATTTAAATTCTGTTGTTTTCCCGCCATATCACTGTTTAGATATTTTTTTGCTATTTTTAGTATTAAATTATTTATCAAATTAGGATAGGATTTGAATCAGGTTTGATCTCAGATTTTTAGGAGTTATCTAATTTGTTTAGAGTTTTAAATTTAGATAAGTTTTAGTTTTGAATGATAATTTGCCAATTTTGGCAATTTAGATAAGATGATAGGGTTTCTAGGTTATTCTATTGAAGCTATTTAACCCGGCTTGTGGGTTGGTATTAGATTATTGAATTTTGAGTAATAATATTTTCCTAAATTTCAGAGTATTTTCTCAGGGTCTTTTGGTTCTTCGTTTCTTCTTTCTTGCGGTTCTTGGAACCGACTAGCTCGCGAGATAATCGCTATCCTGCAGGTGTCAGGAAGCTGCCTGACTTCTCACGTCATCTCGGGTCGAATGTGCGACAACCTAAAAGTTTTCGGGCAAGTATTATGGGTGAAATTGTGCTACACATGCATCAAAATCCGAGTGTTCTGACTCGAAGGGATACATGGCGACATCCCAGAAACACATGAACAAGAACGCTCCAACCAAATACTGGTAACATCTAACCAGCGGAGGAGGATGAAGGGTTGTTGGTTGATGCTCGGAACTTCTACGAAGGTTCTAGAGAGCTCAGTCTGAGCTGGCGCCCGGTTGCCACTTACTTGGCACCTAAGCAACGGGAAGCTTGGGGAGCAACCCACTGAGTGTGAAGGGCGAACAGAAAGATATAATCAGTGCAGTAGCTAACTAAAGCCCATGGAGGGGAAGAAGAGGTGAGGAAAAAGGGGACTTCTAGGAAGCGCTAGATTGAGACTCTCTGACCGAGCCAATACTACAGCAAGTGTAAGGGTCCTCAACAAGTAATAAAATGGACTGGGAAAAGTCGGGTATCGAACCACAAGGACTAAAGAAATATTAGTACCAACCAATCATTTACTATCTAGTCCAATATGATTTTGAGGGTTTTCACTAAATCCTAAATTACTCGAATTACTAAATTCTAAGGAAAGCAAATTGATCTTGAGGCAATCAATCAGGAATAGAGATACTCGGGTAATAAATCCCTCTTGGGTTCTTACTAAAGTGTGATGACAAAAACTTCTATGTTGATAATTAGAAGGGTTTGGACCAAGAACTCCTAAAGTATATTGAATCCCTCTCTCGAGGCGATCAATATCTAACACCCTCGTTGCATTACATCTAAAGGAGTTGCTCACCTGAACACTTGATCTCTCGGCGTTCTCACGACCCTCTCTATTGAGGTAATTCTAATACAAGGAGGCATTAGCTTCTTCCCTCGTATGAATCATATTGAACATCCGGGTTGTCACAACGTAGAGATTCAATACATAAAGTACACTCAATAGACCTCAACCCACAACAACTAATTAATCAACAATAATAATCAATGTGAATCATTATGCTCTAACCCAAGAGTTCATCACACCCAAGTATCTAGAGAGTTAGATCCCCATTAGAGAAGCATACAAATCCAATACAAAACAACAAGCAAATAAATGAGGCATAATATAAAACACACTTCCCTCCCATTGTTGGCGACTATTGGTGATTGGACCTTTGATGAAGCTTCCTTTTTCCTCTTCTTCGATCCTCACTTCCTCTCTTCGTCCAAGATTCAATAGAATAGTAGTGGAGAATGCCCCTCCAAACCCTAAAACACATTATTTATAGCCTTTTCATCATGGGGAGGCGTATGTATCTGATTCCGACCACAGTGGGCCTGCTATGTAATGGAAACTAAGTTATAAATGCTTCATATAGGCATCCATACAAGCTCATACGGGCCCTTATGGCTTCCTCATTTGGTGCAAACTCCTTATCCTCAAGTCATATAGGCCCGTATGGGCCCGTTTGAGAACCCATATAGTCTTCTGGAGTGTTCAGTCAACCATGTATGAGCTTGTACCAAATCTGCGCAAATTCCTAGTCTCCAGGTCATACGGGCCCGTATGAGCCCGTATGAGATCCCATATACTCTTTTAGATGGCTCAGACTACCTTGTATGGCTTTTGGAAAGGTCGTGTAAATTCATCTTCAGGTCATACGAGCCCATATGGCACCCTATATGGCCTACCAGTCTTCTCATATGACCCCGTATATGCTCGTGGGAAATGTTTGGGGGTTTCATCTCTTCATACGGGCCTATACCATCCCGTATTGGCCTGTATAAACTCCAAAAATGCTTTGCTTTGGCTTGAAATCCTCGTCAAAAGCCTCTATTCTCTCGGGATGTCTCCAATGTGCCCTATTTATAAAAAGAATCACTTATTAAGCATCGGTGGGCCACATTTTCACCAAATAGCATGAAAAATATACATGAATGATATATAAAAATATGCCCAATTAAACACGTATCACATTCTCTCTCTCTCTCTCTCTCTCTCTCTCTCTCTCTCCCTCCCCCTCTTTGGCTCTACTCTGTTTGATTTTTCTTTCTTCTTATTGCCACCATGAAAAAACTCCATTGACCACCATGGCTTCCTTCTCTCCAAAGCCAGTTATTTGACTTGATCCTCAGAGGGTTGGGAGCGAAATCCCCGGACTTCCTTTGTGCAAGCCACCGTTGACGACGACGCCGCACACGTTGGCTAAGGAGGATCGGTGACCTCGACGCCTGCACTGACGACGGAATCCATCACGATCGTCTCAATCCTAAGCCTCCCTAGCTACAAATTGTAGTGGTTGACCAGGATCGGTTCTCATCCCGAGGAGGAGCCGATTTCAACCATTAACACATCTTTATCTCTATTTCTTTTAACGTTGAGTCTACCGGTTATGGTTAATTCCTCAAGATACTTAGCCGTGTCTAGATTATAAGGACTAATGACTTGCTTTGACTTCTTTCTTCCTACTGATCAAGCCACTCCACCAGATTGTGGCGGCCTCATACGTACGATTGGTGATGTTTTAGCCACATCAGTTGGTGTTCTCCATCACTAAGGGAATCAATTGTTGTTAGCACTTGGGATAATGGTGCTCATTTATTTGGTGTCATTTGTTAAGGTTGAAGTTCTTGGGTTGTTTTAAATCTTTTATAGCTATTAACAACTTTCCAACATTGAAAATAAGCGAATTCCTTCTTGGTCGTAGCATTGTACCAACATTGTGGTTGAATTTGCTAATACAAATAAGTAAATTAAGTAATTATATATTTAAAAAAATTAAGTTACAAATTTAAAAAATAAAGTATGTTTTATATAAAAATATTGAATTATATTAAAACAAGTAATTACAATAAAAGTAGAGGCATGCATAAATTTAAATAAATAAAATATATATTATATCTAAATATTTAATTAAACAAATTCAACTAAAAAATTACCTCATCCCCAAAATCGGTGCCACTTTGATAATTTTCTGACATTTTTTTTCAAAGCACCCTTCCAATATCCAAGTGATTTATTCAACTCTTTCCATCTACTAAAACGACTCATTTCCATGTGAGCAGAATCCACTGCATTCGATATAAATTTTTCGTGAATGAAGTTTTACATTCTTGCATTTTTTTGTATCTCATTCCTTGTCGACGGATTATGAGCAACTTCACCCTAACATTGGCACAACAACACATCTTCGTTGGTGGACCATGAGCTACATGAAGACGTCATCGAAAAAATATACATTTCTCAAGTATAAAAAAACAAAAATTAAAGTGTAGAGTGAGTTTTTGTTGTTGTGAATAAGTGGGAAACTATAAAATAGTATTGGGTACTTCTAGGAAAATTTTATGAACTTTTAATTTTTTTTTTTATTTTATGAAAATCTATCCATTGAAATATATATGTTTCTTTAATATATATATATATATATATATATATATATATATATATATATATATATATATATATATATATATATTTACAGTCATGTTACTATGCTGCCAGCCGTAACACTGTGCAAGTACGATTGCCCCATTTTAGCCCACTTACACAGTGTTTTAAGAAAATCCAACCGTATGGATGGAAAGAACGCCGAAAAATAAGCTAGCATGTCAATTTCATACAATTTGGGAAGGTGTAGGGTCTTCATCTTAAAGGGTGAAATTTCCAACTGATAAGATTTCTATAAATTTTCACCCATTAAGATGAAGACCCTACACCTTCCCAAATTATATGAAAATTGACATGCTAGCTTATTTTTTGATGTTCTTTCCATCCATGAAGTTGTAAATCCTTAAAACACTGTGTAAGTGGCCAAATGGGAGGCAACCTTAAATGAATAGTATTCCGGTGTTGACCAGAAACCTTGAGTGCAAGCACTCAGGCCTCCGCACGCAAGCGCACGTGGTCGCAAGTAATAACCGGTAAGTACCGGGTCAAAATCCCAAGGGAACGGAGATGAATTCTTCTAATTATAAGTAAGATAGGGAAAATGTGTGTGAGAAACTTGTGTGCGTGTGTAAGGTTGGGTTGGTTGTGAGTGATTTGTGATAATCCGAAGGTAAAAGGGGTTGAACTCTCTGATTGGATGACCTAGGGTTGCATGTTATGCTAGACTTAGTATGATTTTCTCCCTGGATAGCAATGCTAATTTGTATATATATGTGGGTGTATGTATGTTAAGGTATGTGCTTCCGTGCACTCCGGGTGCATCTTACAGGACCTTATTTCTAAGGATCATGCATCTAAGCCCATATCTCTATGGTGCGTTCGATGCATTACAGGACAACACCCTATCACCACCGAGGAATTGCCTACCCTGATCTCTCAGTAATAGGTCAACACAGTGTCACTCCGTCCTCCCTAATCATCTAGTCTACTCTCATACCTAGGTCTCTCATAGTGCATGGAGTTAATGAAACTCAATCTCTCTCGACGATTGAGGAATACAAAGACTAGAATCAAAGGCACATCCACATACAAGCTAGTAAGGCAAATCCAAGGATGATATAGATTAAGTCATAGCATTCATACAACCCTAGATATGGTGCTTAAGCTACCATTACAAATGAGATAATAAATGCAAGAGTAACATCCATACTAACATCCATTATACTACTTGAAAGAGTTCTAAACAACAAAGATAGGAGTTAGGAAGTTCCCCCTCATAGATGGGCTCCTCTCCAGCTCAAATGGGCTGAAAATCGCCTCTTGGACCTCTTGAAGTCGCCAGCAGCCGCCTCTTCCTCTCAACCCTAGTTCAGACCTGCGTTTTATAATCTGGGCGCTTGACATCGCGATGTCGAAAAGTAACATCGCGATGTCCAATCGATTCTGGATCATTTTGGAACATGACATAGCGATGTAGAAAAGTAACATCGTGATCTGATTTATCAGCTCGCCAAGTGCTCTCTGTTCATAACTAACATTGCGATGTTTACTTTTGAACATCGCGATGTCTTCTACAGGTTGACATCTCCATGAGCTCTGACATCTCGATGTTCATACTGAACATCGCAATCTGATTTCTTTTGGGAATTTGGCTTTCTGGCAGAAATTGACATCGCGATGTGCTCTACAGTGACATCGCGATGTGGACCTCTTCCTTGCTTCAATTTACCTGTTGCATATAACTTCCACTGATTTAGTATATGTCTCACTCCAACAGGTGTAAATCACTAATAAACATGCAAGATCGTCATTGTGGTCACTTGACAGCATTAAGAGCACAAATACTTGAATATACATTCGATAAATGCTTTTTTTTTACTCTAAATGCATTAACATATGACTACTAAAATAGCTCCTTTTCAAGAGCTATCATCGGCCTTATACTAACATTTCCATATATATATATATATATATATATATAATATATATATATATACATTATTGCTCCTCAAACTGTCCGTTTGATTGCCCAACCAATAATTCCCCGGTATCAGCCTAATAAGTTGGACCCCACAACCTATCCGAGGAGAAAAATCATGGGTAAAGATGTTGTTTTAAAATGGGGGATTTCAATCCTCTACCAAGACAACAGGGGCGGGAAGTGTAAGTACTCGAAGAGCCCTTACACCCCAAACCCTCAATCGCCCCTGTAAGAATTGCCATGGCAATTCACTCATTCAAAAAAAAACTTCCACCCAAATCTTCAATTGCCCGAGAAATCACTATTCATAAATATTTTTTTTATATTGTTAGTTGGTTAAATATTAGTTTTTATTTGTAATAAACTAAATTAAAACAAATGACAAAAATTAAAACAAAGCAAGTACATTAATTAAAATAAAAAATTACATTAATTAAACATGATAATCTAAACAAGTAGGAAGACATCTAATCAAACCAATCTGTTGATGTATAATCTTTATCCACATTGCTAGGGGTGCCTTCATTCATGTTGCTAGGGGTGCCTTCATTCATGTTACTAGGGATTGCTTCATTAAAAAGACGTCTTCTCCTCATAATTTCCATACATTCTCCTTTCCAAAACTTTTTTCTATCAGAGAAAATGCCAAGTAATCCATGGCGATAACCTCTCGATCCCTTCGACCTTGTTGTAGTTGACGGGCGTATTCTTTATTCTTTTGGAGTGTCTCAAATCTATGTCTGTAAAATGCATCTATTTCTCTATTTCCTTCAAGGTTGAGTTTACACGTTCCGGCTAATTCTTCAAGATACTTAGGCGTGTCCGGATTATATGAACCGGCGGCTTGCTTCAACTTCTTTCTTCCTGTTGGTCTAGCCACTCTATCAGATTGTGATGCCCTGCTACGTACTAATGGTGATGTTGAAGCAGCATCAGTTGGTGTCCCCTCATCACCAGGGGAATAAAATATTGTAGCTCTTGGGATGTTGGCGCCAATTCAGTCGATGTCATATGTTTAGGCTGAAATTCTTGGATAATCATGAATCTTGAATAGCTCTTAACAACCTATGAATCATTGAAAATGTGAGAATTCCTTCTTGCAATAGCATTGTACCAACGTTGTGCTTGAATTTGATAATATAAATAAGTAAATTAAGTAAGTATATATTTTAAAAAAATTAAGTTACAATTTTAAATATTTAATTAAATAAATTAAATTAAAAATTACTTCATCCCCAAGATTGGTACCACTTTGATAATTTTCTGACGCTTTCTTCAAAGCATCCCTCCAATATCCTAGCGATTTATTCAACACTTTCCATCTACTAGACATACTCATTTCCGTGCGAGGAGAATCCATTACATTCGATATGAATTTTTTGTGGATGACGCTCTCCATTCTTGCATTTTTTATCTCATTCCCTGTCGACGGATTATGAGCAACTTCGCCCCAACATTGACATAACAACACATCTTCGGCGATCAACCACGAGCTACCCGAAGACGCTATTGGAAAAAAAATATGTTTCCAGAATAGAAAGAAAGAAAAAATAATGATAGTGTAAAAGGAGTTTTTGTTGATATGAATATGTGGGAAACTATTAAATAGTGTTGGATATTTATAGAATTTTTTTTTCATAAATTTAAATTTTTTTATTTTTATATTTTATTTTATAAAAATATGACCGTTGCATTCTTTTTTAACATAAAATAATCCATTAAACTGTTGAGAATTATTTATATTAGTTGGCCACATTAATTAACTTATTATTTGCCCGAATGAGCACCAGGGCAAACTTTGCTCGGACCTTGCCCGATCACGTGGGTCCTACCTTTTGCCCGACTGACTTTGTCCGTGGTGTCCATTGATTTTTTTTTTTTCGAAGTTGCTATTCTAGCACTTTCCCCGGGCAAATGGATGCCCGGACCCTGGAGTAAGTTCTCTAAAATAGTGTCTCCATGGAACATTTATTTAATATATTATAAATATAGTTGATAAAACCACTTTCTCATCAAGTAAAAGCTCCCAAAGGAAAAAATAAAACATAAATAAGTATGAAAAAAAGCACTATGGTTATTATGAAATCCGTCCTTTCTTCGGGATCAAATCCGATTCAGACTACCTATTGAGATTTATATTTGATTTGGTGCGGACTCTTGTAGCTGATGATGGAGGATAATTTCGCAATTCCAAACATGGAGAAAGAAACTGCACAGAAGAAGAAAACCAACTGAAATGGGCCTTTCGCCCTGACTCAGCTCTGACGGTCAAGTTAGTGGAATGAACTGGAGAGCTAAAGAGAGTGTTTCTTTGTTCAATTAATTCCTTTCTTGGATTTCTCCACCCCCCTTCCCTATATAGGATTATTGAGGCGGTAGGAAATATCTTACCCACTGGTTGGGTAAGTGGGAGAATTCTCAGTGCAAGTGGAATTTAGTTGTTTTTCAACTGATGTCTCATCTTGCATTTAAGAGGAGTTATGGCATTTAATCTTCTAAGCTAGATCTTTTGCTCGGAATAAATATCTGGTATGTACTTTTATTCCCTTGTTATTAATGCTCTAGGCCTGCTTTTTACCTTTCTGTCTAGGGAGAATGATTTTGGTCGGTTTTTGGGGTCGGCATTCATGGAGGGCTTGGATAATGACATGTGTTCGGCCCAAATTTAGCCGGGTGGACGTTAGGGATTATGCCATGTGGCAGTTTTGTTCTTATGCAGGATTCGCGACACATGTCCTGCCAGATATAACTATATCAGTAGTCCCCCCCAAAGTATGCTTGCGTTTGAGTCCGAGTGATAAATAAAATAAGTTGTTTTTCGGTCGGCTCAAGGGCAAGCATTTGGTCTTGTCACGAATCTCTTCTTATGTTAATGTCAACGCCTATTTGCCTAGTCTACGAATTTAGGTGCTAGTTCCGGGGAGGGAATTAGGTTACGGTGTTATGATACTGGATAAACACCTGTTCATCTTAGCTGGAGGTATGTATGGTTACGTCATTGTATTAGATCGAGACCTTGATTTTTAAGTTTTATTCCTATAATAAACTTAATACTGTCTATATATAGTTGTTTTCGGAAATGAGGATGATTCATTGGTCTTTCTTTCTAGTTTTTAAGATGGCTTTTCCTCCACGTTTGTCGTTTCTTAAAGTATATTTTCCTAGCGTTTCTGTTCGTTATTGAGAATTTCGATCACCTTTTATGAACACTTGGGGGAGCTCGGATCAAGGGTGGTAAATCTTATAGGTCTGAATGGTTGCGTCTAGAATGTCTTGCTTGATATGGAAGGAGATGTAGATGAAATATGGTTTGCCGAAGGATGGTGGAACTTTCATACCGACCATTCCTTGAACGCGGGGGACTTTCTGATTTTTACTTATCTTGGGAACATAAATTTTGAAGTGGAAATCATTGGGATGGACTTTTGTCGGAAGGAAGTGGACCCTGACGTCCGTCCTCGAGGTTGGGCGGAAGCTCCTGGTGATAGTGATGACAGTGCAGATAGTGGGGGTCCTCTTGTTACTCTTGAGTCTTCCGTAGGCTCGGTTTAGATGCAGGTAGGTATGGATTTTCAGTGCACACCTAGGGTTCTTTGTTTTGCCCTTCTTTCTTTGTTTCGTTTTAGTTTATATTATAGTTTTTAACAAATTCTGGAATAAGAGCAGAGGTTGGATGTAATTATTTTGCTAAAGTGTGTGTGTTTTACTAAATTAATATACTTTTAAATGTCTTTCTTGAGAAATGCGTAGTCGTTGCTTTTATCCTAGGAGTCACGGGTAGTGTTCCAAGGAACTAAGGGTTTTTCCGAGACGTTTTCATGAATAATTTTCTAGGAGAGTGTTTCTCTTTTATTTGGCATGTCATGGTGGATTCCCAAGGGAGAGCCAGGGTCTCAAGTGTATAGCGTTTATAAAACGGGTTTGGGGGCTTTTGGGATGTTTGTATCCCTTGTCGGGCCAAGAAATAGGATTTTTATGGCACACCCTTTTTTCTATAGATCATTTGTATTGAGGGGTCCTATTGACCAACTCAAAATTCCGTCGAGATTTCATGGGGCTCTGAGCGATGTGGAAGCTGGGAACGTGATTTTGGAAGGCCTTAGCGAACATGTTTGGACCGTCGCGTTGGTTAGGAACCAGATTCTGGGAAAAATATGGTTTGAAAATGGTTTGCAGGATTTTTGGGTCAACCATCATTTGGAGGTGGGGGACCTCCTAATCTTTGAGTATACCGGGGGCGTTCATTTCCGAGTGACCATCTTTGGAAGAAACAAACGTCTGAAGGAATGGGCTTTTTCCGCTCATCCCTTTCACCCGACAATTGTTGTTAGTGATGACGATAGCGAGGGGGAAGAAGACGAGTCAGATGAGTCTCTGGATTAGGATAAGTTTTACGTCTTATGTGTTTGTATTTTGTAAGTGGTTGCTTGGCCCCCCTTTCTGTTCTGGCTATGTACATAACTAGTCTAAATGTTTTATTTTGAAACGCTTTTTGTTGTTTATTTTATTCGTAAGTCTTGTTTTGAACACTGTTTCGCATTTATGTTGAGGGATGATGCGGCGCGATAACCTATTTTTATTGTGTCAGATATTTGGTGAGCCGCCGCCTGGGAGGGAGATCTGGACCGTTCGCATGAAATCATTTACTTTTTGTTTCTACGGTTCGATTTAGAGTGACGTTTGGTTTAACGGTCCGATTTAAGGGGTAGTTGCTTTAACGGTCCGATTTAGGGGATGATCGTTTGATCTGACGGTTGGATGCCTTATCTTTTGGTTTTTTGAACAGGAATGAGGGTTTATTCTGTTTTGATTTTTACGTGATTGTTTTCCTCTAGCGTTGTCAGCCCCTTTGTCTTCTTCTTCTCTGGCAATCCCCTGATTGGCGCAGTCTTGACATGTTGAAGCTTTTTATTAAGGTAATAGAGATCAATACTACAGATTCTAGGTTTTCTGTTTCTGCTGGTTCTTCTTCTGATCTTTCTTCTTCATCATCGTCTCCATCTCCTTCCGATTCCACTGTGTCTCTTCCTGTCATAGTCCAAAGTAGACCTAGAGGTCCGTCGGTTCTGGGTTTGAGGGTTCATCCGGCGTCTTCTGGAGTAGAGGGTGGGGGGTATGATGCCTTTTTAAGCATCCTTAAACAGGATGATATACGTTGTTTGGTAGATCGCTACCAAATCAATTGATCTCTTTTTTCATTTAGGGAACCTTGTTCAGGGGAGCGAGCTAGTCCGCCTATGGAGAGTGAAATAGCTATTTATCAGGATGCTTTGTTAGGAGGTCTTAGGCTCCCGTTTCCTGATATCTTCAAGGAGATCCTAGATTATTATTAGCTATGTCCTTCTCAGCTGACTCCGAATTCTTGGAGGTTGCTTAGTGGGCTTGTTATTGTTCTCAACAATTATGGTGTAAAACCGACCGTGCATTGGTTTCGTCTTTTGTTTAGTTTATATCCTGAGCCAGATACTGACTGGTATTTTTTCTCGGCTCATTCTGACAAAAAGTTCTTAGGGAAAGTACCTTCTTCCATCAAACGGTATAAGAGCAAATTTTTCTTCGTAAAATGTAAATCTGGATGGGACGTCTGGACTAAATGGGAAGTTCCTCGGACAGACAATGCTTGTGACAAGGGGATGACGGCTGATGAGAAGCCTAAGTTCTAAAAGTTCAAAGGAGTTTCTGGGGTTTCCGTGGATACCTATTTGATGACGGAAAACCTTTAGAAATGTTGCTTGTCTTTAGCTACTGGTAGGGTTTGTTTATACCTATGTTTTATGAGTATTTTGGGTTTCGGTCGTAATGAGTCGTCGGTTTCCTTGTTTTGTAGGTGAAGCAATGGGAGATTTAGAACTTGCAGAGGGTATTCTTGCAGATCTTGAAGGTGCCGTTCAAGCTCCGTTAATCCGAGGGAGAAAGGAAAAAGAAGGTGGATCTGGAAGGGAGAAAAAGAGGGAAAGCACCTCCAAGGAAGAGAGAAAAAAGAGGAAAAAGGAAGGGAAGAAAGATGAGGGTCCTTCCGAGGCAAAGAGAGCCAGAAGTGACTCTGGCATCGAGCCCCTTAAAAAGAAGAAGGAGAAAAGGAAGGGTGGTTCAGGGGATGAATCGAGCTGAGGGATCAAGAAAAACCGGGTGGATCTGCCGGGTCAGGAAGTCCTTCCCGATCCCTTGGTTCCGCTTCCTTCTTTTTCCGGGGGTCCTCATTCTTGAGAGGATATGGGGACTTTAAGCCAAGTCTTGCGGAGGCCCCGATGCGCGACGGAGGAAATTTCATTGGAAGGGTCGTTTCCTCGTCCCTTGGAGGGTTCTGTTCCTGATGTTGTTGTGACGGGGTCGCCCGTTATTCCTGATGCTCTCAGGGAGGTAAAGCCGTGGTCTTTAGGTTCTTTAGGAGGAGGGCAATCCTGGGTTGATGACTTTATTTTAAAATAGTTGGGGATTCTCTTTTAACAGGGGGTGGTGGCAGAGGCAGAATTTTGAGACAAACTGGATCAATTGATCTGCCACCACCCTTTCCTTGCAAAAGGTTGGGGAGATCCGGGAGGTTTAGTCTACCCTCGAAAAGGGGTCTTCTTCAAATGAGTTCCTTTTCCAAGACCGAGGGGCCATGGTTGATTTGTTGAAGGCCGCGCAGTCGGACAATATAGTTAGACGGTTGGAGGGGGCCGGGAGGGAGGAAATTGCTACTCAACTCCTCCTGTCTTCTGCCACGGTAAGAATAAAGTTTTTATTAAGTTTTCTATTTCTTCATGTTTGCTGACTTGTTATTTATTTTCGATCGTCCCGGGCGGTTTATTGGGCGGATCGTGCCGGTCGCCTTCTTCGAGAGGATGCTTCGAAGTTGCTCGTCTGAAGGCAAAAGTGTCTTCTTTGGAGACTTCATCTGACCAATTTAAGGAGGAGAAGGAGAGGATTGCCAAAGCGTTTTATTTGGTGACCGAGGAAAAGAATGAACTCCTGGAGAAGCTAGCTTTGGGAGAAAAAGAGAAAAATGATCTTCAGAATTCACTTCAAGTTGCTGTAGCGAATAACAATAACCTTCAAGGCGAAGTGATCAGTTTGAAAAAGGAGCTTAAGTCCCTTTAATAGGAGAAAAGTAAATATTTTGATGATCTGACATCCAAAACAAAAGCTCTTGCTTAAGTTCAAGGTGAGCTTGAGAGTGTTAAGGAGGAAAGGGACGGCCTCGTGGAGGACTTGGCCTCAGAGAAAAAAACTCTAGAATCTGCTCTGCCAGATATTAAGGATTATGAAACTCAAGCGGCTAAGCTTCAGTCGAAAATATTTCAGCTTAGAGAAGAGAGAAAGGACGCGGCGATTAAAATCTATGGGATCATTCAGACCGTCGCCCGTCATAATCCCGCTATGGATGTTCTATCTGTGGGGCTTCCTTCTGTTTTGAAGTTTTACATAAAGTTAAGGGGTAGACATCAAGGGGCGAATGCTCCGGTTGAAAACGAGAAAACGATTCCACGCGATCCAGCTGAAGAGGAAGATCATTGTCCGAGTGAAGGTGGAGAGGTAGCCGTCACGGGGGCTCCTAGTTCGTACTAGGATGTATTTTTTACTTGCTTTAGTTTGTATGTGGCCTTTTGTTTATGTCATTTATGATTTTCGTATGTTATTGCTTTGTAATTTGAGAAGATGTTAGAATGAGAAAACTTGTACCTTCATTTTGGGGACGTTTTAATCTCCGGTTTTTTCCGGTCATGATGACCTTTTGAAGATCCCCCTTGTAATGTCCTTGTTGCTGTAGTGTTTGATTCGGACTTCAATTTTGTTTAGGCTTTTCTTCTTTGGTAGTTCTGTGACAGAGCCTTTTAATCGAGGTTTTTGCCTCGGCCCAACGGTGGGACTTTCTAATTGAGGGCATTTACCTCGGATCTGATGTGACAATTTTGATCGAGATTGTTGCCTCGAATCTGACTGAAGGAGTTTTAATCAAGATTTTTGTCTCGGATTTGATTTGAAGGAGTTTTGATCGAGATTTTTCCCTCAGATCTTTTAAGCGACCTTCATCCTTCTTTGTATGACAGTAAAACTTCGCTCTTTATTGGTAATAGCGGCATAGGTGTTCAGCATGATAGGGCTGTTTGAGGAGTTTTCCTTCTACATTGGCTAGCCAGTAAGTTCCCGTCCGTACTATTTTCTTTATTATATACGGATCCTCCCAGTTTGGAGTGAGCTTTCATGTTCGGCTTTTGTTGCCTTGGAACTCATTTTCTCTTAGGACTAAGTCTCCAATTTGGAAGTGAACTTCTTTCACTCGGGAATCATCAAATATTTTTACTCTCTGTCGATATACGGCGGCTGTTGCTTCCACGACTTCTCTTTTTTCTTCAAGGAGGTCAAGCTCTAATCTGAGCCTTTCTTCATTGGTTTCGGGAGAGAAAGTTTGTGTTCTTAGAGTTGGCATTCTATTTCAGTCGGGATGACAACTTTGGTCCCTTATGTTAGGGAGAAAGGGGTTTCTCCCATCGGGGTTCGGCTAGTCGTTCGGTACGCCCATAAGGCGCTCATAATTTCCTCTACACAACTGGTGCCATCCTGAGGACTCAAGCTTTGATTGTTTGGAGTATGGTCTGATTTGTCACCTCTACCTATCCGTTTGCTTGAGGGTGGGTTTCTGAGGTGAGTCGGGATTCAATTCCGAGCTCGGAACAGAAGCTTTTGAAGGCTCGATTGTCAAACTGTCGTTCGTTATCGGTGATGAAGGCCACTGGGATTCCAAATCGACAAACGATCGTTCTCCACAGAAATCCTTGACAGGCTTTTTCTGTTATGGCTTTCCTTTCCTTTCCTTTAAGGAACTCCACTAGTACTTTTCTTCTTTTCTTTTCTTTCGTCTGAATGGTTGCTTGAATTGCGTAATTCCACTCTCGCGTTGGGCCGTATGTGATTTTTGAGTGTCTTTAGTCACCAAGTAGGATCTGATTAGCGCCCTTGGGAATGTTCCTACGTCCCCACTGACATTTCCTATTTCCGTTTCACGATTTCGGGCTAATGATCTTACTATTCCATCTGTAACAGGTTCTCGGTCTATGAGAGGGCTTTTCCCCGGGCCTTACTGAATGTCATTTAAACTTTCTCTAGGAGGGACGACTTGACTATGGGGAGCGTTCTTTCCTTTGGATTTTACTGACTATCATTTCAACTCCCATCAAGAGTAACGATCAGACCTTGGGGGGTTGGCCGATATCCTGTGGGCTTTTCTGATCATCATTAACACTTACGTTGGTAGCGGCGGTCCATTCACACTAGGTCGGATGCATGCCCCCCAAGTTTAAGAGGTTATCCTTTCTACTCCCATCGAGAGCGACTTCCCTACTGCGGTTGGTTGGTATCTTAACTTGTCAAGCTATCGAAAGTGCTTACGAAGGTTTTGACTTTGTCAGGATCCTATTACAGTTTTTTTTTTCCTGAGCGATATCTGACTCGAATAATGATAACCCACCTGCTCGGCCTTAGCCAGGGACTTTATGAGATCAAATACAGACTTGAGCATGTTGTTGTGACTCGACCCTCTTCGGGACTTTGCTGTCGAGTATATGGTCGTATCTCGACTCGAGCACGTGAGTGTGTCTCGGCCCATAGGGACTTAAGCGTCGAGCATGTGGTCATATCTCCACTCGAGCATGTGAGTGTGTCTTGGCCCATGAAGGGAGTTAGTCGCCAAGTACATGGTTGTATCTCGAATCAAACACGTGAGCGTGTCTCCACCCGTGTAGGGACTTAAGCGTCGAGTACTTGGTCGTATCTTAACTCGAGCATGTGTGCATGTCTCGGTCCATAGAGGGACATAGATACGAGGGTACTAGCCACTTCTTAGCGTGAGAGTGGGGCTTTGAATGAGAGTGCGACCCGCTTCTCGGCCCGAGGGCTTGACATTGAACGAGAGCACGAGGCACTTCTCGGCCCGAGAATGGGACTTTGAACGAGAGCGTGGGGTGCTTCTCGGCTCGAGAGCGGGATTTTGAATGAGAGCACTAGATGTTTCTCGACCCGAGAGCTGGACTTTGATCACTGAAACCAGTTTGGGGAATTTGAGAACAATGTATGTATTCACATGACCCTCTGGGGTGACGAGTAGAGTTTTCCATTATCCCCAAACAGGAGAAAATGTTTCCCTAGTGTTGAAAAATATAGGATGACTATTCAGGATTCCCCCTCCTTTTGGACTTGGCCGACTTTACCAATCCTTCCCTCACCTTGCGCCTCTGACTCCTTGAGGAGAGCCATGTAACACATCCTTGCAACCAACTGGTCTCTACGAAGCTCGCTGTATTCATGTTTAGTTAGGAACTTCATGGCTAAGTGGTATGTCGACACATCTGCTCGGAGCGCATTCAGAGTCGGTCTCCTCAGTATAAAATTGTAGCTAGAAGGCGATCGAACCACAAAAAAGTTGGTAGTCACCACCGATTGTCGAAAAGAGGTTCCCACTGTGAGCTTCTGGGTGACGATTCCTTTGGGCTGGACCGTCCCTTCTGCGAAATCGACTAGTGGGAAGCTCACAGGGCGCAATGCCTCTTTCTCAATGCCAAACTTCTTGTATGCATCCTAGAAGAGGACATTGGTCGAGCTCTCGCTATCTATGAGGACTCTTCTGACTTTGTACCCGACGATGTTTACCGTCACCACTATCGCATCATCATGGGGGTACTTGATGTCCTTCAAGTCATCTTCAGAGAACATAGCAGGTAGCTTAGAAGGGCTTCTCTTCCCTGGTGGGTCTATCAGTCAGGACATCCGAGCATACCTCTTCCAAGATGAATTGCTCTCCTCTCTTTTCGCGGGTCCTTCTGCGATCACGAGAATAACCCATATAGGATCTTGTTTCTACGACGGGGAGGATGGGCCTTTTCCCTACTAGTTCTTTAGATATTGAGTTAGGTATCCCTTATGGATTAGTTTCTCTATCTTGTCTCGAAGCTGGATGTATTGATCCATTTCGTGCCCATGATCCTTGTGGGAAAGTCAGTATTTGTTGTTGTCCATTCTTTTCCCTGAGTACATTTTCTCGGGTCACTTAATGCTTTCAGATCTTCAATATTCATGAAGATCTTTGTTTGGCGTTTAAGGTTGTATAGTTACAGAATAGGATACTCAACTTGTTATCATCTTTTTTAGCGGGGAAACTCCTTCCACCGAACACCTTGCGAGTTTCTCGTACATGATTCTTTACTTTTTTTTGGCCTTTTTGGCTGACTTTTCTCCCACTTGATGCCTTGGACCTGCTCCACTTTGATATAGTTCTCGGCTCGAGCAAGGAGGTTTGTGAAGTCCTTCGGCTGTCTCTTCAATGAAGAGAATTAAAACGAGGACCTTCGCAACCCCTCGGTGAACGCGATGATCGTAAAGGTTTGGTCCAAGGTGGGCATTTCCAATAACTCCATGTTGAACCTATGGATGTAGCCACAGAGGTTTTCTCCTTTCCGTTGCTTGATCTTCATGAGCATAGCGGAAGTCTTTAGCTGTTTTTTGTTGCTCACGAAGTGACTTGGAAACAACTTACTCAAAAATCCAAAGGACAAAATAGACTTTGGTCGGAGATAGGAAAACCAGGTCTGGGCCCGGCCTCTTAGAGTAACCGGGATTGCTCGACACATAATCTCACACCGAGCCCTATGAATGAGCATCACTACTTTGAAAGCTTCTACGTGGTCCATTGATGCTCTACGTGTAATCTCCCGCAAGTGCACGAGGTCGCTGAAGTAGTAAAGTACCCTAAGGGTAGGGTAGTCGAATCCACAGGGATTGGTACAGCTAATACTACTTTGTCTTCTATTATCTAGCCTAAAAATAGTAATTGTAATCTAATTCTAACTAAGAAATCTAAAGAAAGACTATGGGGAACAATTAAAAAATCTAGGATAAATCAATGCCGAGAACATGGCACCTCGGATCTCTGTCCCTCAAGGAATCCATTACTCGACTAAATTCTTAATACTAGCACTCTAACTTATGTATTCTTGGACCGTAAGAAACCCTAAATTAGTTTAACCCTGATCTCTAGTGCAACAAAACCCTAATTACATACGGCGAGTCACCGTATGATTATATTATAAGGTTCCATGATTCTCACTATTAGGTTTTACTCTAATCCGGAAAGTGCGACACAATATACCCAATCTCTCAACATGCACTGGTCCTCTATCATCTATGCCAGGATCTAGATTGATAGAGATCTCTCTATCTAATACATGAAGCATGCATGGATGGTTCACAAGAATTATCAAAAAGCGAAGCCTAGTATTAAAGAAGAAGGAATTTAATCACAAGTTCATCCTAGAGTTCTAAGGTCTGAGGCACCATAGAAGGTTTACTCTCTCATACTAAAAATACCTAACACGATATCTCCTCTGCCTTCAATCTCCGCCTGAAACCCTAGCCATCGGCCGAACAATTGCCAAAAGTCCTCTGATAAGTTACATCTAACAACCTTTTATAGACATCAATTTTATGAAACATGGGCGTGTTAAGGGCGTCTTGAGCTTGTATAACTCTCTGGAATATTTTGGAGTTAAATCGGCACGTTTTTAGATAATCTTGAGATCAACACGGCCTGAACACGGGCTGAACAGGCCCATGCTCTGAGCAAAAAGAGAGTTCTCTGAGAAATCATCAAAAATCTGAGTCCTGCAATCAACACGGCTTTGTTTAGCTCGTGTTTGGGCCGTGTTCTTTTCTGAGTGTGTGTAGTCTTCATAGAAAGCTCAATCAGATGACCATTTTACCTCGGATTGACCTGAAATTTTAAGTGATTCTTTCTGACGCCTCGTTCTTCAATCTAAAAAGTGGAATTTTGCTTTAGAGTTTTGTAGTTCTTGTAATAAGTTCTTGACTTCTGCAGCTCATTTTCCTCTGAATTGATTCTATTTTCGCTTCTTTTGTCTTGAGTACATGTTTACCTGTCCTCTCTAACAATAAAATACTCATTAGAGCAAAAAAATAGATAAATCTACGTGAAAAGACAAGCTAAGTGTATGAAAATATGTATAAATATACACTTATCATCCACGGGATTTGAGGTGCCGTTCTATGTCTCTATCGAAGGTATCCAGAACCCGAGTAACAGGGGTACCTTCAAAATGTTGGGAACGAATGGGGAAATGGTGTAGTGGGTATTTCTCTCATGTCCCTTAATCGGCTGGGTAGAGAGCTTACATCGCAGATGGGGTGATTCCTTGAAGTAAGTTCGGGATCTTATAGATTCTGTACTATTGCCCTAAAGGGGACTCTCCTCTTTTTTCCAAGTTTGGGCTCGGGGGCCAGGTGAAGCAGGAATACCCGAGTCAGATGATGCTGAGCTATCTTAATCCACCACGCGGGCTTTAGCATATCACGAGTTGGTGGATCGATGTAAAGGCCGAAAGTGATCAAGTCGATTTCGTGATTGGGGCAGTTTTTGGTGTGATTTGATGTCTTGGCCATAACTTTAGCATATCACGAGTTGGTGGATTGACGTAAACAGTGGATTTTGGACATCATTTTCTCCTATAAATTTTTTTCCCCACAAAATCTTCGTTTTTCAGTGTTTTTCTTTCTATTTTTGATAATAATTCATTTGTTGAATTAAGCCATGATTTGATTTTGATTTTATCTAGGATTTAGGTTGCTTTTTTAGTTTGATTTTAATTTTTACTTTGAATAATTTCAGATTTTTGCCAATTTTATTACCGAAAATTTGTGATTCTGGTGATTCTAGGCTATTAGTTCGGCTTGTGGACTAGTTTATGATCAGATATTGATTTTAATAATATTATTCAGAATTTCAGAGATTTTCCTCATCATTTTCTTGGTTTTCCATTCATCTACTTTGCAATCCTAAGTTCTGGCTAACCGCGGGATAATCACTATCCTGTTCGGTGTCACAAGGGGTATGTTGTGCCGATTTCCTCTTAATGTCCGGTGATTGAACTTCAGAGCGTATTAGTTGTCCGAAAATCCGAGGAGTTCGCTTATCTTGTAGATGGATGGCCTTGGTAAGAACCTCCAATTGCTTTTCGAGTATCTGGATTCGGAGTTCTTGAGGGTCTTCTTCTATGACTGTTGCTCGTTCTGGG
The DNA here is from genome assembly GCA_026586065.1 of Dioscorea zingiberensis. Classification (NCBI taxonomy): domain Eukaryota; kingdom Viridiplantae; phylum Streptophyta; class Magnoliopsida; order Dioscoreales; family Dioscoreaceae; genus Dioscorea; species Dioscorea zingiberensis. Next base: position 10,119,275 of record CM048826.1, on the reverse strand, counting down.
GGGTGGGTTCATTAGCGGGCTATGCGGCCCCTCCAGTGACTCCTTTTTCAGTAGGATGGGGGATCAGTCTCTTCTTGCCTCTTGCAATTATCAGGGTTGACACAACCTTTTGATCAGAGTCCCCATGGACGCCGCCAACTGTTAATGCATGGAATCAGTTCCTCTTCGTGATGAGAATCAATCGATCCGAATCAACAAATACAATTTGTAGTTAGGGAGACTTTTGATTGAGGTGATTGTGATGGAGTTTATCGTCATTGGAGGCGTCGAGGTCATTGATCCTCCTCGTCCCGTATGTGTGGCGTCGTTGTCAGCGGTGGCTTGCACAAAGGAAGTCTGAGGATCTCGTCCTAGATCCTTCGACGATCAAGAGAGAGTAGAGCCAAAGAGGGGAAGGGAGAGAGAGAGAGAGAGAGAGAGAGAGAGAGAGAGAGAGAGAGAGAGAGAGAGAGAGAGTCTAGAGCTTTCAAGAAGTCTCTTTTTCCTCACCTCTCATCCCCTTTTATACCTTTCTATTGCCCTTCCCCAAGCTTCCCAATGCTTAGGCGCCAAGTAAGGGCTAACCGGGCACCAGCTCAGACAGAGCTCTCTAGAGCCCTGGACGGAGTTCCGAGAATCAGCTAGTGGCCCTTCGTCCTCCTCAGCTAGTTAGCTATTACCGATATTCGATTGGAGCATTCCCATTCATGTGTTTCTCACTAGGATGTCACCACGTATCCCTTCAGGTCGGGTCACTCGGATCTTGCCACATGTGTAGCGGAATTCCACACATAACAAGATGCATTTAAAAGGCATAGATTTGAGACACTCCAAAAGGGTAAGGAATATACCTGCCAACTACAACAAGATCAAAATAATCAAGAGATTATGATCCTGGATTGCTTGACATTTTCTCCGAATAGGCAATCATTTTGAAGAGCAGAACATATGGATATTATGAGGAAAAGAAAACTTTTTAATGAAGTCACCCCTAGCAATATGAATGAAGGCACCCCTAGTAATGTCGATGAAGATTATACAACCACAAACTGGTTTGATTAGTGATAAGTGTTCAAATGAGCATCGTCTATATATGAAATTCATGCATATTACCTTATGTTATGGAGGAATGTTGGCCCGCCTGTACTCAAAATGGCTTTGTTTTTGTAAACAGGGCAGAAAATAGCGATTCCAAGAGAAAGGAAGCGTTTTCAAGAGAATGCGGGCCAAAGTAAGCGAAACCGGGCCAAAGGACCGTCCATACGGAGTTCCATACGGACCCGTATGGACCTGGAGATTTATACGGACCCCCGAACGGACTGACAGGACTCCGTATACGGGGACCTGAGAAGTATACGACCCCGTATGGCACTCCGTATGGGAGTCTATATACGGGGCCGTACGGGATCGTATGGATCATATACTGGGTCGTATATCGTAAAGCTGCAGCTGTGATTTCGGCCGAACTGAGGGTAAAGTCGGAAAATACACCCAAAACCCTAGTGTGGGGTATAAATAGAAAGGCTAATGAGGGTTTTGGGTCATCTTGGAGGGGATTGAAGCCAAAGCATAAAAGTTTTTTGGAGATTTCCATCATCTTCTTCATCACCAAGGAGGAGTTGCTTTTAGGAGTTCTCCCATCAAAAGGGCTCAAGAAGAAGGAGGGGCAAGAGAGAAGGAAGGGATCCACCAACGGTCATCATTAGGGGTTTTTCTCTCATTAACCCTATGTTTGCTTTCTCTCTTAGCATGGTTTGTTACTCTCCATTGATGGAGAGCTAAACTCTTGATACTTGGGTGTTGATGAACCTTTGGATTATGTTTAATTGATATTGTCTCTTCTATGTTGATTTCTTTGGTTGAATGCATTGTAGTCTATTGAATGTTATGTATGGTGATAGTATTAACCTCTCTACGTTGCGAGAGCCCGGAGAGGTTTCTATAGTCCACATGGGGGAAGATGCGAGCGCCTCCCCATGTGTAGACGACTTCAATAGAGAGGGCTAGGAGTACACCGGGAGCCCGGGTACTAAGGCGAGCAATTCTGTAGATGTCCTATTCCCTTAGCCCTTCCAAGAGATTGGTTCCTTAGAGCTTAACTAGTAAGGGCATTAGGTTGAGTAATCACCCTCGAGCGAGGGGATGAAATCACATTAGGAACCCTTGGCCAATGATTCACCAAGAGTCAACATAGAGAGCATTATCCATATCTAAGGAAATCCAAGGGGGATTCAATCACCCAAGTATCCCCTTCATTGCTTGATTGTCTTCAAGGTCAATTCTACTTATTAGTTTACATTGGTAATTCTAGAATTAATATTAGTTATCACCAACCAAATTTCGATTGACTAGATAATAGACGAATAGCCATTACTGGTATTTTCTTTCTTCCTGAGGTTCGATACCCGACTTCTCAAGAGTCCATTCTATTACTTAATTTGACCCGTACACTTTCAGATTCAACGCATCAATTAGATGTCTTCATACTTTTTTAGATTATCATGTTTAATTAATGTACTTCTTTAAATTTTAATTAATGTACTTGTTTATTTTAATTAATATACTTTATTTGTTTTAATTAATGTCCTTTCTTGTAGTACAAATGAAACTTAAGTCAATTACAAATAAAACCTAACATTTAACTAATAATTTTTCTCAATGTCAAATTGTGCTTGATTAAGGATCTTGCATTGCACTGTAATGTTCAACAATCCTATCAGTATAAACATATACCCTCTCCATAGGATCGTGAATAATACGAACTCCTTGGATGTCACGCCCTAGACCCACCCTGGGTGTGCCAACAGACCGACCACACCAAAGTAGGGACAAGCCCCACCTAGATGCAAGGCCTTAGATGACCTGATTACAGTTAAAGCTAATAATATCATAAAAGTAGCGGGAACATAAAACGGTTCTACATAACCTTACGATACGCTATAACGCATGGTGTCAAATACATAACTCCCTAAAAGGGTTCAACATTCTCAAACATGAAGAAATATACATACCTTGCGGGTACTACTAACCTCGTTGGGATATCAAGACAACCCCTAAGTAGCAGACAAAATCCCCTCATACTCGCCTAGTATTCTCCAACTTTTCGTGATTTGCAAGGGAAAAATCAACATGGGGTGTGAGCGAGAAGGAGCTCAGTAAGTACCACTAAAATCATTAGCAGCCTGCCACATATATTTTAGTAGAGGAAAATGAAACACACACACACACACACACACACACACACACACACACACACACACACACACACACACACACACACACACATATATATATATGCTTAAACAATAGTCTGTTGGGGAGCAAACACCGTTGAGAGCATTGATAACCATGAAGTGCAAGGCGATTCCCAAGCACAGCGAACAGGATCGTCGGAGAAGACGTATAACAAACATAAGACAAGATCAAGCAGCGAATGACACAAGATTTAACGTAGTTCAGCAACAAGCCTACGTCCACGACCCACACCAGATTCAGTATATTCAGAGATTTCAAAGTGGAGAAGAAGAACAGTTCACAAAAAAAGTGTACCCATTAGAGATGAAAAATCCCCCTTTCATCTCTTTACCTTTCTTAAAGTACATTTGGAACCGTACCAGCCTATTCCCCCATAAATGCACTAAAGTAATAAAGTAATATCACTTTTGTGAGCTATACATTTGTCCATGAGCTCTCATCCGAGATGGAAGCTTTTCTTATCTTTGCCTTGGTTGCACCTCCTATTGCCTTGAACGCTCGACGCGTTCCGTAAAGCACTTGGATCTTGTTACTCGGTAAGCACCTCATCTTGGTTCGGTACTCTCGGCCAAGGTTGGCAGTAGATTAGAGTTCTCCGGCCAGTCGATACCTCGAAGCTTGGCACCTATGCTCGGCACAGAGTAGCTCCTCCCTTGGCAAGCTCCTCGGCATTTAGAGTAGCTCGCTCCTCAGCGAGCTCATAAGGTTGATTGCTCGTCAGATCACCTTGAAGCTCGGAAGAACGCTCATTCCTCGGCAATGAACGCTCAGCAGGCTCCATTCACAATCTCCCACTTGGAGACTGATGGGCTTCATCATCATCATCATCATCTTCTTCGTCTTCTTCTTCTTTTTTTGTATTCTCCCACTTAATGCTGACAATCTACAAGCCTCCAAGTTTCAATCTGAATATATATGGGTGTGGGTTAGTTGATCCTCTAGTGTAGAAGACCAACATAAGTTGATCATGACCTCAACTTCTCCTTGGTAATAACCTTTGTCAACATGTCCGCCGGGTTGTCCTTGGTGTGGATCTTCTCCAAGTTTACTTTCTTTTCTTCTACAAGATCTCGAATGAAGTAATACTTGATGTCGATATACTTGGTTTTTAAATGGAAAACTGAGTTCTTAACAAGATAAATAAGACTTTGATTATCTGAATGCAACCAACATTCATCCTGCTCCTTACCCAATTCTTTCAGGAATTCCTTCAACCAAATCAACACCTTGCATTCCTCTAAGGCTGCAACATACTCCGTCTCAATAGAAGATAAAGTGTCAATCTTTTAGAGTTGTAACTGCCATGCTATTGATCCACTCCCAAGAGTAAACACATAGCCAGTGGTGCTCTTTCTAGAGTCCAAATTACCAGCCAAATCAGAATCCACATAACCTACAAGTCTTATGCTTGAACTACCAAAGCATAAACTCATTTGTGATGTACCTTTCAGGTACCTGAGAATCCACTTTACTGCCTTCAAGTGTTCTTTTTCAGGATTACTCATGTACCTAGCCACTACTCCTACCGATGAGAGATGTCTTGTCTGGTGTAGGTCATAGCATACATGAGAGAGCCCACTGCTGAAGCATAAGGAATTCTCTTTATTTCATTCTGCCCCTCTTGTGTGGTTGGGGCTTGTTCTTGAGAGAGTTTAAAATGTGCTACAAGAGGAGTGCCAACTATCTTAGCACCCTGCATATTGTACCTTTGAAGTACCTTCTTAATATACTTTCCTGAGATAGCTTCAACATTCTCTTCTTTCTATCTCTAGTAATTCGCATGCCAAGAATCTGTCTTGATGGACCCAAGTCCTTCATTGCGAATTCCTGAGACATTCTTCTCTTGAGATTAACAATCTCAATCATGTCTGACCCTGCAATAAGCAACATATTACAATAGTATGATATAGGAGGTTCCAAGGTTCTTGAAGTAACAACAATGGTCTGAGTGACACATGCAGAACCCCATTTCTTGTATGAACCCATCAAACTTTTTATACCAGTGTCTTGGAGCTTGTTTTAAACCATACAAGTTCTTCCTTAGCTTACAAACTAAATTCTCCTTGCCTTTTTCAATGTACCCCTTTGGTTGATGCATGTAGATCTCTTCCTCCAAATCACCATGAAAGAATGCAGTTTCCACATCTAACTGCTCAAGGTGGAGATCCTCCACTACTACTATGCTCAAGACTGTCTGGATGGTTGTAATCTTTACTAATGGAGTAAATATTTCTATGAAATCTACCCCATGGTTCTGTTTAAAGCCCTTGACAACAAGTCTAGCTTTGTAATACTTGCTTCCATCGGCTTCTTCTTTCAACCTATCGATCAATTTGTTATGTAGAGCCTTCTTCCCCTTGGGCAATTGAGTCAACTCCCAAGTTTGGTTTGAGGACAATGAGTCAAATTCATCATCCATGGCACGCTCCCACCCAAGAGATGAGTCTATGTGGGATGCCTTCTCAAAGCTTTCAGGCTCTTCATTATCTGCCAACAACAAGTAATTAAAGCTAGAGTCATACTTTGGATTTGGCTTATGTGCTCTATTACTCTTCCAACAAACTGGTGTCTGCAAAGGAACTTCACTTGATTTTGGGACATCAACTGTCTACTTCATGACTGTCAACTGATTGAGTTGCTTCTTGGCTAGAATTTGATTCAGTTTCCATGTCTTCACCTTCATTACTTGCACTTGCTTGTGCTCCTGAGGATTTGTCCACCTCGAAGTCTTCAAACTGAGATATTTCCTTCCCCTTTTGTAGATTTTCCCGGTCTTTATACAAATCTAATTCATTAAAGACGGCATCGCTGCTTCGAACCACTTTCTTGTGCTCTGCATCCCATAGCTTTTATCCATAACTGTCAGTTCCATAACCAATGAAATAGCACTTGCTTCATTTAGAGTCAAGCTTCCCTCTATTTTTTTGTTCAATAAGCACATAACTTGCACATCCAAATACTCGTAAGAAGTCAAACTTAACCTCTTTTCCAGTTCATGCCTCCTTGGGTAAACCACCATCTAGGGAATAAGATGGAGATCGGTTGATCAAATATGCCACTATGTCTATGCCATAGGTCCAAAATGTTGTTGGCAGCCCCGCATGGAGACTCATACTCCTAGCCTTGTCCAAGAGTGTCCTGTTCATATGCTCTGCCACACCATTTTGCCTTGGCTGTCTTGGGGTTGTAAGAAGTCTCCTAATTCCATCTTTATCACAATAAGATTGGAACTCCCTACTACAATACTCTCCTCCATTATCAGATTTCAAACATTTCAGCTTCAGTCTTGTCTCGTTCTTGACAAGTGTTTTCCTTTTGACAAACAAATCAAACACATCAGATATATTATGATAATAATAAACCCAAAGCTTGCGAGATGCATCATCAATAAAAGTAACGAAGTAAAGAGCATCGTTGAGGGATCATACCTGAGCCAGACCCCAAACATCCGTGTGTACTAGCTCCAAACGTTATGATTTTCTTTCCTTAGCGGCCGTTTAATTTGAAGGTAACCTTCTTCCACTTGTCCATGACACATTCTTCGCAGAAATCCATATTCACTCATGTGAATCAACCACTTGTGCCATATTGTGGCATCAACAACTGACGATGCCACCGATATAGAGTACTTTTCTTTGCATGAGAACAAATACAATGTTCCCACTTTCTTCCCCTTGGCTACTGTGAGAGAGTCCCTGCTCATACTCCATGTGTCACCTACAAACTTTGTAGCCATTCCAGTTACAGCGAATTGACCAACAGAGATCAAGTTCTTCTTTAGACGAGGCACAAGTATAACATCATTCAACACAAATAGTGAACCATCCTCTTGAAGCAACTTATCGTTTCCCTTATCAATCACATCACATGTGTTGTTATTGCAAAGATGAACCTTTCCCAGATTTGTAGGAGCATAATCTTCAAGCAACTCCTTGTTGTAAGTAGCATGGAAGATGCACCATAATCAACTATCCATGTATCACATTGGTCTTCCATTGACAATATCATGCAATCAAAATTGTTGGTAAGGTTTACAGTATTTTTACCTCCCTTGTCATTCTTAGGCAGGTCTTTACAATCCTGTTTCATATGGCCTGCCTGGCCATAATTCCAGCAAGTTCCATCTCTCTTGCCTCTGCGAGACTTAGAACTTCCTCGCTAGGATTTTCCACGATTACCATGCTTTCCTCTCTATGATGATCTACTGCGATCATCCACACACAAGGTAGAGCTGGAGGAAGCATCACCATCCTTCCGTCGAATCTCCTCCGCCAACATCTGTGGAGCCTTAGCACTCAATGTCAGATCTACATTGCCCTTGGAGTTGAACACCGCTATCTTGAAGATGCTCCAACTCTTTGGCAGAGATTTTATCAAGCATATAGCTTGTACATCCTCTGTGAATTTTACAACCACTGCATCCAACTGATTGTTGAGTTTGTGAAACTCATTTAGATGATTGGCCATACTACCATCCTCAGACATCTTTAGATCCATGAAGCTTGTAACTAGGTGTGCCTTTTGTACTGAGGAACTACCAGCATACATCTCCTCTAGGAGATCAAACAACTCCTTTGTTGTTTTCACCTTCGTGATGTTATGTTCGAAGCGATTGTTGCTGAAATTGCAAGACGGACAGCCCCAAGAGCTTTCCGGTCGAGTAGTCGCTACTCCTCTTCTGTGGAGTCTTTGTCCTTCTCACCGGTTATTGGGCGCCATAGGTCCTTCTGGTACAGGTAGTCTTCAATTTGCATTCTCCAGAACACATAGTTCTTTCCTTTGAACTTCTTGATCTTGTATTGGTTGATGTCAACCATCTCTTCTCCAATCAAAGCCGTAAGCTTTGATACCACTGTTGACTAGGCAAACATAGTTCCACATCGGATAATGAGGAGAAAGTAGTGGGCTTATATATGAGGGATACATCTCCAATAGTGGTGAGGCCTTTTGGGTTGAATCCAAAAACTAAACCACTTGGGCTTGGGCCTGAGTGGACAATATCACACTATTGTGGAGATATGTGTTATCCCCCGGTCCTAACAATTGGTATCAGAACCTGGCTTTCTGGTGGTCGCGATTAAGTTAACTGTCCTCCCGAACAGACTCACTAGCCGTTGTGGACTGTAGAATCTCTGATCCCCCGGGTGCTGAACATGTATGGGATCCCTAGGGGAGTTGGCTCTCAAGGGAGGTCGACACCTTGATGGAGCCGCTCAACCCAGGTGTGGTCCTTTGTTCGAGGGGGATTCTGTAACGCCCCGACCCGGATCCAGGGACCTCGGGCACGTCAACAGACCGGCCGTACCCAAGTGGAGACGGGCCCCACTCGTGTACAAGGCCTAAGTAAACAGTAGCAGATAACAAAATAAATTCAAATGTTTATTAATCCAATAATAAACAAATACAAATCAGAGTACTAATGCGGAAAATAAAGTACAAGGGTCTAATACCCTAAACAACACCAGGCCCTACAGGGTCATAAACCAATATCTCACACAAGAACTGAAAAGAGGTCCTCCGACCTCAGCAAATATCCCACCCCGACTCTCGCACGTCTCCTGAGCTCAAGTCACCTACTCCTCAGGACCTGAAATGAGAGAAGGGAAAAAGTGATGAGCTTTCGAAAGGAAAGCCCAGTAAGTACCCTGCAAGGATCACAAGGGTCAGCTGAAACAGATATCAATAACATAGGATCATCAAACAAAGGGTCTACACCCCATACAAACAGATCCTAACATCCAGCTACGGCCCTCAGAGCCCTGGATGAGAAGTCCAAAGACAGCTCAGCAATGATTTCCCCGCGACACACACAAAGATCTGGCCGCTGACTAACCTGCTCCTCGGTAGCGCCACCTCGCTCTCATGTCGGACATGGTCGTGATCGACTTACCGACCGCGGGGACAACCGTAGTATCGCCCCTTCCGCCGGGAATGCCGGAACGCCGTGGTGTCCTGGCCCCTAACGCTCGCAACATCCGAGCTCACCGCTTCCATCAATCCGCGGAAGAAGAAACTCGGTTGGCGCACACCTACCCGGCCCGACACAAGTATCAAGCAGATCTCCATGGTCTCATGCCAGATATCAGGAGGCTATGCTCAGCGAGCCCGCTCACTCCACTGACGCATACCTACCTAGCTGCACACAAGCACCACGAGTGCCTACAGTCAAGTGTCGGCCCACGGGAGGGCAAGCCCAACAGAGTATTCCAAACAAACAGGTAGTGACAACACTACCACAAGCACATCAATCACACACATACGAGGAAGGAGAGCAATAAATAACATGTATGTGCATGCATCCAAAAACAACAAGTATCACAAAGAAAGACATGCCAACAACCAGCATTCAGCAAAACAAGAAACCCAAGCAATGGGTAGAAGCGAGGCAAGAGTAACTTACCTCAAAACGCAATCCAACCACTGCGCCGTATCTGTTCCGACGAAGATCAACACTCCGCGTCGATATCTGGTAATCAAAATTCGATCTCAATCAACACATGCGTGTCTAAGAGCACTAAGTCTATATTACACGCTCAACTAAATGGGCACGGCCTATACACAGATCAGTTTAATCTTTTTAATCACTCAATCAAATATATAAGGTAATTCCCTTCTTATTGGGCCCATAAATCCGGCCCAAGGCCCAGTCCAACTGTGCCTTCTATCAACAGGCTAAGGCAAACTATTCATGCTATAGTGACTTCATAAATAGTAAAACACCTCAAAATACTATTACTCTCTTTCTCTTCAGATCTATATATACAACCATCACCAAAGCCTCAACAGTCATACCAAGAATAAAACATTCATTCCCAAACACATGAAATATAATTGCAACCATTACTATTTCAAATTAATAAAATCATAGTCTCTCATTATCAATCTACAGAGACCCAACAATATAATCAAAACTCCAACCCATCTTCATGGTTTATCAAGATAAATAATAATAATTCACTGTCACAGTATCACACGTTTCCAAAGAAATCCTATTACCATCTGAGCATGATCAACACTAAGAATTCAGAGATTTATATCCATAAATAGCCTCTCTGATTACATGTTTCTCAGTAGACTCAATGCCATCGTATACATTAGCTTCTTTTCATGATCATCCTCAACAAACTCGAGTTCAAGTAACCAAATAAAAGGACCTCTAATAATCCTCAATCTCTCATGAACCTCTACAAGCCCACATACTTCTTCACAGGCCAAGTAGAAATGGAAAGGAGGTACTCCTGATCTAAGTTTACCAACAGTTATAAAACTTAATACTATGAACCTCACTCAGTGTAATATCATCTACAGTTTATGAGCCTCGTGCATGCATGTAGATACGCCTCAAAGAAACAAACAACCACGGTTTGAGAGACTTACCGGCGATCAAGACGAGCACCTCCAAGACCCGGTAAACAGGGACGACCGCCTCTTCTCTACGTTTCCGACGACGTTCCGGACGACGGCACCCTCCCTACGGCTTTCAGCAGCGCCCTCTCTTTCTGATCTCCTTCCTCAACGACAGCAGCGGCGGCGAGGGATGAAAGCAACTAGGGCTCGTGGGATCGTATCTTCTTATATATAAATCCCCGTTCAAACTGATAAGTTAAAGCGAGATTTTAAAGATAATCTTCTTATCCACCGTTTTGAAATTGATTCACACCTTCTGCAAATTTTATTATTATTTTTTTATTATATTTCACATCACTTCACTACTGTTTCCACGCGTTTTGACTCAAATTCAACACCAAATCTTCAACCATGCACATTCTCCTATATTTTGCATTATATCTCCTCTATATATATATATATATATATATATATATATATATATATATATATATATATATATATATATAATGTAACTTTATATTACTAACCATGCACGTGTTTGATTCATAATCAATTCCTTACATTCCATAAATAAATATCACCTCACCTCATATTCTTTGTTTTAGTTATTTATTTATTTATTTATTTATTTATTTATTTCTTTCTTTTGCAAAGAAGCCCGTGTTTTATCTTAAAATCTCATGCAAACACTATCTTGTGAGAGGGAAATTTATGTTTCATTTAAGTCCTCATATGTTTCAGATTTTCCTCTTAGTCCTTGGCAGAACCAATCATTTCAACTTAAAATTTAATTCAATTAAATCACATCAATCCGATCCTCAGAAATCTACAATTTAAGATTTAAACTAAAGAAAACTTTAATTCCATCTAATCTATTTCTCCGATTAAACCGAATTAGAGAATTATCTCCAATAAATAAGAATAATTCAAAATAACTAAATTTTAAAAATATTCCTAAAACCATTGGGTTTTACAGTTGAGTAGGCAAACATAGTCCCGTATCGGATAATGAGGAGAAAGTAGTGTGCTTATATATGAGGGACACATCTCCAATAGTTGTGAGGCCTTTTAGGTTGAATCCAAAAACAAAACCACTTGGGCTCTGGCCCAAGTGGACAATATCACATTATTGTGGAGATGTGTGTTGCCCCAGGTCCTAACATAGTCAACTATGAGACTCATACAAAATGATTAGCAATTATCAGTGAGTATAAATACTGGGCCTAAGGCTAAAACCATTGTAGTCAGGAAATAATGTTGTTGAAGCATAAGACACAATATGTTCTTTTAGTTTTTTATCCACCCTCGGTTATGAAGGAAATTAATATGACTATTCATTTATTCACACTCGGTCTTTGAGAAAATCATTCATTCACCCTTCGTCTCCCGGTAAGTCAGTTTGGTTATTCATCTATTCACCCTTGCTTTCCAAGTAAATTATTTATTCACCTTCGTTCTCCGAGTGAGCCATATCCCGCAGGATGTGCATGCATACATGTATTGACACAACCATATATAAAAGCATACAAACATAAATACTCAGATCCTAAGATTGATCGAGTTCCCTTAGAAGAAAAACAAGAATGAAAACCGATAAGATCTCAAAACTCAAATCGGTTTCACAAAGCTAGGCATATATAGGCCAAAACTAACATGTCGAACTCAACAAAGCATATAAACCTTGAGATGACTAAAAAAAAAAGTCCAAGAATATAGCAAAGTTGTTAAATCACTTTAACAACTTTTAAACACATTCCAACGCAACTTAGAAACCTCGAACTTAACATCGATATCAAAAGGTGTCTGCTCAGCGGAGTTAAAGAAAACCTCAAATAACATAAACATAGTTTTCTTTGTATAAAAATAATCGATTTAGAATGGTTAATAATAAAACATAACATACATTTCATTTCATAAATTGACACATACAAGGTATTTATGAAATAGTATACTCACACTGTTTATACCTTGGCAACTAACCTTTATTCCAAAAATTTCACTCCTGATCTAATTCATCAACGTTACTCAACACTCTGTGCCGGGATCTAGTGAATAGAAAATTGGTCTCAGTACCTACCATTTCCTAAATATTTAGCTCAGGAAACAAACAAGTTTATGTATACATGAATTGTTGGTTAATTGAATTAACTTTTCCCAACTTAATGTCCTTAAGCATGTAGGCAAACACTTAATGATTTATGTATATGTCACAGCCTGGACTAACTCCTTAATTATGCCTCTAAATTTTCTGTCAATAGCATCCATATACCTGCATCTACATACTTGCATTTTATATGTATATATGTGCAGTTCCAATTCATACTTGGCTGAACCTTACATTAAATCTAGAGATTATATGTGACTACAAGTAGGTCCATTAAATCAAAAGATTATATGTGGATCTAGCAATACCCAACCAACTCTCAACCGGGATAGGATAACTTCCAAGCATGGGTAAGGCTCCCCATAAGTAAGGGATAAATATAAGTACATATTGGTTAAGGTTAAGCATCTAAACCAATCCTAACAGGATCTCATTAGGTACATGAATTTAGAACCAAACGAAGTTTATTAGTTTAACTTATCTATGGTTAGTAGAAAAATTTCTGAGCATCCAAGCATCTCCATCCCATGTAGAGAGACTATAACCTGGTCAGTTACGACAATGTTGACAGTTTCATTAATACCATCATAGTGCTTAGTTCGATCTGTAACCTAAAGCTAGGTTATAATATACATTACTGCTGTAGCCAAGTTTCTCAGTTTGGCAGGTTGTTGTTTATACTGATTCAGTTGCTAGGAAAATATTTCCAGAATAACTCAATCAACATTAATGCCACTTTGAAGCCGAGTGAATATAAAGCTAGGGTAGCTTCTTGATTCAAGATTCTAATTGTAGAATCCCTTATGAAGCTGTAAAACAAAAATACAAACATTGGTTTCATCTCATAGGATGAATTGGCAACTTTTACGGTGGGTGTTAAGGAAGCTAGAAAGCATAGGTTCAACTTTGTTTTCATTCAATTAAATTCCAAAACCCTTAGCTAGGCACTATGTATTTGTGACTACACTGAGATTTCAAGAATGCTGCAGAGAGATACATAACAATGGCTGGATCTTAACACTAGCATGCTGGAAAAAATCAAGTTGTTTAGGAGATAAGTTACATATTTGTACACTTTTATAAGGCAAAATCAACCTCTGCTGATTAATTAAAAGTTGTACCACCATATTCCTTAACACACTCAGCATCATGTGATACCATATATACTAGTAGTTATTAGGAAGATGATGACTGCATAATGACACATATTTTCATATCATATTCACATGTACTTTGTCTATCTTTCTGTATAGATTCCTCTATTTTTGTGCTATGTTGGGTATTTTGTTGTCAATGGCCTCGGAACAAAAGAAGCGAAAAATGAATCAATTCAGAAACAAATAAGCTATAGAAATCAAGAATTTATTAAAAGAACTACCAGATCTAAAAGTAATCTTCACCGTTCAGATTGGAGAACAAGAAGTCAGAAATACCTAGTTAAAATTCCAAGTCAATCCAAGGTCAATTGTTCATCTGATCAAGCGTTTGATGAAGACTGCACAGAGTTGGGAAAGCCACATGGCCATAGAGCTCCTAACATGGCCGTGCCAGATGCACACGGGCGTGTGTGTGCTCGTGTGAAGGCCGTGTGCATCTCAGGATAAGCCAAAAATGCGTCGATTCGATTCCAGATGATTCCAGACTCACACAGGGGGTCAACACGGCCCAGACACGGCCGTGTGGTGTAAAATTGAAGCCTATAAAAGGCCATCAGATCTAATTTGAAAGGGACTTTTGGAGGATCAACTTCTGAGGGTTCTTTGGCCGTTAGCTAGGGTTTTGGAGAGGAGATTGAAGGCGGATGAGACATTGAGTAAGCGAGTTTGATTTATTTTATTATGTCTTCCTCTTTAGATCTTGTGAGGGCTTCCTATAGTATGAGAAGCTAAACTTCTTGTGGTGCCTGGGGACCTTGAACCCTTAGATGAACTTGTGACTCTTTTTCTTTATTTAATACTAGGTTTTTCTTTTTGATTATTCCTGTGGATTATCTATGTGTCCTTAATGCTCGTGGTCTGTTAGTGTGAAAGCACCAATCACATAATTAGAGTTACTTGATGCATGAAAAGAGATCATGGTCAAGCTTGATTTTGGAATAGATAATAGGGTGTACGCGTGCACCAAGAGATCAGGTGATTGCGGTGATTTCACAACAAAATCTTTGGATTAGGGTAAAACCTAATAGTAGTAACAACAGAACCCACACTTATTGTTAGCAAAATATAGTCGTTTGGCGAAGTCGATGTATGGGACTAGGGTTTGGTTGCCTAGAGATTTGGATCAAACTAATTTAGAGTTTCCTATGACTCAAGAATACATCAACTAGATAGCCAGTATTAGGAATTGAGTTGAGCAAGGGTTTCTTAGGGGGATAGAGATTTGGGGTGTCATGTCCTCCAGATTGATAAAGCCCTCGATTTGCCAACTGTCACTTTTGCTTTAGTTTTTCTTTAGATTGCATAGTTAGGATCACAAAAAACCAAAAAATATTTTAGGCTAGATAATAGTGGATAAATTAGTACTAGTTATGCTGTTCCCTGTGGATTCGACTACCCTACCCTCAAGGTACTTTACTACTTCAGCGACTCCGTGCACTTGCTAGCAAGCATAGCACATCAGAAGACAAATGCATATTTTGCAACCAAGTTATTACAAAGGGCATTAAGACCTGGAATCAGATCAACTGGAGGAAAAAAATCAAGAAGGAATTCTCACCTAATCCATTAATAAAATTAGTCCAAAAAATCAAGTTCTCTTTCAGGTATTTCATCAAACACCTCAAGTGTGTCATTCGCCTTGCCCGACCTGTAATACCCAGAGATCGGAGGCATACCTGTAATTACAATCATCAAGCATATATTCCATTTAACAAACCCCATATAAAATTTCACCTTTATCTCAATTTCACATAACTAAACCCTTTAATTCATCATACTTGACTCACAAAGGGTGTGAAGCTGCTCACAAACATTGTATGTAGTTCTTGGTGCTCCTGAGAAGGAGTTCAGGCCCGCCGAGTCGTTATTGGTCCTCCTGAAACGCTAGTGGATGTGAGCGCCACTTCTTCTTAACCATGGAAGTTCAACGGTAACTCACTGCTTCCCTGGGAGACATTTCTCCTTAGAGTGTACATATGGTAGTGCCTCCTTGGTTTCTTACTACACTCCATTGATGAGGGGTGGCTGAGAGCTCTCAAGTCTCCAAACTCAATTACGGTGGAAGGCCGAAGAGAGGTAGTGAGGGGTGGCTGCTCAGCTGGTCTTATGTAGAGCCTCGCTGGCTACTGGTGGTTAATGAGTGGAGCAGGCGCCAACACTGGTAGCTCTCGGGAGTAGAAAAAAAGCCCGACGGTGATCCGTAACATTCGGGTATAACGGGGAAAAGGCTGATACAGCCATTGACTCGACCATTGTGTTCAGGGGTTAGGGTTTAATCCCGCTTAATTAAACCTTAATTAAACCCAATGTCTCAATGTTTATTCACTAATGTAGCAAGTTTGCAATTCAACCCCTATAATGATATTTTATTAAGCCAACCTTCTTATTATGCATTTAACCCCTCCTTTGGGATCATTGACATAAAGATCCTCCATATTGTATTTTTTTTTTTTTTGTTGGGGTGGGGGGGTGGGGGTAGTTCGATATTTCAGCCA
This sequence comes from Dioscorea zingiberensis, assembly GCA_026586065.1. Lineage (NCBI taxonomy): Eukaryota > Viridiplantae > Streptophyta > Magnoliopsida > Dioscoreales > Dioscoreaceae > Dioscorea > Dioscorea zingiberensis. Next base: position 10,102,935 of record CM048826.1, on the reverse strand, counting down.
TAACTTTGGCTACAATTGTAGGAATCGTGGGTTCAAACCCAATTTAGAAAGCTTATTTCGTTGACCTCAAATTCCATCATTTACTCCCCTGAAACTACATTGTTTGATATTTAATCAGTTTTGAAAGTTTTTCCAGTAGGCCAGGTAGACAACATAAAATACATTAATAGAATTTTAAGTAGTTATAGTGTTTACAGGGATGGATTTTACAAGCTTGTCACTGGTTTCTTGTAAATACAAGTTGCTCTCATATTCATCGGGTTAGGCTCATACTCTAGTGCATCATAATCATACAAATCCTCCACAATCATGTTGGAAGGATAATGTAGGTCATCATGATGCTAGTTAACACACAGCTTCATCAGATAGGCACCCCCTCCCCGGAAGTAAAGGATACCAAAATATCTTTCAATAGCTTTCCGAAGACCTTTTTTCTTGGAGGACAAAGTTTTTTGCGGCTCTATTGTTGGATATCTGATGGTTTTGTGAAAAGTGTCTCATCTGGGGTAAACTATGTCTGCAAGGTAGCATGACTCCTAGTACACTGTGTCATTGATTGTGCACGTGATTTCATTTTTTTTCCTCTTAACTATTCATTAAACACAGATGTAACATCCCAACTTTTTGAATTAATATCGTTTGTAATTAAATAAATTAAGTATAAGTTTAGTGATGGGATTAGAAGAGTTCAGAATATATTTAAGAAAAAAAAAAGAGAAGATGAATTATTGGGAAACAGTTGAAAACCAACATTTAGAGGTTTTCATTAAATATCAGAACAATAATATAGCTTTCATATTAGTAGAGGTTTACTTTTGAATCTTCTTGGTTTCAATTGACACTAAATATGAGAGTATCTCCATCTTCAGTCCCGAGGGGCTTTGGGAGTTGGTCCTGGCTGGATCTTCAAACTTGAAGGTTAGTTTTTGCCTTATCATCTTTTAATTTGATGATTCTATAAGATTATATGACTTCTTGCACTCGGGGTAAGAATTGGGTTGATTTTGTAGTTGAAAATTCTTGATTTTCTAGGTTTTGGAAGATAGATCTTGATGTTTTGATGAATCTATAAGATTAGATGACTTTTTGCACTCAATGTATAGATTGGGTTGATTTTGTAGTTGATAATTCTTGATTTTCTATGTTTTGGAAGATAGATCTTGATGTTTTGATGAATCTTTAAGATTAGGTGACTTCTCGCACTCAAGGTTTGGATTGGGTTGATGTTGTGGTTAAGAGTTCTTGATTTTCTAGCGTTTGGAAGATAGATCTTGATGTTTTAATGAATCTATAAGATTAGATGATGGATTTAATGTTGAAATTAATGATAATTGTCATTTTATACATGTTTAATTGTGAGATTAAAGCTTGATTGTAGAGAATTGGGCCCTAAATAAAAATAAAATAAAATAAATAAAAACATGCCGGTACTATAGTTTCCGGTACTATAGCTATTGCAGTAACCCGTGAGGGGTAGCTACCGATTATAGTAATTGTCGGTTATTGTAGCTGCCGATTATTGTAGCTGCAGGTTACTTTATCTGCTACAGTAATCCGAGGATAGCTGCCGGTTACTTTTTGACATTTTTCAAAAGACCTTGAATTCAATTCCGATTATCTCGATAGTATGGGGTAATGGTAAAACTAAGGAAATTAGTGCGGGCACGTTTCTAAAGACCCGAAATCATTGATTATAGATTAAAAAGATTACTTTTCGAGGTTTTAGCAAAATAATGATTGTGCATCTGTTAGTCGCTCAATCATGATTCGAATTATATCCTAGAGTGTTTCACTTGATAAAGAACAAGTTCATATTTGAGAACCTCTGAAGATGAGATTAAGAAAAGAACCAAAATCTTGAGTCATAAATAGTGAAAAGCTGACATTTTTTAGGCGTAGCTAGAATAGTATGTTTTCATAACCAAATCTTGTCTGAATGATATGAGATTTTAATATAAGATGTATTATCATGTATAGGACGCGGTAAAGGCATTTTGGATTCGTTAGGAGAGCCGGAGCCTGGGCAATAAATAGTGCATACTTGGTTTGAGGTAAGTAGAAAGGAGAGGATTTCTAGGATTCTCTTTTTATTGATGGATTTTGAATCTCTTGATTTTAGTTAAGTATATTTAAAGTTTATTTTCATTATGTATGACATGATTGTCCATATATAGGATCTATGTGTCACTTGTTTCTTATATGTGATTTTTGATATTGTTGTATGTGTAACAACCTTCGATGGAGGGATTGGGCATAGAGTAATGCATATGTTGGTTTACAACCCCGGTTTGTGGGTTGGGTAAGCATGTCATTCATTGTGTATTTTATTATTATAAATTAAAATAAATAAATATGGAACACATGGAAATAAATTGAAACAATGAGGTAATTGGAGAATATGTCTATATGTATCCTATCAAATTTGGTAGGCCATACTATCGTACATACGAGATATGTTTATAGCCAATGAGCTGGCAGCAACCTCGGAGCTGGAGATATGTTTTACAGCCTATAAGCAAGTAGCAACCTATGAGTTGGAGATATGATTGCAGCCTATGGCCAGAGATATTATTACAACCTATGTGCTAGCAGATAACTTGGGTGATGAGGATAGGTGCATATGAGACATAGGTTCTTGTGAAATATGTTACATAACTTGTATTATGAAGTAATCCTGTGGTTTCTTTGATATAGTTTTTAAATGGTTTTATCGCTTGCTTGACATCATATCTGTACTAAAGTTATGGAAATTAACTAGCATGTCTTCCCTGATTATGTTGAGGTGACAAGCATTACTTGATGATTATTGCATGGGACTTGCATGTTATCTATTCATGTGATGGTTTATGAAATATATATTTTCATATGATAACCCCTGAGGAGGATGTTTTCTCTCACTGAGCTTGTGTAAGCTCATTACTTTCCTCTCATAGATCGCATGCCCAACCCAGAGTAGAGGTCAGGGATATGAGGTGAGGCATGTACTAGATATACATACTCTTTGTGTGGTTTAGTAAGCTCTGAGTAGGAGTGACTTTGATTTTATATAGTTTATATTCGTGTCTTGTGTAGGTTGTGTACTCTAATATTATATGTTATATGCTTTATGACGGTTATTCTGACATGTACTTTTGGGATCATATTGGTATATGACATGATGTTTTATTTAGCTACGAAATGGTATTACTATGATATCATCTTGTTATATAGGAAATGGTATCAGGAGCATGAGCTTAAATAGCCTTTTTATAGCTGGTGTCAATAATTTGTCCCAGTATTGTACGACTGGTATGAGCCTGTGGGGAAGGGTCATAACAACAGAAGATTGAGTAAGACTGTTAATATCATTTTGAGCGCCAGGGACACCAAAGAATGCATCCCACACCCATGTGTCGTAAGAAGCTACGACCTCCAAAATGATACTATTATTCCCTTTTCTATTCCCATATGCTCCTTGCCAACCACTTGGGTAATTCTTCTAGGTCCAATGCATGTGGTCAATACCTTCAACCATTCCTCCTGGGAATCCATGATCCTCACATTTTCTAAGAAGTCTGTGGTAGTCCGTAGGTTGGGCTCCGGAGATACACTCGTGTGTACAATTATTGGATTGCAGTACAAAACATTTTTATGCACCCAAGGACGGCTGTTTTTCCCATCATACCATGCTCATCCTATTGGTCGACAGATGTGATGTAAGCAAGCATGTGCAATGTTGCAGTCATTTTTTTGCTGGGGCAATAACCCTAGAACCCCCAAAGCATCTCTCTTTTGAACATAGAAATTATCATAATTGTAAACATCATACATAATTTTTTGAGACATGTTTTGGGATAATCTAAATAAGCTACGAAAATCATTTTCTGAATACACAGGACTTGAGATAAGATAATCGTCTAACAGATTCTTACCCGGGGCATGTCATCTTCTATCCGTGTTTACGGCACACCGTCAGCTTGACCCCATATGTTGTCGTTGATTGTCTTCATGGAGCATAGTTATCCCCATGGGGACTTTATTTTTATAATCTTCACATTCGCTTTCCTTTTCTTCACGTCATTGTGTTATTTCCTTCCTAAACTTCTCTTGTTCGTCTAAAACCTTCTGAAAATAAGACATTTAGGCTATGTGTGAATTATACGAAGGATATATTGTTGTGA